>BSBM01000914.1:0-1200000 GCA_027924585.1 Larix kaempferi | reverse complement strand
CATAGTGGGTTCAGTTGACTCTGCAGCTTTCGAAGCATTGACCAAACAGGTGCATGCCTTATCTGTCAAACAATCGACTGCAGAAGTTTCATCCATCACAAGCTCTCCTTCTACTTCTGAGCCTGTCAACCAAGTTCAGAACAATCAAAAGGGCCCTCGACAGTGCAATAACAAAAAGAAGGGCAAGAAAGGAGAAGGGAACCAACAAAATCCCAAAAAAGAGAATGCCGAAGAGGGTAACAAAGAGAAAAAGAAGGTTAATTTCCCTTGTAAACTTTGCAAGCAGGACCACCTTACTCACCAATGCCCTCTGCTTGAAAAAGCCCAGAAGCTCTTAAGAGAAAAAAAGCCTACCGTACTGAAAGATCCATTCCCTAAAGGGCAGAGCTCAACTTCTGGCACCTCCAACATTGGGGGCACTACACATGCTACAGTTGATCAAACTTTTATTAACATGGTTAATTCGGATGCACTCTTACAAACGAGAGCCAGGAACTATACCCCGGACGCACAGAAAAAGGATAAAGAGATTCTAGAATCCTCCACTCCACTCCACATACCTGTGTACCCAATGCCCAAGATCCTGAAAGGTGTCTTGAAATGGGCATCACACAATCCCAACACTCGAGCCGCTTCCAACTACAACGTGGTTGACAATTTAGCCCATACCCCTTGTGCCATGTCTACTTTAGAAGTCTTGCAAAGTTGTCCTTTACAACGGAATGCACTTCTGGCAGCTATTGGAAGTATGGAATCCTCTAACATGTCTGCGCGATTTGATATGACTGATGTCAAATACCGGTTGCCCTACCACGTTGCTCTTCAGATTGAAGTTGTCCATGGCCCAATGACCATCAGACGAGCTGTCGTAGATGAAAGCGCGTCGACTTGCATAATGTCAATTTCCTGTTGGAAAGCTTTGGGTTCCCCCGAGTTAGCCCCTTCTAACACACTGCTTACTGCATTTGATGGCAGGACTTTCTTCCCACATTGGGTTTTGCCATCATTCGATGTCACATTGGCCGGTAAGACAGTTGCTGTAGAAGTAGAAGTTCTGGACGCTCCACTTGATTACAATCTGTTATTAGGTAGGAGCTGGACATATGCCATGCGAGCTATTGCATCGACAGTTTTTTGAGGTGTTATGTTCCCATTTGAAGGTAAGGTCATTACATTCGATCAACTTTCTTTCACTCAGAGAAACAACCAGACTTCTTTGGAGACCACAGTTCCCCTAGTTGATCAAACCACCCACGTTAATGAGAGTTTAGGAGCAGGGCTGTACGGGTCGTTAATAGGCACTTTCGACCTCCCCTCCCCTGTTCTTTTTATGCGCTCTGATGTGGGTATTGCTACTGAAACATTCACGGTTGGTTTAAGAACTGATCCTTGGATCCTTCCTAATATTTCAGAACCTTTTGTGACTCCGTCCATTGCAGAAGTGGCCTATATGGAAACACAACACACTACAATCGAACATATCATGACTCCACCAGTCTCTATTGAGTCAGATATGGACTATGCTCCGGCATGGTCACTGAATTCCACTCACTCATTCAATTGTTTAGATACAGTTTTTCCATCTGATGAAGCCATCTTAGAAGTCATGATGGGCCTGGACCAACCATGGGAACATATGCACCACAGGTCCTACATGCTTTCAAATCTAGACAGGATTGAGAGAGGGGAATTCCTGTGAGACCCGGTGGATTGGTTGATTTGTCATCTTTTCCTTCTACTTCAAGAGTTGTTTATGCTGAAGGAAATATGGCAATATATCGAGAAAAATTCCGATCAACATTTCCACCAAACCCGGGGTCGTGGAAAACATTTTTATTGGTGCAGACTGTTCTCCAGAAGAGATCACTCTGTATACAAAACTTTTTAAAGAATTCCGCGACGTTTTTGCCTGGTCATATGAGGAGATTCCAGGTATAGACCTAGCCATCGTGGAGCATGTAATTATGACATACCCTAATGCAAAACCTGTGAGACAAAAGCTCTGTCCCGTGAACCCGAGAAAAGCGGCCGCCATTAAGGCGGAGGTTGAAAAGTTGCTTAAAGCCGATTTCATCTATTCGATTGACATGATGGAATGGGTTTCAAACCCCGTTCTGGTTGATAAGAAGCAAGGTACCATTAGAGTCTGTACTGACTTCCGGGACTTGAAAAAAGCTTGTCCGAAAGATAACTATCCTACACCGTTTATCGATCAAATCATAGATACTTGTGCAGGACATGAGATGTTCTCTTTCATGGACGGTTTTTCGGGATACAATCAAATAGAAATCAAACCTGAGGACCAGCATAAAATAGCTTTCATTTGCCCGTGGGGGACCTTCGCTTACCGGAAGATGCCATTTGGTTTGAAGAATGCTAGAGCCACCTTCCAGCGTGCGATGAATTTCGCTTTTCATGATATCAAACACATAGTAGAACCTTACCTGGATGATCTCCCAGCGCGATCTCGAAAGAGACGGGATCATCCAACTCATCTTAGACAGGTGTTTGAAAGATGCAGACAATATAAGATTTGTTTGAATCCTAATAAGTGTGTGTTCTGTGTCGAATCGGGACGTTTATTGGGCTTCATTGTCTCTAGTCGTGGCATAATGGTCGACCCACTGAAAGTAGAGGCAATTGTAAATCTGCCTCCCCCTCGCACCTTGCAACAACTCCAAAGTCTGCAAGGCATGTCTAATTTCTTACGGCGATTCATCATAAACTATGCTAAAATTACCAAAGGTTTTATGAGGCTACTCAAACAAGACTCCTACTTCGTGTGGGACGAAGCTGCTCAAGCATCCTTTGAAGCCTTAAAAAAGGCACTCCTTTCAACACCCTTGTTGAGCCCACCAGTCTACTCAAAAGATTTTCTTTTATATCTGGAAGCGTCTCTTAATATAATTGGTATATTTTTGGTTCAGGAAGATGATATGCTCCAAGAGCATGTTGTCTACTATCTTTCTCGTGCATTGATAGCCCTTGAGGTTAAATATTCGTACGTAGAGAAGTTAGCACTTGCCGCGGTCTATGCGGTACACAGGCTTCATCACTATATACTTTTACGAACTACTACGGTGATAGCAGAAGTCAATCCTTTCTAGTACGTTCTCACCCAATGAATCATCAGTGGGAAATATAATAAATGGATTGTAATCCTACAGGAGTTCGATTTGGTCTTCCAATCAGCCAAGTCGAAGAAATCACTAGTGTTCGCTGAGTTAATCTCATAATTTCCAAGTGACCTAGAATACGTTGAGGAAGAATCATCATTCCCAGATGAACATATCTTCCTCATTGCTTCCTCTCACCCATGGTACGGGGATATCTTAGTATATCTCCAGACTTTGAGGTGTCCTACTACTTTTTCTCGAGAAGAGCAACGCAAGCTCAAAAGCCATGCGAAGAACTACATTATCATCTCAGATACTTTATACCGACGTGGGGTAGATTCCATTTTACGACGCTGCTTAACTCGAGAAGAAGCCGAAGTAGTATTAAATGATGCCCACAGTGGATCTTGTGGGGGACATCTTTCTAGGTTGGCAACAGCTCCGAAGATACTGTGTGCCGGATATTTTTGGCCCATGATCTTTAAAGATTGTGTAGAAACGGTGAAACGCTGTCGTCCGTGTCAGTTTTTCACTAAGAAAATGAGAGCACACCCAGATCCTCTTCATCCTATGATTACAGTAGGTCCCTTCACAAAATGGGGGGTTGATTACATGACATGCAATCCAGTTTCGGCTGGAGGACATCATTACATCATCATTGTCGTTGACTACTTTACTAAGTGGGCAGAGCCAGAGCCTATTGTTAAGGCAGATGGAGAAACTGTCGCTTATTTCGTGTTTAATCAGATTATTGCACGGTTTGGCATACCTAAAGAGATAGTGACTGATCATGGCAGTCATTTCCAAAATAGCATGATGACCGAGTTGTATACAATGCTTGGTTTTCGATAAGAACATTCGTCTTCATACTATCCATAGGAGAATGGACAAGTCGAAGTAGTGAACAAAACTTTAAAGGTTATACTGTAGAGAACTGTTAATGCCAGTCGAAATAACTGGCACATCATGCTGTACTCGGCTCTTTGGGCTTACCAAGCCAACGTTAACAATGCTACCAGATTCTCTCCCTTCCAACTCGTGCATGGGATAGAAGCAGTCATACCGATTGAATGCGAGATTCCTTCGCTAAAACTAGCAGTTCAGTTACTACCAGAAACTTCAATACTAGAAGAACGTTTGTTACACTTAGAACATCTAGATGAACAGCACCACGACACGCTCACAACAAACGAGGTCCATAAAAAATTAGTCAAAGGACAGTATGACAAATCCGTCAAACCTAGGGTTTTCATTGAAGGAGACTTGGTCCTACTTTGGGATCAAGACAAAGAACCCTTAGGACCTAGCAAATTCAAATCCAGGTGGCTCGGACCTTTTATAATTTCCAAGGTATTGAAGAAAGACGCCTATGAACTGATAGATTACGAAGGTAATAAGTTGGCCGAGCCTAGAAATGGGCTCTACCTGAAGAAGTACTACGCTTAGGCTGAAATACTTTTTCTTGTAACATAGCTGTATATTTTTTGTAAAGCTAGTTTTTGTTATGCTTGTTAGTTAATCTTATGTGTGCTTTCTTGTTTTGTGTACCAGATGTCAACCGAACATTTCTTAGGATTTGCTAATGGCACCAGTCGCCACACCTGTCAGTTGGATGTAGCAGCTTGGGTCATTTACTCACCCGCTGGCCAACTTGTCTCTTCGAGGGGGGTTTGTTTGGGTCCTACCACGAATAATCTGGCTGAATACAGTGCAGTTATAGAACTTCTTCGAGATGCTCTCAGTCAAGGCATTTCACATTTGGAGGTAAGACTTGACTCACAATTAATTGTATTCCAGTTAATAGTTTCTACCAGATTAGAGATCCTGGTTTGCTACGTCAATTTCTACAGGTTAAACTATTGGAAAGACAATTTGATTCTATTATATATGAACACATTCCAAGAAGTTTAAACGCATAAGCTGATTCTTTAGCAAACTATGTGTTAGACTGGCATTTGCATCATACACTTTCATAAACAACATTGCACACATAAATTTCAAACACATACATATGTAAATAACCGATACTGTATCAAAAAATATATGAGTTTTGGGTCACAAGTCTATCAAGTCAAGTCATAAAAGTACAAAAAATGGGAATAGTAGCCTCAAAAATATATACATAGAATGTATCCCTCTCCTATGGAGAAGGAGGGACCCCATCATCATCTACTGCATTGCGATCGCATATGACTAGCCTAGCTATCTTCCGCAGCACCCTAAGCCATGTCGGGGGCACCCCAACAACATCTTCCTGCATATCCACAGGTATCTGATCCATATGGTAGGCAGGAACTTCGTGAGTCAACCGACTCATTTTTCTCTCTAGGGTCCCCAACATAGCATCTGCTGCAGCAATATCAGCTGGCCTCACAAAGATGGTAGGATGTCCCTCAGGACGAACAGGCCCAAGATCTGCATATGACACTTGATTAGAACTTCAAAATTCATTCATAAAAATCAAATACTTGAAAAAGTTTGAAAAAATTAAATAATTCTCAAAATTTAAACATACCAATATCTCCCCAGGCTCCACCTGGAGGAAGCACCAGTTCTGGATCATGACGGAAATCCAATCCAGCATATGGAAACTACTCGAAAGCAGGCACTTTCCTCTCCCACCACCCCCAAAAATCATCAGTATGATAACAGTAGTGACTTTCCCCACCACCCTGACGGAGGAATATGTCACCTCAACGGCCTAGTCTAGGCTCACGGGGGTTAACCTGAGGTAGAGGCATCCCCAAACTAATAGCAGGCATCCTCTCAAAGAAAAAAGTACACAAAATGCTACCGTACCCAAAATTCTTCATTGTACCGAATTTGCAACCTGTCAATTGAGATTTCATGCTTGCCAGTAAACTAGTACACCAATCATAAACATGACCGTGTAAGCATTGTACACCAATATGCATAGAGTGCCTGTAAGCTAAGTGTAGTGAAGCACTACTTGCCACTCGGTTGATCATGCTCACTATCACTTTCAAGGGGATGCCTTCAATGGTTGAAATCAAGACTCAAATTCCCGATTTCTCAGCTCCGGCAATAGAATATGAACTCACGTACTCTTGCACAGATCTTACACCCACACGAGAAGACCCTTTCAGATTAATTACATCTCCTCTCCATGAGAGACCAATAATGAAATATATGTAATCAACTGTAAGCTCCAATGTTTGCCCATGGATGACAAAAGTATTGGTATCCACATCCCAGTACTAAATAAGTCTTCGAAACAATTTGTTTAAGGCCCTCATGTTTACGGTTCGGTAAAATTTCAATCAACCGCATCTTCGGAGAGCGTGGAGAGTGGCCGGATCTTGCATGGCCAACCTATCCATGTCCTCATGTTCTCTCTCCCTCCATTGAAGAACCATCCTGCACAAAAAATGACAATTCTTTGAGTCTCGGTGCTTGTTTATAGGTTTTCAAGAGTGAGCACTACTGTGTATACTACACAGTCACGTATGGGCGCTACTCTGCTTGAGCACAATAGCACTCATCACGTTTACACGCTATTGCTATTGTTACACAGTAGCGCCCACGCAGTAAAGGTTGTGAGCATCACGTTGCAAGCAATTTTTTGCTCAAAAAATGAAAACTAAACCATGAAAATGCAAGTAGGGTGAATTCTAACTTACTTGGTGGAAGAAGAACGACGTTTGGATGCTTGGTTTGATTGCCACGGAGATTTGAAAATGCAAAAGGTTGCCCCAATCTTTGCCCTACAAAACAATTTGGAAATTGAATGTTTAAAATGAAATTATATATATGAATTGGAGTTTGATTTTTACCCACCATTGTTTAATTTTCTATAGTTTCAAAAATTTTCAAAAATAGCTAATTAATCAATTGGAACACACATATGGTGCATTACTAATCCAAGCTCAATTTTCCTTTAATTTTTTTAGGATCTATCTCCTAGGTTTAAAAACTCTTGATGTTAGACCTTGTCAACTAGTTAATAGTTCAAATTCATGTATCATTCAAGATTTTTTGCCACATCAACTAATATTTTGTTGAAGACCTAGTTTTGGTAGAGTATGAAGCTATGATCCTAGAAGTTGACCTTTAAGTCATTTTAAGCTCTCATTTGGACTATTTAAACCTAAACAAGATCACCGAGCAAGCTTGTCCTCTTCAAGCTCATTAAAGTAATCAAAGGCTCATCCACTCAGGTATAGAATTACCCCTTTTCCGGGCCTAGGTGGATTAACTACGGAAAAGGTATACTCTAGGTATACTTCTGTATGTGCTAGAAGAGTTCTTCTTCCATTGTTTTATACTTTTTAGGGGGAGGAGACTAACTGCATGAAAAAGGAATTTTTGGAGCCTTTCTTTAGGGTTTTCAGGCTCTCTAAACATGAAAATACCAAGCGAGCATTCACCTACTCGGGCTCGATGTGAAATCCACGAGAGGGTAAGTAGAGAACTGTTTAAGTTTTTCAACTCTATAAACAAGAAAACACCGCCGAGCATAGAACAATCCGGGCTCGATATAAAATCCATGGATAGGTGAAAAGAGGATTGTTTAAGTTTTTCACACTCTATAAACAGGAAAACACCGGCGAGCATTAATCTGCTTGGGCTCGATACCAAAATCCACGAGCAGATATATGGAGTTATTGTTTAAGTTTTTTAGACTCCTTAAAATTGAAAACACCGGTGAGCAAGAACAGATCTCGGCTTGATATTAAAATCCATAGATCAGTAATATAGAGTAATCTTCTATCTCTTCTTCGAACTCTATAAATAATGAAGAAGTTCCTGAGTCTTCCTCCCATGGGATCGTTAAACTTTTTACATGGTTGGATCTATTGAGTTTTCATTCTTTTTTGGACTCATTAAAACAACAAGAAAGGTATTCTTTTATCTAAAAAGAATAAGGGATGGGAATGATGTATCATATCTTCATTGTTAAAGGAAGTTCAGTCAGTTCTATCCTTGAACACAGCACCTACTTGAGTCTATCTTGTCAGTTGGGTTTAGTTTTTGACCTCAGGGTGAACTTGTCCTCCGAGTTGTTTACTCCCCCGGTTGGTTATTCTTCCAACCATATGGAGGGTCTGATAATGTCTCTTACATTTCAGGATTATCATTTACCCCATTATGTCGAAAACTGCCTGAGTCACTTTGTGTCGTGCTCACTGTTCAAGGATATACCCTGTGTCGGCCATTCTGCAGTTTACCTTGACCTCATGTGTCGGCCATCCTAGTGTCAGTCTTGTTACATATTATTCCATATCAGCTCTTACTAGTTGAGTGTTCCTCAAGTTGGATGATGGAGGATGCCTTAAGGCCTCCCTTCCAACAGACTTCTTCCCATCGACATCAACTCATTTTACTCTAGGAATGAAGTTTAGAGTTTCGGTTAGTACCTTGGAGATTGCAGTCACTAGTGGCAATTTTCCTCGCTGTTGAATGATCAGAATACATCAATGTCTCTTCTTCGACAGGTTTCCCAAGTGTTCGACTCCAAGTCCATCTATTCACACTTGGTGAATCGTACTTGGTACCTTGGACCCCATCATCATTATCGGTGGAATTCCTCGCATTTGTTAACGGTATACATCAATGACTGGTAATCAAACGATACCCCCCATGTTCGACTATCAGCTCATCTATTCACATGGCTAGGGTTTGTACCTAGATCTGTTTTGGATGAAGACCTTGGGATTTTGGATGACAGTACCTCATTTTGTTATCACCCAAGTTGCGCAAGACTGAGCCTCACTTATATTCGGCTCTCCATGAGACATGGATCCATTTTGTTGTTATGGCTATGATCTCTCAGTTTGACATGGATCCACGCTTGTATTCCAAGTGGCCATGCTATATATACATCTCCTTGTTATGTATCGGCGATCATGTTGTACCACACTGCACATCTATATGATGTCAAAGATGTAATTGCTAGCTGACCTTGATCTTTGTTGCAGGTTTTCTTGTGACTTGTTTCTACGGTTCTTTGCTCCTCCTCTGGCTTTGGATTATAATGTATTTCGACCATCATTTCCCTCTGACTTCACACATTAGGGGGCATCTATTATAGTTCAAACCTGCACCTCTCTGTCCGTGATCACCTTGAGCTGTTGATCACACAAAAGGTCAACTTGGATGGAGGAGCATGTTGACCCTAGATGACACTTTGACTTACTCCATTACCTGACAATACTGGAAAAACACTACAAATATCATTCTGAGATATGAGCGCTACTCTATTTCAATAGACTAGCGCCTATACGCTACTCCAGTGTATAATAGTAGCACTCAAAGCCTTATAAGCACTACTCCTATTCAGCATAGTAGCGCTCTTAAAAATCGATGAGCGCTAGTTGACAAGCACTAAAGTGGCACCCTAAATGCTACTTCACTGAACAATAGTAGCGTACATCTCAAAAGATGATTAAAAAATAATTAATTTCACAAGGAGGATTAGTTGCTGGTAGTTTCCCAACTTCCCCAACTTCCTCCATAACCATCTCTCAACCTGAACTACTTCTCTGATCTTATAAATACAGGGAAGAATAAAGAGAGCGGTTAGATGGAGAAACTTAGAGACATAGAGATATAAAACAGAAACTTGCATTGGAGGAGTGGAGGCTGAAGATATTCAAGCCAGAGAAGAGCAAGAGCCCAGAATCAAGTTGCAGGAGCATGTCACAAAGTCAGGTATATTTGTAACATCATTTTTTGCATTTGACAATAAAAGGTTGGAGTGTCTTTCTTGTCCCAAATTAGGTGTTCCTTGAAATAATATCTTAATTTGGATCTATTTTGGTTAATATCGAATGTTTAAAATTACTTTTTGTTTCTTTTAATCATTATATATTATCCAAGATACGTTGAGAAAGGTGTTTGTATTGCAGGTTTACTGAACAAAAGGTGGACTTGAGGACTGAGTGCAAGATCAAATAAAAGCTAGGATTGAACGTCGGTTAAAAGGTATGTTTTCAAGGTCTATAACTCATTTCTTTTCATAAATATTTCTATAATACAGTTAATACACTTACCTGTCACCCCATTCCAGTTGATAGCATTAGTTTCCTTGCTATAGGGTATTTTTTCCCGCCAACACCACTGATATGTGAGGTCAGGAGCTCATCGTATGGCCAATAGACATCATAGGTCTTTTATGGTTTTCCTAGGATGTGGAGAAGAGAAGAAACGAACCAGAGCCCAGAACAACGGTCCCGAACAAACTGCAAAAACTGAAAGTACATGACCTCAATAGTGAATGAGGAATAATCTCAACATATGGACGAGGCGGGCATTCCCATGCTCGTATCAAGATATAGAACAATACCAAGGGGGTCCAAAAAATGGGGACCTAAAATATACATGGCCTCAAATAATGAATGAGGAAGAATCTCAATATATGGACGAGGAAGGCATACCCATGCTCGTATCAAGATATATATAAAACATAACAATGAGGCCCAAAAATGGGGGCCTGAAGGATACATGGAGAACCATTGTGTACATCATAAGGGTTCAGAGGGGACACAGAATCTGGGACATACTACTAGGCTGACCATGTCTGAGCTGAAGAACTAATACACTGGAATATCAATAGTGATGCTGAGTGTGGTACCAGAGGAACTGATGAACTGCTGGATCATAGTGACGGGGAGTCATACCCTCAATGGTACACTGAACTGGAACTAAACTGGGTACTTAAGGAAGCATATAAATGGATGGCTTCTGAATACAATCCCCAATGAAACCCATACATCCACGGGAACATGTGACTGAATGTTTCGAAGTGACTCACCAATGTGCTAGAGTCTGGGGAAATCCGGCGTCTTCGACCAATAACTAAAGGGATATATACCCTGCGCGATTCTCAACGATGCGATCAAGGTGTTGAAGTCAAGCATGTGAGAAACAACCACTTGAAAAGGCACTGATGACTCCTCTCAAAATGGTCCGTAGGCACTCACCACAGATGGTGATGAGTCTAAGGTGCAGGGACCTCTGGGTCTATCCTTTGGAATAGATGGGTTGGAGTCGATAGAGGGAGACCTGCAACTAGCAAGGCAATGATGTTTTTTTGATAGGAGCACGAGGTGGAGAACCGAAGTGTGAGAGTACTGATGGTAGGACTGACATACTGGGGGGGGTGGGGGATAACTGGGTGAGTAGAGTGGGTGGACTTAAACTTCCATTGTTCAGAGTATTGTTGGGTCCAGGAAATGCCCCTTTTTGGCTACCTCTATTACACCTTTTTGCCCTAATTCTATCCTATTTTCATGAGCTATATCCATGTCTTTCCAGATCAATCTATAACATCTACAGGTGTATTTTGCTATTACTTTATTTGTTTTTATGCCTAAGACTGTTAAAGATTATGGATCTTAGTCCTTGGTTTATACTAATTTATGTGACTTTATTTAGCCAAGGTCTAAAAGCGCAAGTGTATCATCCCAGCAGTGCCAGTTGTGACTCTTCAACGTCAGCTCCTCATATTCTAAGGGACAACACATCCTCCACGCTAGCTGTAACAGATTTTCACTGTAACAGATCCCATTGAAGAAGAGCTTAGCTACAACAGACAGGTGGCATTCCAGCTATCAAGTCTGTTGATCCAATTGCCATCGGGACAGCAACATCCTTTGGTATTATCAGCACTATTCAACATGCTATATCAATTAGTTGTAACTGCGCAGCATGAAGATCATAGATCTGCATTGCTGTGCTATTTTTGTGGATCTGAAACTGTCTTTCTTTTTGTATAAATTCCAGGAGGCTCTCGTATCCTGGGGTTGGACAATCATTACTTGTGTAAGCTGCAACAGAGCATTGAAGCTCATGATCTTCCATTAATAATATGAGAGCATAATTCTTCACTTCTGAGTTTTAATTAGTTGTGACTCTCGGCATCTCTGTTAGAAGGCCAGGGCCCACCTTCTCACAGAGATAGGCGATTTAAGTAGGTAGAATAGTTTAAATTCATTTATGTTATATGGTGTGGAATGTTGCAGACATTGTTGATTGTTGTAATAGAGAATAGTTTAAATTCATTTCTGTTGTGTGGTGTGGAATGTTGTAGACATTGCTGATAGTTGTAACAGAGATTAACTTCTTTGCTGGTAGTTTGCAATTGCATCTTGAATAGCTGTAGCAGAGTGGTGACAGTCGACTGTGTAGAACAATTCAATTAATTGCATGTGTGTTTTAATCAACTGTAACAGCCAAGCTCGATCCCAATCAATTTGCAGTTATTTATGCTTTCTAGGACTTCCAGTAATAATTAGTAGAGTTCAAGCTTGTACTTCAATTCTGGTTGATGTTGTATCTTTAATTGCATACATAGATTAGACGGATAATGATGGAGTTACAGTAGTCACTAGCTAGATCATTTTGGTAAATGTTGAATGTTGTAGTTTGATGATCAAAAGGATTTAACTTCTTCCAAAAGTAATCTCGTTTCATTTCATCATTAGATCATTAACTTTCTGGATTGATTATGTAAGAAGGATTGTTTCAATTGGGATTTGTAGATGTGTGAATTAGATTAGTTGCTTAGGGAATGAGTTGGTTGAGCATCTAGGTAGGATCATTACTTACATTCATTAATCAACTGCTTAATCTGTTTATGCATAGATTGTGCTTATTAACTTTGAAATAAAAGACCTTCCTAGGTTTGACAATTTATATTGATCATTCTATGTGTTAGCTTTAATTAAATGACATATAGAGTGCCCAACATTTTGGCACCGTTGTCGGGGATGGTAATAGATAGACAGAGTTAGTAGTTGGTTTCATTTGATTTTACTTTAGTTCAATATTTTTTACGGCATGCATGAATACAAGAAAAACAAATCGGGAACCCCCTTTGAATACTAACATCGCAGGTGGAAGAGATCGAGGTCGTAATGCAGGTCAGGGGAGACACACTTATATTGATGAGATAATTGCTAAAGCTGATTCTTCCACTAGACCACAACAGAACTCTACAGGCAGGGGAAATTCTGTTCCTCTTAACCTTGAACATCCAGCATCCACAGTGGAGAATAAAACGGGACCTTCAACTCCTGTTGCAGAAAGTAAACCTCCTGAAGATAAGGGAAGTGCTGTAGGTGCACCATATAGAGAGGAGATTTATCATATTGACGGAACCAGAGTTACTAAAGAGGTGTGGTTGGAGACTCGCAGAATAGCAGAAGAAGAAAGAAGGCAAAAAGAAGAGAGGAGAAAAGAGGAAGAAGCTAAGGCAGAGGAAGAACGCATAAAAGAGACTATTGAATTTTGGACCAGAACCATGGCTGGTAGAGAACAGGGGGGTGAGAATGAACATGAGGACCGTCGGGAGGAAGAAGGAGAAAATAATTAGCCTGGTAATACTGTGGCTACATTAGAATTCCCTATCCTTCAGACACCTGGAGCAGCTCTTATGAAGAATATCTCACCATCAGCGCTCCCTAATTTCCATGGTAAGTCTTCTGAGGATCCTGATGAGTTTCTTTTTGAGTTTGATATTCTCTATCGCAGCTATGAATACACCTCCAGTGCTCAGAAGCTGAAGCTATTCCCAGCCACCTTGAAAGGAAATGCTCTGCATTGGTTCATGAGTTTGGGTCGTGAGACCATTACTACTTGGAACCAAATGAAGAACACCTTCCTTTCTAAATATCAAGAATATTGCAGAACTAGAGATAGAAAGGAAGAGTTGTTCAAAATGGTTCAAAAGTATGAAGAGAGTTTGGAAGACTTTGTGGAGAGATTACTGTACAATTTGCAAAGATATGGTCATGCTGAGATTGGCAAGGATGTGCTCAAGATCATCTTGCTAAGAGGAATCAGGGAAGATTGCCTTGACATGTTGAATCTGCTTGGTAAAGGGGATATCTCGAAGGAACCTTTTGAAAAAATTGTTGAATTATACCGAAGGTACTCCAGGGGATCTTCCAGAACCAGCAAACGAGACAAGGATCGAGATCAGGATGTTTTCACTAGGACTCAGAAGTTAGCTAGTGGAGGTGCCACTCGAGCAGAAATAGGAAACCTACTGGAGAACTTTAAAATAGATATGATGAGTTCCCTGTCCTCAAAACTGGATGCCATGAAGGAAAAATAGAAACAAGTAATAGAAGATCTTACACTTGGATTATTCTGTCCCAAATGTAGAAAGAAGCATCCACTGAAGGAGTGCCCGTTGGACAAAGCAGAGGTATGTAGGATATGTGAACTCGAGCATGAAACTAAAGAGTGTCCTTCATTACCTAAGGTTAAAGCAGTCCTGCAGGAGTCTATTCCTGATGTAGAGCCAGCATACTTTATGGCACAGAAGAAACCATGGCAGCCTAGAAACCAAGGTATGAATCCAAATCCAGTATTTTTTCTGCATAATATGAATGGAATGAACAACATGCATAATATGAATACACAATTTCCTTCACATTTTTCCAACAACCAGTGGCATCCATCTCAGAACCCAATGCAAAATCCTAATTCATGGACACCTTGGCCAAAGCAGTCAAACCAAGCTCCTTGGAATTCCAACTAGAGGAACCCTTACCAAGGAAATAACTTTCCCCATCACCAAACTCAGTATCAACAATACCCTCCTCAATAGTATCAGCACCAGCAGTATCAGCAAACACAGCTCCCTTTCCAGAACAATCCCTCACCCATGAATGCACCACTTCGACCCCAGCTACTTGCCAACATGCCTGCATACTCCATT
Organism: Larix kaempferi; assembly: GCA_027924585.1. Classification (NCBI taxonomy): domain Eukaryota; kingdom Viridiplantae; phylum Streptophyta; class Pinopsida; order Pinales; family Pinaceae; genus Larix; species Larix kaempferi. The sequence continues at coordinate 1,185,195 of BSBM01000914.1, read as the reverse complement.
ACTCAGATTCCCTGCAATGATATACAATTACGATCAGGGAGGGTAGTGGAGCCTATTATCACTGAGGATCTGTCATCCCCAGTGACTGGAACTGAAGTAAATCAGCACTATTCAGCAAGTCCCATTATTGAGGATACTGATACTCCTACTAAAGCAGCAGCTGAAACTCAGGAAGCAACACACAATCTACCACAGCCTACACAGTTGAACAGACAACCACCATATCCTGAATGATTGCAGCTTCAGAAGACAGTGGAACAACCCCAATTTGATCTTGTGGGAGAGTTGAAGAATTTATATGTTAAAATTCCACTGTTACAGGCCCTTCATGATGTGCCTATTTATGCTAAGACAGTTAAATATTTGTGTGTTAAGAAACCAGGAAGAAGGCCCAGGGATCCTCCCACTATCCATGTGCTGGGAAAATTGTCAAAATTAATAATGGGAAAGGCCCCTATGGCAAAGTATGATGAACCTGGGAACCCGACTGTTACAGTGCACATAGGGAACACACAGATTCCAAATTTCTTGGTGGATTTGGGCATAGCTATTAATGTTATGACCATAGAAACCATGAAGGAATTGGGACTCACTAATCTTTGACCAACCCCTACTATTTTGGAACTTGCTAATAGATCAACGATCAATCCTGAAGGAATTCTAGATGACCTTGTAATCTCAGTGGACTCATGGGAATACCCTGCAGACTTTTTGGTGTTACAGCCAAAATCTCAGATGGGGGGACACCCACTGATCCTGGGAAGACCATGGTTGGCCACAACTGATGCCTGTATCAGCTATCGATCAGGTTCTACGACCATTTCAGACGGGACTGAGATCAAGAATCTAACCCTATACCCTCCAGCTCGACCAAGCATAGAAGTTGATACTCCATTATGGGTAGATTTGGAGGAGGAAGAGGGAGTTCAGCCACTATTAACCATAGGGAGAGCCTTGACATTTAAAGATGAAACAGAGGATGATGCCATTAATAATTTCATCAGTGAGCCCATGTCAGTCAATAAGAATGTTTATCAGATCTTGGACAGTACTTTAGCTGCAACAGAACAAGAAAACCTTACAGAAGAAACTCTGATCGGTGATTACAATGTAATTCCAGTACTTAAGAATTCGAAGAGTGTTCCAGTGGAGGTTGCACTAGGAAAAACATTGTATATTAATCCTAATCTGGCACCTAGCGAGCTGGAACAGCTAGTCACTCTGTTGAAACAGCATAGGGGAGCTTTTGCTTGGAAGTACACAGATATGAAGGGAATTCCCTCTCATATGTGCACTCATCACATCTATATTAAAAGTGACTCTAGGCCTGTATGCCAACCCCAACGAAGGATGAACCCAAACCTGAGAGACATAGTGAAAGAGGAAATCCAGAAACTATTGGAAGCTGGATTCATATATCCAATTTCAGACAGTGAGTGGGTTTCTCCACTTGTGATTGTGCCAAAGAAAAATGGGAAATGGAGAGTTTGTGTGGATTACAGAGAATTGAACAAGGCAACACAAAAAGACCATTTCCCCTTACCTTTCATCGATCAGGTCCTTGATACCTTGTCTGGGAAGAAGTATTTCTCTTTTCTAGATGGCTTTAGTGGCTACAACCAGATTTAGATTGCTCCAGAAGATCATGACAAAACCACTTTCACTTGTCCCTGGGGGACTTTTGCATACCGAGTACTTCCTTTTGGTTTGTGCAATGCACCAGGTACATTTCAGAGGGCAGTGATTGGAATATTTTCGGAAATGGTGAATGATTGCATGGAAATATTTATGGATGACTTTACTCCATATGGTGATATCTATGAAGAAGCATTGAAGAACTTAGAAAAGGTGTTGAACCGCTGTGAACAAAGTCAGCTCTCTTTGATCACTGAAAAGTGCCACATGATGATGAGTGAAGGCACAGTGCTAGGGCACTTCATCTCTTCTACCGGTATCTAGGTAGACCCATCTAAAATCAAGGTAATTGAAAACATACCAACTCCTGGAACTCATAAAGATGTGCGTAGCTTCTTGGGGCATGCTGGTTATTACAGAAGATTCATAGAAAAAATTTCCAAACTGGCTTCTCCTTTGTTCACTTTGTTAATGAAGGATGCACAGTTTATCTGGAATGATGCATGCCAAATAGCATTCACTGAGCTAAAAAGGAGGTTGTCCACAGCACCCATCTTAAGAGGACCCAATTAGGCTCTGCCTTTCCATATTTCTTCAGATGCTTCAGACACTGCCATTGGAGCAGTTTTGGGACAGCAGGAAGGTAATGCTCCTTATGTTATTTATTATATTAGTAAAAATCTGTCTCTTGCTGAACTAAATTATACTGTCACAGAAAAAGAATGTATTGCCATTGTTTATGCGATCAATAAGTTTAGGCATTATATTACTGGATATTCTACTTTTGTTCACACTGATCATTCTGCCTTCAAGTATTTAATGAATAAACCAATCAAAAATGCTAGAGTTACTAGATGGCTGTTATTGCTACAGGAATTTGATATCACATTTATTGATAGACCAGGAAAGGAAAATGTTGTTGCAGATTTCTTATCTCGACTTACTAACAGTGATGACAATTTACTAGTCGAAGTTGCTTCCCTGACGAACATTTGTTTGCAGTATCAGCTCATTCCCCATGGTATGCAGATATTGCTAACTTTTTGGCTGCAGTTAAGCTTCCAGCACATCTATCGAAGAGAGAAAGAAAGAAAATCATACAACAGAGTGCTAGGTACTGCTCGATTGATGGCCATATTTTCTACACTCGGCTTGATTTAGAAATCAGAAGATGTGTTAGAGAGGATGAAATCTTCAGCATTCTTAAAGCTTGCCATGATGAGCCCTATGGGGGACATTTTGCTGACAAGAGGACAAGTCATAAAGTTTTGAGAATGGGCTATTTCTGGCCTACATTATTCAAGGATGTGAAGAAGTATGTTCAAGCATGTGATAGCTTCCAGAGGATGGGCCAACCCAACAAATTAGATGAGATGCCTTTATAGCCACAACTTGTGGTTGAACCATTTGACAGGTGGGCCCTAGATTTTGTAGGGCCTATCAACCCTCCCTCAAAGAAGAAAGTTCATATCTTGGTTTGCACAGACTATATGACTAAATGGGTGGAAGTTGTAGCCTTGGTTAAATCCAATGATTAGGCTATGATTGATTTCCTGTATGAAGGAATTTTTACTTGCTTTGGAGTACCCAAGGAGATCATTACAGACGGTGGACCACAGCTTGTATCTCACAAGCTGGGAGCACTGTTGCAGAAATTTCATATTCAGCACAAAATAACCTCACCATATCATCCACAGGCCAATGGGTAGGTGGAGAGCACAAACAAGGTTATTGAGGCTATTTTGACAAAAACAGTGAAGAGCCATCGTAAAGATTGGGCTGAAAGACTTCTAGAGGCACTGTGGGCCTATCATACTACTTGGCGTAACACCACTGGGTTTTCCCCATGTGAGCTAGTATATGGCAAGAACGTTGTTTTCCCAATTGAATTTGAAATCAGAACTTTGAAAACAGCTATTGAAGCAAATCTGGATTTATCAGAGGCTCAGTGGAATTGACTGAATTAGCTCAATGAATTGGATGAGAAATGCACAACTGCAGTGCATCATACAGCTTTAATCCAACAACAGCACTCTAGATGGCATGACAGATTTATAAAGAAAAGAGTCTTCCATGAAGAAGACTGGGCCCTGTTGTATGATTCACGGTTTAAGAGGGATTTTAAAGGCAAATTGTGCACATGTTGGTTGGGACCCTATCAGATAGATCAGGTATTTGATAATGGAACAGTCTGATTGATCACCATTGATGAGAACAAAGTACCATTATTCGCAAATGGTCATCGGCTGCGACTGTATCACAGGACGATCTCAAGGGAGGCTTTTATTTCACAAGCTGCATCTGATCCATAGTATCAGTTAACATCAGGACAGGGATTTTTAAACCCTGTGAATTCCTAAAACTTGCAGTTTCCACACATATTTTTGTACATAAATAATCAGTTTTTCTTTCATTCTGTATTTTATCTATTTTTAATTTTTCTTGCACTTGATCGGTTTGTTTTAAAGAACTGTGTGCAGGAACTTATTAGAGGAGCAACAGCCGTGATTGGGCTAGATGACTGCAGACACCCCATATTTTTTCCTGATCTAATAAAGCTCTTTGAAGAAGATGGATATTTCATGGTCTTTCACAAATAAAATTTGCTTATACTACAGTTGGACGCAGCTGCGACTCCGCTACATTTTCCCATTTTGCTAAATTCACAGCTGCGACTCCGCTACATTTTCCCATTTTGCTAAATTTGCAGCTGTGACTCCACTACATTTGCCCATTCTGCCAAATTCGCAGCTACAACTCCACCATATTTGCCTGTTCTGCCAAAATTCGCAGCTGCGACTCCGCCACTTTTGCTCATTCAGCCAAATCCTGCGACTGCGACTCCGCTACTTCTACTTATCTTTCTAAATTGGCAGCTGCTACTTTGCCATTTCTGTCTCATTTTTACTCCTTCCTAGCAGCTGTGACTCCGCCACTTTTGTCCATTCCGCTAAATATAGCAGTTGAGACTCCGCGACCTTTGTCCGTTCTGCTAAATCTAGCACCGCGGCTCCATTCCTTCCACTTCATTATCTCTCCTTCCGTGCAGCTGTGACTCCACCATTTTTTGTTTATTTTGCTAGATTTCGCAACTGATACTCCACCAGTTTGTCTGCTCTCCGATTAATGATGCCAATAACGATTTGACTAGGCGTCAATTTTTGCACTTGCTCCACACGGTCCAACCATGATCCACCACGAAGGACAATTCAGATGCCTTGAGTAGCTGTCAGCTTGGGTGGCAAGGGCCACATACTTCGGCACATGTGCATTTACATCCGCCCGGACGATGGCCGGCCGCAATGATTAATTCATGGCTCAAATTCATAAATGCAAGGTATGGGTCCTATATTTTGCATGATTTGGCAGAGAATTAATACGGTAATAATGATTATGTCCTGTCATAACCCTCGATCAATGAACCCATTCGAATCACACTTTAAAGATTAAGTTAAAGGTCATAATTGTGATTATTTTTTTCATCACCTTACCTGATTTTCCACCTGTTACTCCTATCTGCCAACCTCGTCGCTTCCATAGAACATTCATACTATCATAGACTAGCCTCAAACCTGATTCTTGAACCCCAACGACCCTTTGCATGTTTGTAAGCTGCAACTCTCCACTTCTAAACCAGAAATTGTTGAGGTCTGAACCTTGAGGAGAGGTTAAAATGGGAAATCCAGTCAGACACGAACCTGTAAATACAGACGCTGTGCATTCCAATGCAGAGGTTCTCAATATTTTTATAGCAGTAGGTTGGATGGAGTATTTCAAACAGTTGAATGGTTTTCACACAGAAACCGCATTGCAATTCGCCCTCATCCTGACTGATACTCATGCCAAGGTCAGAGGACTGTGCCTGGATGTTACAGAAGAAATCATAGCTGAGGTTACTGGTTTTCCCATGGTGGGAAAGAAGTCATTTGGATGGAAAGTACATAATGTGAATGCAGTAAGGGAATTTATGTCAGTAGGAGAACAGGTCATTCCAAAGCTCCGTGGGCTGGAACTGGCATCCTTACCACCACCCTGGAATTAAGTTGCAATCTTTGTGAAGAGATATATTTCTTGTGGAGGTAGGTACCAAGTTGTTTCATTCTCTGAACTTCCCTTACTGTCTCATTTACAACATGGTATCTTAGTAAATATACCATTCTATCTGTTTAAAGCCATACAAACCATGGTTGGCTATGTAAGAACTACCCAGCACCCAGTTTCCTCCCTCACTAATCATGGTTTAATTAAATTATTGGTCCTAAGAGCCATTGCAAGTCGTCATTTAACTTGGGAGCAATTTTTGGCTGGGGACACACCAATCATACAACCTGTATTAGAAGAGGGAGGTGCTGGTGAGGATAGTGAGGACCGGAGTTCCTCAAACCCAGTTGGGGGGGAGGTTGGAGTAACAGAAAGTCAAGCCAATAATGAAGAGGAAGTAAGTAAAGAAGAGGTTGGAGTAGCAGAAAACCCTATAATTGAAGGAAGTGTGATGGAAACCTTGGAGCAGGAGGTAGAAAAATTGGAATCTGTAATTGCAGAGTCAAGTACTCAATTGAAAGAAGCTAAAACTGGAGCAGCTGTTGAAGCTGTGACAGTTGAAGCTACAATTGTAGAGGTAGGTATTCATAAGGAAGGATATCAGCCAGAAATAGTAGCAGAAGGGACTGTAGAAGTCTTGGAAGTGGAGTCCTCTTCAGAAATAAGGGGCACCATTATTGAAGAAGAAGAAACCAAGGTGAACACCCCTGTGTCAAAGAAACGAAGAATATAATCAAGAAACAGGGGTCATACACCCATGGAAGCAAAGAGGAAGAAGAGTCGGACTGTCAAAGAATCAGTAGCAGCAAGTGGTGAGGAACACCCAGTTGGATTGTTGAGGAAAAGAAGAACTCAGTCAGCAGCAGCAGCGAAAGCAGCTGCGACAGTGGTAGCAGTAGAAGTAACTGTAATGGAAGCAGAATTAACAGGGATAGCAGTAGAAGCCGATACAGTGAATGTTGTTGGGGGTTAAAGTGGAACACCCCTATCAGAGATGACAAGAGCAGTTAAAGGGAATAGGGGGTCACCTGCATTAGAAGAAGCACATACAGTAGGGGTAGATATAGAGATTCCTATTTTGAACCCCAAATTTCCTACTGCTACACAGGAACCCTCTAGGGAAGAACCCCAAATCGAAAACCTCCTATTTGAAAACGAATTATTAAAGGAGGAAGTGCAGACATTAAGAAAGGAGTTGGAAAAGTGGAAGGGAGCAATTGGAAGACAAGCAGAGAAAAATTTGGATACATTAGCAAATGTTGCAAATTTGTTGGAAAACCCATCTTTTGCATTTGAAAATGAGAGGTATGGGGAGACTGTTTGCCCAGAATGTGGAGATATATTTGCTTCAACAGGACACAGAGTTGTTGTGTTGGGACTTGCATCCCAGATTCATGTACAGATAAAGGAGGTGGAAGAAGGAATTCCAGGGATCGAATTGATAGAGGAGAATGAGCCAATAATGGAAGAAATCCTTGATTTGAATTTAGGGGATTAAATGGTACAGTCCCAGCCATCAGGGGATACTGAGCTCCTTCGGGACCAGTCTTACCACTCAGAAAGATCTGATAAAAACCAGAAACAATCTCAGTAGTTTAAAGAAACAAAGGAACAGGGGACTGTTACATAAGAACCAGTACCCTTGAGAATGTTTAAATCTGCAACTCAGATAGCAACATTTGATGTGGAGAATTAGGAGAGAAACACTACTACAGAAGAACCAGTGTTTCCAAAATCATTTGCTACAGTGGCAACACAAACTGAGATGGCTGAGATTGAAATGAAAGACTTGGATGTTGTTACACAAGAACCAGAAACCCTAAAAATACTAATTGAGACTCTAACACTGACCGAGAAAGCTAAGATGGATATGGATATGAAGAATGCTGTTACACAAGAAAAATCATCCTTAGACCCCATGGCTGATACTGCACCACATGCACAGACTATTGCAATCCCGATAGAAGATGAAGCTGCCACAGTGCTGAGGCAAGACAAGGAAGTCATTCATCTAGATTCTGATGTTGAAAAGGAGGTAGAAGACAGAAAGATTCGACGACTAGAGAAGAAAATTCTTTGGTTAAACCTTGAACTGGATAAATGGCTCAAATGGATTGAACAGTTCAAAGAAGATATGATCCCTCTCCAGGAGCATAGGAATGTCATTAAAGGACAAAGAGAAAAATGGGCTGAGGAGCTATTCTTCCAGAAACTTCGGTGGGAGAAAATCCAAGAAAAACTGGAAGGTTTGAAGAAGCTTGAGTCCCTACAGCAAGACAAAAACCAAATGTATAATCTTTCTATAGAATTGATGAGTTGTAGAGCTCCATCCCCCTCTTATCCTGTCTTCCTCTATGAGCAGACAACCTTATTTAAATTGAAGGCTCTCAAAGATGGAAGATCATTTGAGTTGGCAACAGCTGATCAATTTCTGAAGAGTGACTTTGAGGATCAGCATTTGTTATGTGAGTTATATTTGCATGATAGGGCTTGCTATATTACCGTTCCATCTGACCCTTTACCTGTTCTTGGGGATGTTCAGCTGAGGGAATTTTCCTCCTTTGTCATTAACCATGTAAGATGGAAGGATGCCTTCCAAACCATCCTCAGGAATGAGGAGAATTCTACTCTCTAGATTAGGGAGGAACCTCAGAATCCACCAGCATTTATGGCTAGTCATGCTAAATCCCTTAGGGTTCCTTCAATTGCTCAATATTTTGAGAGCCTGCGAGATAAACTCCTTACTACATGTTTCCCAATGATTCTTAATATGCAGCAGGATTCCCTGGAAGGTAGTGAATACAAATGGCTGTACTCATCCTCATCTCTGAAGGAAATGGATCCATATGGCTTCGAAAATTTCAGGCAAGCCTTTACTAGGGTGCCTAGATATGTGCAGTGCATGCAGAGGTGTGGACCTTGGTGGATTGGTTTAAGATTTAAGTTCCCCCTCATTTGGTTTCCTATAATCAATTCTTACAGAACCAATTATTCTCTAACATTAGAAGAATAAAAGAGTTGGTGGGAGCATTGGGTATACTGCTATGGGTTTGTCCCTCAAGGGGAGGCACCAAAATTTGCTTATAACATCACCAATCTCCATAGATTTCACTCAGATTCAGATTCAGACTAAAGGAGGTTGTTGCATGAGGACATGCAATTGGATAATTGGGGGGAGATGTTGGGTCCAGGAAATGCCCCTTTTTGGCTACCTCTATTACACCTTTTTGCCCTAATTTTATCCTATTTTCATGAGCTATATCCATGTCTTTCCAGATCAATCTATAACATTGACAGGTATAATTTGCTATTACTTTATTTGTTTTTATGCCTAAGACTGTTAAAGATTATGGATCTTAGTCCTTGGTTTATACTAATTTATGTGACTTTATTTAGCCAAGGTCTAAAAGCGCAGGTGTATCATCCCAGTAGTGCCAGCTATGACTCTTCAACGTCAACTCCTCATATTCTAAGGGACAGCGCATCCTCCACGCGAGCTGTAACAGATCCCATTGAAGAAGAGCTTAGCTGCAATAGACAGGTGGCATTCCAACTGTCAAGTCTGTTGATCCAATTGCCATTGGGACAGCAACATCCTTTCGTATTAACAGCACTATTCAACACACTGTATCAGTTAGCTGTAACTGCGCAGCATGAAGATCATAGATCTTCATTGCTACACTATTTTTGTGGATCTGAAACTGTCTTTATTTTTGTATAAATTCCAAAAGGATCTCGTAGCCTGGAGTTGGACAATCATTACTTGTGTAAGCTATAACAAAGCATTGAAGCTCATGATCTTCCATTAATAATATGAGAGCAGAATTCTTCACTTCTGAGTTTTAATTAGCTGTGACTCTCGGTGTCTCTGTTAGAAGGCCAGGGTCCGCCTTCTCACAGAGATAGGCGATTTAAGTAGGTAGAATAGTTTAAATTCATTTTTGTTGTATGGTGTGGAATGTTGCTGACATTGCTGATAGCTGTAACAGAGAATAGTTTAAATTCATTTCTATTGTGTGGTGTGGAATGTTGCAGACATTGTTGATAGCTATAACAGAGATTAAATTCTTTCATGGTAGTTTACAATTGCATCTTGAATAGCTGTAGCAGAGTGGTGTGACAGTCGACTGTGTAGAACAATTCAATTAATTGCATGTGTGTTTTAATCAGCTGTAATAGCCAAGCTCGATCCCAATCAATTTGCAGTTATTTATGCTTTCTAGGACTTCCAGTAATCATCAGTAGAGTTCAAGCTTGTACTTCAATTCTGGTTGTTGTTGTATCTTTAATTGCATACATAGATTAGACAAATAATGATGGAGTTACAGTAGTCACTTGATAGATCATTTTGGTAAAGGTTGAATGCTGTATTTTGATGATCATAAGGATTAAAACTTCTTGCAAAAGTAATCTCGTTTCATTTCATCATTAGATCATTAACTTTCTGGATTGATTCTGTAAGAAGGATTGTTTCAATTGGGATTTGTAGATGTGTGAATTAGATTAGTTGCTTAGGGAATGAGCTGGCTGAGCATCTAGGTAGGATCATTACTTACATTCATTAATCAATTGCTTAATCTATTTATGCATAGATTGTGCTCATTACCTTTGAAATAAAAGACCTTCCTGGGTTTGACAATTTATATTGATCATTCTGTGTGTGAGCTTTAATTAACTGACATATAGAGTGCCCAACAAGTATGATGGCGGGGATGATCGGGCAGCATATGAGATTGACTGGTGGGAAAGGGATCATAGCTGTAATGGATCAAGGATAGTGACTGGTATGAGTGATAATCAAGTTGGTGTAAGATGGCAGGAGACTGCAGAATACTCTGAACAAAGGCGACCTTATTGGGGGTGTTGCCGAGATGATCGATCACAGCGCCGAGAGGCATGGGGAGAACTTCTTCATGGGTTAAGGAACTAGAAGAAGTGTGTTCAAAATGGTACTGTCGTGTGGATTTATACGAGCCCAGGATAGTTCATGCTCGTGATTGCTTTCAATTTTAATGAGTCTGAAAGCGATAAGGAGACTCTAAAATAACGGAATGGTACCGTCGTGTGGATTTGTACGAGCCTAGGACGGTGCGTGCTCGTGGTTGCTTTCAATTTTAGAGAGTCTGAAAGCAATAAGAAGACTCCAGGGGGGTGCTTTTTCATGTGTTAGTCTCCAAGGCTCGAAGAAGCATAAAAGGATGCAATGAAGAACTCTTCTAGCCAGTGTGACTAGAGTATTCATTTTTCATAATTAGTCTACCAGGTCCAGAAAAGGGTTAAACTTATGCCAAATAGACGCCCTTTCAGGTACTTTAACAAGCATGAAAGGAATCAAGATTGCTCGACGATCTTTTCATTGTTTTAGGAGTCAAAAAAGAGCTTAACAGAAACTCCGTAAGTGCCTTTTTCGTAAAGGACTTGTCCGGCCCGAAAAAGGGATAAAATTATACCGAACAAAAGGAATGGCCAGGCAAGGAGGAAGTGCTCAATCAAGGAATCATTGATGGGAACCAAGAATGAGGGTAGGGGAGAACACTGGTGGGCCTCCTTGCGGGATGATGAATGGTGGCAAAATAACGAAATAATTGCAGTATGATTGGAGTGACTAGCTCATGTAAAAATGTGTAACAATCTGATGGCAGCCGATGTGGTGCACAAACCGAGGAAACAAGGTGTCGAAACACAATGTTGAAATTGTACCTGGTGAGAGCGAGAAATGATCTCAAGCATCATCACGAGCTCAGAAAACTGAATCCGGCGATATAAAAGTTGTCAAAAATGGATAACGATCGAGGTGGCATGCAAACCGAGGCGATGGGGAGTGTTTTGGAAAAAATACCCAAAAAATCTGGGGGTGAGAGCGAGAAATGATCTCAAGCATCATCATGGGCTCGGAAAAATGAATCTGGCAGTGCAAATGGTGCAAAAAACGGAGGTCATAAGGATTCTGAAATGGTCAAAGGAAATAACTAGGTTAAAAAAAAAATGGTTGCAAATAAAGGTGAGCCCACCAAGCCAAGGATGCAGTGGTGGGGAGAAATGATGACCCGCGGGGGCAGAATACTAGGTGTATCGAATCAAATCATATATACAAGTGACACGTGACCTCAAAAATGGTTGAGATCACAAATGTGACAAAGTGAGCAGGGTTAATGACCTGACCCCATGCTATGTGCATGGGGTTTATGATTATGGATCACATATGTGTTGGTTTGAACAATGGGATCATTGAAACACTGAGATAGATGTGATGGGGAAGGTTCAAAATGATTGATCATGCCCCCTATCCCAAGGTCAAGGTAATCTATTATGCCCCCTAAATCAAAGGTGTCAATGTGGTGCTCAATGATAGCGGGGTCAAGACCAGGAATTTCGGTGTAGGACAAGGAAAAGACATCGCCGAACTCCTGGAAAATTTTCTTGTACTCTCTGATCTCGTACTCAATGTAGGAGGCTCCTAATGTAATGAGTTCAAGAGCACCAGTTGGGGCAGAGATATCAATGTGGATTGTGGGTGAGATATTGGCCATGTTACCGTCCTCAAAGGCATTGGGGGTGGGAATGGGATCTTTAAACCAGTCGACTTTGGTGGGGAGGGAATCTTTGGACTCAACCGAAAATTGGGTGGCTGTGGTGGGGGAGGACTCCTCCAGGAGGAAATAGGAATGATGGTGCATATCTTCCTAGGGGTAATCAGGTGCAGTAAGAGCCTCGAGAATCTCCTCATCATTGTGGAAACTCTGAATTGTCAAATCGGTTGACGAGGGAGTGGTAGTAGAAGAGATCATATAAATGGTATTAATCTCTCCGGATGAGGGGGATACTGGGGGGTGGATCTCCTCAATGGTGGGGGGAACCATCTCAAGGTCCAAATTATTCATCTCATAGAGAGCTGCTCTGTAATCTAGGAGATCTGGACAGTGATGTGAATAATGGCCATAAATATCGCATATTGCACAAAGGTGATTGGTACGCAATGATTTATCACGAGGCTTAGGGGTTGGGTCGAGTTGGATAACCGGGATGTTGGGGTCATCGTCAAGCATTTGCATGTGCTCTTGTAATGCAGGTAATCGTGGACATTGATGGGTAGGATGGCCTAACTCATCACACAACAAGCATTTGGGAGGAGAATGAAACACGAGGGGGGTTTTAACTATTTTGGGAGTGGGTACAGCAGTGTATGGTTGTGGGCCTCTGCCCCTAGTGTGCTTGATAAGAGGGGATAGATTATTAGATGAGGAAGGGGTAGAGACACCGAGAGGTGGTTGACTAGTAGTAGTGATGGGTTGCACCAGTTGTAGGATTACATTTGGTGTCGGAGGGGTAGCGGGAGGCGTAATGTACCATACAGGTAATCCTAAGGTTAAACCGGGGAGGATGAGGGTAGCCATAACCGAGGTGCTTACTACTCCCGAAGGGGGAAGTAGGAAGGGGATTGTATGGACGGGTGTAACACCAACATGACTAGGTACCAATGGTGGTTGGGGTAGCAAGGGTGGTTGATGGTTGGGTGTTGGTGTATTGTGGGAAAGGGTACATAAGTCAAATATTTCGGTTGCGGGTGACGGGGGTGGAATGGACTGGAATGTCAAGGTCATCGACATATCTGAGTAAACTCCGGGTCCCACGGAGGAAACCAACGAGGCAGTTGCACCACAAGCAGGTTTTTCAACCATGGGGAGAACATTTTCGGGGGCAGCGGGGGCGTTGGGATCGTAATAAGTGAGTTGGTCAACCTTAACCACGCATCCATCATGGGGGAACATCATGGTACGAAAAATGAATGAGAAAACCACCCGCATGGCGTACATGTAACTGCGGCCAAGTAAGAGGTTATAATCAAGTTGGGCGTTGATGACCTCTATGTCAATGAGCATTGTTTTACCAGCCAACTAGATGGGGACATTAGCTAAGAGACCTTGGGGTTGAGTCAAACAGACGTCGTAGGCTCGCAATGCAGTGGTGGACTGCTGGAGAGTAGGGGATCCCAACTTCTACCAAATGAATGTGGACATAATGCATGTAGAGGCACCTTCATCGATGATGCACCGATGGATGACAAGATTTCGAATGGATACAGAAACTTGGAACGCTAAAGTGGAAGGCAAGCATGGTTCAGATTGGTCCAAATCGAAGGCCATCATTCGTGAATCATTTGGGTCAATAGCACCAATGGCGGAGAGCAAAGTCTTGCGCTGTGAAGGACAGTTTTTTAAAACCTCTAATGCAAACATGGCTGCGGGGGATTGAGCTAAATCATCTACAATGTTGTAATTAGACGCAGTGCAAGCATTGGGGTTATTGTTGATGCGACGAAGTGGGAAGCGAGGGGCTTTGGAGGTGCCATCTAGTTGAGTTGGAGGTATTCCTAATGACTGATTGATGGGAAGAGCGTTGGTGTTTTTGTCGGCGGGAGGGGCTTCAGGGGTGGATCCATATTGGTTCCGACGAGTTTGAAGGTTGACATCGGTGGATGACATCATTAGCAAGTGATTGGTACCTGAGTCTATCATGGGTTGATCAGGAGTGGCATAAGTGATCTATTGTTGTGGTGGAGCATTTCCTTGAGGGGGAGCCAACGGCTGAGTGTTCACTACGCCTTGGGTGGGCAAAGGATTTTGTAACACTAAGGGTTGATTCTGAGGTGGTGGGGGGTTGGGCGGTGCCTAAGGAGCCGCGTGCCCTTGGCGGTGGGCATCATCAGTCCAGAGTTTCCAAGCCCGCTCCAAATGTGGGAAAGCTTGTGTGTAGTGGCCATAGACCCTGCAAATAGAACAAGGATGGTTTGTTCAAGAATTAGGATTTTTAGCTTGCTTGGGCAGCCAGTCAGGGTTTTGGTTGGAAGGTCCCGCGTTATTGTTGTTTGATGGATTGGGAGGTTGACCGCCTTGGTCTGGAGGGGGGTTTTTCCCACGGTTACGGCCTTTGCCATGGTTTTGCTAGCCTTGTTGGCATTGGTCATTTTGGTTGGGTTGTGGATTCTGTTACGCATACACTTTATTTTGGGTGGCAAGTGGGTTCTGGGGTTGTGCTGGTGCGGGAGCAGGCTGCGGTAGATAATAAGTAGGTGGAGGCGGTGCAGGTGCTGAACCTTGTGGGTGTTGTTGATATGCTTGTGCGATGGGTTGCGGGTTTTCTGCAGGGGCTGCCTTTGGCGGGTAATAAGCAGGTGGGGCTTGAGAGGATATAGGAGCTGGAGCGGCCTGCAGGTGGTAATATGGTTGAGGTGCGACCGAGGGGGCGTAAGCGGGGGATGCAAGACCAAAGCACTGAGGTGGAAATAAGGGTCCATGGGAATGGTGATGATGTGTCATGGGGGCATACGAATTGGTTGCTCCGGACTGGGATGTAGCCCACAAAAGGTTGGGGCCAGGGCTAGGACGTGTTATGGAAAAGGGCTAGTTATGTAAGGCTATACGGCCAATGATGCCATTTGTGGCATGGGATGCCCCCAGTGCATCATGCCGGGAGGAATCGTTGCGGGGGGCATCAGGGATGATGGAATATAGGTAACCAGACTGGGTGTAAATAAGGTCAAATTGCTGGGCTTTGAGGATGGCCTCTTCTTCGGACTGGGGTCGCTCGGATGCCACATCCTTGGTAATGACAGGAAGGAGAGATTTTAGAAACCAATCTAAGAAGATACGGTCATCTAACTTGATTTTGCAGAGGCTACGGCGTCGACGCCACTCATGAATGTGGTCAGTGATGTTGGTGGCCGTGTTATGTGTACAAGACAGTAGGATCTCAACTCCCATGTCATAGCGGATAGGTAACTGAAAGAACTGCAGGAAGGTCGAGGCAAGGGAAGTAAAGGTGGCATGGGTCCCATGGGGCTGCTCAATGTACCACTTACCTGCAGAGCCAGTGAGGGTGCATTGTAATAGACAGAGTCGGACGGAGTCATCTACTATGGAGTTGGAGGAACACCATAGATGGAAGGACATAATATGGTTCTGGGGGTCTTCACCTGCCTTGCCCTCAAACTTCGGGATGTCTGATGGGAGCTTGGTGGGCATGTGAGGCCACGCAGGGTTGTGTATGATGGGGTCGTTAGTCAGTCTAGCCAGGTCAAGAAGGTTGAGACTAGCCATGAATGGAAAACTAGTAGAAGGATGTGACATACTGGTGGTTGGGACCACGTTGGGGCCAATGCCCCCAAGTGGGGGAACTGGGTTCGGGTTGGGGACATTGCCCCCAGGTGGAACAACAAAGGTGTTATGGGACGGTCCTACACCACCAAGGGTGGTGTGAGCCACTGGTGGAGTTGGGATGGTTATGGTAGTCACTGGAATAGGTACAGTGACCGGAATGGTGGATGTGGCCCCCATCGAGGGCATACCTAAAGCAGGTGTGGTAGCTAGGGTGGTGGTGGATGCTCCACCAATGGTCCCTACAAAGAAAGGGTTCGAAGTCATTCCAGCCATGGGGCTAGTTGGTGCAGTGTAAGTGGGGTTCTCGGACACTGCCTCAGAATCAGAGGTAAATTAAGGGGCATCAGTGCCAGGGGACGGAGCTCTATGTCTATGACGAGTGGAGTCAAGTGATGAAGCTCTATGTCTATGACTGGGGGTGTCAAGTGAACTGTGCTGCGGCAGCTAGCCCCGGAGGTGCCAAGAATGTCTCGGGGACTCAATGGTGACAGATGGTGTCAAGTATATGGGAGTTTTGTTGAGTGAAAAATAGCTCAAAAACCCTAATGCAGCCGAGTGTGCAGAAGGAGAGCGCAAAAAATACGGCACTCAGGCCAACATCCAGCTCAAAACACTTACTGTAACAGCTATGCTACAATAAGTGGAGCGTCAAAAAATGGTCAAAATACCAACAAGCAGTAGGTTTCCTAAAAAAATAAAAATAGTGGACTCGCTAGACCAAAGGGCGGTAAGGGAGCATGCAAACACCTAGCTAAATAGTATTCTGACTCAACCAGACATATCCTTTATAAGGTGATGAAATCCAAGTCAGACAATATGGATAGTAGAGCCAAGTGGCTAAAGATATCCCCCTATCAGCAGGGACACCGGGTAGTCAATCCTAGAAGAAAGGCAACTAAGATACCTCATTCATGACACGTCTAGAAAAGGTGAATCTACAGTTTGGTTCTATCGTCATTGTATCCCCATACGGGTGATACACCGAGAACTATGAAAAGTATCCTTCAGTGACTGAATGGATTGCGGTATTCCACTCAAGCTTCTGGAACCAGTCTG
Source organism: Larix kaempferi (assembly GCA_027924585.1). Taxonomy (NCBI): domain Eukaryota; kingdom Viridiplantae; phylum Streptophyta; class Pinopsida; order Pinales; family Pinaceae; genus Larix; species Larix kaempferi. Next base: position 1,168,306 of record BSBM01000914.1, on the reverse strand, counting down.
GCTACTTCAACCCTCCTAGGGGAGAGGCCTTCCCAATAAATTGGTTTTAAACCATGTCAAAAAAATACTAGGGGATTTTGGTTCCATAATGGACAACAACTATGTCTCAAGTGTAAGCGACCAAGGGGTGTTATTTGGATGCCTATCCCCCTAACCCTACCTAACTACAATATTCTTTTTTGTTCCGTAAGTGGGGTTAGAATGTTGGTTGTGTTAAGCACTATTTTAGGGCTCACTTGAATTAGGTGACAGAGTGTGTACGTGTGAGATAATGAACCCAAGTAAAAGTGACACAGGGTGGGCAACTTTCTAACTAACAATAATAATGCAGAAATTAAACTTTGAAATGCAAAATTTTCTCTTTTCAATTAAAATGCTGAAATTTAAAAAATTCTGTAAATGGAACAGAAATAATACTATAGGAAAAGGTTGTAGGTAAGTATGGATGTAGGTAGGACAGGTGGCTGTGCAGGTGCAAAAAATATTGCAGCAAAGTTCTGGGTTCAAACAGGGAAAAAATGTAGAAAACAGATCGTGGGTCTACGGCGAAACTGCGCGGTAGGATCGCAGGAAATAGGTCGACAGTCATGGGAAAACCGCGGGAAAATGGCTCAAAGCCGCAGGTGGATCACAGGAAAATGGCTCAAAGCTGCAGGTGGATCGTAGGAAAATGTGTGAAAACCGCAAGCGAATTGCAGGAAAATGGTTGAAAGCCGCAGGCGGATCGCAGGAAAATGGCTGAAAGCCGTAGGCAGATTGCAGGAAAATGGCTCAAAGCCACAGGCGAATCACAGGAAAATGGCTCAAAGCCACAGGAAGATTGCAGGAAAAGGGTTGAAAGCCACAGGCGGATTGCAGGAAAATGGCTAAAAGCCGCAGGCGGGTCATAGAAAAATGGCTGAAAGTCGTAGGTGGATCGCAGGAAAATGGCTGAAAGCCGTAGGTGGATTGCAGGAAAATGACTCAAAGCCGCAGGCGGATCGTAGGAAAATGGCTGAAAGCCGCAGGCAGATTGTAGGAAAAGGGCTGAAAGCCACAGGCGGATTGCAGGAAAATGGCTGAAAGCAACAAGCGGATCGTAGGAAAATGGATGAAAGCCGCAGGCGGGTTGCAGGAAAATGGCTCAAAGCCGTAGGCGGATCGCAGGAAAATGGCTGAAAGCCAAAGGTGGATTGCAGGAAAAGGGATGAAAGTTGTAGGTGGATTGCAGGAAAATGGATGAAAGCTACACGCGGGTCACAGGGAAGGGTTGGACAGCCGCAATCGGACCGCAGGAAACAGGTTGATAGCCGTGGTCAGATTGCAGGAAACAGACTGAAAATAGTCAGGAGATAGCGGGAAACAGTCTGAGTGCCAAGGTTAGATCACAGGTAATAGTCTGAAATCCGCAGTCGGATCGCAACTGCGGGGACAAAATATGCGGTTTACGGCAGCAAACCCGACTGCCGAAAGGGACAGCTGAAAGAAAAAAAAGGAAAATATTGCAGAAAACTAAAAATTTATTAAAGACTATAACCAGAAATTCAAAGGAACACTAGGGGAGTCGCCAAAACTGTAGCTAGGGTTTTCACCCTAGCTTGTGCAAATGAGCACCTACTAAGGAGAAGGGACTCCTTAGTAGCATTTCAGTAAAAAACACTAAAAGCAATACAGTAAATAAAAATAGTAAATTTAAACTAGCATGTGCATGAGACAATAAAAGATATTAAAAATGGTTTTTGTATTGATTATACCTCCAATGTGAGGTTGGTGAAGCTCTTGCAGCAGTATAGGAGGGTTGCTTCCAAGCTCCAGTGTTGTTCCTTCTCCTTCTTCCAAAGATATTTTGGAAATGGGGCCAAATGGGGTTCTCAAGTGGAAATTAACTCCAAAAGGAGAGCTAGGGTCTCAAGAGAATTTTTGGCAGAGTGAGGATAGGGATGATTGTGGATGATGAAATGGGGAGCCTCCATCACCTATTTATATGTTTTTAGTGGTGGAGTGTTGACCCATGGTTTTGGGCACCATATGGTTTAGGTTAGCTGTATAGGGTTTTTACTTCCTTTTTTCCCTCTTTTTCCTCTTTTTTGTATTTTTTATTCCCTTTTTAGAGTACTTTTTCTATTTTTGGAGGAATTTAACTTATTTTGGGAAAAAAAGGGGGTTTTGGGCCTTTCGGAGGCTTTTTAATGGTTTTTTTGAGGTTTTGGAGGCAAATATGGTGGGAAATATGGACCAATGAGTCATGTAATGGGGTAGATGAGGTAGTAAGCACTTTTTGGGTGTTAACAGAGAGGTTCCTCCTGACCTCCCTTAGAATTATGAGTCGCGCAGCAAGGGTAGCCTCTTCTGGACATCGTCCATCTTCTACATGAGCCCTTGCAGTGCGAGCCAATTTTTGTGTAGGTCATCCTGGATGTCCTTGTCCTTCTTTTCTTTGTCTGTCATCAGCTCCTCCATCTGCTCTGTGACTTTTTCGGCAATCATGTCAAAATCATCCTCATTAAGCACTGTATCTGACTGACCCTTCATTGCTTTCATCTTCTTGCATGCCTTCGGCTTTGGTGGGCTCTCAGGGTCTTTTCTTTTCCCTTTTTCCTTTTCCTTTTCCTCAATGATCGGGCATGGTTGCGGAATTGGTTCATCTTCTTCTGAATTAGTTGCAACATCCACGACCTCAACGCGGAACTCGGCCAGCCACTCCTTCATGATGAGGTCAATGTCCTCCTCACTCATGTGATAATTACCCGTATACCACTCTGGCTTCTTCATCTTTGTGTTGGGAGAAATAAAGATACAACGCATGTCAGCATGAAAATCAATAATGCGAATGTATCTACTCATTACCTGCTTTGTAATGCATGGGGTATGTGCAATCGCCTCACGTAGCTAGGTGTAGTATTGGTAGAATACTTCGGCTATCGCATGTCCCACTGCGCGTTCATATTTTCCCAAAGGTTGGCATAACGAACTCCTCTGGGTTCACTGCTATCAAAATTCACGCCGACATAGTGCTTCGGCTCTTTCCATCCTATGAAGGTGACCAGGACGATCAACCACATGGAGTGGAAGTTGCCTCCATTGAGCTGGATGTCATTGAGTTCTTATAGGAACTCATTCAATAGGTATTGACACCAATTGAACTCAGCTCCTTAGGGAAACCTCTTTTTCCCTTCACCAAAACTTGGCTTTTCTTCATCTTCATGACAAATTCTTTTTCCTTACTCTTCCCTTGGAAGAACTATTTGGGGTCCTTGCCACGCTTGCTTAATCTTGTGACAGTGTGGATTAAGTCAATGTTCACATCGATGTTTCAGTCCATCCATAGGTATCCCTGATGGATTCGCGCCATCAAGGTGCAAACCACCACATTGACTTCTGGTGAACGATCAAAATGGGGTACTATCAGCAGATTCAGTAATCCTAACTAGACTACCGGTGTCAACTTGCTTTCTATGACCAAGTTGAGTACGCCTTTAGCATCTTTCTTCCAGCACATGTACTGGTCTAGCTAGAACTGTGGGAACTTGGGAGCATGGGGTTCATCCTTTTGCACCCCCAGGAGGTCATAATCCTCCCACTTGCATTCTGGAATCTTGCCTAGCAATTTCTTGGCAACTTCTGCATGCTTTGAAATCGGCGATAAGGGGATTCCATATCGAGGATTCTTGGTCAACTTATACACAGGGGCATCCAGCGCTCGTGGTGATATGTAATCTGGTGTCAGCTTCAAAGGTATCTCTTTCTGGAATATCGGTGACCATGGCACTGTCGAAGTCGACCTGGGGTTCTCGGTTCGTGGCCCGACTGTCTCTTTCCCCTTCTCTTGCATGACTGGGTTGTGTTTGGGTGACCATCGAGATGCTTGATCGAGTTCTAATACAACCTTCTTGGCAGGGGTTTTCATTAACCCTTTGATCCCTCCGTGTTGAAAGATTATGACCGTCTCTGGGATTGTAAATTGTTCTTCTCTAAGAGACCACTCAAACATTCACTGGCGAGAGTTGGAAAATATCACAGATAGGTTACTAAGGATTGATAACATAGGAGTGAGCGCATGAAAATTCTAAGTGTATGGTAACGCCCGTGAGTCCTTATGTGGCATTACTTATAGGCACAGGCGACTCCTCCCACACCCTCCAACAGCTAGGTAAGCATTAAATGTGGTGTCCGTTAGCCAAATCCATCAGATCCTTCAGTCCCTTTCTTCGTCATCCTATTCAGAATGGCTATCTTTGCGTTAAATGCTCAAGCGGTCGCTGGCAACGGTCATCTAACAGCTATTTTTCTCTCGGCCAGTGTAACGGCTATTTTTCTGAGCACTGCACCAAGCTTCGCGGTAGGTCCTCTCTGATCCTGCACAGTTACTTCGCGGTGTGGATGTTTCAACTGCGCGGCTCCCATTTTCTTTTCTTCTTTTCTTTCTTGACGCGGCTTCAGCAGTGCTGCGCAGTACATACATTATTTCTCTCTATAGTACATGTACAGACTCCTCCACATTTCCAGTGTCCAATTTCAACTGTACTTGACACTTAGAAATTTCTCTCTCTCTTTATCATTCAGGATTCTACGAAGCAGGACTATCACGGTAAAGCTTTAGCCTGCTTCCATTTATCATAGTTAGTAAAGTATCACCAGCTAAAGTGGCTAACTGGACTACACCAGTGTTAGTAACATGTATCACAGTATATGGACCAAGCCAATGCATCTTAAATTTACTAGGAAACTTCATGAATTTGCTATCATACAGGAGGACTAGGTCACCTACCTGAAAGCCCTTGTTCTTTATATGGAAATCATGCCATGCTTTTTTGTGGTCTTTCTGGATTTCCTGGTGGAATCCTGCAATGAAATGGTCTTCCTCCAACCCAACCAAGTGTAGCAATCTTTCGTCCAGCATTGAGTGATCTGCCATTCTGGTAAATGCACCGATTCTTAAGCTGGGGACAATATACTCCATTGGCATTATAGCCTCTTTCCCATAAGCCAACCGAAAGGGTGCCTGTCCAATCAATTTCTTGCAAGTGGTCCTGTATGCCCATAAAACAGATGAGATGCACAGATCCCAATCATCCCTATTCACATTGCAGAACTTAGTGAGTGCATTCTCTAGTATTTTATTAAATGCCTCAACAATCCCATTCATCTGTGGGTGATATGGTGTGCTGCGCTGATGATGAATGTGGAATTCCTCTATCAGAGCTTCAATAGTCGTGTTCAAAAAGTGAGTCCCTTGATCACTCATCAAAATCTCCGGGCATCCAAATCGTGAAAGTATTTCTTCAAAAATGAACTGTTCTACAGTGCTTTACTAGTTTTGCTTCCACCCATCTAGTGAGGTAATCAGTAGCAGTAATGATGTACCTCGCACTAGTTCTCTTCTCTAGTGGGTTTATGGGACCCACGAAATCAATGGCCCACTTTTCAAATGCCTGCAAGGTCAACTATGGATTCAGCAGCATTTCATCCCTACGTGAAGTTTTTCCTTTCCTCTGACAGACATCATAGTTCCGGTAGTGTTCCTTTGCATCTTTATGGATCATAGGCCACCATATCCCTACGCGCAATATCTTTTGTGTGGTAGCCCTTCCTGCATAGTGACCTCCTGAAACCCTTGAATGTGCATCTGCTAAGATGAATGGTTTCTCATGGTCTAATACACATCTACGCAGGACTTCATCCGGTCTGAGTTTGTATAACTTACCTGCAATGATGGTGAAGTCCGCAGCACGCACTACCAATTGCTTCTTTTCCTGGATGGAGAACTCTTGAGGTGCCAACCCTATTGTTAGAAAATCAATAATTTCCTTATAGTAATCATCGGCAACATGTATAGAAAATAGCTGCACGTCAGGAAGACTGTCTTCAATGTTTGTCGACTCTTCTCCTGACTCAATCCTAGATAAATGATCAGGTCCCAAGTTGAGCCTGCCTAGCTTAACAATGATCTCAAAATCATACTCCTGGAATAGCAACAGCCATCTACATATGCGCCCCCCTAACATTGGCTTATTGACCAGTTATTTCAAAGTAGAGTGGTCAATGAACATGAGGAAGTGTGCACCAAGCAAATAGTGCCTAAATTTCTGCAACGCATATACCATCGCAAGACCTTCCCTTTCAGTAGTGGTGTAGTTCTTTTCTGCTATCGAGAGCTTCCTGCTTGAAAATGCGATGGGATGGTCAATATCCCCTTCACCTGCCCGAGCTAATACGATTCCCACGGCAATGCATGATGCATCAACATGTACATGGAATGGCTTCGCCTAGTCTAGGAAGACTAGGATCGGTGTAGTAACCATTTTTTCTTTCAGTGTATCAAAACCTTGCTCACATTCTGCGTTCCAAATGAATGGTGTGTCTTTCTTTAGAAGCTTCTCCATTGCTGCGGTTATCTGCACGTAACCCTTGATGAAATTCCTGTAATATCCAGTATGCCCTAAGGTAGATCACAACATCTTGATTGAGTTTGGTGTGGGTAAGTTTACAATAATTGCAATCTTTGTAGGATCTACCATCAATCCCTACTTACAGACAATGTGTCCAAGTAAAATTCCGTAAGGGACACAGAAAATGCACTTCTTCAGATTTAAGGAGATCTGATGCTATCTACACTTCTCAAGCATCATTCTCATATTTGCACAATGGTTCTTTAGTAGTCCAAACATAGTCCAGTCGTCAAAATAGGATTCCAGAAACTTGTGCATGAAATCTTTAAAGGCTGCGACGACGACTCTAGAAAAGATGGCAGGTGCGTTCTTCAGACCAAAAGGCATTACTGTGTACTGAAACGACCCCCGTTCTGTAGAAAAATTCATCTTATGCCTATCTGCGGGATCAATCCTGATCTAATGATACCCGAAGAAACCATCAGTAAAAGAGTAGGCCTCATTCCCTCCAACATTGTCAAGCACTTCGTCTATGAAAGGAGTAGGGAATGGGTCATGCATAGAAGCATCATTCAGTTTCCTGAGATCCATACAAATCCTGATCTCACCCTTCATTTTTTTGTCTTGAACGACCATGGGGCTAATCCATTCGGATTATTCAATAGGTTCAATAGGTTCAATGATTCATGCTTCTAGCATCTTATCCAGCTCTGCGTGCACTCTTTCTTTGTAGCACAGGTTTAATCTGTATGGTCTCTGCTTCACAGGATTGGCGCCTAGCTTCAGGGGTATTTTCATGACCCCTAGGTCTCCCAGAATGCCTTTCATTTCTATGAATTTCATCGGGAACAGTTCTTGATACTCATGTAAAGTGTTTGCGATCTCTGCAACAGTCTGATCGTCCCAATAGTCTCCAATTGATGCGAACTTTGGCTCTTTGCTTGTGCCAATGTTCACCTTCTGCATTTTCACTGGTCCACTCATATCTGGGATCTCCAGTGGAGGTCCTTCTATGTCACGCGCACCTTCAAATTATAGTATGTTTATGTTGCGCGGATTGTCCTCATCATCTTCCTTTCTATCATCAGCTTCTTCAGCTAGGTTATAACACTCTATGGGATGTTTTTCATGTTCCTTCCATTCTGAGTGTAGGTGCGTAGGAACGCCATCTGCATCGAGGAATTCTTCCAACGTCATGTCTTCGTGAGGACAGTATTCGCTCAATATGCATTCCTTAATTATCTACAATGCCTCATGTATTAGTGGGTTCTCGTATTCAAAGCTGAAGTCCTTTTGGAAGTTCGCGGTTAACATATCCCAATCGATGCTTTCCCTGCGCAAATCCAGGTCTAGGTACTATTTCTTTGGAATATCATCTTCCGGCGTATGTACAAATAGATGTAACCATTCTGCAAGTGGCCTTTCCACCCATGCCTGTGAATAGACTTCAATGTGTTGCATGGGATATGTCTGTCCATTGTACTTTTCAAAGGGTAAAGTAACCCTATCAGCAAACCGAATCTGCATCTTAAGCCTGCATTGATCCCAAGTGGTCAATGTCTACTTGTATAAAAGAGTAAACATTAGCAGAACCATCATATGTGGGAATCGAACTTACCTCCTTTCTGATCCAGCGTAGTGATTTCGTAACCTGTGCACTCCTTCCCACTGATACTTCATGCATGCGTCTTTTCCAATTTTCTAGTCCTGCCTCTGAGTCAGAGACGCAAGAGCTGTCACATCTCCAGCTAAGTGTACCATCCACAGTAGGATTAATGTAATCTTCCTGGTTCGCAATCAGTTGGTAAAGTCGGTCCAAGTCTTGAGCTTTAGATTCCTCCTGAATCAGCTCACTATATTTGTCACCATCTGCAGGATCCAATGGTGCGATGACCCTCAGATGTTTTCCCTCAAAGATCATCTTTTGGTTTTCAAATTTATGATAGCGAGGTTGTCCATAGCCCAGTCAATTCCATATAGTGCAGGAAATGGCTGACTATCATCCACAATCTCAATGACTTCAAAGTCTGCATGACTCCGCACTCCATCAATGTCAACGACCACATCAGCTAACCAGTCGAAGGGTATGACATTCTCTTGATTAGCCATCCGCAACTGGATAGGTGGCCATAACAGCTTTGGTCGACCCATCTACTGCCATGTCTACTTAGTCAAGACATTCACTTCAGATCCCAGATCAAGGATGACTTCATCCATTTCAAAATCTCTTATTTGCGCGGTAAGCCTCATCTCTCGGCCTGTCCTCTTGTGTTTCTTGATGTGATGTACTATGCCATCAGATGTTTCTGTTTTTGTCTATGGTTCATATTTGTTTATGAGCTTTTGCAATTCCACTATGGCATTTTCACTTTTTAACAACTTCATCCACTCCTCAGGAACTGCGCAACAGAAGTGCCCACATCCGCTACCATACTTGTTTTGTCATATGCAGCCGGTATATCTTCAACATGCGGTATTTCACTACGCAACGGGATCCTCGACGATTTGGGTACTGATTCTTTGAAGCTATCCCGCGTGTCGGCAAAGACTTCCTTCTTCTTCCGTAGGACAAGAGAAAGCATTTTTCCCGGAGCTTTCGTTATCCATACTGTCTCAAGAGGAGTCTGCTTTGTATGAGCCTCTCCTGACATCGAATCTTTTGCTCCTCTATCTCAGCGCCACTATGTGTGACGACATTGATGCTGGGATCCACTGGTCTGCTCTCTATTGCAATCCACTGAATGTTCGAAGTTGGTTCCTCCATTTGTCTTCTTTTCTGCATTTCCACCTCTAGCACTAGGCAGTCTTAAATAACATGCTCAAACGATTTACAATAGTTACATGTAGTGCATGGGTTAACACAATATCTAAACACATGACCTGGCTGGACACAATTATAACAGATGACCTGGTCGCGGCCTCTTCCCTACGTCGGGCAGCATTTCTTCCTCTACCGCAGTATCCACCACCTCAGCCTCTATATCCTCCTTAATCATACTGCATGTTCTCTTATTTGGGCTAGTTTTCTTCTTGTACCCTATACAATCCAGCGCCTCGCATTGAATCCATGCCTCGCTTTCTTTCATTCATTAGCTCATATGTGCGGCAGTTGGATTCATCATGTCCAACTGATTTACAGAAAGTGCAATATAAATTTTTAGGTGTTTTCACATATTTCTGTATGAGATAGCAGTCTTCAGGTCTATGTCCTGTGGTCCGACAAATTTCACACCAAGGTGCCTGATTCTGATTTATTGGGTTGGGCGCACCACTATTGATGTAGTCTCGGTATAAAGGACAATGTTCCCAGTCATGGCCTTCTCCTTTACAGCTTGTACACCAGACCTGGTGCCTCAGTTCATACCTTTGTTCTTTGCCATTCTTCATGCTTTGCAGTTCTAGTGTTAGGGTGGTCAGCTGGTTCTGGATCTAAGTCATCCCGGAACTAGTCTCACCAATTGGTGAAGCCTCTAGCTTCATTGCGATTTTGTTGTGGGGAAAATGCACCTATAGTTAAGGGGAGAAACTACCAACTTACGGTGATAAAGATAGACTTACAAGCATTCTGCAAGTACAACAAATAAATGAAGAGATTAGGGTTTAGAGATGTAGGAACCTTATTCAGAGGGTTGATCCTAGCTTTGCCTCCCTCGCTCTTCAATGCTTATCCAGTGTCGCAATGCCCAGACCTGCAAAACAACTTGATACCTTTCTCAAACACATTTGACTACATATATAATACTGATATCCATAATATAAAGAGACATCAAACTTTAATCAAATAGTAATCAAATCTAAGACACATTAATAGGTCATATTTGGAAAGAAAAGAACATCTGATATTTATTGATGAATGAAAGCAAGTACATAAAGTTATACCTTCTTTCAAGCTTGGCACTTCACGAAACCTAGATTCAAGGTCTCCTGCTTCCGTTCTCCAAGGATTCTAGCCTCTAATCAACTGTGCTAGGGTTTACCAAAACTGAAGCACAAGAGAGGGGGATGAGGGTCTCCATTCCTCCAGCATAACTTTGTAATTGGGCTTAGTCCTCTCACATGACCCTTCTACCCTCCTTATATAGTCAGTGAGGAAGAGGAAAAGAAGTTATAACCGCTCAAGAGGTTTCCCAACCAACTTAACTTACTCGAATTTCGAGATTTTGACCAAAACAGGGGTGTAGGCTACTCTATAGTATACAAAGTCGCATACACATGTAATTGAGCGCTACTTTAAATGAGGCAAAGTCACGTACACATGCTACTATTTCAATAGTGGAGTCACGCTCATGTTAAAAAATGGCCAAAAACAGGCTTTTCTGCTCATTTTCAGGAGATGGTTTGGTCTGGAAAAATGTTCCTAAGGGTCATATACATCAAATGGGTCAAGAATGAGGTAATTTCAACCATTTTTAGTGTCCCAAATGACTCCTCCATCCACAAATGTCCTGTTGTGTGACTGAACTTGTTCTCAAGAAGTGTCGTCATGCGACCAAGGGAAGCAAGTGTCGTCACGGACGGAGAGGTGTCATTTCAAGCTATAACAGATGCCCCCTAATGTATGAGGTCAGAGGGAGTACAGGAAACGATGGCCGAAATATATTATAAATAAAAAAGAGTTGAATCATGGAGGAATGGAGAAACCAAGAATCATAGGCTCAAATGAAGTACCTGAAAGCAAAGGCAAAGTCAGACAAACTTATCCATGGGGTAATTGTCCATGTTCAAATGGTGGAACATGACCTCCGAGAGGATACAATAATGATCCAAAATACTGATGCATATATCATGGCCACTAGAATACAAGCATGGATCCATGAGGAACATAAGTGTAAACATAGCCACATAAATACAAGGTGGATCTATGTCAAAACTGGAGAACATAGCCATAGAGAACAAGCTGGATCTATGTCTCATCAAGAGCCAAAACGAGTGTGGCTCAGTCTTGCACAACTTGGGCGATAACATAAATGAGATGATGCTATCGAGGATCTCAAGGTCTTCATCCAAAAACAACCCAAGGTACAAACCTATCCATGCGAATAAATGAGTTTCATGTCGAACATGGGAGGTATCGTTTGATTACCGGTCATTGATGTATACTGTTAACAAATGCGAGGGTGTCCACCAATAATGAAAATGGAACCCAAGGTACCTAGTACATTCAAGCAAGTGCGAATAAGTGGTCTTGCCGTCGAACACTTGAAGAATCCATCGGATAGGAGACATTGATGTATTCCCATCTATCCAATAGCGAGGGAAACTGCCACTAATGACTACAATCCCCAAGGTACTAACCGAAACTCTAAACTTCATTCCCAGAGCACAATGAGTTGAAGTCGATGGGAAGAAGTCCGTTGGAAGGGAGGCCTTAATGCATCCTCCATCATCCAACACGAGGGACACTCAACATGTATGAGCTGATTTGAAGTAGGACTGAACACATGATGAAACATACTGACACCAAGGAATGGCCGACACATGAGGTCAAAGCAACTGCAGAATGGCTGACACAGGTTGTATCCTTGAACAGTGAGCATGACACAAGAGTGACTTAGGCAGCTTTTAACACAAAGGGACCACTATACAAATCTGCAATATAGGAGACATTAACAGATTCTCCATATGATTGGAAGACTAACCAAATGGAGGAGTAAGAACTCTAAGATCAAGTTTACCCTAAGGCCAACACTAGAACCCAACTTGTTTGATAGACTCAAAACAGGTGCTTTGTTCAAGGAGATAATTGACTTGCTGCCATCATATTGAAAGATATTTTGACATTCTTCCCTCCTTTCCTTTTTCATTTTTTAACGAGCTTGACAAAGAACTAAAGCATGCTCGACGGTATTTTCATATTTAAGGAGTCTGAAAAACCTAGAAGAAAACTCCATACACCTATCCGTGGATTTTATATCGAGCCCGGATTGGTCTGTGCTCGACGGTGTTTTCTTGCTTATAGAGTTGAAAAACTTAAACAGTCCTCTATACACCATCTCGTGGATTTCACATCGAGCCAGAGTAGGTGAATGCTCGCTTGGTGTTTTCACATTTCGAGAGTCTGAAAACCCTAAAGACGACTCCAAAGGTCCTTTTTCGTAAAGTTAGTATCCTTCCCCGAAAAAGTGTAAAATGATGGAAGAAGAACTCTTCTAGCGCATACAAGAGTATACCTAGAGTATACCTTTTCCGTAAATTATCCACCAAGGCCCGAAAAAGGGGTAATTCTATACCTGAGTGGATGTCGGTTCAGTTATTTTAACGAGCCCGAAAAGACAACTATGCTCGACAAACGTTTCCTATTTAAGGAGTCTGAAAAGGGCTTAAAAGAACTCCATAGGGATCTTTTCCGTAAAGGTTTAACGAGTCCGGAAAAGTAAACTCATGACCTCCTTACTGTTTTTAATGAGCTCAAAGGAGATACAGAAAAATGCTCACAACTTCCTTACTGTTTTTAATGAGCTCGAAGTGAAGATGAAAGAAATGCTCATAGCCTCCTTACTGTTTTTAACAGGCTCGAAGGAAAGGTGGAAGACTGCTCATAACCTACTTACTGTTTTTAACGAGCTCGAAGTAAAAGAAGAATGCTCGAAACCTATTTACCTGTTTTTAACGAGCTCGAAGTAAAGGTAGAAGAATGCTCGAAACCTACTTACTGTTTTTAACGAGCTCGAAGTAAAAGAAGAATGCTCGAAATCTACTTACTATTTTTAACGAGCTCGAAGTAAAAGAAGAATGCTCGAAACCTACTTACTGTTTTTAACGAGCTCGAAGTAAAAGAAGAATGCTCAAAACCTACTTACTGTTTTTAACGAGCTCGAAGTAAAAGAAGAATGCTCGAAACCTACTTACTGTTTTTAACGAGCTCGAAGTAAAAGAAGAATGCTCGAAACCTACTTACTGTTTTTAATGAGCTCGAAGTAAAAGAAGAATGCTCGAAACCTACTTACTGTTTTTAACGAGCTCGAAGTAAAAGAAGAATGCTCGAAACCTACTTATTGTTTTTAACGAGCTCGAAGTAAAAGAAGAATGCTCAAAATGGGAGGAGACGAGTGTCAGGGACATGCAAAACTAGCTCCAAGCGCATGGAACAAAGCTATGCCTAATGCAAGGAACATGAGCAAGATAAGGACACTCAAGGTGTGTCTCCTCCAGGTAAAAGGTGTCAAATTGTGAGGGCAAAATGATACAGGGCTTAGCGGAAATGAGATTAGATATGGAGGCTTATATAATGAGCTAAAAGCGTGGAAGCCGGCTTTAGGCTCATTAGCGCAAGCGGGATCATAACAGATGCATATGCAATTTGAACACAAAGATGGGAGCCTTATCAAGGATGGCTAGAAATATATGAGGAAGAAAGATATGAGGCTTCTTCTCAAAGTCATGGTAAATCTAAAAAGGCTCCCAAGCCTACAAGAAAAACTCAGCATCGGCACCAGAATGGCATAAGGGTGCTGACTAGGGTGACCCATGTTAGGTAGGCTCTGCTGTCGAACTAGTGCACAATGCATAAAGAGATGGCTAACACACCAATATCCAACAGGTTCGACCCTATGGCGAATTCGGATGGCAAAAGGTTCAAATGCAACATAACAGAAGGGAAACCTAAACCTATATACAAGGTTCCGAATATACCTGACATGGTCACACAAGGTGTCGAAAATGACCAGTAAGCAAGTATACATCTAGCTAAGAATCCTTTCTCCAAGAAACATTAGTACCAGGATCATATCTAAAACATATGTAAGGAAAGACCCGATACAAGTCACTGTGGTAGAAATACTTTCAACTTCACTATCATCAACAGAAGGCATAAACAAGGCAGAGTTTTCAAATGAAGACTCTATGGTACCCAAGCCCGAGGACTTACAATCAACAAGATCAACTTCAGGATGAAGATCAAAGTTGAAGGACATGATGGAATTTGCAGAAACAAATTCATCATCACGGGAGTTGAAAATTCTAGAAGCAAAATCAAACTCAGCAGGAACACCGATTTGCGGATCTATAGGAGAGTCCAAAGACTCAACAGTAGGAAGATCAAACTTTAAGGTCAAACCGGGGCTAGACATAACTGTGACTGGATCAACATCCAAATGAATGGCAGACCGTACTATGGACTCTAGGAAAACTTCATCGGAAGGAAGTATATCATCCCAGATAGAACACATATCTAAACATTCAGATGGAGGTGTCACTTGGTCAAAAGCTGGGACCAAATCCCGAGAAGGTAAGCATGAACTCAGAGACTTCTTCTCAGTAGCATTTGAACTCAAGGAACAATATGCCACAACATTCCCATGTGACATAGTAGTGCCTAATGACAAGGGATCTGACTGGTCTACAGTTGGGTAATAAGGAGGATCAACGAATGCAAGCTGGTCGATGGTGACAATGTTTTCGTTATGAGGGAAATGCATCACATGAAAAAGCGTAGACACCACAGCATGCATAGCATAAATGTAATCACGCCCGAGGATCATATCAAAGTCCATAGGGTCCTTTAAAACCATAAAATCAACTAAGACTGTTTTTCCACCCAAAGTAACAGGTGCCTGACGGAGGAATCCAAACAGTTCACTAGGTCTTTTATCGAAGGTCAATGGCCAATTAACAGCTGGAATAACATTAGGGAAACCCAAATCTCTCCAAGCATAAGCGGATAAGATACTAACAGAAGCACCTTCATCAACAATGCATCGGTCAACCGTATGGTTCCCGATATCAACCTTTATCTGGAAAGGTGTCGAAGAAGGAAGACGAGGCTCGGCCAGACTATTCCAATCAAAGGAAACAATCCTAGGGCTTGGTAGGGGTTCACATGGCATAGATGAAGTGCCCCCTTTTTCAGGAATATCCAAACTGGTAATGCAGAAGACTTCAGTAGTAGGTTCATCAATATCCGAAGGACTGATGGGATCGGTCGAAGATTGCATCGATTCGATCACTTCCCTCTCCAAAGGAAGAGTGGGGTCGACCAAAGATTGCATTGGTTCAACCACTTTATCAACCAAAGGTTGATCTGACTGCAGGGAATCTATAGACAACTCAGGAATAGAGGCTCCTTCAGACATGGACCACACTCTTCTTGCCTCTGGAATGGCAGGGCATCGGTGAGTAAGGTGATCTCCCTTACAAAGTTTACAAGGGAACTTTGGTTTCCGTCCTATAGGTTTAGACTCCTTTACAACATCAGTACTCTCAGCATGACTAGCATTGGCTGACAGCTTGCCCCCAGCATGACTCACAGAGGCTGGTTTCTCAGAAGCATCATACTTTTGAACTAAGGACCACACTTTTTGCAATTCTGGAAGTACAGGGCATAAGTAAGTAAGGTGGTCTCCCTCACAAAACTTACAAGGGAACTTAAGCTTCTGTTTGTTGGGTTTGTCGACAATGTCAACTCCCTCAGTATGACTTGCAGTGGTTGATATGGTGTCTCCAATATGACTCATAGGAACTGGTGACTTGTCATTAATATGACTAGCAGTGATCAATGACGTGTCCCCAACGTGACTGACAGTGGTTGAAGACAAACTTTCAGTGACTAAAAGTTTTCTCCCAGCATGACCTCCAGAGGCTGGGTAGGTGCCCCCTGCATGACTTACAGAGGCAGGGTGCTTGCCCCCAGCATGAATCGTAGAGGCTAGGTTGTTGCCCCCTTGTTTTGGCATCTTCTTCCTATTCTTCCCCCATCTATTCCTTTTAGACAGCTAGTTACTAGTATTGCTACTTTCTCCACATGAGGTAGAAGGAGGAGGAGAAGATGTTACTGGCAAAGAAGGCCCAGGGTTCTAATGCTCTTGATTTGAGGTGCTCACAAAAGAAGCGTTAGGAGCATGCAAGGCATTCGGAGTGGAAAACAACCAAACCGGCATCCCAATAGTGAATCCAGGAAGATTTAGAGTAGCCATTAAGGGAGCACCAATGTTTCCAATGAATGGAACAGCACAAGGATCCCCCAGAATAGGGGTACCTTGATTGGCACTCGCCGGAATGCTAGACATAGTTTCCTGCTCAAATGAACAAGAACTTCTCTAAGGCAAACTAAAACAAGTAGCACAAAGAGCACACCACTAAAAAGGTCCTAGGTAAATCAAACCAGGCAAACAGATGCCTTCCGGAGAAGAGTCTGGGATGATGAGAGCCCAGAATAGATCAACAAAGGATGAAGGACAGTTACCTGGGGTCCACAATACAATGACTAAGGGTGCAAGCGC
Organism: Larix kaempferi; assembly: GCA_027924585.1. Classification (NCBI taxonomy): domain Eukaryota; kingdom Viridiplantae; phylum Streptophyta; class Pinopsida; order Pinales; family Pinaceae; genus Larix; species Larix kaempferi. The sequence continues at coordinate 1,151,721 of BSBM01000914.1, read as the reverse complement.
TGGAATCACCCAACCGCCCTCCCAAAGACATGCAAGGGATTTCCTCCCACGTCTGTCCTAGGTACAGTAGATATACCCTCCGATGTCACCTGTGTATGAACCTAGAGTTAGATACTAAGGATACCACAACACCGAAAACTCCTGGAGGAACAGTCACCGGTTGAATCAGAAAGCGTGGGCAGGGTAACTAAGCCTAAAACTTGAAAGAGTCGCCAATATGCAATCCAATCCTGGCGTATGCTCAAACAGAAAGTAGGAGGAGTATTCCCAACAATCTGATCTTGCAATGACCTACTGCATAGATCCCAGGCAAGTTTTGAGTGAAATGGGTTTACCTGTGATAGTCTTACTACGATTTTTGCATAATGTGTGATCTTGGGTGGTTTAAGGTGTTTTAAACCTAAGATCCTAACCAAAACTAGTTGGTGTAGTGTAACCTAGAAAAGAAAATGTTACTAGTACATTTTATTAGGGTTCATTTTAAAGGTTACTTGATTACTCAAAAAGGCAGTGGGTGTGTGAGAGTGGTTATAGTAGAAATAGAGTACTGAAAATGAAAAATTTACCACCAAACAAATCTTTTTCTTTTCAATGCAAGTCTTAAAATTTTGATCTAGAATGCATGTGCAAATGCAGTTTTTAATATTTCGAATGCAAAAAAAGGTAAAAATAAAGTCTAAATAAACCTAAGAATGCAGCTACTCAAGCAAATAGGTATGCAAAAGAAAACTTGTTCTTTTTGATGCAAAGCACTCTAAAATCTTTTAAGCCACTTGCGAGGTACTCTATTCAGAAAATGAATCAAAATTATTTATGCTTTTCAAAGGTAAGAAGCAAAAATGAAACTACCCTACTATCAAAACAAAAGCAAAGAAGCTTTCAGGTTCTCTTTATGAAACAGTAAAAGCTACCAAATATGACTTTCAAATTCTTATTGATGTAAGCATGTCAACCATTGGGAAAAGAATACAAAAACTACTTTTAGACCCAAACGAAACAAATGACCTACGAAGAAGTATGGTTTGGTAAAGTCAGGTCTGCACATAAACAATGCAAACAAGGTCTTGAACAACAGCCAAAACACCTGAGCTTTCACTACAAAAGAAAAACTAAAAGCATAAGGGAGGATAAGAAACCAACCTAAAAGGAAAATTTCACTCAAATAGATACAAACAGGGTCAAGAAGACTCAAGAGGTTTCAAATCCAGTGGAAATGGGGCAAGCAAGTTCAATCAGACTCAAATTAGGGTACAGAACACCAAACAGGTCCACAACCCCCCAACTTGGATCAACAAACCCCAAAACTTTCCAAACAAGCCCAAATTGATCAAAAGAGGTTCAAATCATGAATGTAGCATCAGTACAAGGATGGGAGACCACCTACAGTGGTTTAAATCAGACCTAGGGTCATTAGGGACCCCAAAAAATGCAGCCACAGCCCCCAGATTTGGGTCCACAACCCAAAAACTCAAAAAAAATCAAACCTAGATTTTGAGCGCTATTGTGTATGAAGGAAACTAGCGCCCATAGGAGGATGGGCGCTACTATGTAGAAGAAAAGTAGCGTATGGGTGCTACTGTGTTGTACAAATAGTAGCGTACAGATGGAAAAAGTTGAAAAAATGGAGTTAAAACCCCCCAACTGGGTCCACAAAGGTTTGCAAGGGCTGGGAAAGGTCTGTAAAAATCCCAGGAGGGTCAAACAGATCCTACTAACTGATCCTAATCAAGAAAAAGAACAAAGACCATCAAACAAGACTGAAGAAATGACCTTGGATACCCCTAAGCAGTTAGGCTTTCCCCAGCGGAGTCGCCATTCTGTTGTGGGGAAAATGCACCTATAGTTAAGGGGAGAAACTACCAACTTACGGTGATAAAGATAGACTTACAAGCATTCTGCAAGTACAACAAATAAATGAAGAGATTAGGGTTTAGAGATGTAGGCACCTTATTCAGAGGGTTGATCCTAGCTTTTCCTCCCTCGCTCTTCAATGCTTATCCAGTGTCGCAATGCCCAGACCTGCAAAACAACTTGATACCTTTCTCAAACACATTTGACTACATATATAATACTGATATCCATAATATAAAGAGACATCAAAATTTAATCAAACAGTAATCAGATCTAAGACACATTAATAGGTCATATTTGGAAAGAAAAGAACGTCTAATCTTTATTGATGAATGAAAGCAAGTACATAAAGTTATACCTTCTTTCAAGCTTGGCACTTCACGAAACCTAGATTCAAGGTCTCTTGCTTCCGTTCTCCAAGGATTCCAGCCTCTAATCAACTGTGCTAGGGTTTACCAAAACTGAAGCACAAGAGAGGGGGATGAGGGTCTCCATTCCTCCAGCATAACTTTGTAATTGGGCTTAGTCCTCTCACATGACCCTTCTACCCTCCTTATATAGTCATTGAGGAAGAGGAAAAGAAGTTATAACCACTCAAGAGGTTTCCCAACCAACTTAACTTACTCGAATTTCGAGATTTTGACCAAAACAGGGGTGTACGCTACTCTACAGTATACAAAGTCGCATACACATGTAATTGAAAGCTACTTTAAATGAGGCAAAGTCGCATACACACGCTACTATTTCAACAGTGGAGTCGCGCTCATGTTAAAAAATGGCCAAAAACAGGCTTTTTTGCTCATTTTCAGGAGATGGTTTGGTCTGGAAAAATGTTCCTAAGGGTCATATACATCAAATGGGTCAAGAATGAGGTAATTTCAACCATTTTTAGTGTCCCAAATGACTCCTCCATCCACAAATGTCCTGTTGTGTGACTGGACTTGTTCTCAAGAAGTGTCATCATGCGACCAAGGGAAGAAAGTGTCGTCACGGACGGAGAGGTGTCATTTAAAGCTATAACATATTTCCAAGGCCTCTTCCTACGACGCAACCTTCTGTTGCATCAGTGGTAATCTAATTTGGGGCAAAAACGCAGCAATGAACCATTCCTTGTGATGTTCCTAAGCTATAACAAAGCTCACTTGGTCCAATAACATCTTGAACTTCTGATCAAACTCCCAGACCGTTTCAGTCGGTCTCTACTTTATTTCTTTCAACTCAATTATACACTGAGATTTAGATTTGGGTTTCTTAAACCTTGCCACAAGCGCAGTTTTAATTTCTGCGAGGGTTCTCGGCTGCGTCAGAGATTACTTCATAAACCAATGTAGCGCTTTGTCTCTTAAGGTGGTAATGAGCTGCGCTCTCTTCACATCATCATCCTGGATTTGTCTTACACTCCATACGGATTCGCAAAGAAACCAATGCTGGTCAAGGTCTTCTAGACCAGTTCCTTTAAATATCGGTAGCTTCATATCAGTGTGTGCCATTGTCCTATTAGGTTGTGGATCACCCTGAGGAGCACCTTGAGGAGTGCCCTGAGTGGTGCTAGGCTGGGTAGCACTCGGATTAGTGCTAGGCTATCGTGAAGGCCTCTGTGCAGAGAAGGTAAAAGGGGATATCGAGGTAGTGCTATGGATACCTCTCTGCAGAGTGTTCTGCGGCTGGGTATTATGAACTAGTGTGATCTGAGCAATACTGGGATGAGATAGGGGTGGCGTGGTCTCTGCAGCTGGTGGATTCTAAGGGGTAATGGTGTTGAATATTGTAACTTCTAAGAATATTATAATTTGTACCTCCGGGGTGATTCTGTTATGTATCCGGAGATGTTTATTCCTCCGATGGATTGTGGTAACCAGGGTTATTAGACCCATCATGTGGGGGTCGGCCCTGGGTTAATTAATTAGGGGTTATTAGACCTCACTAGGATAGGTCGGCCCCATTAGGGAAATAGTCAGTCGGGAAACTAGTATAAGTAGAGGAGAATGCTCCTCACTTATCTCACACTTGCTCAACTCAGAAAGTAGCGCACTTGTGTCTGAGAGGTATGCATAGGAGGTAGAGAAGGAGGTCAAGTCTTGGAGCACATCTTGTATTTTGGTTTATCAACTTATTGAGGAAATCTTTGCTGGGTATTCTACCCCATGAGGGTTTCCCAGGGTAATATCTTTGTCTATCTTGTGATTATGTTTCTTTCAATGATCTTGCTAGTCAAATTAGATTAAACTTAACATGGTATTTGAGCTAGCCTGAATAGAACATCTTTCACAAGGTGAAATTATCTTTCTCTCTCCCAAAATTAGGGTTTCTGCAAAGTTAGTATTTTTGGATTTTGGTTGCATGGCTGAATAGCTCTTCTCAAGATCAATCTTTTGAGCCCTAGATCAAGATTTTTGGTTGGGTAGAACTTCAGGAAAGTCAGACCCTAGTTTTACCAAAAGTGCGATAAACCAGAAATTCTGTTGCAGATTCGGAAAGCAAAAGGAGGATCATCTCCTGGTAAGTGTTACTCCATCTCTTAAATATCCAATCTCTTGGACTCCCCCAAGAGAAGATGGATCCAAACACTAAGCTTTAAGACAAGCTAGAAGGTATAGAGAATTTCCGGGCATGGAAATACATAATTGGTCTCATTCTTGAAGAGAATGATCTTGCTCAATATATCAAGGATGAAGTTGCAGAACCTGAAGAAAATGAAGCCAAATAGAATCATAGGAAGGATTTAATTAGGGCAAAGAGAATCATAGCTGATTTTATTAAATACCACTTGATTCCCCAAGTGGCATCCAAGAAGACTCCAAAGGAAATGTATGATGCCCTAGGAAGAATGTATGAAGGAAAGAACATCAATAGGAAGATGAATCTAAGAACTCAGTTGAAGAGTACCAAGATGTACAAAGGAGAATCCATTCAAGAGTCTCCCAAATCAAGGAACAAATAGATGCCATTGGTGATACTCTTGATGAAGATGAACTTGTGATGACTGCTCTAAATGGTCTCACTAGACCTTGGGAGTCATTTATACAAACTATGTGTGCCAGAAAAGAAAGTATGAAGTTTGATGTAGTATGGGAGGATTGTGTTCAAGAAGAAGCTAGGGTAGCCAACAGAGAATCCCTTCTCAAGGAGGATGATCAAGCCTTGTCTACACACACTAAGAGAAGGAGAAATCAGTCTCACTTCAAAAGGGATAATCACAAGGAGTCTCCATCTCCACAAATATTTAAGAAGAAAGGAAGAAGAAAATTCTCCTCTTTCCAATGTTTTATTTGTCATAAAGAAGGACACATTGCTAAATTTTGTCCTTTAAAGAAGAATAAAAATCCTCACCCTAAAAGACATCAAGCACATCTTGCAGAAGATGAAAGTGAAGAAGAAGAAGAGGAAGTAAGGCCTCATAGGAAAAGATCTAAAAGAGATGAAGAAGAAGAAGAAAGGCCCCTCCCCAAGAAAAGATCCAGAAGGTATGAAGAAGAAGATGCAGAAGAGTATGTCATGTTCTCTACACTCTCAGGATCTATAACACCTGGAGAAGATACATGGCTTATTGATAGTGGTGCTTCAAAGCACATGACTGGACAAAAGAAAACTCTTTCAAGATTGGAAGAGAAGTCTTCTCCACAGAAGGTGTCATTAGGAGATAACTATCAATATCCCATCAAGGGAATTGGTCAAGCAAGTTACAAGCTTGATTCTGAAACATCATTGAAAATGAAAGATATATTATATGTCCCAGGATTAAAGGAGAACTTACTCTCTATCTCAGCTCTAGATAAGAAAGGTTATGGGGTTGCATTCATAGATGGACAAGTACTCATGTGGCCCAAAGGAAAATCATTTAAGGATGCAATTGTTATTGGTGAAGAGGAAGGAGGTTTATACAAACTCAGAGGACATCCAGAAGCTGCCCTTGTTCATGAAGCCACTAGTCCTAATGAACTATGGCACAAAAGCCTTGCTCATATTAACTACAAAGCACTACCTCATGTGAGTAAAGTTGTCATAGGATTACCATATTTGAAGATTGATCATGATGGTACATGCAAGGGGTGTGCCAAAGGAAATAATATCAAGAACCCTTTTCCAAAGAGTGAAACAAAGACCAAGAATACTCTAGAGTTAATACATTCAAATGTATGTGGACCAATGCCCACCACATCCCTAAGTGGGTTTGAATATTATCTCTCATTCATTGATGACTATTCAAGGAAGACTTGGATATACTTTCTAAAAGGAAAGAATGAATTTTTTGGAAAATTTAAAGAGTTCAAGGCCTTAATAGAAAATCTCTCATAAAAGAAAATCAAGATTCTCAGAACAGATAATGGCAGAGAATATACTTCAAAGGACTTTGAATACTTTTGTAAGGAAGATGGAATCAAGATGGAACTAACCACTCCCTACAATCCCCAACAAAATGGGGTTGCTGAAAGAAAGAATAGAACTATCATGGAAGCTATAAAGACAATGATACATGACCAAGATCTACCCATGTATCTATGGGCTGAAGTAGCTAGGACAACAGTCTATGTACAAAATAGACTATCTCATAGTGCTCTTGAATTCAAGACTCCAGAAGAAGTGTTTACAGGAAAGAAGCCTGAGGTAAGTCATCTCAAAATATTTGGATTTCCAGTGTACATTCACATTCCAAAAGAAAAGAGAACTAAGTTGGATCCTTCTGGTAAGAAAGGAATATTTGTTGGATATTGTGAATCATCCAAAGCTTTCAAAATTTACATACTTGGTTTTCATCATATGGAAATAAGTAGAGATGTAACTTTTGATGAAGAAGCAACTCTCAAGAAATCTAGGAAGTGCCAACTTGAAGAAGTCTATGAAGAAGATACTCCTCCTAGAATCCCAGAAGCTGTGCCCATCCCTGAAGATGATACACCAGAGGACCATGACATGTTGGAACCACAAGAACCCCCCATTACAAACTTATCTAAGAAAAGAAGGCCAGCATGGGCTAGAGACATTATTCAAGGAGCTGAAAAATATGGAGCTCCTGAAGGCTCCACAAGAGAAAGAAAGAAACCCAAGCTAGTATCCAACTATGTGGACTTGATGTGTGATCTTGTGGATCAACAACCTACTAGCTATGAAGAGGCAACTCAGAAGAAGGAGTGGGTAGAAGCAATGAAAGAAGAATACCAGTCAATAATGAAAAATGATGTTTGGGATATAGTTCCCAAACCAAAAGATAAAAGTGTGATTTCTTCCAAATGGATATTCAAGATAAAACATGCTGCAGATGGTAGCATTGAAAAATATAAGGAAAGATTTGTAGCCAGAGGATTCTCTCAAAATGAGGGAATTGACTATGAAGAAACATTTGCACCAGTTGCTAGGTGCACTTCAATTAGAACTATCATGGCACTTGCATCTATGATGAAGTGGAAATTACACCAGATTGATGTTAAGACAACCTTCCTGAATGGTGTAATTGAAGAAGAACTGTACATAGAACAACCACAAGGTTTTGAGGTTAATGATGGAAGAACACATGTATGCAAGCTGAAAAAGGCTTTGTATGGATTGAAGCAAGCTCCCAGAGCTTGGTACGGAAGGATTGACAGTTTCTTAACAAGCATGGGATTTACCAAGAGTAAACCTGATCCAAATCTTTACCTCAAGGTTATGGATGATGAACCTGTTATATTACTATTGTATGTAGATGATCTATTTCTAACAGGAAATGAGAATCAAATTATCAAATGTAAGAAGAAGCTTTCTTCAGAATTTGAAATGAAGGATCTCGGATAAATGCACTACTTCTTAGGTCTAGAAGTATGGCAAGAACCAAAAGGAATCTTTTTAAATCAAGGTAAGTATGCTGTGGGGATTTTGAAAAGATTTGATATGTTGGAGTGTAAAGCCATGACCACTCCCATGGACTCCAACTTGAATTTATTATTTAATGACTCATCATAATTAGTGGATGTAACTCTATATAGACAAATCATTGGGTCATTGATGTATTGAACAAATACCATACCAGATATATGCTTTGCTGTAAATACCCTGAGTCAGTATCTAGTAGAACCTAGAAAGGTTCACTTAATAGTTGCAAAGCATGTAATGAGGTATGTAAAGGGTACATTAGATTTTGGTCTATACTATCTTGGAAGTCATAAACTCAGCTTACATGGTTACTCAGATTCTGATTGGGCAAGAAGTGTTTCAGACAGAAAGAGTACATCAGGTGGATGTTATGGTCTTGGATCTGCCATGATCTCATGGTTCAGCAAGAAACAATCTAGTGTGGCTCTCAGTACTGCTGAAGCAGAATATATAGCTGCCTGCTCTGCTAGTTGTGAAGCAGTGTGGCTTCAGAAATTATTATCTGGAGTGTTTGACTTAGAAATGGATCCCACTGTGATCATGTGTGACAATCAAAGTTGTATTAAGATGACAGAAAATCCAGTATTCCACGATAAGTCAAAACACATAGAGATCCGATATTTTTATATACGAGATATGGTGCAAAGGGGAGCCATTAAGCTCAAGTATGTGAGCACTGAGGAACAAATTGCTGATATATTGATCAAACCTCTATCTCGAGTAAAATTTGAGTATTTCCAAGACAAGCTTGGTGTGGTTCAAAAGGACCCTCCTCGAAAGGGGGAGTGATATAGTCACTGATGATGAGATTGCCCACATTGATAGCAAGGTCAATGATGAGGATACCTATTTATTACACCTAGATATTTATATGTATGCTTAGGATTATTATATGTATATTTAGAATACTTATATCACTTATATTTCTGATATTTTTTATGTATACATGTATTGATGAGGATACATGCTTATATTGATGTATTGATGAGATACATGCTTATATTGATGTATTGATGAGGATACATGCTTATATTGATGTATTGATGAGATACATACTTATATTGATGTATTGATGAGGATACATGCTTATATTGATGTATTGATGAGATACATACTTATATTAATGTATTGATGAGGACACATGCTTTTATTGATGTATTGATGAGGATACATGCTTATATTGATGTATCGATGAGATACATGCTTATATTGATGTATTGATGAGGATACATGCTTATATTGATGTATTGATAAAGATACATGTTTTTGATGATATGGATACTTGTATTGATGATATGATACTTGTATTGATGAGGATACTTGTATGTACTTGTACTAGTGATGTACTAACGATATCTGTATTGATGAGGATACAGGTGGGGATTGGATCATCCCTAGACTTCAGTCCTAAAGAGAGTCATAGACGTATGTCTTCGAGATGAAGTCCTTGGTGGACATGTGGGGATTGTATCATCCCTAGACTTCAGTCCTAAAGAGAGCCGTAGACGTATGTCTTTGAGAATGAAATCCTTGGTGGACATGTGGGGATTGTATCATCCCCATACTTCGGTCCCTTGAATTGATCCGTAGACATATGTCTCCGAGAATGAAGTCCCTAGTGAACGTGATAGGACTACATTTCCCCTGAGCACTTAGTTCAAAATGTATGAGAGTGGATTAAATCATGCTTGGACAATAAATCCAATAATTACGAAAGGAAGGATAGTCCTAAATGAATTGAGTGGATTAAATCATCCTTGGACAGTAAATCCAGTAATTCTGAAAGGAAGGATAGTCCTAAATGAATTGAGTGGATTAAATCATCCTTGGACAGTAAATCCAGTAATTCCGAAAGGAAGGATAGTCCTAAATGAATTGAGTGGATTAAATTATCCTTGGATAGTAAATCAAGTAATTCCAAAAGGAAGGATAGTCCTAAATGAAGTGAGTGGATTAAATCATCCTTGGACAGTAAATCCAGTAATTCCAAAAGGAAGGATAGTCCTAAATGAATTGAGTGGATTAAATCATCCTTGGACAGTAAATCCAGTAATTTCAAATGGAAGGATAGTCCTAAATGAATTGAGTGGATTAAATCATCCTTGGATAGTAAATCCAGTAATTCTGAAAGGAAGGATAGTCCTAAATGAATTGAGTGGATTAAATCATCCTTGGACAGTGAATCCAGTAATTTCGAAAGGAAGGATAGTCCTAATTGAACTGAGTGGATTAAATCATCCTTGGACAATAAATCCAGTAATTCTGAAAGGAAGGATAGTCCTAAATGAGATCGAGTGGATTAATCATCCTTAGACAACAAATCCAGTAATTTCGAAAGGAAGGATAGTCTTAAACATGATTGTGATTCCGAAAGGAAGGATCATGTGTGTTGCAGGGTATGTTGTGATGACGATGCTGATGATCGTGTGATGACGATGCTAATGATCATGTGATGACGATGCTGATGATCATGTGATGACGATGTTGATGATCGAGTGATGACGATGTTGATGATCGTGAGATGCTCTAGTAACTGGTCGAGTTACTGATGATGATATATTGAAGAAAGCTTCTAATAATTTATAGATGTATCATGTATGATGTAGTCGATGACTCCTTGCTCCCGCAAATGTTGTTATAATATCTTTCTCATTAAGGGGGAGTGTTGAATATTGTAACTTCTAAGAATATTATATTTTGTACTTTATTATTCCGGAGATGTTACATACCTCTGAGGTGATTCTGTTATGTATCCGGAGATGTTTATTCCTCCGATGGATTGTGGTAACCAAGTTTATTAGACCCACCATGTGGGGGTCGGCCATGGGTTAATTAATTAGGGGTTATTAGAACTCACTAGGAGAGGTCGGCCCCATTAGGGAAATAGTCAGTCGGGAAACTAGTATAAGTAGAGTAGAATGCTCCTCACTTATCTCACACTTGCTCAGCTCAGAAAGTAGCGCACTTGTGTCTGAGAGGTCTGCATAGGAGGTAGAGAAGGAGGTCAAGTCTTGGAGCACATCTTGTATTTTGGTTGATCATCTTATTGAGGAAAGCTTTGCTGGGTTTTCTACCCCATGAGGGTTTCCCAGGGTAATATCTTTGTCTATCTTGTGATTATGTTTCTTTTAGTGATCTTGCTAGTCAAATTAGATTAAACTTAACAACTGGGTCGGATTGTAACTGATGGCGGCACAGTCTGGTTGTTAAGGTCACAAGGAACCTCGGTATCTATTTCGAGTCCAGAGCCTCCAGGATTCTTATTAAATTTATATCTCTTCCCACTTCTCATATTGTGGGTGTCTTCGTCAGAGTCACTATATATATTGTTTACCATGACAGGCTTGAAAATATCACTGCATTCTTAGGACACCTTTCTCTGCTAATAGCATTTTAATATATAGACCGAGATTTTTCAGGTACTTACCTCGGAATCCTTCAAAAAATTATGCTTCTGCTTGGATGTAGGATTTCAGTGTGTCTACAACAAATTCTGTTACAAATCCTTCTAGCACATGATCAACCCAAAAGTCGAATGCATGTGAAAATGGGATGTCTATCACTTTGAGCTGCGCTATGAGCTCTAGAGTCCACTCTATAGGAAATCCTCCCTGAAAACAGGTTTTCTTCTCGGCGAGCCGTGAGATCCACGTGTGCAACTCATCTGGGAATGTCGCCCAGAAACTCTCGTGAATCTATTTCCACAGATATCTATTCAGCCACTCTACGTCAGATAGACGTGGGTGTCAGTTCTCTTTCTTTACAAAGTCTCTTTCGGTCTTGTCACACCAAGTCGAGATCTTGGTCTTTTCAAGATGCCAATTGTCTGATCCTTCTGGGAACTGATATTCTTCGTCACACATCACGACTGCAACTCATCATGGATTCTAGCATGGCAACGACACCATTTGTTGGCCTTATCATATGCTGGCCTAGAGGTTTTCAATAAAGACCCAGGTTCTTAATGGTTTCCCCTTAACCAAAAACACCCCTTCGTGCCATCCCATTCGGCAACAACTTGCGAGCAGGTTGAGGTCTCACCCGAGGTGTATCTATGGGGTACTCCGGAATCAAGTTTCCACAGTAGGTGATGAGTTGTTTTGTCTGACTTACTTCGTAGCATGACACAGAACGTGCACTGTGGGGGCAGGACTGCATGGCGATAGATGATGCCGCAGCCCGCACCTCTAAGTCCTTCTACCATGGGACTTCTTTTGCAACTGCGGCCAATGCAGTTCACACTAAGACTTGAAATGCTTGAAGTTAAACTAGTGCACTGAAGTTATTATCACCCAACCATTCATTCATTCACTTAGATTGTTCATTATTCAAACATATGCTTCAGATACAATCCAACTACCATGCATCCTCTCTACTGCGTAACAGGAAAGTACTTAGGCAATATCTCAACACTTAATCGAATAACCGATTCAATACTGCTTCCAGAAGTAAAATCCGAACATTCACCATTCACCCATTCATGCAGAACTTAATATATTATTTCCATACTTCTCTTGATGGCAAATACATATAAAAGTCCTAGCATAACAATTTGCAAGGGAAAACTCAGATATTCATTCACAAAAAACAGATAAATGCACAATACACAACAAGATCTCACTACACAATATTTAACGTGGTTCACTCCCCCGGATGGGAAGCTACGTCCACAAGAACTATTGTTTTATTTATCTTTTGGGAAGGGCACAACAGTTCTTAGTCTGCACACTCAGCTGCAGACTCTCTTCTCTCTCAGATAGGTCTCTATGCACACACCTGTAGAGCCTTTACAATGGCTTCAACTCATAAATATTTTACAATATTCACAGAATCAGAGATTAAAGTCTAACCCTTTCCCATACAAAAATGCCTTATTAAATAGATCATGCCCGTAGGTCATGTCTTTGCAATGCTGAAGGAAAAAACCCTTAGGGTGTACAAAACTGCTACGATTTCTTCTAAACCGTCCTACTGGCCTCTGGTAGTGAGTGTGTTATCGTGGCAGTCCTCCATACCTTCATCTCGTCGCTATCGGACTTCCTATTGCATGCATGCCAACAGGTCACTTTCACCAAGCTTCCCTTCCTCTAACGGCCTCAGACAACTGGCTCAGCCCCCAATTGCTTTCTCCAAACCGTTCATCCTCTAACAGCCTTGTACAACTAGCTCACCCCCCAGTGCTTTCCTTACGTCATTCTTCTCCTAACAGTCTCGTACTACTAGGCATGCCAACATGTCACTTTCATCGACCCGTTCTTCTCCTAACGGACTCGTACAACTAGCCGCCTTCCAGATTTGCTCATGCCCGCCGCTCGGCATCCTGGAGCATCTTTGCCAAAACTAGACCACCGACGGTCTAAATGGTACCAGTGCCCGTCCTCCGTCCAGCACTCTGCTTTTCCGGCTCCACATGGACTGGTCACTTCGTAGCACTACTTCCTCATAGTACTGACCTTCACAACACTGTCAAAATTTGGTTGTTGTGCGCAACTTCGCAGCATCCCCAACACTTGTACAAAATTGTATCTTTGCCTGAGCTGCGCTCAACTCAAACTCCTTCTGCTATCAAAATTGCCCCAACTTGGGCCAGGCCCAACAGTACCGCCTACCATCCACAAACAGATGGGAAAACAGAAAGGGTAAATCAGGTGCTTGAATACATGCTACGCATGTATGTGATGGACAAACCATCCAAGTGGGAGGATTATCTACACTTGGTATATTTTGCATAGAATAATGGGAAACAAGCATCGTTGGGCATGAGTATTGTTATCACACCATAGTAGCAGGGCTACTATTCTTGCTTAGCGGATATTTGCACATTTCAAAGCTTGGATATTTCAGAGCTTGGCTATGATGAGCCTATATTTTTGTGATCACTCATGATCAGAGCAGTGTATTATTCAAACTTATGTTACACCTTGTGTCAAGGTTGAGCCTTGAGAGTTCATATTCGATGACTGATGTGACCCTTTATTCCATACAGTTTCAGTTCAGTGCCCAGTGATGTTATTGCAGCAGTGTTTCAGATGATATATGATGATTATTCTTACTATAATGTTGTATGACTTATGGATTTTGATCATTGATTGTGAATTATTATCTTGTTGCTTTGCTCATGCTCATAGCATTAGCTTGGTATATGATGTTTAGTGTGGCAAACTTTATAAACTTAAAATGGACTGTCTTGATGATAAATTATAAAATGGAAATTTTACTTGCACATCTAGGTTGCCTGACAAAACTCACTGGTTCACCACCTTGCATAGACATGGTCTTCCTGGACAAGAGTTGTCTTCTAGCTTAGGCTCCATTTTCACTTGACTCCATCCATCCATGACTTTCCTTATTTGGTTTTAACCCTTGACTTGTCTTACTTGACTTTCTGATATTGAGGACTTCCCTCTTTTTCTACCTCTGTGTTTGGACCGTATCCATGTTTATGTAGTGTCTCGGCTCTAAGTTGGTGATAGAACTTGCCTTTGGTAAGTTGGATTGTAGGCCTAAATCATTCTGGTCGGTTGTCCCGATGTTTGGCACTGGCACAAACTCCCCCTAGTCACTTCAGATGTTGTTGGCTAAAATTGAAAGCTCATGTACTACTTTTGGAAACTAATGTAAATTCTCCCATGGAAACTAAAAAGGGCAAGAGCGATGAACTGCTAAAAATACTCCTCAAAGAGTATAAGAAAAGGTCCAAAAAGAAATGGTTCTTAGATGTTATATCTAAACAATTGCTGACCTTATATATATATAGAAACATACCCTGGATGCAAGCTACGATTATTTGTGCTTATCAGCACACCTGAGATCTGAAGGGTTATGTAGGCCAAAAAGGCCATGAAATGAAATTGAATGATCCTAATGAACTTGGATCAACTTGATGTAGACATGACGCCTAAGTTGAATAAGAACTCTCTAAACAACTTATCCATTTGTGAGGCACGGCCCTTCCCCGTGTTATTTTTGTCTAGCACAGAGTTTGTAGCTTCCCTCTTCTCCCAGTCCAAAGTGTATTCTAGTTGAGTTTAGACAAGTCATCCCCTTTGCCCAACCTTGATTCTTAGCCTTCATCCTTAGCTAGCAGTTAGACCATTTCCAATGGGTGAGTTTGTCATTTAAGATATTATGCAAGTAATTATAAATAACAATGGAACATGCTATATGATTAATGCCACCAAATGATGTCTATACTTTAATTTAGGTTGTGATTATGATTAGAGGAACATGTCTTAGTCTATTGATATGATTTATCTTTGGTTGTATATGGACCTAGTCAAACCCAATTTGACTATGGTCATTTCTTGGGATCCGTGATGATGTGGGCCATTCATGTTTATGGATGATGATAGATGGACCCACATACTCTTGATGATGATACTATATGATGGACATACGGTTCAGATGATGATTGATGCAGTTCAGCAGGTTTTATTATTACTTCAGATCATCAGATTATGCACTGTCCATATATGGTGGACCTTACAATTAGCCCATGAAGGAAACCCATGGTGTATGAGTACACATTCCTAGTATATTTGGGTCTTTTGGATCCAATGAGACACTTACCATTAAGTTCTGGGCACTTTTGATGGTGATAGATGCAGTTTTCCACTTGTTGACTAGATTTGGGGTTAATTTCCCAGCCTGACCAGCAGGGGCTTGGAGAGGCCAGTTCACCTAGGGCATTGTATGAGGATGGGGTGGTACAGCCACTTTTTATTACCATTTACCCCCCCTTCTAGAGAGCCTGGTGGGCTCAGTTGGATAGCGCAGTTTCCCTAGGAGGTAGTTTCAGCGCTTTCACAGTTACCAAGGCAATCCAGAAATGGGATAAAAGGGTCACTGAGGAATTCGATTTGGGCAATTGAGGCAAGGTTTTGGCACTTGGTTTTCATAGAGGTTTTCCAGGGTGAACTCCCTATCTTCCAGCCAATTTTCATCAGTTGGGTAGGTCCACAGAGGCCACAGGAGGCCATTTACTACTTGTCTCTCACAGATTTTGAGGACAGATTTGAACATTTGTATTTATTTTGGACATATTATATTATTTTATTGTGCCATGGGGATGAGCTAGCAATGATTGATGCCTCCTAGCCCCACCATGAGCTCCATGTGTCATGTCCTAGTCATATGAGGTGGGCTTTTGTACTTTTACCCCCTCCAGTGGATGACGTCACCCTCCATGAGTATCTATTAGCTATGACGTCATCATTATTTGAGTGATCCATGTGATTATATTGTTAGGCTATTTTTAGCCATTGATTATGTATTGAGATCTTTTAATCTCAACCACTCATTTCAAAAAGTGGTTTTGAGATAAAGGGTTTTGGTCTTTATTATCCTATATAAGGAGGAGACCCCCTCATTGTAAAATCATCTAGAGATTTTTGGCTCTGGGCTCTTGGAATAAAATTTCTATATTTTGGAGTACATGCTTGGATCTTGGAGTGGATGTTGGATGCTTTGATTGTAAATTCTTTTGTCCATTGCACTGGAGGATCTATTGTAGTTATCTTGCATATTTTTCCATATCTTTTTTACAGGTGGAGAAGAATTCTTTGACAAGTGCAAATTGGTGGGGAGGCTTTCCCTTCAAGCTTGGAGGAGGATGTTTTGGTTAAACAGGGAGTGGTTTTGTATTTGTACCAACTATTCTTTGCTTATCTTTCTTACTTGTATCTACCTTCAACATGTTAAACTGATTGATGCTTTGCTCCTTGGTTTTGATAGGTTAGAGGGACACACATGTGGCTTTGAGAAAATTGATTTGGCAAGAGGGCTTCAAAATTATTCATTTGATCTTTGGCAAAAGTAATCCTCATCTAAACTAGCATTCATCTCTTCATCCAGGTATGCTCCAAAGGTATATTTTTCTTATTCCTTGGCTTATCCATGAATTCTAGATCACAAAACCCTAATTGATTAAAACCCTCATTTTTACTTTTTCTTAGATCTACTTGGATCTAGCCAAACTTTTGAAAAGATATTGAAAACCCAACTCTATAGTATCCACGGCAATTCGGATCTATAGTTTGGTGGTGATTGGGTTCCATTTGACACGCTTTTCAAGGCAAAGTAGCCCTCTTGAGGCAAATCGTACCCCTTGGGAGAAGCTAATTGGGTTAGATCTGACACATGGATAGGTGAGATCCCACTTGATTCATACTCTCCACACTTGATAACCTACCCCTAGTGTGTCACTTCTTTGATTTCTGCCTTGGGGGTATCATTCCTCATTTTGGGGGGTTATGCCGACTTGGGTCAATTTGGTGATACACTTTCAATCTCAAATCTATGGAGATCTATCCATTGGACCCAATGATTTTCAAGATCCATATTGACACTTGCCTAAACTACTTGGATCTAAAATTTGGTGGCTTTTGGGTTTGATTTGACACATTTTTCCATGCTTTTAGCCCTCCTTGGGCAAAGTCGCACTCCTTGGGTGATTGAGTTTGTCCACTTCTAGGACATGGGTGATTGAGATCCCATTGTATTTGGAAAGAGCATACTTTTAAACCTACATCTAGTGTCTCACTTTGTGAAGTTCTGCCTTGGGGGTAGCAATCCTTGTTTTGGGGATTGTTGTCCACTTGGGTCACTTGGTGAAACATTAGATCTAGTAATATCTAACCATCATATCTCAATTAGCCCACTTGATTTGCATCCTAGGTGTCTTGATCTACAATTTGACATCCTTCTTGACTCCATTGCCCATCCATTCAAGGCACTAGTCCACCTAGGGCAATTCATACTCCTTGGGAATTATGTCAAGTCCTAGATCCCATATGTGGGTATCTCTAATTTCATCTTAGATCCATAGATCTACCCTTCACATACCCCTTGGTACAATTTTCACCCTTAACTTCACCTAGTGGGTCCCATCTTGAACCATTTCCATATCCCAAGGAAGTGGGTCCCACTTGTGTATTTCATGGTACTAGATCTTGTCATTTTATCTCATCATGTGGCCTAAATCATTCATTGGTTGAAACACTAGTCACTCCTTAAGCCTCTTTCAACCATACTTAAACTTCTAGGTCCACCTAACCTTGCATTGGTTTCCGTAACTCATTTTTCACACTTCCCTAGAAACTTCTGTTTGGGTCCAATCACCTTAGATTGGCTATAGGGTATCCCCCTAGGTCTTGATTCATCTTGATCTAAAGTGAAGAGTGCCTCGGTTGACATGACTCCCAGCTTGCATTGGGAACTGTGGCATCTCTTGGGTAACCTCTTTAGTTGTCCATCTCCTCTACCATCCTGGATGGGATACCATTAGGGACAACTACGAGTTGTGTGATAACAAGTCCATTTGAAGCTTTGTATGGAAGGAGGTGTATAACACCAGTTACTTGGGATAATCCAGTTAACATAATTGTACTTAGGCCAGAATTGCTTAAGGAAATGAAACAAGAGGTTGTAAAGATTAGGAAAAATTTAAAGGCATCCCAAGATAGGCAAAAAAGTTATGCAGATAAGAACCAAGTGCATAGAGAGTTTCATGTTGGGGTCATATTTACCTTAGAGTGAGGCCAAGGAAGAGTTCCTTTAAGCTTGGAAGTTGTTCCAAGATATCACCAATATATTGTGGGCCCTTTGAAGTGCTTGAGAGAATAGGACCAGTGTCATATAGAATTGCATTGCCTGCTAACACTAGAGCTCATAATGTTTTTCATGTTTCTTTGATTAAGAAATATGTACATGATCCTAACCATGTGATTGATTGGGATGTGATTCAAGTGGAATCCGAGGGCCCGAGGGAGAGTTCCAAACCGAGCCACTATGCATCCTAGACAGGAAAGTGACACTGCTCTGGAATCGATCCATTGGACAAGTAAAGGTGCAATGGAAGCACTTCGGTCCCGATGAGGCTACATGGGAGTTGGGGGATGCCATGAGAGAGGCATATCCATTTTTGTTCTAAATTTTGAGCAAACACCGAGGATGGTGTTATTCCAAGGGGGAGGGGATTGTAATACCCCTAGTTTTGACTTGGAATGTATTTATCCAAACTTATGTAAATGATGTAAATAGGCTAGTGTGAATTCCTAGTGCGGAGCTCAAGGCCAAGGCCTGACTAGTGAATGGATAGGCCTGTATGATGCACTATATTTTATTTGGACTGTTTGGTTGGATTTTATGTTGATTTGGAATATTATGTAAATATTACGTGCATAAATAATAAAATGGTCCAATTTTGGTTGTGTAAAGAGCACCAAAGGGGCTATGATTCCACCATAGGGGGAGAGGAAAGGGGGCCCATGAGTGACTAAATCCTTGCTTCCAAGTGTCAACCTTGGAAATCACACCTAAATTCTGTCATGTGCCTTGAATAAGCCAATTATCTCCTTGTTTGATCATTTTCCCAATCATTAATGCATGTGTGTGGTTGGTGGGAAAAGTCACCTCATGTAGTTATTGAAGCATGGGACTGACTGCACTTTTGTGAAAGTTATGTCATGACAGATTCAGTCTGCAACTTCCAGGAGTTCTTTCTCTACTTCCAGAAAGTTATGTCAGTTTGTATTTTCACCATTTTTCCATATCCTTTGGAGTCAACCCTAATTGCTCATTATTCTTTCACGCAGATTGATAGATGCGGAGCTCTCCATTGTTTTCCATGAAATTACCATGTTATTTTGAACCCATAAATTCGAATTTGGATACCATGCTGCAGATTAGGAAGTGAAAAAAGTTGGTTGTAGTTGAGCATAGAGGTTGGGCAAGCTATGAACCCTTACCCATGGATTTATGTTGCTCGTAGGTGCTTGAGAAGCCACAACCTAAGGCTACAGGTGGTTCTATAATAGCCATAGCAGGTTGGACTTCTTCTATGCACACACCAGAAGCACCCAACAAGATGGATCACCTAATATAACCTTGAATCGGTGAAGGGGATGCCTGAGCTAGAAGGGTGTTGTGTGGGGTAGGTATTGTGGAAGCCAAGGTTGTGAGGGTTGAGTGAGACCCTTATAGAGCTTTGTATGAGCATTTGGTTAAGCACAAAGAGAAGAATGGGTTGTGGGATGAGAGATAGAAGCTTGTAGGTGTTTCTTTCTCCCCGGTGGCCTCATAGCCCATATTGGGGGTGGCCTCCCAGCAGAAAGAGTATATGTTGGACGGAGTGCCTATGGTTGGGTGGAAAAGCGCTCTTACACAACCAGTTGTTAGATATGTGTTGGATAAAGATAAGTATTCTTATGCATTTGATTCTAAAGTGTTTTGATTTCATGTATGTAATGTTATGCTTGTGTATTTGCATGCTAGATGTGTGTGGATAGATTTTAATTCCGATGTGCATGTTTATTTACCGTTCTGCACACATTGCATTTGTTGAAAATCGTATTATGGACTTGGGGCGAAATTTTAGAGTAGATATTTGGCCAACGTCCCCTCCCAATGGTCGGATTGGGTGAGGGGGACATTACAAGTGAGCACTCATTGGATGTGGAATTCAATTCTGCATCCAATGAGTATCGACACTGGATACTTTCGATGGACCCCACACCATGAAAAATAAGAAATACATAAAAAAACATCTTACTTTCAAGTATCATGTTTTTTTATGTATTTCTCATTTTTTCGTAGGGTGGGATCCATCAAAAGTATACACAGTGGGTAATCATTGGATGTGTAATTGAATTATGCATCCAACGAATGCTCCCACTCAAAATTTGAGTAAAACCACAGGGAGATAAGTTGAAAATACAAATTAAAAAAAAAAGTTTTTTATGACAAATATGCCAAGTCAACCATTATGGTTAACTCATTTTCTTGAAATTCTGTTGGTTCTCGAATTCCAATCCATAAATGGCTCATTTTCTTATAAGGTCCATTTTAGACCCCAAATTTTCTCTTATGCTTCAGTTATAGCCAATGTTAATGATGTTGTAGTCTCTTTGGGAGACTATTTCTTCAGTAAGTCCCAAAAGAGTGTTGTCAAGAAAGGCCCAAAGAGGCAAAATATTGGAGAAACACCCAGTAAAGAGGGACATAACAAACTAACTGTATGGAACAACGTAGACATGGGTGTTAAAAAAAACAGGATCGCAGAGCAAAAATAATAAACAAAAATGCAAATATAATCACACAGACACATTACAAGAGAGACACCAATATATCGTGGTTCACCCAAGATGTGCTACGTCCACACTGAAATTACCAGTCCTTATCATTATACCATCCAGCAACTGAAGGAATACAACCTGTAGTACATCCGTTGCACTTCCTTGTTGATGTATATGTAACTTCGGAATGTATTTCACATATATGTATATTTTATTCCTATAGAGATGGTATTATTCCTCTATACGGAAGTGTCGTCATTTATATTGTAAATGTCGTAACTTATAATTGATGGGTTATTAGACCACCTTGTTGGGGTCGGCCCTGTATAAGTCATGTGGGTCAAAGGGTTATTAGACCACCCTATTGGGGGTCGGCCATGTGGGTCAAAGGGTTATTAGACCACCCTATTGGGGGTCGGCCCAATCAGCATTATGTTATGTGGTTAAGTTCAAGCCTACATGATTTATGTAAAAGGCAAGTCAAGTCAAGTATAAATAGAGTGAGGGAGGCACTCTATTTGATCACTCACTTCTCACTCATGCACTCAAGGAGGAGTGGCGCACTTATGGAGGAGGAGGATCTGCTACTAGGATATTTCTATCTCTTATGTTTGGGTTGTATCATTGCTATATATATCTTTGAGGAAGTTATTGGGGTTTTTCACCTTTATGGTTTTCCCCAAGTAAATCTTTGTGTCTCTTGTGTGCTTGCATTATTGTCTCCATGAACGATATGCTGTAGATTTGTTATACATGTTGTTCTCTCAGTTAAGATCCTAGATCAGATTGAATTAAATTCTGAAAATTTAACATGGTATCAGAGCTAGCCTGAAAGAAGGCATGATATGGCATGTATGACACTTGTTGCACTTACGATGCTAGGGCTTGATATAGAAAAAACCAATCATCGTAGTACTTTCACTATAAATCCATTTTGGCAAAGTTTTCGGATCTGAAACCTTTACAAGTAGAATATTAAATCCCCATGTACCTTGTGTCCAAAGGATAACCTCTAATTCGTTGTACTTTTTTTTTTATGATCTGTACAATATAGGGTTTCTGCCTCTTCCAGATCTGAGTCAAAATCAGGTGACCTTGGGGAAAAGGTCATAACTTGGGCTAGGAAGCTCCAAATGAAATTTTGTAAAAAGTGACAGGTAGTACACAGACTGTACTATCTCAGGATAATTTTTTAGAGGCCGAAGATGAACCAGTGACATGTGACACTCCGTACAAGTTCGCTCTCCTGTATTATCTCATCAACAGGTCACGTTACGACACTTGGCATAACTCTCTCTCAGAGAATCCAATGGAGGTCAGACCTATCAGGATGGAAAGATAACAGGTCGTGCTATCTCAAAAAAAAAATTCAGAGGCCAAAGTTCAAACAGTGACACGTGGCACGTCGTACAAGTTTGCTCTCTTGTATTATCCCATAAACAGGTCACGTTGCGACACGTGGCATAACTCTCTCTCAGAGAATCCAATTGAGGTCAGACCTATCAGGATGGAAAGATAACAGGTCGGGCTATCTCAAGAATCGTTTTCAGACCCTATGGATCGAAAAGTTTTGAGTTACACCAGAAACAAGCAGGTACATATTTCTGTCAAAACAAAATTAGTTTTGAGTACCTTCATTCATGGCTTCCGGAATTTAGGGCTTCGGAGAAAGTTGAAATTTTTGTAATCGGAGGCCACGGCTGGATGCTACTCATCAAAATCAAAATTTAGAGACCAAGATCAAAATTTTTGGTTGGGCAGAAGGTCGGGCTTGATCAGACCCTAGTTCGGGACTTTGATCAGAAAAGTGGAAAATTAGGGCTTCTGTAAGAATGGGAATTTTTGAAATCTGTGACCACGGCTGGAAGCTCCTCAAAAAAATAGAAGCTTGGAGCTTTGGATCAAGCCTTTTGATTGGGCAGAAGAGTGGGCTTCATCAAACCCCAGTTCAGGGTCACGTCTAGTGAATCTGGAAGTTTCAAAGGCAAAATTGAGGAGTGAAACTTTGCAGTTTTCAAATTCTGAATATACCAGCTTGATTAGCTCATCAAGGCGCATATTTCTATCCTTTCGGAAGTTTGAATTTTTGGGGTTTCTCTGACAAACCCATATCCAACTCCAGGTCCAGTTCTTGCAAATCAAGTGGATTGGGTTAATCCTAGAAGAAGATGGATTGGTCACCTGAACAAGTGAAGAAGTTCCTGTTTCAGAGGGAGATGAGGCTAAGGCCTTACATAAGAATATTACAAGCGATCTCGACAGGTATGAATCATCGAGGTATGTTTCGATATTTGTTCATGATTAAGTTTATGGTATGTTTGTCTTCATGTTATTACGGTTAATACAATCTTGGTTTTAGATTTGTCATATCACCTTAACAAAATTATGAATGCATGATAGAAGATATTCATTGGTTAGGGTGTTGACACTTATGATTGTACTAATGCATTATGGTGTTGTATGAGGTTTATGTTGTCTGCTAACATAAAATGTACACCAAGAAAGACAAATCATGTTCTACTTCAAGAACGTATGATCACGGTGACATGAAGACAAGGATTCATCCATTGTCATGGATCACATAGAAGATCTACTTTCGAGGTATGTATAACTTGTTTCTACAATGGTTAAACTTATGAGACATGCAGGTTACTAGCACAAGTCACTGAAGAGAACCAGAAGACATTATGCGGGTATGTTAGACATAACTAGCTAGCATGCTAATCCAGGTATGTTTTTCTTATATCAAGCTAGAATCCTACCTTGTGTTAGGATCTTATACTATTGTGTTGTTGATAATGATTATTCATGAAGTCATAGGTTTGAATAATCATGGTGGTATGCATATTATGTTTCGTACCATAATTGATGATATGACTAACCAGAAGAATCATGAAGGTATAGTTTTGAATAATCACGGGTTTTATGCATATTATATCTCTTCTCTTGATTGATGATTTAACTAACTAGAAGAGTCCTATGATTAAATAAGAATATGTATGAATAAAAGAAGACTTCCTTGAAACCTTGAATACTAATGTTTATTATCTATGTTTGAATTGATCCTAACTATACATGCTTGAGATTATTGTGTTTTGATAATATTAAGATTATACTAATGAATTATGTATGAGACCTAGAGGATAACACAATGATGATACTAACAAGCATGCATAGGGATCGAGAATGTATATAAGTTCAAGGACAAGAAATCTAGGAAGCAAAGATCAAGAGGGTGCACACTGCAGTAGTTTCTACAAGGATGCAGATATTCAGAGGGAGTTGACCACTTCTCACAATCCACATCAGAATGGAGTTGCAAAGATTTAGAGGGAGTCCACCCAACAAACAAACAAAGATAAGTATTTGAATTGTCATTACTTGCATATTTTATTGTTTAAATAATATTGTTCAATAATGTATATACAAATGTTCCTAGAATTAGGTTGTGTATTATGCATATTAGAATAGTTGCATTGATGAACAGTATACTAGTAATATGCATGGGTAAGTGGCCTATGGCACTATACAACATTCCATTGCTACTTATCTAGAATGAAACCTCTTTGCTGACATGTTGGGAGTTGTGCACACTCTTAACAATGTTCTGGTAGAGATTGGAAGGCATCTAGAAAGTTACGGGATATGGATAAATGTTGTATTGAAGCATTGGCTAAGATAATTGCATGACTGTATGACATATTTCTATATGTGTAAGAATTTGTTCTGAAAACTATGAGATGTTTTCTAATCATGCAATTTAACTTGTTGTGTAGGAAAGATCGTATGCCATCACCTACAAAAGAAGAACTACAACATTTGTTCAGCAACAAAATTATCTATTGAAGATATTGAAGTTCCCAGGATATGGGAAGAACGCCATGATCCTTCGATCATGAAGAACGATGTTTGGGATGCGGTCCCAAGAGCTGAAGGGAAGTCTGTTGTGACTTCCAAATGGAACTATCAGATCAAGCATGTTGTAGATGGCAGCATTGAGAAATATATGAAATAGAAGATGCACCAGATGGATTTCAAGACAGCATGGTGTAGTCATATATGTGTGCAGAACTTGGTATGGTAGGATAGACAGCTTTCTATCCAGTTTGGGCTTTACCAAGAATAAAGCGGATTCCAACCTTTTCTACAAGGTTGAGGAAGCCAATCCAGTGATACTACTTTTGTATGCGGATAACATGTTTGTTACGGGTGAAGATAGATTGATTGCCGACAAGCAGCAGAAGCTTGCTGCCGAGTTCGAGATGAGGAACCTTGGTATGATGCACCACTTTCTAGGTATGGAGGTGTGGCAGAGTGCAGATGGAATCTTCCTTGGACAAGGGAAGTATGCAGTAGAGATCCTGAAGAGGTTTGGGATGATGGACTGTGTGGCTATGGCATCGAACCTGAATCTTCTGTGTGATGCTTCATCTGAACCAGTTGATGTCACTATGTATCGTCAGATGATTGGGTCCTTGATGTACCTGACAAACATAAGACCAGATATTTGCTTTGCGGTGAACACATTGAGCCAGTTCCTGACAAATCCGAGGAGTGTTCACTTGATTTCTATAAAGCATGTTCTGAGGTACCTGAAAGGTACAGTGGATTATGGGCTCAATTATGAAGCGAATCAAAAGTTTAACCTGCAGGGTTATGTTGATTCAGATTGGGCAGGAAGTGTTGTAGATAGGAAGAGCACATCTGGGTGCTGCTTCAGTATGGGATTAGGTGTGATCTCTTGGTTTAGCAGGAAGTAGTCTTGCATAGCACTGAGTACAGCTGAGGCAGAGTATGTTGCATCCTGTTCAGCTAATTGTGAGGCAGTATGGCTACGGAAGCTACTGTCTGAGTTATTTGATCTCCCGTTGGAGGCTACTGGTATCTTCTGTGATAACCAGAGTTGTGTGAAGCTGTCCGAGAACCCAGTGTTTCATGACAGGTCGAAACACATAGAGATTAAATATCACTATATCAAGGATATGGTGTAGAGAGGAGCTATGAAGCTCCTGTATGTTGCGACGGATGAGCAGATTGCAGATGTGTTAACGAAGCCACTAGCCAGGGTGAAGTTCGAGTACTTCAGAGAGAGGCTTGGCATTCTTCAGATCGAGGACACTTCGAGGAAGAAGTGATGGACACATTTGCTGAAGCCATTCCAAGCATGTTGGAAGGAGGATCCTTCACATGGCTGTGGATGTAAGCGTTGGATGACGAGCATCAGGATGATGTTCTAGTTTCTGCTTGGATATGATCAGTTGGATCATTTTTATATGTATGTATGCATCATGTTGGATGTTGGATATGATCAATTGGATCATTTTTATGTATGTATGTATGCATCATGTTGGATGTTGGATATGATCGGTTGGATCATGTGTATGTATTTTGTATAAGCATCATGTTGGATGCTTGGACCATGTATCTGTATATGTATCAGGTGGATACATTGTATGATCAGGTAGATCATGTATATTGATATGTATCAGGTATGATCAGGTAGATCATGTATATTGATATGTATCAGGTATGATCAGGTAGATCATGTATGTTGATGGATACATTGTGTGGATCATGTATCTATGTATCAGGTGGATACACTATGTATATTGATATGTATCAGGTGGATACACTATGTATATTGATATGTATCAGCTATGATTAGGTAGATCATGTATGTTGATGGATACATTGTGTGGATCATGTATCTATCTATCAGGTGGATACACTATGTATGATGATATGTATCAGGTAGATACTTGGTGTGCATCAGATGGATGCATTGTATGATCAGGGTGATCATGGATGACGAGCTTCTCCAGATGACATGCAGCAGGATGTTGCAGTGATGATGATAAGGATGATCATGTGTACATCAAGATGATGTATGGTGAGTATCAGATGATACTTTGTGGTCGTGGATCAGGTTGTGCAGATAAGCATGTAATTTGTGCCCTAGGAGATTTGCAGATGGTCTTTCGAGGTTTTGCCTGCGGCATGTAACTCGTACCTTGGGACATCTGGCAAATGCTCTTTCGAGGTTTTGCTTGGGAGGACATATAATCTGTGCACTGGGAGATCTGCAAATATCTTTCGAGGTTTTTCCTATGGCATGTAATTCGTACCCTGGGATATCTGGCAGATGCTCTTTCGAGGTTTTGTCCTATGGCATGTAATTTGCTCCTGGGAGATCTAGACAGGATGAAAAAGGCCTCAGATGCTTCAGCCAGGTTTTGCCATGACCACATGTAATTTGCTCCTGGGAGATCTGGACAGGATGAAAAAGGCCTCAGATGCTTCATCCAGGTTTTGTGGTGGACCACATGTAATGTGCTCCTGGGAGATCCGACAGGTAGAGCTTTGCACTCGTAACAGCCTAGGATGCTTCAGCCAGGTTTTGTGGTGAGATCACATGTAATGTGCTCCTGGGAGATCCGACAGGTAGAGTTGTGTGCTCGTAATAGCCTGGGATGCTTCAGCCAGGTTTTGTGATGGGTCACATGTAATGTGCTCCTGGAAAATCCTACAGGTAGAGCTGTGTGCTCATAATAGCCTGGGATGCTGTAGCCAGGTTTTGTGACGCACGTAATAAGTCCTGAGAATTCCATAGTATGGCTAGTGATGACGAAGACCTGCAGGTGGTGGGCCTACATCTAGTATGAAAAAGGACTGGCTCTGTAGAACTTCCTATGACGAGTAGATTCAGAGATTGATTGAGATAGCATCTGCAGTGATGATGATGATGACTCGATGATGATTATCCAGTGACGATGATCTAGAGAAGATGACTTGTGCTAGAAGACCTGTGTCGAGAAATACCTTCCTAGTTAAGAGGGAGTGTTGATGTATATGTAACTTCGGAATGTATTTCACATATATGTATATTGTATTCCTATAGAGATGGTATTATTCCTCTATACTGAAGTGTCATCATTTATATTGTAAATGTCGTAACTTATACTTGATGGGTTATTAAACCACCTTGTTGGGGTCGGCCCTGTATAAGTCATGTGGGTCAAAGGGTTATTAGACCACCCTATTGGGGGTCGGCCATGTGGTTCGAAGGGTTATTAGACCACCCTATTGGGGGTCGGCCCAATCATCATTATGTTATGTGGTTAAGTTCGAGCCTACATGATTTATGTAAAAGGCAAGTCAAGTAAAGTATAAATAGAGTGAGGGAGGCACTTTATTTGATCACTCACTTCTCACTCATGCACTCAAGGAGGAGTGGCACACTTATGGAGGAGGAGGATCTGCTGCTAGGATATTTCTATTTCTTATGTTTGGGTTGTATCATTGCTCTATCTATCTCTGAGGAAGTTATTGGGGTTTTTCACCTTTATGGTTTTCCCTAAGTAAATATTTGTGTCTCTTGTGTGCTTGCATTATTGTCTCCATGAATGTATGCTATAGATTTGATGTACATTTTGTTCTCTCAGTTAAGATCCTAGATCAGATTGAAGTAAATTCTGAAAATTTAACATTCATCTTCACTGTCTCATAGTCTCTCTTCACAATCTCAGAGATCTTTACAATGCATAATACCTAATGCATCAACCCTAGTCGTATTACAATGTATTTATTATAAAGGAGAAATACAATGGGAAAATACCACGGGTTACCCAAAACCATGGGCCTGTAAACTTTTGGCGAAAACAATCCTTTTGCATATCACAGAAAGCTGGGGTACACGGCTGAGACAATATCATCTATGAGACTAGAATATTTGGCTCCACAACCAACAATCTCCCACTTGGAGACTGATCACAACAACTCCACCACTGTTGTACTTGTTGGATCTTGGACTTGGCAAATTTCTCATCTTCACGCTAGAAGGCCAACTAAAACCAAGAAGGAACTCAAATTCTCTCTGGTTACTACCTTTGTAAACATGTCTGCAGGATTCTGGCTAGTATGTATCTTTTCTAGCTTCAATAGTTCATCTTCCATAACAGAGCGTATGAAATGGTACTTGAATTGTATATGTTTAGTCATGGAATGGAATGTTGAGTTCTTTGCAAGATGAATGGCACTCTAGCTATCACTATACAACCTGTTATCCTTCTACTTCTTACCCAATTCCTCCATAAACCTCTGCAACCAAATCATCTCTTTACTAGCCTCTGTAACAGCAACATACTATGCTTCCTTGGTTGAAAGTGCAACAACCTTTTGTAGTTTTGAAATCCAACTTACTGTTGTTCCACCTACAGTAAACACATACTCTGTGGTGCTCCTCCTGCTATCCTTATCACCTACCATATTTGCATCAACATATCTCTGTAGAACAGTGTCTAAACCTCCAAAACATAATGCATGAGTGGTAGTACCTCTCAAATACCTGAGAAACCACTGTACTTCCTTCCAATGTTCTTTACCTAGATTGTTCATATATCTGCTCACAACTCCCACTGCATGTGCAATATCTGGTCTTGTGCACACCATGGCATGCATCAAGCTGCCAACTACTGATGAATAGGGAATCTTGGACATTTAATCTGTCTCTTCCCATGTCTTGGGACACATTTCCTTAGATTGAAATGGCTGGCCAAAGGTGTACTAACTGGTTTTGCATTCTGCATTCTGAACCTCTCCAACACCTTTTGTATGTACTCACTCTGAGATAGTGTCAATTTTCAATTTTTTCTGTCTCTTGTTATTCTCATAACAAGGATTTGCTTTGCAACACCCAAATCCTTCATTGCAAATGAATTAGCTAGCTTTCTTTTGAGTACATTTATATCTTGCATGTCAGACCCTACAACAATCATGTCATCCAAATACAATAACAAGATAATATATCTTTCATTGTCTAGCCTCTTGAAATAAACACAGTGGTCAGAATGACATATACTATAACCTTGTTCTATCATAAACCTGTCAAATTCTAAATACCACTGCCTTGGAGCTTGCTTCAAGCCATACAAGCTCTTTTTCAACCTGCACACCAAATTCTCCTTCCCTTTGACCTCATACCCTTATGGCTGCTGCATATATATCTCTTCCTCCAAATCTCCATGGAGAAAGTTTGCTTTTACATCTAACTGTTCAAGATGCAAATATTCTACCACCACTAGACTTAAGATAGTCCTAATTGAATTCATCTTAACAACAGGAGAAAATATTTCATCAAAATCTATACCTTTCTTCTGTGCAAACCCCTTTACAACAAGCCTGGCCTTGTACCACTTCTTACCTCATTCTTCTTCCTTCAACCTATAAATCCATTTTTTCTGTAATGTTATTTTACCAACCGGCAATTGAACCAAATCCCAAGTCTGGTTTCCTACCAATGAGTCCATCTCCTCATTCATGCCTTGATCCCACCTCTTTCTAGTTTCCACCTGCATTGCTTCTTCATAACATTTTGGTTCACCAACGTCAGTCATCAATAAATAATACATTGAAGGAGAGTATCGTTCACGGAGTCTACTTAACCTAGTAGAACTTCTTGCAGTTGCAAGATTTTCAGGAACATGCTGTTGTTCTTGATTTTTTGGCACCTTTGGAACTTCATTTTCTTCAATTTCATCAATTACTGTGTACTCTGTGTTTTCCTTTTCCTGTTTCTTTCCCTACAACTTATCTTTATACATGAACTTTTCATTGAATATCACATCTCTACTCCTAATGATTTTTTTTTTCATAATCCCATAAGCGATAACCAAAATCATCAACCCCATATCCAATAAAGGTACATTTCTTGGATTTAGCTTCAAGCTTTGTTCTATTTTCCTTATCAATATGGACAAATGCTTCACAACCAAACGTTTTCATAAATGAGTAGTTTACCTTTTTACCTGTCCATGCTTCCTCTGGAATACCACCATCCAAAGCACTTGAAAGCCCTCTGTTTATTAAATAAACAACAGCATTTACAGCATCTGCCCAAAATTGTAAGGGAAACCCTACATGCAGTCTCATACACCTTGCACGCTCCATGATTGTTCTATTCATCCTTTCTGACACACCATTTCCTTGTGGTGTTCCTGGGACTGTCTTCTCTCTATGAATCCCATGGTATGAATAGTAACTATCAAACTCCTTGTCGCAGTACTCACCTCCATTATCAGATCTGAGACACTTCAACCTTTTTCCAGTCTCATTCTCAACCAAATCTTTCCACTTCTTAAAAGTAGAAAACACATCATAATTATGTCTAATGTAATAAACCCAAGTTTTTCTAGTTTCATTATCAATAAATGTAACATAATAATGAGAGCCACCAAGAGATTGTACTTGAGATGGACCCCATACATCTGTATGCACAAGCTCTAACTTTTCATTCTTCTTATGTTTCCCAACCCTGAGAGACCTGACTCTCTTATGTTTTCCATAAACACAATTTTCACAGAATTCCAAACTTACCTGCTTCAAATCTGGTAGCAACTTCCTTGAGTGGAGAATTTGCATCCCCTTCTCGCTCATGTGGCCAAGCCTATGATGCCACAATGCTATATCTGTTCCTGTGGAAGCTAAAGAGATAGAATGGTTAGTATCATGAGGACATAAGTACAACATACCTATCCTGTCTCATTTTGCTATCACCATTGATCCTTTAGTGATATTTCACCACTTTTCTCCAAATGTAGATAGACAGCCGCCATCTCCCAACTGCCCTGTTGAGATCATATTTCTTTTCATAGCAGGAATTTGCCTAACATCTTTCAACAGCCAGTCAGTTCCATTCTTAACTTTTATCCATACCTTACCCATTCCAACAATTTTGCATGGCTCATCATCACCCAATAAAACATGTCCAAAATCTCCTGGAACATAATCATGAAAATATTTCCTATGGGGTGTAGCATGACATGAAGCCCCTGAATCTACTACCCAATAATCACTAGTGTTATCTAATGCAAGAATCAAAGCATCTTGTAACACATCACCTGCTACATTTGCTTCCTGGGTAGTTTCCTGTTGTCCATCTCCTTTCTTCTTTAGAGATCTACAGTCTTTCTTCAGATGTCCTTTATTTCCATAGTTCCAACACTCTATATTTCCCAGTCTAGACTTGGATCTGCCCGTTTTAGACTTGCCACAATTACCTTGGCTCTTTTCTTTCTCCCTTTGTCTTCCCCTGCTCTCCATGGTCAACACATTACCTGATGTCTCAGCTGTGCTTTTTCTTCTCATTTCCTCGCTAAGAATAACACCAATAACATCATCAAATTTCAAGGTGTTTGAACTAGAGACAGAGTTGCTTACAACCATGACCAAGCTATTCCAGCTTTCTAGAAATGAAGACAAGATTAGAAGTGCCCTAACCTCATCATCAAAGTTCACACTTACAGAACTTAGCTAATTTGTAATCATATTAAATTCATTTAAATGATCAGTAACAGATCCACCTTTAGACATCTTCATATTAAATAAACGCTTCATTAGAAATACCTTGTTGGAGGCCGAGGGTTTTTCATACAACTTACCCAATGCGCTCATCAAACCCTCATTTTCTTTTCTTTTGAGATATTGAAAGCCACTGACGAAGCCAGGGACAACTGTATTGTTCCCAGTTCCTTTCTGTCAAGAACCTCCCATTCTTCATCCTTCATAGTCGCTGGCTGCTTTGCTCTTCCTCCCAATGGTAGGAATAGATCCTTCTAGTACAGATAGTCCTCCATTTGCATCTTCCATAACTGGTAGTTTTGGCCATTAAAT
Organism: Larix kaempferi; assembly: GCA_027924585.1. Classification (NCBI taxonomy): domain Eukaryota; kingdom Viridiplantae; phylum Streptophyta; class Pinopsida; order Pinales; family Pinaceae; genus Larix; species Larix kaempferi. The sequence continues at coordinate 1,119,283 of BSBM01000914.1, read as the reverse complement.
TTCTCGTACTTAAACTTTCCTTCTTCTGCCACTGCTCCCACTCGAACCAGAAACCCTAGTTTCCTGCGGGTTTATCTGCTAAATAGACCTTTGGCTCTGATACCAATTGTTAGAAAAAACAGGATCGCGGAGCAATAACAATAAACATAAATTAAAATATAATCACACAAACACATTACAAGAGAGACACCAATATATCATGGTTCACCCAAGATGGGCTACGTCCACACTGAAATTGCCAGTCCTTATTATTATACCATCCAACAAATGAAGGGATACAACCTACAGTACATCCGCTCCACTTCCTCTTCACTGTATCATAGTCTCTCTTCACAATCTCAGAGATATTTACAATGCATAATACCTAATACATCAACCCTATCCGTATTACAATGTCTTTCTTATAAGTGGGAAAATACCGCGGGTTACCCAAAACCATGGGGAACGAGTGTACAGTCCTTTTGAATATCACAGAAAGCTGGGGTACACGGTCGAGACAATATCATCTATGAGATTGGAAGATCTTGCTCCACAACCAACAATGGGTCTGTTGAAGGCTTCAATTGACACAACTTCTTCTTGAAGCGCCTTTGTAGGTGCTAACTCCATTACAGTTATAGAATTGAATACTACAGTAGATAACTACAAGACTCAAGTCGCTTTTTTAGAAGCTCCAATTGAAAATTAGAAAGAAAAAATGGAAGCTATTCATTTACAACAACTATCTGATAAAAATAAACAACATGAAATTTAAATTCTTGGTGTAATAAGGGAACATAAGTGGGAGATTGAGATAATAAAATCAAAATATGAGGAAAGAATTGCTTATCATGAACAACAAGGAAATCATGTTGAAGAGATGGAATAAAAAATATGTTACTTGCAACTCCAACTTGCAGTGAAAGAGTAATTAAATTGAAAACATTGAAAGATGAAGCATTTGGAACGAATGAAACCCTCAGGGAAGATCAAAAGATATTTTCACTAAGGTGGGAGAAGTGAAATAGTGTTATGACGGTATGACCAAGTTGATGAATACAAAGATGAAATGAATAAAGTGCATAACATGTTTGAAGAATTCATTGATTGGAAGAAACAATATCCGTTAGCCCCAAAGACACTTGCGATTATTACTCAAAGAGATAAAGGAAAGGCCCAGGTCCTATTAAGTTCATGGAATTATTCCTAAGATGATATCGAGGAAAATATTAGAATTGTAAATAAAGCATGCTTCTAATTATGGAATTCAGCAGATGACATCTTCAACAAGTTTGACATGGTAGCAATGGATGATTTACAACAACTTGTTGCCAGGCTATTGTGGGTATCTGAAGTACAAACCTAAGATGAAAGCAAGGAGAGTGTCAAAGAACTATCAGAGATTAATAAATAGGTTTTGAATAAATTCTTGATAGTGACAGCTAAACTTGCAACTATATTTGATGCTTATGCTCAAAGACTACACAAAGACTTGAAGTGTGTTGTCTCTCCGACTATCTATGATGGATAAATATAGATCAAGAAAAAGAAGTACAACAGTGTTTCTCCAATCACTGAATCCCATCACTTATGGATAGTTTACAAGGATGGTTTAAAGTAAATTACTTTTGCATAATCTGTATTAAGAAATTGTTGTAACTTGTTAGGTGAGGTAGTTACTTGAACTGACTCGAGATTTTTCTTTAAAAAAGAAAGGCATCCAAGAAAAATGAGGCTTCTTTGTCTCTAGAAAAAACTTTTGTAATATTATTATTCTGAAGTAATGAAAGATCGAGAGACTTGCAATTATTGAAGTTTCCATTGTTTATGATAGATCATTCTTTTATGTTTAGTGGATTATTATTGGTTGACTATAAGTGCTATGTATTAAAATTATTTCTATGTATGTTATTTAGGTCAATTGAATGCTCAATGAATGCAATTAAATGCAAAGGTTATGTCATAGGATCCATAATAATTACTTATTCACATTTATGTTGCATAAAAGTATTAATGTGTTTAAAAACACAAAGAATTTCTTCCTATGTTTTTCATCATTATCTTTCCACTTTGTATCTAATCAAATTTAATATCAACTCATGATCATGATAGGTTTAGGGTGGAGTAATATGTAATTAAGTTTGAGTAGGAATAGAATTTAATTTATTAAGTAGATTAAAAAATTAGTTAATAGTTCCTAGTATAGGTTATAGGTCATGTTAGGTTAATAATAGAAAACTTAATCGGAAAATAAAACCTTAGTGGCAATAAGGCCCACATTCCATTCAAATATGGGCATACGAAACGTGACGGATTCTAATTGGGACTTGTGATTGGGCATCCTCCCTTACTGATGACTTGGGTCAATTCAACCCGTCAATAGAAATGACGCTAGAAGGAGATCCTGAATAAAATGAATGGCTAGTGAAGAAATATTCAATCCATGAAAGCATTCATTCTAATAATACTCCGCAAAGAACCCCCATAAAACACATTGGTCACCAAATATATTACCCTGATATAATTTTTAACCTATGGAGAACATCAATACAAACCCCTATCCAATTTTTGAGTCGTCAGGGCACATCTCAGCACAACCTTACAAATCCTACTTCACAGTGGTCAAGATCCCCTACAATCGCACGGATCTTTCAGACCTCTTTATCTATAACTCAAGCCTTGACCAAGGTGTTGATGTATATGTAACTTTGGAATGTATTTCATCTATGTACTTCATATATATTTATTGTACCCTTATTAGAGATGTGTTATTCCTCTATAAGGAAGTGTCGTCATGTGGATTGACAAGTGTCGCAAGTGTGTGTACTTGCCGATGGGTTATTAGACCACCATGTGTGGGGTCAGCCCTGAAATATATATTATATTGTGGATGTATCTAGATAGACAAGTCAGCCCCATAGTGTAACTAGGAAAACAGGTTAGTATAAATAGAGATCGGGAGATCTCTATTTTGATCATTCAAAAATTCACACTTCTCTCACTCAGAAAGTGGTGCACTAGTGAGGAGGAGGATCATTTGCTACTAGGAGACTATCTCAAGTGTATTTTGGTTGTACTTTGGTTGAGCCATTGCTCTCTCTATCTCTGAGGAAGTTGTGGGGTTTTTCAGCTTAGGGTTTTCCCCACGGAAACTCTGTGTCTCTTGTCTCTCATGCTTTTGATGCTTGTCATGATTATTATGATTGTTATGCATTGATATACTGTATATGTTATTCTCTCAGTAAAGATCCAAGAGTATTGTGAATTAATGCTCAAAATTTAACATGGTATCAGAGCTAACCTGAGAAGAAGACATTTTGCAGTGATGGAAACTTGAGTTTCTTGTTTATTGGGTTTCTCTCCACATATTTTGGAAAAGTAGTTTAGTAGATTGACTCTACTCATCAAGGAGAATCTATCTATCCAAACAGAATTCAATTCTGAGCATTTTTAGATTTGGCCCTAAAAATTAGGGTTTCCACAAAAATAGGAATTTATGAAATCTGAAGACATAGCTGGAAGTTCCTTGCAAAAATCGAAGTTTAGAGCTTTGGATCGAGATTTTTGGCTCGGTAGATCTCTGGGAAACTCAAACCCTAATTTTGGGCTCTCCCTAGTAAACCCGGGAGGACAAAAAGGCAAATCTAAAGGGCAAAGCTTTGCTGATCTCAAATTCTGAATACACCAGGTTGATCAGCTCATCAAGGTTCATCTTTCTATCCTTTCAGAAAGTTGAAATTCACATTTTGAATTTTTAGGGTTTTTTCGACAAACCCTAATCCAGGACCAGATCTAGTTTTCAGCATTTCAAGTGGTAAGACCAAAATCTTTTCTATTTCCATTTAAAGTACTATTTAAGATGTCTCACCACACCAAGCTTGAGGATAAGCTTGAAGGGGCTAATAACTTCTGAGCTTGGAAGTATAGGATTGGGTTAATCCTGGAAGAGAATGAGTTGGACTCATATATAAAAGAAGACATCCCTATCCTAGAGGATGAAGAGGCTAAAGTATTGCACAAGAAGAACTTGGTCAAGGCAAAGAGAATCATTGTTGATTCTATCAAAGACCATCTCATACCCCATGTGTCTTCTCTAAAGACACCCAAGGAGATGTTTGACTCTTTGACCAAGCTATTTGAAGGGAAGAACATAAATCGGAAGATGACTCTGCGGAACCAATTGAAAGGTGTAAAGTTTCAGAATGGAGAAACCATTCAATCTTATTTTTCAAGGGTCTCCCAGATCAAGGAACAACTAGAAGCAGTGGATGAAATGGTGGAGAATGGTGAAGTTGTCATGACCACTCTAAATGGCCTATCTAGGTCATGGGACTCCTTCATTCAAGGAATCTGTGCAAGAAAGAAGTTGATTTCCTTCAGCAGACTACGGGAAGAATGCTCACAAGAAGAAGCAAGGCTTGTGGCACAAGAAGAAAATATGGGGAATGAAGATCAAGCTCTCACGGCTCGCACCAAGAAAGGGAAGTCCAAGAGAGAGCCATCTCAATCCAAGAAATCTTCACATCACTTCAAAGAAAGAAGAATATGCTTCACCTGTAATGAAAAGGGACATATTGCCATAAATTGTCCCAAGAACAAGAAGGACAACAACAACTTCAACAAGAAGAAGAAGGGAAGCAAAAGAAGGTTTCATGCTCATGCTGTCGAGGATGATGAACCACCCAAGAACAAGGCTAGGGCAGAAAGTGATGATAGTAATGATGACTCATCAAGTGAAGAAGAGTATGTTCTAATCTCTGCTCTCATAGGTACTATCTCCCATGGTTGTAATGATTGGTTAATTGACAGTGGGGATTCCAAACACATGACTGGGTTTAAGGAATCTTTTGTGATCCTATCTGAACATGAATCACCCCATAAGGTGAAACTTGGGGATGATTATCAATACCCAATCAAAGGAAGTGGTGAAGCCTCCTACAACCTAGATTCTGGAAAATCTTTGAAGATGAAAGAAGTCCTTTATGTACCTGGGCTCAAGAAGAATTTACTCTCCATCTCTGCATTGGATGCAAAAGGTATGAGGGTTGCATTTTTGGATGGCCAAGTCCTAATGTGGCCAAAGGGAAAGACCATAGATGATGCAGTAGTGATTGGAGAGCAAGAGGGAGGTTTGTATAAATTGAAGGGACAACCTGAACATGCCATGGTGCATGAATCCATGGAGCCAAGTGAACTTTGGCATAGAAGACTTGCTCATATGCACTATAGGGCACTTCCAATTGCAAGCAAGGCTGTAAAGGGTCTTCCTGAAATCAAGACCAAACATGAAGGTGTTTGCAAAGGATGTGCAAAAGGTAATAATATTAAGAAGGATTTCCCAAGCAATGAAAGCAAGGAAAAGGATATCCTGGAAATCATCCACTCAGATGTATGTGGTCCTATGTCATCCATTTCTCTAAGTGGGTATGTTTATGTTTACTATGTCTCATTTATTGATGACTTCTCCAGGAAGACTTGGGTCTACTTCTTGAAGAACAAAGATGAGGTACTTGATAAGTTCAAGGAATTCAAAACCTTGATGGAGAATCAAACTGACAAGAAGATCAAAACATTCAGATCCGACAATGGTGGAGAATTCACCTCAGGTGACTTCAAGAAGCTTTGCAGTGATTCAGGGATTAAGAGGGAGTTGAATACTCCTTACAATCCACAACATAATGGAGTTGCAGAAAGGAAGAACAGAACAATCATGGAAGCAGCAAGGGCAATGCTTCATGACTGGGATCTACCTATGCATTTATGGGCAAAAGCAGCTAGAACAGCTGTATATGTGCAGAACAAAACACCCCACAAGATCTTGGACAACAAGACACCAGAAGAGGTCTTTTCTGGTAAGAAACCTAAAGTCAGCCATCTCAGAATATTTGGTTGTCCAGTATACACTCATGTCCCAAAGGAAAAGAGGACCAAACTAGATCCTTCAGGAAAGAAGGGTATCTTTGTGGGTTACAGTGAAAGCTCGAAGGATTACAAAATATACTTTCCAGGGTTCAAAAAGATTGATTTCAACAGGGATGTGACATTTGATGAAAACTTAGCATTCATCAAATCAAGGAAGGCACCTATCGAAGTTTATGAAGAACCTAAGGAAACTAGATTTCAAGACACTACCATGACTGAAGCAATTCCAGAAGTTGTTCGTGAGTTTGAAGATCCGCAAGAACCTATAGATCCACCCCATGAGGATAACTCTCACAAGAGGAAACCTACATGGGCTAGAGAGTTGATTCAAGATGCAAAAATATTTGGCATTCCAGAAGAAGAACACAGAGCAAAGAAGAGAACCAGATCACATACCAGCTATGTTTCTTTACTCTGTGACATTATGAACAAAGAACCTTCCAGTTATGAAGAAGCAGCGGAAAAGAAAGAATGGAAGGATGCCATGGTTGAGGAATACCAATCAATAATGAAGAATGATGTTTGGGATGTTGTCCCAAGACCTAAAGAGAAGTCTGTTGTGACTTCCAAATGGATCTACAAAATCAAGCATGCTACAAATGGCAGTGTAGAGAAATACAAGGAAAGATTCGTAGCTCGTGGCTTCTCTCAGAAAGAGGGAATAGATTATGAAGAAACTTTTGCACTTGTAGCCAGGTATACTTCCATCAAAACAGTACTTGCCCTAGCTGCAGCAATGAAATGGAAAATACACCAGATGGATGTCAAGACTGCTTTCTTGAATGGTGTAGTTGAAGAAGAAGTATATGTGGAGCAGCCACTCGGTTTCGAAATACATGACAGAGAGTCATATGTGTGCAGATTGAAGAAATCCTTGTATGGCTTAAAGCAAGCTCCAAGAACTTGGTATGGTAGGATGGACAGTTTCCTATCTAGTTTGGGCTTTACCAAGAGTAAAGCGAATTCCAACCTTTACTACAAGGTTGAGGAAGAAAATCCTGTGATTCTACTTCAATACGTAGATGACTTATGTGTAACAGGAGATGACAGATTGATTGCAGATACTAAGAGGAAGCTTGCTGTTGAGTTCGATATGAAAGATTTGGGAATGATGCATTATTTCCTAGGTATGGAGGTGTGGCAGAATGCAGGTGGGAAATTCCTTGGTCAAGGGAAGTACACAGTAGATATCCTGGAGAGATTCGGGATTATGGATTGCAAGGCCATGGCCACACCTATGGCATCGAATCTGAAGCTTCTATGTGATGCTTCATCTAAGCCAGTTGATGTCTCTATGTATCGTCAGATGATTGGGTCCTTGATGTACCTGACGAACACGAGACCAGATATTTGCTTTGCTGTGAACACATTAAGCTAGTTCCTAACGGATCCGAGGAGTATTAAACTGGTTTCTGTAAAGCATGTTCTAAGGTACCTGAAGGGTACAGTGGACTATGGGCTCAAGTATGAAGCAAATCAAAAGTTTAACCTCCAGGGTTATGTTGATTCAGATTGGGCTGGCAGTGCTGCAAATAGGAAGAGCACATCTGGATGTTGCTTCAGTATGGGATCAGGTGTGATCTCTTGGTTTAGCAGGAAGCAGTCCTGCGTAGCACTGAGTACAGTTGAGGCAGAGTATGTTGCAGCCTATTCAGCTAGTTGTGAGGCAATATGGCTACGGAAGCTACTGTCTGAGTTATTTGATCTCACATTGGATGCTACTGGTATCTTCTGCGATAACCAAAGTTGTGTGAAGCTGTCTGAGAACCCAATGTTTCATGATAGGTCGAAACACATAGAGATCAAATATCACTATATCAGGAATATGGTGCAGAGAGGAGCTGTGAAGCTCTTGTATGTTGCAACGGATGAGCAGATTGCAGATGTGTTGACGAAGCCACTAGCCAAGGTGAAGTTCGAGTACTTCAGGGAGAGGCTTGGTGTTCTTCAGATCGAGGACACTTCGAGGAAGAAGTGATGGACACATTTGCTGAAGCCATTCCAAGCATGTTGGAAGGAGGATCCTTCACATGGATGTGGATGTAAGTACTGGATGATGAGCATCAGGATGATGTTCTAGTTTCTGCTTTGTATGATCAGTTGGATCATTTATATGTATATGTATGTACGCATCATGTTGGATGTTAGATATGATCAGTTGGATCATTTATATGTATGTACGCATCATGTTGGATGCTGGATATGATCAATTGGATCATTTATATGTATGTACGCATCATGTTGGATGTTGGATATGATCGGTTAGATCATTTGTATGTATTTTGTATATGCATCATGTTGGATGCTTGGACCATGTATTTGTATATGTATCAGGTGGATACATTGTATGATCAGGTAGATCATGTATATTGATATGTATCAAGTATGATCAGGTAGATCATGTATGTTAATGGATACATTGTGTGGATCATGTATCTATGTATCAGGTGGATACACTGTGTATGATGATATGTATCAGGTAGATACTTGGTGTACATCAGATGGATGCATTGTATGATCAGGGTGATTGTGGATGACGAGCTTCTCCAGATGACATGTAGCAGGATGTTGCAGTGATGATGATCAGGATGATCATGTGTACATCAGGATGATGTATGGTGAGTATCAGATGATACTTTGTGGTCGTGGATCAGTTTTTGCAGATGAGCATGTCTGGGAGATCCTATAGGTTGGAGTTGCATACCCATAACAGCCTAGGATGCTCTTTCAAGACATTGCTCTGGGAGGACATGTAATTTGTGCCCTGGGAGATCTTCAGGTTGGAGTTGTGTACCCGTAACATCCTGAGATGCTCTTGCGAGGTTTTCTCCTATTGCATGTAATTTGCTCCTGGGAGATTTGGACAGGATGAAAAAGGCCTCAGATGCTTCAACCAGGTTTTGCCATGACCACATGTAATTTGCTCCTGGGAGATCTGGATAGGATGAAAAAGGCCTCAGATGCTTCAGCCAGGTTTTGTGGTGGACCACATATAATTTTCTCCTAGGAGATCTGGACAAGATGAAAAAGGCCTCAGATGCTTCAACTAGGTTTTGTGGTGAGATCACATGTAATGTGCTCCTGGGAGTTCGACAGGTAGAGCTGTGTGCTCGTAACAGCTTGGGATGCTTCAGCCAGGTTTTGTCATGGGTCACATGTAATGTGCTGCTGGGAGATCCGACAGGTAGAGCTGTGTGCTCGTAACATCCTGGGATGCTTCAGCCAGGTTTTGTGATGGGTCACATGTAATGTGCTCCTATGAGATCTAACAGGTAGAGCTGTGTGCTCATAATAGCCTGGGATGCTACAGCCAGGTTTTGTGACAAACGTAATAAGTCCTGAGGATTCCACAGTATGGCTAGTGATGATGAAGACCTGCAGGTGGTGGACCTACATCCAGTATGAAAAAGGACTGGCTCTGTAGAACTTTCTATGATGAGTAGAGTCAGAGATTGGTTGAGATAGCAGCAGCAGTGACACTGATGATGACGATGCATTGATGACGATGATCTTGAGAAGAAGACTTGTCTAGCATAACTGTGTCAAGAAATACCTCCTAGTTAAGAGGGAGTGTTGATGTAAATGTAACTTTGAAATTTATTTCATCTATGTATTTCATATATATTTATTGTACCCTTATTAAAGATGTGTTATTCCTCTATAAGGAAGTGTCGTCATGTGGATTGACAAGTGTCGCAAGTGTGTGTACTTGCCGATGGGTTATTAGAGCACCATGTGTGGGGTCGGCCCTGAAATATATATTATATTGTGGATGTATCTAGATAGACAAGTCATCCCCATAGTGCAACTAGGAAAACAGGTTAGTATAAATAGAGATCGGGAGATCTCTATTTTGATCATTCGAAAAGTCACACTTCTCTCACTCAGAAAGTGGCGCACTAGTGAGGAGGAGGATCATCTTCTACTAGGAGACTATCTCAAGTGTATTTTGGTTGTACTTTGGTTGAGCCATTGCTCTCTCTATCTCTGAGGAAGTTGTGGGGTTCTTCACCTTAGGGTTTTCCCCATGGAAACTCTGTGTCTCTTGTCTCTCATGCTTTTGATGCTTGTCATTCTTATTGTGATTGTTATGCATTGATATACTGTATATGTTACTCTCTCAGTAAAGATCCAAGAGTATTGTGAATTAATGCTCAAAATTTAACACAAGGAGCTCGGAATGACACCTGTCGTTATCCTTTATTGATAGGAAAACCTATACCACCTCAGTCTGACCTAATAGTCGACACTAGTGCACCAACCGTCACAACCCATAACCATCACCTTTCGAGCACCTCTAGGGAAATACACAACCCCTTGGAAGTATGGACAGAATATCAATCTCAAGATGGTGTTGGTGGGCCTCCATTTCCACCTGATTCACCCTCCCACACCCCTCAAGATCCTTCACAAGGAAACTATTCAAGAGAATATCCCTTAAAATGGGACTCGAAATAATCTTTTGACAACACTCCCACACATAATCAACCAGGTTCTACATCAGCATCCATGGCCAATGTCAATACAAATGGTAATGTCAATAGACCTTGGCTAGCCCAGGATGTTGTCGCGATTCCCAGGGATGTACACCCCCTACCTAAACAACTCGAAAAATTTCTCCCCAAATTTGATCCCAATAGGAAATAATCTGTCGACAACCATATCAAGAAGATCATGCTAGCTGTGAGGCCCATGAATGTCGAACACGAAAATGTTTTCTGTAGATTGTTTTCATACACTGATGGGAAGGCTTCTACACGGTACTTCTCTCTAAGATAAGGATCAATTACGAGTTCGTCTGACTTTGACTCTTCCTTCCTAAACAGATTCGGAGATGACAAAATACCAGTCGCTCTGGTTTTAGAGTTGTCTAGGATTAAGATGGACACTAAAGAGAAGGTCAAATACTTTAACCAAAGGTTTTTTACTTTAAGAAACAAAATATCATATACTTCTAATCCTGTTGTATATGGTACCATTGATTTTTACACTCATCCCTGCCAACATCCATAGCCATGTTTGTAAAACGAGCCAAGAAAACCACAATTGAAGAAACATTTGAAGAAGAAGTGAAGGTGGAAAAGGATATGATTAGTCTAAACAGAAACCCTAGGAGTGAGGAAAAACATGGGGTCACATCTACCAAGAAGAAAACTCTCCATACCCAACCACCTTCTGAAAAGGAGTACGATTCCATAGATATGTAAAATATGTAAAGGGTTTTTAAGAAACTTTCAAACGAAATAATAGATGTAAAAAGAGGAGTGAAGGACCATCGACTAAAACCTATTTCATACCACACTTCAAAAAGAATTTTCCTCAAAATAATAAATCCACACCCCCCACTGAGGAAATAAATATGGAATTCTTTCTTAATGTATTCAAAGCCCTCATTTTAGGATCTAATCATTCCTCAGGAAGACACAATGATGAAGAGGAAGAGCAGTTAGAAGAAGGATATGAAACATCAAAACAAACAATTAACCACTTCTAGGATGTCTCCCCTTCCCTAATTGGAGAGGATGAAGACGAGGAACCAGAACAAGTCCATATGGCCCAAAATGCATACAACACTAGGAGTAAGGGCCTACCCACAATGTTAGATTCCCCATCTATGACCAACCATGCAAATAAAAATTCTACAACTGCCACCAAATCTACCCTTGTCACTCATCATCCTACCTGGATCTTGAATATGACTTCATCGAGGAAACGGAAAAAGCCAAAACTAACATTTCTCTAGACAAGATACTTAAATTACCTGAAATACAGGGAAACTTAATTAAAAAAACTTGAAGATTCATGTGCTAAGAAGGGTAAAAGCATTAATGCGAGGGGAAAAAGTAATCAGGTAAAATCCACACAAAATGTTGACTCTTTTAAATCAAGCAATATGAAACAATATGTTGCCAATGCCTCTCTAATCAGGAAAAGGTCCAACTCCGATACACCTCCATTTATTCTAAATTATGAATTTTTTAACAAAAATGTACATAATTGCATGGCTGATCTGGGTGCCTCTTTGAATGTTGTGCCTTATTTTGTGTGTAAAAAAATAAATGTTGAACCAAAGAAGTGTGACACTCAAATAGTGCAATTAGATAGGTCAAATGATAAAGTATTTGGTGAACTTAAAAATGTCTTAATTCAACTAGCCACTAATCCCAAGGTACACTAAACAATAATATCATAGTGGTGGACATTCCATAGGAATATGGGTTACTATTCAGTAGATACTAGTCCAAGAAACTTGATGGATAATTTGCTACTCACTGGTTCTATATGCGGTTTCCATACAACAGGAAGGAGAACAAAATCAAGTTCGATTGGGAGAGATACATGAAACATACTATCACTGACCTAAATGAACCAAATGAGCCTATGGTATTCACTAATTCCATTCTAGGGAACTACTGCTTGGCCACTTTCTTTGGGGACTTGTTGCTAACATATCACCACATGTGGATACTAACAAGCAATCTGAGCTCCTTCATTGCACTCAGATTGTCGAGCCCAAATGTAATATTGTAGGTTTAGGAGACACCAACGTATCTATAAGTACTCTCTTCTGGACATAACATTTTGATGGCTTCAAGTCTAAGGAGGGTGCAAGTGTTGGATGCATTCTCAAATATCCACAAGGAAACAAAACTTTGATAGCTTGCAGACTGGAGTTCGAGTGAACAAACAACATTGTTCAATATGAGGCCCTGATTCATGGGTTAAGAAAGACAGTGGACATGCAAGTAAAGTTGTTAAGGTTTTTGGTTATTTTGAGATCATTTTAAAACATGTGCATAATTCCATCAATTGTGTTTCAAGTCACCTTAAAAATTAACGGCAATGGGTATGGGATCTAATCAGTTCTTTTGATGCTTTAAATGTTATTTCCATTCCATGAGTACATAACTATGATGTTGATTTGGTAGATAATTTTCAGAGATGTGGGGCGGAGGAAAACCCTTAGGGTTTCGTCATGGGAGTTGGGTAGGAACTGTGGTCGTTGTAGGCTGAAGGAAGCTAGCTTTCGGCCCCTGACAGTGACAGTGACTTCATCTTGACACATCACTCATTTCGAGACGGGTTACCTCTTGGCTACGGCTTCCGTTTGGGATGTTTACTCTGGTGACGGTCGACGGTTTCATTATTCCTTCCACCTACAAGGGATAAAGCATTTTTTATTCTAGTGTTCTGTGAACAAGGTTGGCTAAGGTTATTTTATTTTTTACTATTTATTGCCATGGAGGAGGATGAACAGGTGGATTACTCTAATGATTATCTAGAGGGTGATGATATATGGGTCAAGCCAGCTAGCGGAGTGTGGGAAGAGGTGGCAAGACTGGGGTCTTGGCAGTTTATGGGGTCTCCATTGGATCCTCTTCTATCAAGGGCTAGTTTTTCGTTGACTACTCTGCTGGTCTCTTCATCCCCTGTTGATTCCCTCAATTTGATCTCTGGAACTATAGCGGTTTTTCCCTTACCCAAGGATCTGGAGGTTCCCTCCTGGTTGGAGTGCAATACTACTTGGGTTGATACGGAGCTGGGTATATATTCAGTTTTCTGGGAGGCATGGAGTGAAGAACATACGATTAAGATTGGAGAGCCGAATGCCAACGCGGAAACCCTGATTTATGGTGGGTCGATAGGGTTGGTTGTGGATGGTCCGGGCACAGGGCCGAGTGGGACTCAAGGAGCGTATCAAGCTGCTAATCCGAGGGTGGACTCGGGAACGAGATCTGGTGAAGGTGGAGGTGGCTCTTCGAAGGATTTAACTCTGCTGGGGAAACGAGGTAGGAAACAATAGGTTAAATCTAGCCGCATTGAATATAACTACGCTCTGGGCGAGGATATTGAATGGAATAGTGTTCTTCAGATGATGGACTTAACACTGGTTGGGAAGGATCTGGGCAGGTCCTTCCCCCTTTCGACTATGGAATAGTGGGTTGTGGCACAGTGGTAGGATCAGCTAGGTTACATGCCTGAAGTGGTGGAACTTACGAGAATTTGGTTTGCTTTTAACTTTCGGGAGGCAGATCATGCCCTGTGGGTGCTTAATCAAAATTGGTGTTGGGACCATTGCCCGGTTCTTTTAAAACCTTGGCATCCTTTGTTCGATGATAGCAAGGAACGGTTGGATGTGGTTGCTATTTGGGTCCGTCTCCCAGGCCTTCCACTTCACTATTGCTCGGAAAGACATTTTAGGGGAATTGGGAACCTCCTGGGCACTTATCTGGAGGGAGATTTTTCCTTTTTTCACACTCATCAAAGGAAGGTGGCTCAGATTTTGGTTAGTCTTAATGTTCATGCTAGTTTGGTGGAAGACTTGTGACTCAGTTGGGGTCCATATGTTATCATTCAGAAGTTAGACTACGAAAATGTTCCTTTTAGGTGCGGAAGATGCCATGCTTAAGGGCATCCGGCAGCAGAATGTAAACTCCCTCTCCGAACTCGGAATGGTTCAAGGTGTAAATGGTCCGATGGGATTGATAATTCTACTCCAACTGGGATGTCTACATAGACTCAGCCTCCATCTAAGAAAGCGGTTTCAGATGGGGGACTCGAGGATGAACCAGTTCAGGAGGGAGTTCAAACTCCGTCTACTCTCTCCACGTCCGTTGAACACCCCCAAGCCGATCTGCTCACTACAGAGACTATGTTTTCTGGTACTCATTCTACTTCTATACCTCCTGCTACTAATTTTTTCATGAATAATGTAACTTTTCCGAGGTTTGATTGGGTGGAAAGTCTGAGGAATTTAAACATCTCTCCCTAGCCCATTATTAAGCTTTCTACCCTTCATGACTCCAATCCGGTTGCAATTTTAGAAGCCCCTCTATCCCTGGACCCTGAACCTGATCTGGACTTTCTTCCTCTGGAGGATGATCCTTCCTCGTCTCCTCCCAAGTCTTCTGACTCTAGATATTACCTTCGTTCAGCAGATAAACTTGCTCAGGGGGGGTTGGGTAAGGACAAGGTTCCTGTGCCAAAAGGGTGGGGTCGAAACTCTCATATATCTAAAGCTCAGACTAAAGCAAAAATGGACCTTCTGGAGGGGAAACAACAGTCTATTTAACGGGCACTTAGAGTGGTGCACACCCACAAGAAGGGTCGTCAATGAAGATTATGTCTTTCAACTGTTAGTGTCTGGCTGGTCCTTCCAAAAGGTCAACATTGTTGTGGGTAGTCACTCTCGAATGCTTGGATGTTATTTTACTTCAAGAAACTTTAAGAGTTGGTGTAGAGGTTAAGGAGAAACTTGAAAGTTGGCTACATGGTTGGTCCTTTGAAACTTTGGATGCTCGTGGGAGATTTGGTGGGTTGGCTACTGGACGAAACAATCATGTGTTTAAGAAACTCAATGTGTGGGGGATGGAGTCCACATTGGGGTTGACATTGCGTTCTTTGGACTTGGGAGAAGTCCTTGCTGTTTTCAATATTTATGGTCCTTATTTGAACAGGATCCCCTTCTAGGATTAGTGGCTGAATAATTCTCTGGTTTTGGAGAATTCTGTGATCTTGGGAGGTGATTTTAACTTTACTCTTGGCTTGTTGGAGGTCTGGGGGCCTCGGGCTAGAGTGGATTTTCTGGCGTATTTCTTCACTCAACGCCTTGCTGTAAAGAACCTCATTGATATTGAATCGGTTATTCTTAAACCAACTTGGAGGAACAACCATGCCGGGGACAACATGGTTGCTAAGCGTTTGGATCATTTTCTGGTCTCAAAATCACTAGTGGACAGGCTCTTTCTTATCCGTTAGTGGGTGGGGCTGGGTGGTGGCTCAGATCACTTTCCTATTTTTCTTGAGCTTCGCACTAGGCCAACAAAACCTCCTGGTCCTCTGAAATTCAACAAAACCTGGCTGAAAGATTGTTGATGTATATGTAACTTCAGAATGTATTTCACATATATGTATATTGTATTCCTATAGAGATGTTATTATTCCTCTATAGGGAAGTGGTTGTATTCCTATAGATATGTTATTATTCCTCTATACATAAGTGTCATCATTTATATTGTAAGTGTCGTAACTTGTACTTGATGGGTTATTAGACCACCTTGTTGGGGTCGGCCCTGTATAAGTCATGTGGGTCAAAGGGTTATTAGACCACCCTATTGGGGGTCAGCCATGTGGGTCAAAGGGTTATTAGACCACCCTAGTGGGGGTCGGCCCAGTCAGCATTATGTTAAGTGGTTAAGTTGAGGCCGACCTAGTTGAGTAAAGGTCAATTCAAGTTAGTGTATAAATAGAGAGTGTGTCTCTCTCATTTTACACATTCTATTCTCACTCACACTTGGGAGAGTGGCGCACTTGTGGAGGAGGAGGCTCTGCTGCTAGGAGAAGACTATCTCTTATATTCTGGTTGTATCATTGCTCTATCTATCTCTGAGGAAGTTATTGGGGTTTTTCACCTTTATGGTTTTCCCCAAGTAAACTCTGTGTCTCTTGTGTTCTTGCATTATTGTGTCCATGATTGATATGCTGTAGATTTGTTGTACATGTTGTTCTCTCAATTAAGATCCTAGATCAAATTGAAGTAAATTCTGAAAATTTAACAAAGATGAAACCTTTACCAAGCTGATTTCTTCGCTTTGGGTTCCATATAATACCAGGAGCCCACATACTGCCTCTTTCCATTTTGTTGCAAACCTTAAAAGGGTGAAGGGACCTATTAAAACTTGGGCATATGAAAATAAAAGAAGAGAGGACCAGGAACTTTAGAGTATTGAGGTGGAACTCTCTAAGATCTACTATGATGAGGGAGGAGGGTTGGGGCCTTTGGAGACTCGTGATCTGATGGTTCGACTGGAGGGTCGTCGGAACACTCTTTTATTGGAAAAAGATGAAACTTAGCATTTGAAAAGTAGAGCAACGTGGTTAGCAGTTGGGGATGAAAACTCAAAATTATTTCATGCCTATGCAAAAGGTAGGAAGGCGGAAAATTCTATCTAGAGCCTTGATAATTTTGAGGGGGAACCATAGACGACTTTTGAAGGGATGGCTCAAGTTGGGGTTGAACATTTTCACTCTTCGGGGCTAGTAATATTTCCCACTTAGTAGAGGTGATTCGAGTGGCACAACTCTTCCCACGCTTTGTTGAGGAGGAGGATAATGAAGCTTTAGTGGTAGAGATTACTAAGGAAGAACTCAATGTGACTCTTTAGAGCTTTCAAAAAGACAAGAGCCCAGGGTCGGATGGCTGGTCAATCGAATTCTTCCTGGAATTGTATGATCTGTTGGGGGATGATCTTCTCAAGATGGTAGAGGATTCTCAGGTCATGGGACATATTCCTGCCAGTTTTAAATCTACCTTCATTGCTTTGATTCCTATATCCGATAATCCCTCTTCTCTCAATGATTTTAGACCTATTGCTCTGTGCAATTGTGTTTATAAAGTGGTTACTAAAATTATTGCTCGGTAATTGAAAGGCATCCTTTCGCAGCATATTTCTGGTGAACAGCTTGGGTTTTTAGAAGGGAGACAGATCCATGAGGCTATTGGTGTAGCACGGGAAGGATTACACAGCATTAAATTGAAGAAACTCAAAGGGGCGGTACTCAAAATCGACCTGTCCAAAGCTTATGACAAAGTAAGTTGGCTCTACCTTAGAATGCTTCTCACTCATTTGGGCTTCTGTATTGGGTTTATTAGGTGGATTATGAGCTACATTACTACGGTTTCTTTTTCTATGCTGATTAATGGGGCAACCTCCCACTTTTTTCCTGCAGGGTGAGGCTTGAAATACAGCAGCAGGTGCAGAAATACAGAGAACAGCAGATCAACCTGGCTAACGAAGTTAGCCCGCATGAAAGCAAAATCGCACATCTGGTTGATGAACTGGAGCAAAAGGTGAAAAGCTTCACCTCAAGTAAAGGAGTCATTGAGGGCACAGAGGACTCCTTGGTAACCGCTGAGCTGCTCAGCGTAGCGCAGGAAGAAGTAACACACATGGATGAAAGTATTAAAGCGCTTAAGGCACAATTCGCAGCAATCTCACGAGCAGCAAAGGATAAGCTTAGGCAGATGAATCAGGCTGTTGTTGCAAGTGGCTCGGGGACGAGCCACAAGTAAGTGTTAGGGGAGTTGTTGGAGAGAACTTCTGCAGCATTTAGGAAGCTGCTAATTTTGGGAAGGATAACTAATTTTGGAGAGAAAGTACCAATTTTGGCGGTAAGACAAAGATATCGCCGTAGCACAAATTCCGGCGGGAATCACGGCGATAGGTACAGAAAAGTCAAGCATGTGGTACAAAGAAGAGGCCGAAGGGAGAGCTCAACCACCGCAATAAAGGCGTCGGAGATGAAGAGAGGGTTCAGCTACCCTCATTAAAGAAGAAGGACCACAGTCAGCGTTGCTTGAACCAAGAAGAAGCGACGGGCCGATGCATTAAAGACTAAGGACTGCAGGAAGCGGCGACGAGACAGAAGGCGGCCATGGAAGTACAGCCAGTTGACTGTAAGTGGTTAGGGTTGAGTCACTGTTGGGATAAGGCCCACAGTTTTGTAACTGCGATGAGACCTTCGGGCCATCTATATATAGTAGTCTTTTTATAGGATAAGGGGTTGGCCACATAGCGATAGAGATATCAGGTAGATGCTAGTCAAGTCTTTTGTTGTTGCAAGCCTGAACATCCCTGAGACGACAAGGGCCGACCTGTTGAGAGAGTGCAATCCGCAGGGATTGCGAGAGGAAGAGAGTGCACTGTAAAGGCAAGAAGAGAAAAGAGGTCTATAGAGAAGGGCTCCCACTGAGGTGGAGTTTCCCAGAAGACCCCTGTTGTAAAGAGTGGAACGGAGCTGTGTTTATTCCCTAGAGTTGTAAGCAAGAACCGCAGTTCCCCTGGGCGTAGTCTTTGCCCTGGGAGTATCAATGTGCTTATCTAAGTAGCACTATTGTAATTGTGTAGCCATTGATCTCATTCACGTGTTTGTGCTATATATATGAATGCTTCAATCTGTTATAAGTAATGTACATGGTCGTCAGTTAACTTCTGAATGATGTATAACAATTGCGATAATCATAGCTAACCTCTTTGCGAACTAGATAATTGTTAAACAGAGGTTAATGTGCGAGTAAGAACTGAATATGAGGCATGAATGGTTTATTTAGACATTGCGCAAAGTAATGTTCTACCTAGTTACGTGTTGCGAGATATCAAGGGTCGAGTTCATTAGCGAGGGTTAGGCTTGTAGGCTGAATGTTGTTGCTAACTGCAGTACCAGGATAAGGATAGCTAAGACCACCTATTAACCCAGGAAGCGGTCAAAGTTCGCTTGCCGCAGGAACTAGAAGGGGAAGATATCGCACCTACGATATCTTGGGTATCGCTAGACGGTTTCACATAGGGAAAGACTTATCGCATTCCCTGCATACCGCGATAAGACAGAGGCGTAGCCGGAGTAATGGAATGAGATAGACAGCTTCTGTGAAAGGGGTTAAGGAGGGTTTAACCACCCTGGATGCCTCGGAACTTGGCTGAGGACACTTGAGTCTTCTGCCTCCCATTAGAATCACTTCGGGTGAGACTTCAGGTTGCTTCTGCGACCTGTTGCCGAAAGGGCCAGTGAGCTAAGGGTTCTGTTGGTCTAAAAGATTACCGCCAGCCTGGGTCTGTCCAGAGAGAAAGGATCAAAGATCAACAAATGGTTCCGTTGCCGGTTTGAACACATTGAGCTGATGTTCTGTTGGCATCCTACCAAGCAAGAACTTAACCAGTGGGTTGAGTCAAAAGAAAGAGAGTTTGCTGCAAAAGAAAACAAGAATCCTAGACTGAGCACTGAGGCTTGGCTACAGAAGCACATTTTTACAGATCTTCACGAGATATTCTTCGTAACTTATGCTATTGAGTTATATGGTTGGTTATCAAAGCTTGTTGACAACAGCGGTGTCAAGAAGAGTCGAGAAGTTGTCTGGACAGCAGAGCTGATTCAGACCTTGAAAGGTGTCGATAACCCCATCTCACGCGCAGTAGACTTCTGGCTTACGAGTCTGCTGGAAGGCTTCATCACAGAGTTCGCGGTTGATCAGAGAAAGAGTTTCAGCGCAGCAGAACGGTACTTCTTCAAGGGTTATCGCGGTAAGTACCTAAATTCTCTAAGTCTGTCCATTAAGCAATTACTATATGAAAAAGGAGTACTGGATATACTCTCAGATGAATAGTAGCATGATATTGTAATGTCAGTAGACTCTGAAAGTGATTACGAGTATCTTGGACATACACGTAGTGGTAAAAGATATAGAGTCAACGATTCATCTTCTTCTGAAGAAGACAGCTCAGATCACCCGAGACAGCAGAGTCAGAACCCTAGGACTCCTCAAAAGCCAGTCGGAACTCAGAATAATCCCGCAGGAACCCCGTCCAGTAGCTCTTATACAGCGAATACTACCGCTACACCCTCCACATCTACACAGCCGAGTGGTAGTCATACAGCAAACCAGAACCCACCATCTAGAAACAGAATGGGAGATGATATGAAGCTACCAACATTCAAAGGTACAGGGTCGGAGGACCCTGAGCAACACTGGTTCTTATGCGAAGCCATATGGACCATTAAGCAAATACAAGATGATAATGTCAAGCTTGTCCAGCTGGCCACCACATTTAGAGAAAGAGCATTAACTTGGTATATGAAGTATACCACTGGCCATAACAGAACGCTTGCACAGGTTAGAACTGCTATGATTAAAGAGTTTAAAAAACCTAAATCCGAGTCACAATGCATAGCAGAACTTAAAGATATTAAACAATTGCCTACGGAGACGGTTTGGGATTTTGACCAGAGATTCAAGACCCTCATTGATCAGGTAAGCTTTGAGCTTGCGCCTCAACAGCATAAAGAATGGTTTATCGCAGCAATATTACCACACATCAGACTTCCGCTAATGCAACAGAAATTAAATACACAAGATGAAGCATTAGAAATGGCAATGAAACTAGAGGCTTCACCTCTAGCAGAAACTAGCACCGGTATCACTAATCTGCAAAATCAGCTAGCTAACCTCACCTTACAGCTGCATGAAATTAAGAAAGGAAAGGAGGTTGCGCATGAAATTTGGTGTACTAAGTGTAAAGCGCAGGGACACAGTAAGGATAACTGCCCTGTCTTTGCTGACTATATCGCCAGTGGAGCTCCTAACCCGTTGATGCAGAACCAGGGGCCATGGTGCGAGATTTGTAGAACCAGAGGACACAGTCCTCAGGAATGCCCTCTCCTTCAGAAATATGTGCAGACACCAAAGAACCTATATTGCAACTTCTGTAAATCTGTGGGACATGACGAAAATAATTGTAGAGCTTATGAGTTAATGATAGAAAGGAAGCATGACCTCTACAGAGTTCAGTCAGAAGCATCCGGACCAGCAGTACGTGCACAAACTGATCCGAATCAGGGAGGCCGTGGAGGAAATTTCAGAGGCCGAGGACGCGGAGGAGGCTATGAACCTGGCCGTGGCCGTGGAACTATCACCTGTTATAACTGTGGAGGCACAGGACATTACGCTAGGGACTGTCAGAACCCTACTACAACGTGCAAGTATTGTAAATCTTATGACCACACAATAGAGGAATGTCCCATACTGATAGCTAAGATCAAGGACGCCAAGCCAGCAACCAATCAGACTATCCAGTTTATCGCTGCTGAGCAGAACGAAACCGAACCACGGGTCAATATTGTAACTCGCAGTGGTCTCTCCACAAGCAACATATCGCAGGACGTGGAAAAAATGACAGGAACGCAGTGGGTGCGCAAAGCTCCAGGAAAACCTATCCCACTTGATCTACAGAAGAATAAGGAGGCATTTCAACAAACTAAGACTTCCTTTGCTGAACAAACACCGCCCAGATCACTATTATTACCATCTCAGGGTATACCACGGAAACCACCGCAGGATGTTAGTACTACGCAGATACCACAGGCTAGCACATCTGGAAGATGTGACGAAGAGGAATTGACCGGGAGTGTACAGTCCTTCTTGCAGAGTTGTTTGAAACTTCTAAGAAATGGGAAAGCTGTAGAGGAACTTCAGAAAGTTATTGACCAATGTCAACAGAGCCCTTCTGTGAGCAATACACAGCGCACCATTCACCATATAATGGGCCATACAAGGACAGGAAGAGAGATGAGGCTCACAGCGCAGATCGGACTATTTGAAATGGATGAGGTTATCCTAGACTTAGGTTCAGAAGTAAATCTCTTGACTAAACAGACATGGGAACAGATGGGAAGTCCAAAACTAAGCAGATCCCCTATCCATCTCAGACTAGCTAATCAGCAGAGAATATCACCGATGGGTCTCCTATCGCATGTCCCAGTGGACATCGACGGAGTTCACACATATGCCGATTTTGAGATCATAGAAATTATTGGTGACACCAAACCCTATCCAGCTCTATTAGGTATTGATTGGGCTTTTGATAACAAGGTTGTTATCAACTTAAAGAAAAGGCAGATGACATTTGAAGATGCTCAAGTCCGGGTCATCGCACCATTAGACCCTTTACAGGGTCCTCGCTACATTGAGCCAATCAAAGCAGAAGAGGAGGTGCATAACATGGAAAATTTGTACCAAATGACTTCTAATCAGACAGATTACATTGATCCTACAGCTGATGGACATATCAGCTGGAGATGTGATAGTTCATGCACATCAGATTCAGATGTTGGCTTAGAGAATTGGCAAAATAGACTCCACGAAGTTTCTATCCGCAGATGCGCATTCATGACTAAATCACTGCGATGGATTGGGACAGAAAACAGGTATATTCCAACTTTTGATGGATTAGCAGATGTTAATGATTTTTTGCAGCAGTTTGAACAAGAGATTCCTCAAGAGCAGAGGATGGAGGTTTTTGACCTTGCAGTTCGAGCCACACCTGCAAGATGGTGGTACACACACAAGGAACATATCGCATCATGGTATGATTGTAAGAGATTGATGCGCATTAGATTCTCTAAAGAAAGAGACTCTACACAGCGGAAATATACAGGGGAGAGTGATCCCAGAGCACACATTAGGAACTGTGAACAGAGTTGGCTAGAAATTCCAGCAGAAGAATGGGTTCATTTGTTTATCCACACACTGGATACAGTGCCACGGAATTGGTATACAGAAACAGAGCTAAGAAAAGGAACTATCTCATGGCCTACTATGATTGAAAACTTTTTGGTCACGTTCAGTTTTGAATCTGAGCATCCAAGCATTGATCGGGCCTTGAAGATCATAAAGACTAAAATATTTGAGGATTGCCCATTACCAGCGGATTCGCAACCCGAGTGGGCTATCCAGATGGAACATGCACTAGAATGTTACAACTGCGCACAAGACTCAAGCGATGAGGATGAAGATCCTCGCAGTATCAATATCGCAGAAACAGAAGGTACATGTGAAGTTGAAGGCCCGCACTTAGAAATCCCAGCTGTAACAGAACCAATCAAGATTAGAAAGAGCAATATTGGCACAGAAACAGACCCTAAGTTTGCCTCTATTGGAGATTATTGGGATGATGAGACAATTGGCCAAATCACAGACCTATTACATGAGTATCAGGACCTATTTCCTACCAACTTTACAGAAATGAAGGGAATAGTGGGTGACCTCGGAGTCATGAGAATACCGCTTAAGGAGGACGCTAAGCCGGTTAAGCAACGTCCATACAGGTTGAATCCGCGGTATAAAGCAAAAGTAAAAGATGAAATAGATAAGATGCTAGCAGCAGGCATCATCGAACCTGTTGAAGAAAGTGAGTGGGTTAGTCCCATGGTAGTACAAGAAAAGAAAACAAAAGGAGACATCAGGATCTGTGTCGACTTGCGCAAACTGAATGATGCATCGCTGCATGACCCATTTCCGACACCATTCACTGATGAAGTCTTAGACAATGTTGGAGGACAAGAAATCTATTCATTTACTGATGGCTTTTCAGTCTATCACCAGATAAGAATCCATCCAGACGACAGGCACAAGACCACATTTGCGACAGAATGGGGCTCCTTTCAGTATACGGTAATGCCCTTTGGTCTTAAGAATGCCCCAGCAATTTTTTCTAGAGTAGTTGTTGCTGTCTTTAAGGAATACATCCATCAATTTCTAGAAGTTTATTTTGATGATTGGACTGTATTTGGACTAGTCAAGAAGCACATAGGAAACCTGCGATTAATGTTTGAAAAATGTAGACAGCACCAGATTTCCCTTAACTTAAAAAAATGTATACTTTGTGCGCCTTTTGGTACGTTGTTGGGTCACATTGTGTGCAGACAAGGCTTGATGGTAGATCTTGCGAAGATCGCCATCATTGTCAATTTACCAGCACCTCACTCAGTAAAGCAGCTGAGAACTACACTTGGTCATACTGGGTATTACAGAAAGTTTATCAAAGGTTATGCCAAGATTACCGCACCAATGGAGAAATTATTAAAGAAGGATATCAAATTTCAGTGGAATGAGGAATGTCAGAAGAGTCTTGACGCTCTAAAAGAAAAAATGGTTACAGCACCTATTCTGGTATTTCCAGATTGGAACAAGCCTTTTCATGTTCATGTGGATGCATCTGGCATCGCACTGGGCATTATTCTCACGCAACCAGGCGAAGGGGGTATTGACCACCCTATCGCATATTCGAGCAGGAGACTATCGACAGCTGAGAAGAATTACACCACCACAGAGAGAGAAGGGTTAGCAATGGTGTATGCCTTACAGAAATTTCAGCACTATTTATTGGGTGCCCCGTTCAAGATGTTCACCGACCATTCTGCATTAAAGTACTTGGTCAATAAGCCAGTGTTAGGGGGAAGAATATGCAGATGGCTATTGTTGTTCCAGGAATATGATTTCGAAATCATTGTTAAGCCAGGAAGACTAAATGCAGGACCTGATCACCTGTCAAGGCTAGACTCAGGTGAAGAACCAAGTAATTTAGAGGACAACTTGCCTGATGCGCAATTGTTCTCCATTCAGGTCGCAGATGAATATTATGGAGACATAATTCAATTCCTTACTACAGGGTGGGCACCACCTGAGTTTACCAAGCAACAAAAGAAACAATTGGTGGTGAAAGCAGCAGACTTCACCCTGATTGCAGGACACCTCTATAAGTTAGGACCAGATGAAATCTTGCGCAGATGCGTTATGCCCCACGAGAAACAGACCATTCTTAAGGAAGCACATTCGGGCATCGCAGGAGGCCATTTCGCAGGGAAGCCTACCGCTCAGAAGATCCTAGCAGCAGGACTATGGTGGCCTACATTACATAAAGACAGTAAAGAGTTTTGCAGATCATGCGATATCTACCAAAGGACAGGAAAGCCCTCCAGAAGAGATGAAATGCCGTTGCGACCACAGATAACGCTACGCGCATTCGATAAGTGGGCCATAGACTTCGTGGGTCCTATTAACCCCCCAGGAAAACGAACTGGTGCGAGATATATAATTACAGCAACAGAATACCTCACCAGGTGGGCTGAGGCAAAAGCAGTCAGGAATTGTGATGCTGCTACAGCAGCACAATTTCTTTTTGAAAACATCATCACTAGATTTGGATGCCCAGTGACTTTGATGAGTGATCAAGGCACACATTTTTTGAATAGCACCATAGAAGCCTTGACAGAGGAATTTGAAATACAGCACCATAAGAGTACACCTTACCACCCTCAAGCCAATGGTACGGTGGAGGCTTTCAATAAGATATTAGAACATGCTCTTACAAAGATTTGTAACAGTCAAAGGGATGACTGGGACCTCAGAGTTAATGTTGTATTATGGGCTTACAGGACCACGTGTAAGAAACTAACAGGGCACACACCTTTCAGCCTGGTATATGGACAAGAGGCTGTTATGCCTATGGAATACATCTTACCCAGTCTAAGGATTGCTCAGCTTACAGAGATGGCTGATTCTGATACTTTAGAGGAGAGATTGGCACAGCTGCTCAATCTGGAGGAAGACAGATTTATCGCAGGATTCCATCAAAAAGTGCAGAAAGCACGAGAAAAATCTTGGCATGATAGGCATATCAAGAACAAAATCTTTCAGCTTGGAGACTTGGTACTCCTTTATGACAGTAAGTTTATAAAGTTCCCTGGAAAATTCAAAACTCATTGGTTAGGACCCTATCAAATCCAGCAAATAACAGATGGAGGTGCTATACAGCTTTGTACTATGAGTGGGGAGTTTCTTCCTACCCTGATCAATGGCAGTCGGCTTAAGCTGTATCGCGAAGGCCATGCCACCTCCTAGCCCTAGCCCAGGAAGGAAGCAAATGGTGCAGATGCTCAGTGTAGTTGAAATGAAGCATCGCACCCTAAGGAGTCTACACCGGGAAATGCTTCAGATAAGAATTCGCAACCAGTTTTCCTGGTGGTTGCGATAATTTTGATAAGAGGCGAGTTTTTGGCACTTTCCACTTCCAGACGATGCGATATCTTATCGCAGAGGACAGAAAACAGATTGATGCGATATCAAATTTTGAATTGATCAGAGGGCTAGTCACTTCGCCATCTGACAAGCATTAACTGCACGGCTGACAAGTATCTGTTGTACTAAGATTTGGCAGCAGTACGACGATTCTTCTAGATTTGGAAAATCCGATGCGACATCACTCCGGCGCACAGTTTCCCAGCGAAATTTCAAACGGTGTTTGCAATAAATAGGCGCGGGGTGCTGTCTTGTCTATGCATTAAATACCGCCAACGGGTCCAGTCACTGGTCCGTTGCCATTTGAAATTCCGCCTGATGATAAATACACGTTCTATTCAAAGCACGGGGCTACTTAGTCATTTTCACCAAAAGAGTTGAGCGCAGTTGAGCCGAGCCAAGCGTATTCTTAGCAGAGTTCCGAACAGGGAAACTAGAAACAGTTGCAGACTCTGATTTGCATTAAGATTAGCAATCATAGGAAGTCCAGAGTACCACAGGGGAAGGCGCCTCGCGCCAGACGAGCCTCTCGAAGACGTGTTGCAGAGATTCCAAAGGGGTGGAATTGAGTGCGCTATGACTTCAGTTGTGGCGGAGAAAGGAAAGAAAATTGCTGCTGGCTCTTCGACCATACGCCAGTCGCTGAGAACCTTAGCTAATATGGAACGTAGCGAGACCCTGAATAGCACAGAGTCAGAAGAACCGGAGCAGGAACTTCCGGAAGAAGTTACAGTCACTACCATATACTTCCCACCGAGAGTAGAGAATGCGCCAGCGATCGTCCTTCCAAGAGACTTTAAATATGAACTCATACTCCCGCCGCTGGATAACCGAGTGAAGGAAGAAGGTAACTTGTGGGGGAATATGCATGCTGTTAAGTTTACTGATTATAATCTGAGAGATTATACGCTGTACCCACAATTCCGCCGCGATCGGTATATGACGATTCAGAGGAACCCAAGGACACAGCACGATGAGTTCGTCCCCATGGACCATGTAAGCCATTTAGTACCGTCGGGACTGCTCAATCTCCTGGAGATTCCACACTTTGGACGGGGCCCGGAGGTCAATGCTGTGGTGCGGACGCTACTTTCATGCGTGCATGGCGGTTACTTATGGTTGGGTAACCGAATAGATGTCAATGTTGACCTCATTCACCGCATTACCGGTCTGTCGAAGACTGGTTTCGACCCACAGATAAATATTGATGGCGCCACAAAGGATACCAGGCTCTCAACCAAGCAGGTTGCGGAGTATAAGCTGCAAAGAGGAGGTCGCGCCTACGATGTCAATTGAATACAAGATGACGCCTTGCGGTTTACTGTTAGTCTGTTGGCCGGAAAACTCCTTCTCAAGGTGAGGCCGAAGGAGGTCACAGGCTCAGTTATCCGCCTAGCGATCGAAGTCATAAACGGTAAACCTTACAACTGGAGTTTATTTTTGTTAAATAGTTTCTTTCAAGACTGTGCGCAGGCGCAGCAGGATCCACTTCACAGCTTCCACTTCTCGTGGCTGCTGATCCTTATGGCTTTCATTGGATGGAAAGAGCCGCCCAATTCGCAGTTTCCACAACTGCCGCCAGGGGCGTGCAGAGGGTCGAGGTACTCCAATCTTTGGGCGAGTAGTCACCCAGAGAAACACAAGAATAACGCAATGGTATTCCATGAATATTATACGCTATTGCTTGAATCCGTCGCAACGATTCCGCGTGTCGACTCGCCGGTCGTTGATCTTTATCAGTCCAAGCTGGAATTTAAAGTCGACAGGGATAAAACCTACATCAGACCCAAAGGATTCAGGAAACATAACGAATGGGCCCCCGGCCCATATCGCATGGAAATCCAGCAGGTCGAAGATACCATTAAGAACTGTTTCGACGAGGACATGAAACAAATCTATGATGATCTATCCTCTGGCCTAGTTCCAGTTGATCCCCCAGCTGAGGATCCAGAAGATGTTCAGGAGGTAGATCCTAAAGACAAAGAGAAAGAACCAATGGGTTCTAAGAGAAAGGCTATTGAAGGCCCTTCTCCGGTGCGAGCAAAGAAGAAGAGAACAAAGGCGGTTACTTCCGACGAACCGCAGGCACCAGTCATGACAGAGGATGAGTATGATCTCATCGCCAGCCGAATACAGGAGAAGATGCGGGATAAATTCGCTGCGATTCAGTCATCGCAGGATCGTATGCGCATCAGCCTCGACAACAAACTGCGAGAGTTGAAGGCAATCACTGAGAAGACTGCTTCCATGCAGATTCAGCCAGCTCCAACTACAGTCGCAGAAAGTTCGCAGCCCCCTTCGCAGAGCAGAGAAGAAAGCATTGCAAGGGACCGCACGAACATTGTTCGTATACCGCCGGGAAGTATTAAGTTCCCTGTACCTATGGAAGTGCAGATGGTTCATCCCTCTTGAGGTGAACCTACCAGAGGTACCTATGGATCAGTTGTATGAAATTTTCCAGCAGATAGGCACGGAGCTGAGGCACAGAGAACAAGTCACATATGAGCAAAATGTTTTGCTGTCTAACGACAATGTGCAGCTCATTGCGCAGCATGAGGCAGAGAGTGCCCAGTTGACGCAATATGTTCAGCGAGAACAGGATGTCTCTCTTGTTTTAAAGAATATCGCAGCAGAGCTTCCGCAGTGCGATATCAGGCCTGAGTTAGAAATAACTCAAAAGATCAGAAAAATAGCGGAAAGAGCAAAGGCTCTAGATGAAGAGAAGAGAAAGATGGAGGAAGAATACGAAGCAAGGATTGCTGCACTAGAAGCAAATAAGCCACCTACTCCAGAGGAGATCCAAGAAGCACGAGTGCAAGCTTTCAGAGTTGTACAGACACAGATGCACTGTCGGGTGGAAGCAGCAGAGGCCATCCTGGAGGATGCATCAAAGACATGGCTGGAGCTAGAGGATCTCCCATAGAAAGCCGAGCTCGATCAGCACATTAAGCACTATGAAGATGCGATATCAAGAGCTGAAGAAGAGTACAAGGGCTTGAGTGCTCTTGCGAAGATAAGAAAGAAAGGAGAAATCACACAAATTCAGCAGCAGGTGCAGAAATACAGAGAACAGCAGATCAACCTGGCTAACGAAGTTAGCCCGCATGAAAGCAAAATCGCACATCTGGTTGATGAACTGGAGCAAAAGGTGAAAAGCTTCACCTCAAGTAAAGGAGTCATTGAGGGCACAGAGGACTCCTTGGTAACCGCTGAGCTGCTCAGCGCAGCGCAGGAAGAAGTAACACACATGGATGAAAGTATTAAAGCGCTTAAGGCACAATTCGCAGCAATCTCACGAGCAGCAAAGGATAAGCTTAGGCAGATGAATCAGGCTGTTGTTGCAAGTGGCTCGGGGATGAGCCACAAGTAAGTGTTAGGGGAGTTGTTGGAGAGAACTTCCGCAGCATTTAGGAAGCTGCTAATTTTGGGAAGGATAACTAATTTTGGAGAGAAAGTACCAATTTTGGCGGTAAGACAAAGATATCGCCGTAGCACAAATTCCGGCGGGAATCACGGCGATAGGTACAGAAAAGTCAAGCATGTGGTACAAAGAAGAGGCCGAAGGGAGAGCTCAACCACCGCAATAAAGGCGCCGGAGATGAAGAGAGGGTTCAGCTACCCTCATTAAAGAAGAAGGACCACAGTCAGCGTTGCTTGAACCAAGAAGAAGCGACGGGCCGATGCATTAAAGACTAAGGACTGCAGGAAGCGGCGACGAGACAGAAGGCGTCCATGGAAGTACAGCCAATTGACTGTAAGTGGTTAGGGTTGAGTCACTGTTGGGATAAGGCCCACAGTTTTGTAACTGCGATGAGACCTTCGGGCCATCTATATATAGTAGTCTTTTTATAGGATAAGGGGTTGGCCACATAGCGATAGAGATATCAGGTAGATGCTAGTCAAGTCTTTTGTTGTTGCAAGCCTGAACATCCCTGAGACGACAAGGGCCGACCTGTTGAGAGAGTGCAATCCGCAGGGATTGCGAGAGGAAGAGAGTGCACTGTAAAGGCAAGAAGAGAAAAGAGGTCTATAGAGAAGGGCTCCCACTGAGGTGGAGTTTCCCAGAAGACCCCTGTTGTAAAGAGTGGAACGGAGCTGTGTTTATTCCCCAGAGTTGTAAGCAAGAACCGCAGTTCCCCTGGGCGTAGTCTTTGCCCTGGGAGTATCAATGTGCTTATCTAAGTAGCACTATTGTAATTGTGTAGCCATTGATCTCATTCACGTGTTTGTGCTATATATATGAATGCTTCAATCTGTTATAAGTAATGTACATGGTCGTCAGTTAACTTCTGAATGATGTATAACAATTGCGATAATCATAGCTAACCTCTTTGCGAACTAGATAATTGTTAAACAGAGGTTAATGTGCGAGTAAGAACTGAATATGAGGCATGAATGGTTTATTTAGACATTGCGCAAAGTAATGTTCTACCTAGTTACGTGTTGCGAGATATCAAGGGTCGAGTTCATTAGCGAGGGTTAGGCTTGTAGGCTGAATGTTGTTGCTAACTGCAGTACCAGGATAAGGATAGCTAAGACCACCTATTAACCCAGGAAGCGGTCAAAGTTCGCTTGCCGCAGGAACTAGAAGGGGAAGATATCGCACCTACGATATCTTGGGTATCGCTAGACGGTTTCACATAGGGAAAGACTTATCGCATTCCCTGCATACCGCGATAAGACAGAGGCGTAGCCGGAGTAATGGAATGAGATAGACAGCTTCTGTGAAAGGGGTTAAGGAGGGTTTAACCACCCTGGATGCCTCGGAACTTGGCTGAGGACACTTGAGTCTTCTGCCTCCCATTAGAATCACTTCGGGTGAGACTTCAGGTTGCTTCTGCGACCTGTTGCCGAAAGGGCCAGTGAGCTAAGGGTTCTGTTGGTCTAAAAGATTACCGCCAGCCCGGGTCTGTCCAGAGAGAAAGGATCAAAGATCAACAATGGACCAAACGCACACGCATCAAAGGTATCAACTATGTTTGGAATGGTATCACAATACTGCATGCATGGGAAATTTGGTACTCGTCACCTATATCCAAACCTATGATTACACTCCCTTTGCTAATATGTTGGGGTATTTGGATTGCGCATAATAATTTAGTTTTTAATGATAAAAATTGTACTCCCGAGATCACCGCATTCATGTCTTGCGGTATACAAACTAGCTTTCCTCAACATGTGAGAGCAACGAAACAGAGAGAAGCTTTGGCGATTGAGATTGATCGGTCTATTCCGTGGGGTTTTTTTATGGTGCCACACAAAACAATCTTTGCAGTGGGGGGGCTACGTTCTCTCTATTGGATTCACACTCATTCCAATTATTTATGGGTCTGGGAGAGGGGGGGAAACAACTTTGCAGAACTCATGAGCCTTAAACTTCTTCTTATTTTTGCAACTAAAAAAGGATGCTGGAGCCTTTTTGTTTTGGGGGATTCTTTGAATGTTGTAAATTGGATGAATGGGACTCAACAGTGCAGAAATTTAAGACTTTCTAATATTGTCATGGATATCCGGGCGGTTTAAATTCCAATTGACAACTTCTCATGTCATCATGTGTATAGGGAAAACAACTAGGAGGTGGACAGAGCCTCCAAGGAAGGTCTTCAACTTGCTCTGGGGATTTGGAAGGTGAAAGAGTTTCGAGAAGGAAACGTTCAAGAATATTATCACGGGCCATTTATTGAGTGATCCTTTGGCATATATGACTGCAGGTAATTAGCTTCCTTGCAGTGAACCATTTTCATATTTTGTTTATATATATTTGCATATGTACAGGCCTACTTTTGAGCCTCTCTTCACAGAATTTTAGGAGACACAAAGATCTGCCTTTTGCAGCTCGAGGAGCTGGATGTATTGACAGTTAGTTTTTTGGTAAATTTCCATTGCAAACAAGAAGCTTGGGGAGCGAACTATATTAAGCTACATTATCAGATTTTGTAAAATCCATTAAAAGCTTATGTTTCAGACTCTCGTCTTGGTTACAAGATAATAACAATGCACTTCATTGTGCATCTACAGAATGTAATTTTGTTTCAAGGAAAATTACACTTTTTTCCCAAGGAAAAAAAAAAACTATGATGTTGATTTATTAGCAAATGTGGCCTTTGGGCTAATTCCATCCACGGGATTTTTTACTAACTCTTTTTCAGTGGAATTTCTTTTCAAGCCTTCAGTACTGGACAACGTCACCAACTAGAGGGTATTTGATGATGATGAGCAGCTCATTGATTTCCTCACCTCCAAAGACACTTTCAAGCACTACTACATATGGGCGGATTGTTCCACGAAAATTTTCCACGTTTTCAACATTCGTGGGTTCAAAAAATGATTTTTTAACTTTTTTTTGGCAGGGCGGAAAAATTGTGGCAATATCCACATTTTTTAAAGTTCCACAAACATTCGTCGATATAGGGACGAAAAATTTAGGTTTTAGTTTTTGTGGCAACAGGGACGAATGTCGAGGTAAATGCTACATGTATAGTCTCAAAGATCCATAAAATCCCAAGAAAGAGGGGGTTCCTTCAATAAATGATAAAGTAATGCTAAGAAGTCTCAAAATAGCCTCCAAAGGCTAGAACTCCAATGCATGCAAAGTCATGCTAAAAAGTGGGCATTATAGCAAGTGGATCCACCAAATACAAATGAACTCCACAAAGTGATCAATAAGACCCCAAAAAAATCAAATTCCTCTCCATAAATCATGCATAAGAAACCTCCTTAGGTGGGATTTGGCTTCAAATGGGTGAGAATCCTCCAAAAAGTAGGATAGAAACCATACAAAGTGGAACGTTCTTCAAATAAAGGCACAAATTAATCGATATAACACCTCTAGGTTAAATGTTATGACAAAAATTCCATGCACTCATGTGTAGGTGCTCTATAAAGCTAAATGTGCAATGCTAGGGTTCCCTTGAATGATATTTACTCCATGCAATGAGACCTCAAAGGGGACGCTCCTCCAAAGGTGGCATATAAAACCTCTCAAAAGTTGAGCGTTAATAACCTAGATCCATAAATCACTTCCGATAACTCCTTCTGTTAGGATTAAACCATGGTATGTACCATATTATCCTCAATATGGTAGACACTTGCTATTGGTTATTACTCTCAAACCTATAAAATTATTCTTTTACTATTGTTTAAAGGTTGCAAAGAGATTGGAGTTAAGGTACCATGTTGTAGGTTGCTAATTGTACACACGAGTGACAAGATCAAGATTCACCCCAAATTTATCTTATTTATGACTATTGTTTATCCTCTTTGTTGTTGTACATTTTGTCTATAAGATCGCTGCCCCTTTGATTCATTGTTCAATTTGTTTGCACAATTTGGTTTGAATCGAACATGTGTCGATTAACCAAGACACAAAATCAAGTTATAAGATTTATGTGTTATCTTTTGGGATATTTCAATTACTAATTAGTGGATTTGTATAATGTAAAGAAAAGTTTTTTTTTTCTTAATTTTGAATAATGTATAGAATAATTAATGTACCGAATGGGGCCAACATTGAATTTTTTTCAATGGGTGGTTGTACGGACTGGAGTTTTGCATGGTTATACTAGACACATGTAGTGACGATATGGGAGGGTTTCTAGACTCAATCATGTCTCACACTAACAATTCGACAATAAAGCAATCAACCTATAGAATAATAATCAACATGTAGTGACGGTATGGGAGGGTTTCTGGCATTTAAACCCTACATATGCATAATATTCTCGTTTCAGGGCATCCCAAATTTATCTCCATTTTGAGCACTTGATATCCAAATTACTGGATCTATATTTGGTAAACCCTTTATCTATTATCTAGCACATACATGGCGAGAGAGATGGATCACTGTAAATGCCATAGGAAATTTTGGGATTTTGCAGATGTAATAACCTAGTGAGCCAATTCTCAATTTTTGGGATTTTGCTTTGTTATTTTAGGATAGTCAACAGACTTCCATTCTCACATCAAAGAAAATGAATCTACTAATTGAACTCCCAAATGTTTTGATGGTTGGGGGATTCCATAAT
The DNA here is from genome assembly GCA_027924585.1 of Larix kaempferi. NCBI lineage: Eukaryota > Viridiplantae > Streptophyta > Pinopsida > Pinales > Pinaceae > Larix > Larix kaempferi. Next base: position 1,084,948 of record BSBM01000914.1, on the reverse strand, counting down.
TCAGAAAGAGGGTTGGGAGTTTGACCCAAATTGGTTGGATGGTGGATTTTTCTCTTATGGGGTCAAACATTGAAGACCAAGGTCTTAGAGAGAGAATGGAGTTCACCCAAATCCATTTTCCTTCACAAATTTGAACAACATTATCTCCCTTTTTATATATGAAGGTAAGCCAATCTCTAGACAAAACACAATATTATGGAATGTATCATAATACAAGAAACTATACATCACTCATCCATAATTGAAGGGTTTTTTTGGCAATCAACCTATTATAAAACTTACCAACCAGGGAAATTTCTTGAAATGACATAATCTAGGTCATTGAAACATCCTCTTATAGAATATTTTTCATCTTCTTAGGATTAAGTTCAACACATTTCTTAGATTGATTTTGGCGATGTTCACTCTTCTCCCTAGACTTTGCACTAGCCCTTGAAAACTCATTAGTTGTTTTCCCTATCATCTTGCCATCGAAGACCTCTTTTTATGGGCAAGATCCTCCTCAAGTAGATACTCTTTTGCTAAATCAAAACTTGGATTTTCTTAGGCTAGTTGAAAAGGTCTTGAGCTAGAGGGATCATGATGTCATGGATATGAACCAAATGCATGGAAAGGATTACCAAATTCAAAGGATTGAGTCATAGAAGATGACATTGAGTTGGGTTAGTAAGGTGTTAATGCCACATTGCTTCTATTGAACGTTGTATTGCTCCTCCCCACCTAAAGAATGGAAAATTACACTACTACATATGGGCGGATTGTTCCACACAATATTTCCACGTTTTCAACATTCGTCCCTATATCGACGATGTTTAATGTTTAATGTTTTCTTATTGTTGTTAACTTTCTCTCCTGTTGCACATAAGAATTTTTTCAGGATTGTTTGAAATCTCTCAAACAATAATGGTGGAAGCACCCCCAACTAGAACCAACGTCAATTTTTTATCTCAAGAAATGGTACTAGATGTCAATATATTTTGTCTTTGCATGAAAGGTGGGATTCTTAGCTAGACAAATTAATGACAATGTTAATATCACACTATACTATAATAGATCTTTGACTTAGCCCTACATATAAACATATTTTCATAATCTAGATGACCACCTTACAAGCATGAGTAGCTGCCATATACTATGTCGCTACTGACCACAACTTGTTTCTTTCTCATCCAACTCATTGCTCCACCAAATAGTAAAAACACATATGCTCTCGTAAGAAGGTCATGCTTGGTGAGAGGGTTGTGAGACTTGAAATTATTGTTAGGTGTCTTTATGCTTAGTTGGAGGTGTCATTATGCCTAGTTGGTTATTTTTATTTTGAAATTCCTAGATGGGATTCTAGTTTCCTACATAGGAAACGTAGGTAGGGGCATGGTCTACAAAAGAAATGGGACCCTCATTGTCAGTCTTCACAATTTATGTTTGTGAATTTTTTGAAAATATGTGAAGACTGACCCTCATTGTCAGTCTTCACATATTTTCTCTTGATGTTTAATCACACAATGATCGTAGAAAATGGAAAATACCATAATTTATGGTATGAATGGTCATTAGAATCCACTCTGTAACAATATCATCAAATCACTAGGGAAAGCTTCCAAATCGAACTAGTGATCATAGACAATGCTAACTGCCATAATTTATGGTATGAATGGTCATTACACTCCACTCAACAATATCATCAAATCATTAGGGAAAGCTTCCAAATCGAACTAGAAGGCAGGGAGAGTAGAATATATCCACACCATGTATGATGGGAGGTGGCATTATCTTATGAGTGTCACATGGCATCTCATCAACATTCTATATGGAATACAATAGTACGAGTTACCCAATAGTATTCCACATGGAAGTGGTTGACCATTCTCCACCTATCATTCTACACCATATACCTACCATTAATCTCCCCACATTTTGGATTAAGATTTCACTTATGTCAAATTGTGCTAAAATATGAGACTTCAAATCACAATTCACATCCCTATTGTTACCAAAAAATAACATATCATCTACATACAAAGTGATAACAAGGAAATGACCACCATCTTGTTTGTGCTACATATTATAGTGATCTAATTTGGACCTTAGAAATCCCAATCCTAACACAAAATAATAAAAAATTTGGTATGGACATAGTAATATATATATATTATTTAATTAATATATATTATATTTTAATTAATATATATTATAATTTTGTAAACAACAAACAAAACAAAACATAACAAACCAAACAAAACTGAAACATTTCAAACCTGTCGACTAGTTAACCTAAGCTCCTATAGACTAGGATGATCTATTAACCCAAGTTGGTAGCACATATAATTATTCAAATACATGCACATTGCCAGCTTTCTATTGAATAGGTTTTTGAGTAAAGGGTGCAATTATGTGAGCGATCAGGCCTCGATGATGGTTCATGAAGCAAGTATTTTGGGTAGGTTTTTTAGTACAGGGTGCAATTATGAGAGCGATCAGGCCTCGAAGATCGTTCATGAAGCAAGTATCAAATTTGGGGGCTCATACCTCTCCATATCTATGAATCATTTCAAGCTCGATAGATCACTGATTATATCAATGTTGATAGACAAAATGAAGTTCGAGCTTCAAAGAGGGTTTTCAGTATCTTCTCCCCAAAGTTCACATTCAAGTATTGCTTCTACAGTCACGAATTCAGTCATGGAGATAGACAAGAAATCACGCCCAAGTGGTCATGTGCTCAAGATTGAGCCCCAAAATGTTGAATGGATGAAGAAATTTCCATCTGCTGTTGAAAAGGTGAAAGCAGCTGGCTGGTTTACCATGTTCGAAAAGATGGGAGAGTTTCACATAGGGGTTACAAAATCATTTTGTGAAAACCTCGAGGGTTCAATGGTGAAAATGAACGGCCTTAAATTCTCAATAACAGAAGAAACCATTGCACAGGCTATTGGGGTTACTCTCGAGGGTGAAAAATGGTATAAGAGGCAATCAATAGATGAATATTTCAGCCAGTTCCTCCTTCCGGCACACCAAGATCCTGATTGGAGCCAAGGCATTCAGAATACTTTCCTAAACAAGGAATGGCGGGATGTTCTGCAAATTATCCAAAGCTATATAACATGTGAAGGCAGGTTCTCCATTGTATACCGTTATCATATGCGTCTGTTACAGCATGTTTCAAGTACAAAGAAATTAAACTTACCCTATTACTTGCAGAACAGTTTAAGTAAAATGGCATCTAGGGTTAAGAATTAGTTTGATACTCCCAATAACAGTATGTTTCACCATGGCCTAATAAAATTGTTAATTTCTAATGAAGTAGAAAAGCAGGGTAGAACTTGGTCTCATTTTTTATATTGGTCGGGATTTAAAGTGGAATTTAAGGAAGAGAAGAATGGAAAAAGAAAACAAAATCTTTATGGAAAAGAGGTCATTTCTGATTGTACAAAGACAGAGATCTTGTTTGAAAATGAAGAATGCCACCACGAAGAAGAGTTACCTGAAAAAGAGACAGATATATAAACGCCTGCAAATATGAAACAAAAAAATCCTGAATAGTTTAATTGTAGTCCTGTTATACAGCCTGATGATGCAATGGAAGAAGATGAAAAAACTTCACCAGAAGTAAAGCAAGACCCTGTCTCTTCTCATAACAAACCCTCAGAATCCTCAGAGTGTTCATCTGAACCACTCATAGCTTATTTTAGGCCAAGGACAAGACCTGGAAATAAGTTTAGGATGAATATGGAAGCCACATTGAATACTGAACTCAAAAAGGATAATTTCTTAAGCATACAGGATTCACCAAGTGATGATGAGGAATACATGTATGCAAAATTTTTAGAATCAGCTTTAAAACAGATTCTTGAGGGTATTGATCAAAGTCTCAGAAAAATCCCAGATATAACTCCTAAGAATTTTCCCGATGATAACAATGGAAGTATGGAAGATAATGGAGTATCAGTGACTTCGAAGGGAAAAGAGAAAGTAAAAATGCAGTGGTTGAATCCTCCAAAGAGAAAGCAAGTTTTAAAAAGATAATTTCTGATGAAAAATCCGAAGATCCAGATGATGAAATGGAAGAACATGAAAAAGAAAATCAGAAAAAGGAACTCGGTCATTTCAGATGCCAGTATGAACGTATGAGACTAATTAATGATAGTTTGATGAAAGCCAACAATATGTTGAAGCAAGACCTCCAGGAAGTGAACAAAAACTTTGCAGAAGTGACACAGGTAGTTGATGAAGATGTCAAAAGTGGAAGAGCGGCCCAAGAACAGAATGTTCATCTCCAGAAAGATAAAGAGGAACTCAAGAGACAACTCAACCAAATGAAGAAACAGATAATCACATTACAAGCAAAGGCAAAGGCATTAGATGGATTAGCTGTTTTGGCTCATGCAGCCACAAGACTTTGATTAGGTTTCTAAGTTTAATATAGTTTTTACACTTGTCAAGATTAGTTAGTCTCAATATTTTAGATATACATTTTTTCTATATTTAGAAGTCAAAGCCTTGAAAAGTGGATCCTAAAACAAACCTCAAATCTAAACTTTTCCGATATATTGTAAAGCTTTTGGTTTGAAAAGGGAGACACACATGGGAGTCAATCTGCTAGAAGATTGTGTAGTCATGCAATGGTTATCTGATTTTTGGTTTAATGTTGATGTGGAGATCTTCTACTATACCTCTCTTATTGTTATTTGATCAGTATGTTTCTTTTATTACCTTTTACTGAAAGAGATGAAAATTATGTTATAATATGTTTTACTATTGCTTTAGCACTATTCAAATATAGTACCGTTTTATCTTTGTGCTTAATTGTTGTAGTTTGTGGACTGTGTTAACCTATTTGAGGTATTTACTTAACTTTTCCTCTCTCTCAAGGTACTTTCACTTTCCCTTGGTGACTGTACACAGGCATGATTTTGGCAATGGTGCATGGATACTGGCAACTATGAATTAAGATCCCTGGTATGAATTAAGATCCTTGGTACCTTCTTTGTTTTAGTTTTCAGAGGTTGGCATGAAATTTGTACACCAAATTTCCAAACCGATATAGAAGGATGCTTGACATTGTTGTGTAGATTGCATGCATGGTGCTTTGGGTAAGAATGTGGAACCTCACTTCATAAAGAAAGGGTCTAGCATTTCACATTTTCACAAATATTTGTAGACTATGTTTTCAAATCCCAGTTTGTCTCTGGTCCAAGAATCTAGGTGCATTCTTGTGAGGTCTTCAACCATGTAAACATTATAAGATGAGAATTGTTGATTGTGACTTTGAGAACCTTTCCCTGGCCAGGGTGCAGGAAAATCCTCCTCATGATTGGACTTGGACTCTCTACGTGCTGCAATGTTAACATGCAGAAGCCTCAGTTGTTCCATTTATTGTATAACACATTGATATTAATCTTTGATTTTTTTACAAGTTCTTATTTGAGTCATGAAATAGTTTTGGCATTAATGGTATTGGTAATTTGGAATCAATTGCTCTTTGAGCAAATTGACAAAATTGTGTAAGCAATTTATGACTTTGTTTTGTTTATCTAGTTTTTGGAGTTCTATATAGATTTCAAAATCCATTATGTTTCAAATATGAATCCTTTCAATTAGAAAGATAGGAAATAAATTCTGAAACCTGTAACTAATGTTTTTTAGAGGTTAGAATTCAATGTTTTGGGAGCTCTCACGTATAGCATTATGTTGTAAAATCTCTTTGGGAAAGGAAAGGAGTAAGGAAATGAATATCTGGAGATGAATGTGGAATGTGTGAGCAATCGTGTACTTTTGCTTCTATAATTGTAATTTCTCTGTTGTCAATGGAAATATAACTAGATGGATTTCACAATAGTATTAGCTTTAGGAAGTATAACAATTGTTGTTGTTATTTGAATAAAGTGTCCATTGTCCATTCATGTTGCTTGGCATGATCAAGTTCATAACTTTGTTATGAAGACGCTAGCCTAGCCCTCCCACACCAGCTTGTGGTTTATTGCTTACCACGATCTTAGTTGTCCTATAGGAGGCCCTTGGAGATCCCTATGAAGGAAACTGATCTAAAATGTACTTGGCGATACATTCCATCAATTGAATGTGACCTATGATCAATCCTGATCCTACAATTCTATATTCACACCCACTCAACCCCTACGCCTGCTTATAGTTACAACTAAAATCCTATGAAGTATCTCATTGCCTATTTGTGACTGGTGACGGATTCTCCTTGAAGAACTACACGAAAATGTTGAACAAGAAAAATAAAATGAAAAGCAGAACATTTGAAATGAGAATGGATTTGATATGTTTTCTCCTTATATGATTTAAGATTGGGGCTTAATATCTTGTCCAGAAAACTGAGTGCAACATGGGATGTTCAAAGTTCAAATGATGCCAACTTTTGTTTTTCATGATAAGAATAGAAATGACAATTCCTAATCCATTTTTTCACTGTTTGATGATTTTCTGGATTGTAGCTTGCATGAGAATGACAATAATTTTGCTTATCTGAAATGCATACATGTATATTGACATGAAGAGGGATATTATAGGAGAAGGGGAATTGCATTACCGTGATATGCGATGATACAGGTGATTGCATTACCGTTTGAATCCCATAAATATCTTGAATAAGGTATATGATGGTCTGTTTATGGATACTTTGTATCATACATACCCTTTAACAGTGTCAACTCAGATATATTGCTTAGGCATAGCTTTGGTGTTTCCTGTCTACTCTATATGTGTTTAGAAGATTGTGCAGTCATGCAATGGTTATCTGTGTAAGAAACTTACATCTCGAGGACCAACTTCAGCACATGGACCACACAGGAGTGTTGAAGTTGATAGAGATCAAAATTATGTTATAAATTCTTTTACTGTTGCTTTAGCGCTAGTCAGAAATTTCGATGGTAATTATGAGGAAATTTTGCTTCTGTAGACCATATTGCTAAATTGAAAGGTAACACAGGTGGCTTTTATTTTCTATAGTACAAGGTACTATATTTGTACCCACACTTCAGATCTGATTTTTGGTTTAATTTAGACGTGTAGATCTTCAACAGCACCTCTCTTATTGTTATTTGATCAATAGAGAGAAATTAGGGATATTTTTATTTGGCATCCCACCACCCTTCCTTATACTGTGATGATGAATTTTTAGGCTATATTGGACAGTTGTACATTTGAGAGAGATATGACTGGTTGTACCTTCCCCACCTTGATTGAGATATGATTGGTCTTGTGGTACCTTATCTTTCACTTGTGTTTAATGGGGTCATTTACCCTCCTTGAGTAACTTTTTTAAAACCACCTTGTTGAAGTTTTTCTCTTATAGAGTACTACGGTTGTTTGGCCACATTTGGAGCATACCCTTGGTTCTAAGGGTCATGGGTCCCAAGGATACCACCTTCAAGCTTAAAGTGTAGCTGACAATGGAAGACACAAGTGTAGTTTATTACCACCATGCAAATTTAATTTAGGGAATCTTATAGCAGTGAGTCCCCTGAGGGGGGATGCAAGTGATGTACCCACTGGTAATGAACCAGATCTTTGCTTCCAATTGAGGGAAGATGGTCCCTTTGAAGATAAAAGGCTTCCTCTAATTGTATCATGCCTTGGCCTTGAGATAGGAAATTCAATGAAATTGGGAGTCCTTGATTGAGACTAAACCATTTTAGTGGAGGGATTTCATCCAGAATTGATCATAGAATGAGATATAGACACTGTGGGAAAACACATGATGATGTTGATTTGTGTGTGATTGCATATGCAACTAGAAAATATATAGAAGGTGGCATGAAATCAAATGAAATTCTGGGTAACAGCAAGTGCAGAGAAGTTTCATGTGTCACATAAGAAGACGGAAATTGATTATGGAGAAAATCCCATCTCCATGAAGTGTTGTATGGAGTTAGAAATATTTGCATGGGAGATGTAAACATGGTTGTGATACATGTAAAATTGTGTAATTTGTCTTTGTTTGAAGTTGTTTGGTCTTAAGTGAATACATCTTCCCATTTGAGTGCATGGTAATTGCATTGTTTGCATGTGGTGCCTATATAGTTCTATGGTATTTTTGGCAAATCCTCTTACATAAAGTGCACTTGATAGTGAAAATTTATGCAGCTCATCAAAATTTGCAATTGGGATCTTTATTTGTTTTGGTTTTTATTGGGTTGGTACATTCATTGGATTAGGTGGCCTCTAACATGGAAGCTAAGTTGGTCTCTTCTATTGTGCCCTGCCAAGAGTTGCTTGTTCAAAAATGCAATGAGTGTTGAGAATTGAAAACCGTAGCATTGCAAACTTCAAATGATAGAATTCGTGGAACAATTGTTTCATATAGGGGCCTTTTCCTTTAAGGCCTCAATGATATACTACCATAGAGCTGGGAGAAGGGCCCGAGGGAGAAGCTGAAGGCATGACTGTTAAGCCAGATGTGGGGTTCAGAATGAGACAAGGAGGATATTTTGGTGGTTACCAAAAGTTGTAGTTTCAATGGCGATCGGATCACCCTTCAAGTGCTATCCACATGTGCTTAAGACCAGGGCTTACAACTATTCATGTTTATACATTTAGTTCAAGTTCTTGAGATATCTATCTAGGACTGTGTTTGTTGTTTACAAGCAAGTTTGATGATAAATGACTCTGAGAAAGTTCTATTAAGAAGTGAATAGAGCTAAGGTATAATTCTTTGTAAGACCGTGCTCATACATTGCAAAAAGTTGTTTAAGCCTTATGATTATTCAAAGGACACAAGGATGTGAAATCTGAGCTTGAAGAAGAACAATTTGCAAAGCATTGAAACATATTGAAAGCATATTTGAAGGACTTGTGTTATAACTTGAAGACTGAGTATATTCTTTGTGACCAAATTGAAGTTGAGTTTGAATAGTGTTATGGGATAACATCAGTTATATCTTCATGAAGACCGAGCCTATTCTTTGTGACCAAATTGAATTTGAGTTTGAATATTTGTGCCATTAAAAGACAAAACTTTAAGTTGAAGAATTGATTGTTGAAAAGGGATAAGTATGAAAACTACTTGAACAAATTTTATTTATGTTACTGCTTATCATAAAGACTTAATGGTAACTACTTTAAGGAATACAATGCAAGAATATTTGTTTGATGAAGTTTGATAGAATTGGAAACCATCATTAAGCATACTTGTTTACAGATCTGAAAGGAATCATTGAGATGTAAGATATGGTTCATGAGAAGTGCTTCCAATCTATGACTGTATCGTCGCATTCAATTTTGTTTTTTTTTAACTCCTAGGTATCATCTCTATATCGACGAACATCAATGTAGGCTATACAAAATGTTTCGCCGCAGTTGCTGAACCTGCCACGAATGTTTGGGAATGCAACCGTGGATACTGCAACAATAATTCGTGGAACTATAAAGGCATCTTCCACTCAGGTGCCGAATCTACCATGAAATATTGTGAATGGATTCGTGTATATTGCGATGAATATTCATGGAAGGTTCAGCAGATTCGTGGAAATTTACAGGAGTTGTGCGTCGATATAGAGATGAAATTTCGTGGAAGGATTCATTTTCCGTGGATATGAAAGGTGTTGTGTTGTTGACACATGGCATCAAAAAAACATTGCTATTGCCAGGAAGTGGAAGTTTCGTCCCTATATCCACAGATTTCTTTCCACGAAAAAAACAAACCCAAATCGTTGAAACAAGGACAAAAATTCATGGCTATTACAACGAACTTTCGTGGAAAATTACACCATATGTAGTAGTGAAGGATTCGGCTATTGACGAAATACTACACAAAGAATCCCTCAAGAGAAAATTGGAATCCATTGAAGACTAGTTGGAGATCTCGATAAATCCCATCCCAAATTCCATGGTGAGAATGGAGAATTTTTATCACGTGCGAGATAAATTCAAGAGGATAACTAATTGCAAGATGAATATCTCTTCGATGTAGTATGAATCCATCAATATAGGCACCAAATCAAACCCCCAGAACATCAACCTGGGAACTCAGTGTATTCCACATGAAAGGATCACGTTAATTTGACTATTTAAAGAATACAAGGATGTGTTCCTATGGACGTACGGTTACCTCAAGACATTCGACCCTAAAATCATGTAGCAAATTATCTCGTTGAAACCGAAGGTTAAACCCTTCCAAAAAAAGCTGTGCAAAATGCACCCTAGTCTAGATACTTTGGTCAAGGAAGAACTAAACAAATTACTGGCTGTAAAAATCATCTTTCTAGTAAGAAACACTCATTGGGTATCAAATCTTATCCCAGTGACAAAAAATAACGGAATCATCTGATTGTGTGTTGATTTCTTGAATTTGAATAAAGGATCCCAAAAGGATAATTATTTGGTCCCTCCAACGAAGCAGATCCTAGAATGTGTCTCGAGAGCCAATATCTTCTCCCTGCTAGATGGATTTTCCAGGTACAATCAAGTCTTAGTCTCTTACGAGGATCAGTTGAAAATGGATTTCAAAATGAAGTGGGGAACTTATGCCTATCGCGAGATTCCCTTTGGACTAATGAACGTAGGAGCAACATTCTAGAGGGAAATGGACATAGAATTCTAGGGGCTAATAAATAAATCAGTTGTAGTCTACTTGGATGATGTAACGATATTTTCCGTCAACAAACAAGGTCACTAACATCATCTTAGACAAATCTTCGATCACTACAAACGATATGGAATCTCCCTGAATCGTAATAAAAATAAAAATAAAATGTAATTGAAGGGAAATTGCTTGGGTTAGTTGTTTCAAAAACTAGGATTATGATCAAACCTGAGATAACCAACACTATCTCAACTTCCATTCACTCACAACAAAAATTCCATTTAGTCTTTCCTTAGAAAAATTAATTTTGTGAGGAGATTATGTTATCACTCCAGGAAACTACCTAGGGTTATAAGCTAGGTATGCCTGGTAACTTGAGAAATCATATTTTTGTGTTTTCTGAAAAGGTGGATCAATGGGATAACTGAGAAGACTAAGCAGTAAGACAACCTGACATGCCTCTAAATAAGCCAGTGCTTCGAGAAATTAAATATCAGCCACAGTAAATAATCAAGGTATGAAGAATATTGCCTAGACAACCAAGTACATTAACATGCAGGGTTTATGCAACCAAGTACATACATAACGCAGGGTCACACTAAGCAATAAGAAGTTCCTCCATTCAAATCATGAGCATAAGCTAAGCTAATTCAAACAGGGTGCAGAATAATGGAAAATGTAGACAGACTGATATCTAATGACCAAAGAAAACTGTGATTCATATAGCAAGAAAGTGTCAAGTACATAGCCCCAAATATATCCAAACTTGAACCTCCTCCTAATAGTCTTGGTTCTGTGGCTTTATAGCCTTTACTCTGCTAGTTCAGCGAACAAAACTGAGATCTGGGCAAAATTAGAGAAAATTGGCAAAAACAGGCTTTCGGCAGTTAACTCTTCTGCTGATTTCGTGCCTTAGCCGCCGGAAGTCAGACCTTTCGGCAGCTAATGAGCTCTGTGGGGCTCGCCTAAGCTGCCGAAAGCTGTAACCGTTTCAAAAATTTAAACCCAAAACGTTGCTTTCTGCTGATTTCGTGCCTTAGCCGCCGGAAGTCAGACCTTTCGGTAGCTAATGAGCTCTGTGGGGCTCGCCTAAGCTGCCGAAACCTGTAGGATTCCTGAAAAAACTTTCTTTGGAAAAAATCGATTTTCTCAACCGTCCGATGTCCGTTTTACGCGTTCGAATAGTCTATTTTGATCTACAGATCATAAGCTATCCATTGGTGCTTCAAGATCTGAATTTGGAGTTCGGGAAGGCCGTCAAAATCGCCCCGCAAGATCACGCGATTTCAGCAGAAAATTCCTCTTGAGTTATGGTTCAACAATGAAAATACCTCACAGGGCAGCCAGGTGACAAATCATAGCTGAGCATTCGGGATTTATTTAATAACAGAGCATGTTGCAATAGACAGATGACATAATGACTGGAGATTTAGCCTGAGATTGTAGGGATGAAGCGTTCTAGTTCAAACTGACTTTGTGGCTAAAATTTAGGAATGGAATCGAAACCACTTTCACAGACTCAGTTAACTGCCGAAAAGATGGGATTTTTTGATATTGAAGGCCAAGACTCACAAAAATAAAAAAATTTACCCATTCTATCAACCAAAATGACGGTGGTCAATTTGGGAGATAACAGATTCGTTCCTAGTTTTGTCCAACTAGTAAAACCTCTTCAATATATGATCAAGAAAGATTTAGTATTTAAATGGGATAAAAAGGAAAAAGATTCATTCATCTCCATAAAAGAAGAAATTGCACATGTCTTCACTTTAATGAGTCTCAATTTTGACGAATATTTTATTATGTATACTTTTTCTTCTGACATATCTTATGTAGCAGTGTTGACTCGGAAAAATCATGAAGGATCTGATATGTCAGTCTCGTTTGTGAGTTCTGGACTACAGAGCACAGAATTAAATTATCCAAAGGTAGACAAACAAGCCTTTGCAATTTTTAAGGTTGTTAAACATTTCCGACCCTACCTGCTAAAGTCACACACTGAGGTTATAGTTCCCTACCCCATAGTCAGAAACGTAATAGTACAAAAGGACCTTAGAGAAAGAAGAGCACATAGGATTAGTTCTCTTAAAGAATACGACTTAGAGATAAATGTTGATGTATATGTAACTTCGGAATGTATTTCACATATATGTATATTGTATTCCTATAGAGATGGTATTATTCCTCTATAAGGAAGTGTCGTCATTTATATTGTAAGTGTCGTAACTTATAATTGATGGGTTATTAGACCACCTTATTTGGGGTCGGCCCTGTATAAGTCATGTGGGTCAAAGGGTTATTAGACCACCCTATTGGGGGTCGGCCATGTGGGTCAAAGGGTTATTAGACCACCCTATTGGGGGTCGGCCCACTCAGCATTATGTTATGTGGTAAAGTTCGAGCCTACATGAGTTGGGTAAAAAGGCAAGTCAAGTCAAGTATAAATAGAGTGCGGGAGGCACTCTATTTGCTCACTCACTTCTCACACATGCACTCAAGGAGGAGTGGCGCACTTATGGAGGAGAAGGATCTGCTGCTAGGTTATGTCTATCTCTCTTGGTTGGTTGTATCATTGCTCTATCTATCTCTGAGGAAGTTATTGGGGTTTTTCACCTTTATGGTTTTCCCCAAGTAAATCTTTGTGTCTCTTGTGTGCTTGCATTATTGTCTCCATGATTGATATGCTGTACATGTTGTTCTCTCAGTTAAGATCCTAGATCATATTGAAGTAAATTCTGAAAATTTAACATGGTATCAGAGCTAGCCTGAAAGAAGGCATGATATGGCATGTATGACACTTGTTGCACTTACGATGCTAGGGCTTGATATAGCAAAAACCAGTCATCGTAGCACTTTCGCTATAAATCCGTTTTGGTGAATTTTGCGGATCTAAAATTGTTACAGGCCGAAGCTAAGATATCCAGGTACCTTGTGTCCAAAGGACAACCTCTAATTCGTTTTACTTTGTGATTTATGATCTGTGCAATATAGGGTTTCTGCCTCTTCCAGATCTGAGTCAAAATCAGGTGACCTTGGGAAAAAGGTCATAACTTGGGCTAGGAAGCTCCAAATGAAATTTCGTGAAAAGTGACAGGTATCACACAGACTGTACTATCTCAAAACTCTTTTTCAGAGGCCGAAGTTGAACCAGTGACACGTGGCACGCCGTACAAGTTCGCTCTACTGTTTTATCCCATAAACAGGTCACCTTGCGACACTTGGCATAACTCTCTCTCAGAAAATCCAATTGAGTTCAGACCTGTCAGGATGGAAAGATAACAGGCCGAGCTATCTCAGGAAAAGTTTTTAGAGGCCGAAGTTGAAACAGTGACACGTGGCACGCCGTACAAGTTCTCTCTCCTGTATTATCCCAAAACAGGTCACGTTGCGACATTTGGCATAACTCTCTCTCAGAGAATCCAATTGAGGTCAGACCTGTCAGGATGGAAAGCTAACAGGTCAAGCTATCTCAGGAAACGTTTTCAGACCCTTTGGATCGAAAATTTCGGAGTTACACCAGAAACAATCAGGTACATATTTCTGTCAAAACAGAATTATTTTTGAGTACCTTCATTCATGGCTTCCGGAATTTAGGGCTTTGGAGAAAGTTGAAATTTTTGTAATCGGAGACCACGGCTGGATGCTACTCATCAAAATAGAAATTTAGAGACCAAGATCAGAATTTTTGGTTGGGCAGAAGGCCGGGATTGATTAGACCCTAGTTCGGGACTTTGATCAGAAAAGTGGAAAATTAGGGCTTCTGTAAAAATGGGAATTTTTGAAATCTGTGACCACGGCTGGAAGCTCCTCAGAAAAATAGAAGCTTAGAGCTTTGGATCAAACATTTTGATTGGGCGGAAGAGTGGGCTTCATCAAACCCCATTTCAAGGTCACGTCCAGTGAATCCGGAAGTTTCAAAGGCAAAATTGAGGAGTGAAACTTTGCAGTTTTCAAATTATGAATATACCAATTTGATCAGCTCATCAAGGCGCATATTTCTATCCTTTCAGAAGTTTGAAATTCAAAGTTTGAATTTTTGGGGTTTCTCTGACAAACCCATATCCAGCTCCAGGTCCAGTTCTTGCACATCAAGTGGATTGGGTTAATCCTAGAAGAAGATGGATTGGTCACCTACATAGGTGAAGAAGTTCCTGTTTCAGAGGGAGATGAGGCTAAGGCCTTACATAAGAAGATTACAAGCGATCTCGACAGGTATGACTCATCGAGGTATGTTTTGATATTTGTCCATGATTAAGTTTATGGTATGTTTGTCTTCATGTTATTACAGTTAAGTACAATTTTGTTTTTAGATTTGTCGTATCACCTTAACAAAATTATGAATGCATGATAGAAGATATTCATTATTTAGGGTGTTGACACTTATGATTGTACTAATGCATTATGGTGTTGTATGAGGTTTATGTTGTCTACTAACATGAAAGGTACACCAAAAAAGACAAATCATGTTCCAGTTCAAGAACATATGATCATGGTGACATGAGGATAAAGACTCATCCATTGTCATGGATCTCATAGAAGATCCATTTACGAGGTATGTATAACTTGGTTTTATAATGGCTAACCATTGAGACATGCAGGTTACTAGCACAAGTCATTGAAGAGAACCAAAAGACATTATACGGGTATGTTAGACATAACTAGCTAGCATGCTAATCCAGGTATGTTTTTCCTATATCAAGATAGAATCCTACCTTGTGTTAGGATCTTATACTGTTGTTGATAATGATTATTCATGAAGTCATAGGTTCGAATAATCATGATTGTATGCATATTATGTTTCTTACCATAATTGATGATATGACTAACCAGAAGAGTCATGAAGGTATAGGTTTGAATAATCACTGGTTTTATGCATATTATATCTCTTATCTTGATTGATGATTCAACTAACCTGAAGAGTCATAGGTTTGAGTAATTACAGGTTTAGACATGTTATGTTTCTTATGATTTGACTAACCATAAGAATACTACATAAACCTTGAATACTAATGCTTATTATTTCTGTTTGAAATGATCATGACTATACATGCTTAAGATTATTGTGTTTTAATAGTATACTAATGAATGTATGATTTTATATGAGTTCACAAGGATAACACAATCATGATACTAATAAGCATGCATAGGGACCAAGGATGAATATGAGTTCAAGAACAGGTAATTTAGGAAGCAAAGATCAAGAGGGAGCACTCTCCAGTTGCTCCTGCAAGAAAGCAAAGGAGCACACTCCAGTTGTTCCTGTAAGAAAGCAAAGGAGCACACTCCAGTTGTTCCTACAAGAAAGAAAAAGAGCACACTTCAGTAGTTTCTACAAGGATGCAGATATTCAGAGGGAGTTGACCATCTTTCCACAAAGGTGTAGAAGAAGCTACTTCAGATTAGGACTCCAGCAGCTCCTGCAAGGAAGCAAAGACTCAGAGGGAGTACACCCAACGAACAAACAAAGATAAGTATTTTAATTATCATTTCTTGCATATATGTTTGTTTAAAATAAAATTGTTCAATGATGTATATGCTCATGTTCCTAGACTTAGGATATGTATTGTGCATATTAGAATAGTTGCATTGATGAACAGTATACTACTAATATACATGGGTAAGTGGCCTATGGCACTGTACAACATTCCATTGCTACTTATCTAGAATGAAACCTCTTTGCTGACATGTTGGGAGTTGTGCACACTCTTAACAATGTTCTGGTAGAGATTGGAAGGCATCTAGAAAGTTACAGGATATGGATAAATGTTGTATTAAAGCATTGTCTAAGATAATTGCATGACTATATGACATATTTCTTTATGTGTAAGAATTTGTTCTGAAAATTATGAGATGTTTCTAATCATGCAATTTAACCTGTTTTGTAGGAAAGATCGTATATCTTCACCTACAAAAGGACTACAACATTTGTTCCAGTAACAACGATATCTATTGAAGATATTGAAGTTCCCAGGATCTGGGATGAAGAAATGGAATGCCATGATCCGTCGATCATGAAGAATGATGTTTGGGATGCGATCCCAAGAGCTAAAGGGAAGTCTGTTGTGACTTCCAAATAGAACTATCAGATCAAGCATGTTGCAGATGGCAGCATTGAGAAATACAAAAGTGATGAAATAGAAGATGCACCAGATGGATTTCAAGACAACATGGTGTAGTCATATATGTGTGCAGAACTTGATATGGTAGGATAGACAGCTTTCTATCCATCTTGGGCTTTACCAAGAATAAAGCAGATTCCAACCTTTTCTACAAGGTTGAGGAAGGCAATCCAGCGATACTACTATTTGGATGACCTGTTTGTATCAGGTGAGGATAGATTGATTGCCGACACGCAGCGGAAGCTTGTTGCCGAGTTCGAGTTGAGGAACTTGGGGATGATGCACTATTTGTTTTTGGCATGTGGCAGAGTGATGGAATCTTCCTTGGACAAGGGAAGTCTGCAGTAGAGATCCTGAAGAGGTTCAGGATGATGGATTGCAAGGCCATGGCCACACCTATGGTGTCGAATCTGAAGCTTCCATGTGATGCTTCATCTGAGCCAGTTGATGTCTCTATGTATCGTCAGATGATTGGATCCTTGATGTACCTGACGAACACGAGACCAGACATTTGCTTTGCTGTGAACACATTGATCCAATTCCTGACGGATCCGAGGAGTGTTCACCTGGTTGCTGTAAAGCATGTTCTGAGGTACCTGAAGGGTACAGTGGATTATGGGCTCAAGTATGAAGCGAATCAAAAGTTTAACCTACAGGGTTATGTTGATTCAGATTGGGTTGGCAGTGCTGCAGATAGGAAGAGCACATCTGGGTGCTGTTTCAATATGGGATCAGGTGTGATCTCTTGGTTTAGCAGGAAGCAGTCCTGTGTAGCACTGAGTACAGCTGAGGCAGAGTATGTTGCAGCCTGTTCAGCTAGTTGTGAGGCAGTATGGCTACGGAAGCTACTGTCTGAGTTATTTGATCTCCCGTTGGAGGCTACTGGTATCTTCTGTGATAACCAAAGTTGTGTGAAGCTGTCCGAGAACCCAGTGTTTCATGGCAGGTCGAAACACATAGAGATCAAATATCACTATATCAGGGATATGGTGCAGAGAGGAGCTATGAAGCTTCTGTATGTTGCGACAGACGAGCAGATTGCAGATGTGCTGACAAAGCCACTAGCCAGAGTGAAGTTCGAGTACTTCAGAGAGAGGCTTGGCGTTCTTCAGATAAAGGACACTTCGAGGAAGAAGTGATGGACACATTTGCTGAAGCCATTCCAAGCATGTTGGAAGGAGGATCCTTCACATGGCTGTGGATGTAAGCGCTGGATAATGGGCATCAGGATGATGTTCTGGTTTCTGCTGGATATGATCAGGTGGATCATTTATGTATGGATGCATCATGTTGGATGCTGGATATGATCAGTTGGATCATGTGTATTTATTTTGTATATGCATCATGTTGGATGCTTGGACCATGTATCTGTATATGTATCAGGTGGATACATTGTATGATCAGGTGGATCATGTATGGTGATATGTATCATGTATCAGGTAGATACTTGGTATGCATCAGGTGGATGCATTGATGATCAGGTGGATCATGTATGATGATATGTATCAGGTAGATACTTGGTATGCATCAGGTGGATGCATTGATGATCAGGTGGATCATGCAGCAGGATGTTGCAGTGATGATCAGGATGATCATGGATGATGAGCTTCAGGATGTTGCTCCAGATGACATGCAGCAGGATGTTGCAGTGATGATCAGGATGATCATGGATGATGAGCTTCAGGATGTTGCTCCAGATGACATGCAGCAGGACGTTGCAGTGATGATGATCAGCACGATCATGAGTACATCAGGATGATGTATGTTGAGTATCAGGTTGATACTCTGTGGCCGTGGATCAGGTTGTGCAAGATGAGCATGTCTGGGAGATCCTATAGGTCGGAGTTGTGTACCCGTAACAGCCTGGGATGCTCTTTCGAGACATTGCTCTGGGAGGACATGTAATTTGTGCCCTGGGAGATTTCAGGTCGGAGTTGTGTACCCGTAACATCCTGAGATGCTCTTGCGAGGTTTTGTCCTATGGCATGTAATTTGGGCCCTGGGAGATTTCAGGTCGGAGTTGTGTACCCGTAACATCCTGAGATGCTCTTTCGAGGTTTTTCCATGACCACATGTAATAGCGCCCTGGGAGATTTCAGGTCGGAGTTGTGTACCCGTAACATCCTGAGATGCTCTTGCGAGGTTTTGTGGTGGACCACATGTAATTTGTGCCCTGGGAGATTTCAGGTCGGAGTTGTGTACCCGTAACATCCTGAGATGCTCTTTCGAGGTTTTGTGGTGGGGTCACATGTAATAGCGCCCTGGGAGATCCTATAGGTAGAGCTGTGTGCTCGTAACAGCCTAGGATGCTCTTTCGAGGTTTTGTGACGCACATAAAAGTCCTGAGGATTCCACAGTATGGCCAGTGATGACGAAGACCTGCAGGTGGTGGGCCTACATCCAGTATGAAAAAGGACTGGCTCTGTAGAACTTCCTATGATGAGTAGATTCAGAGATTGATTGAGATAGCAGCAGCAGTGACGATGATGATGACTCGATGACGATTATCTAGTGACGATGATCCAGAGAAGATGACTTGTGCTAGAAGAACTGTGCTGAGAAATACCTTCCTAGTTAAGAGGGAGTGTTGATGTATATGTAACTTCGGAATGTATTTCACATATATGTATATTGTATTCCTATAGAGATGGTATTATTCCTCTATAAGGAAGTGTCGTCATTTATATTGTAAGTGTCGTAACTTATACTTGATGGGTTATTAGACCACCTTATTTGGGGTCGGCCCTGTATAAGTCATGTGGGTCAAAGGGTTATTAGACCACCCTATTGGGGGTCGGCCATGTGGGTCAAAGGGTTATTAGACCACCCTATTGGGGGTCGGCCCACTCAGCATTATGTTATGTGGTAAAGTTCGAGCCTACATGAGTTGGGTAAAAAGGCAAGTCAAGTCAAGTATAAATAGAGTGCGGGAGGCACTCTATTTTCTCACTCACTTCTCACACATGCACTCAAGGAGGAGTGGCGCACTTATGGAGGAGAAGGATCTGCTACTAGGTTATGGATATCTCTCTTGGTTGGTTGTATCATTGCTCTATCTATCTCTGAGGAAGTTATTGGGGTTTTTCACCTTTATGGTTTTCCCCAAGTAAATCTTTGTGTCTCTTGTGTGCTTGCATTATTGTCTCCATGATTGATATGCTGTAGATATGCTGTACATGTTGTTCTCTCAGTTAAGATCCTAGATCATATTGAAGTAAATTCTAAAAATTTAACAATAAAGTCGACGAAGATTGTAAGAGGGCAGGGACTTTGCAGACTCGCTACCAAGGCCATGGATGCTCAAGAACATGAAGAGGGAAAGGGCCAAGAAATTTTTTAATGAACATCAACAACTGGACAAATGTTGGTTTGATAATAATTATGTCAACAATAAAGACTTTCAGGTAGGTGACCTAGTCCTGAAATGTGATAAATCCCATGAAACCAAAGGGAAACACTCGAAGTTTCAACAACAGTGACTTAGTCCATTTCAAATTCAAGAAAATATTGGCGAAGGAACTTTCTGTCTCAGAACCTTAGAGGGGGGAGTAGAATATCTTCCTGTTAATGGCCAAATCCTGAAGAAATATTTTTCTTAGTCACTTCATGTGATTTAGTTTGTAAATGTCACGTCCCCACCGACCTACCTGGCCACTAGAGACCATGATCCATTTTTTTTTCTCCCAAAACATCGACTAAGTGCCCATACACATAGTCAGGAGAGCTCAGATCCGAAATCCGCATCCCAAACAGCGAATTCTGCAACCGTCATTCTGCAATAACAAATTCTGAAATCCGCATCCTGAAACCCACAACCCACAATTGCGGATTCAAGAATGCAGAAATCCTAAATTCCAAAAAATACACCTTTGACAATCCCGCAACTCGCATCCCGAAATTGCGGGTTTGGGATTGCGGAAATCCAACCTTACGAAAAATATTTGTTCGACAATCCCGCAACCCGCATCCTGAAGTGCGGGTTCAGTATTTCGGAAATGCCAACATACAAAAAATATTCGTTTCGACAATCCCGTAACCCGCACCCCGAAATTGCGGGTTCTAGATTGCGGAAATCCCTGCTCCTGTAAGGAAATTTCACCCAAACTGCTAAGGGGCATAACTTCTCCCTCCAGCATCCAAATGGGGCAAGGTTGGTACCATTGGAAAGCTCTTGGAGAGCCCTATCCAATGGTAGGATCCCCCTAACTAGGTGAGGCACCTAAGCTTTCCATTTCTCCTCCCCTAAAGTTCTAACTGTGTCCACACTTGGACATTTCCAACTTTCTGAATTATCAAGATTCTTCCTTACCACCTGACCTACGGAGGTTTCGGGAACCACTACCAGGTTGACCTTCTCTCCCCGGGGAGTAGGTGTAAGTATACATCACCTTCACAAGGTTAGCAATGCATAAACATTCATCCACAATAATGAAACACTATCATTTAACATAACATGTGAAATGCATTAACAGGATTAGTCACACATCTATCATATGCAGAATTACAAGGCATTAACTCATGCAATATAAGACATGCATACAATAATGGGCTCAGCCTCTTACTCTACCTATACATGACTTCATGTCAACAAATTCATATAACCATACATTTAACAATTGCACCATTGAACATAAGCAACCACTCAATCAACAATCCCATGATTATACACAAGCATTCATCACAACAATGAAGCAACATCATTTAACATAACCAGAATACTTATCTTTGAATTCTGAAGCAACTGGATAAGTGAGAGCAACGTTCCACCCAACCTTAGATCTTTGTCCAGCCTATACTCTTTCAGCTGAGAGATCACCCCCGAGCTGGGCAGTGTATCCACTAAGGAGAGCTAACAGGTTCTCTCACAGTCCAGACTTCATTCACATACTAAACCAGTCTGTAGTTGGGTTTATCAAGCATTTCAGGGAACCTACCCATGCTAAGCCAACCTACAGGGGTTTATCAAGCATTCAGGGGCAACAAGAAAGGCATTGCTAAGCCAGTGAGTTCATCCACAAAACTGCAGGCATCTCAACACTCAGTTGACCTGGTATCCACAATACCTACCACATCCAACATAAGGAATACCTACACACTGTTATGCAGTCTCTCAAGGCATCTTCCCTTCCAGTGTTATTCCAGGATGGGCATAGAAAGGTCTAGTCTCTCTCAGTCGACCTGGCACCCACAATACCTACCACATCCAATACAAGGAAGATCCTATCACTATTGTACAGTCTCTCACGGTCCTTCCCTTCCAGTGTTATTCCAGGATGGGCATAGAAAGATCCATTCACTAGTTCAATGATACTATAGCCTTCACTGGGTTTATCAAGCAACCCAACTCTTTTCCCCACAGTTCAACAACTGATTTGTATACAGGCTTGGCGTTTTCTCACAACCACTCTGCCAAATCACTCTGCAATCCCTTCTATCCACACCACACCATCGTTGTAACTGGGGTTCACACGCAGGTGCTATGGTTATCGGCTCTTGGTAATCTCTCTCACACAAAGGACACCATTAATTTCCCATTCCCCTCCTGAACTAGCTCAGCGTATATAGGAAATGCACAGGTGAGTTCTATCTGAGGTTGATGGGTCGTGAGTGGAAAGGGTGTGTGGGTGTGAAAAATGAGTGCCTCCTCAGTATCCTCCCCCCTGGGTATTCGACAGGCTCAACGAGTTTTCCCAGGTGATTGAGTGTCATTCTTTTCAAGAAATTAGAGCCATGCCCTGCCATACGAAATCGCAGGAATGCTCCATCTACAGCCGCCTCAATCATCAAGGTTCTCAACCACCCCTCTGAAGTTGCATTAATGTGAGTAGGGATTTCAAGCAGGTTCTCAGTCAGACATGTGGAAACATGGACAACCAATCCCAAACCCCCTCACCTCTCCCTAGTGGATACACACAGCCCCTTCTCTTTCGTTGCCTCCTTAGCCAGCTTCTTGATTATTTTATTCATTTAATAATAACTACATCATTTACATTCCTTCATGGCTTAGTCAGCCCAAAAAATAATCAAACTGTACAAATACTTGCCTAAGCAATAAAATTAAATATCCACTAGTGGGGCCTTGGCCTTGAGCTCCACATTAGGGAAATTACACATACTGTATATACACAGTATTTACATCAAATCCAAATACATCAAGGTAAAAATGGGGTATTACAACTCCCTCTCCCTTAAAATAACACCGTCCTCGGTGTTCTCAAAACTAAACAAAAATGGGAATGCCTCTCTCATGGCATCCTCCATCTCCCATGTGACCTCTTCTGGGTTAAGGTGCCTCCACTGTACCTTTACCTGATCTATGGCCTAGTTCTAGAGCAAGGTAACCTTCCTTTCGAGGATGCATGTAGGCTCCACCTGGAACTCTCCCTTTGGTTCCACCTGTATCACATGCCAATCAATGATATTATTAGGATCATGTACGTATTTCTTAAGCAAAGATACATGAAAAACATTATGAGCTTTCATGTTAGCAGGAAATGCAATTCTATATGCAACTAGCGCTATCCTATAAAGGACTTCAAATGGCCCACAATATATTGGTGCCAACTTGGCACAACTTCCCAACTTCATGGCACTCTTCCTGGGTCTCACTCTCAAGTAGACATGATCCCCAATCTGGAATTCCTTATGCACTCTCTTCAAATCTGCATAACCCTTATGCCTGTCCTGTGCTACTTTCAGATTCTGCGTGATCTTAACAACTTCATGTTCCATCTCCTCAATCATTTCTGGTCCAAGCACAACTCTGTTCACTGGATTGTCCCAGCTCACTGGAGTTATGCATCCTTTTCCATACAACACTTCAAAAGGGCTCATTCCTAATGATGCATGATGTCCATTATTGTATGTAAATTCTACCAAGTGTAGGTAATCTTCCCACTTGGATGGTTTATCCATCACATATATTCTTAGCATGTCTTCAAGGATCTGATTCACTCTCTCTGTCTGACCGTCTGTCTGAGGATGATAGGTTGTGCTAAACTTCAATTGAGTTCCCAACTCTTGGAATAAACCTTTCCAAAAATTGGATGTGAACTTGGTGTCACGATCTAAAACTATTTCCTTGGGCAATCCATGCAATCTGAATATCTCCCTCATGAAGATATTTGCAATGTCAATAGACTTGTCAGTGGACTTGACTGGAATAAAGTGAGATACCTTTGATAGCTTTTCCACCACAACCATGATTGAATCATGCTTCTTCACTGTCATAGGCAATCCTGTTATGAAATCCATAGAAATCACTTCCCACTTCCACTCCGGAATGGGTAATGGCTGCAACAATCCTGCTGGATGTTGGTGCTCTGCCTTGACTTGTTGGCACCTCTGACATCTAGCAATGTACTCAACTATGTCCTTCTTCATACCACGCCAAAAGTATTGCTTCCTCGTTGTTGTTATAGTCCTCTGATATCCTGGGTGTCCTGAGTATGGATTCTGATGTATCTCATCCATCACCAACTTCTTCAAACCTGCACTATTTGGAATGTACAGTCTGGTGTTCTGATAAATGAGAACATCATCCTCACCTAGCTAATATCTTGCATACTTCTCTTCTATAACATTCTGCTGCAATCTCTCTTTAATCTGAAGATATACTTTGTTGGTCACCCTATATGTTAATTAATTAAAGCTAACACACAGGATGGTCAATATAAATTGTCAAACCTGGCGAGGTCTGTTATTTCAATGGTAACAAGCATAGTTTGTGCATAAACATGTCAAGTAGTTGATTTACTAAATGTAAATAATGATCCTACCAGTCTATCCATCCAAACTCACTCCAAAAAGTAGACTAAGCTAATTCAAACATCTAGGAATTGATTGAAATACCTTCCTACAGAAATCACCCAGCAGTTATAAATTTAAGAAGAGAAATAAACTAGATTATTTTTGCAAGAAGTTAAATCCTATAATTATCAAACTACAATATTCAATCTTTACCAAAATGATCCATCTAGTAGCTACTGTTACTCAATCACACTACCGATTCTAATAAACCAATTGAAGATACAACAACAACCAGAATCTAAACATAAGCTTGAACTCTAACTGATAATTACTGGAAATCCTAGAAAGCATAAACAACTGGAAAATATTGGAATTGAGCTTGGCTGTTACAGCTGATTCGAGCACACATGCATTAAACTGAATTAACCTACACAGTCGACTGTCACACCACTCTATTACAGTTTTTCAAGATGCAATCATGCTACCAAAAGGAAAGCTAATCTCTGTTACAGCTAACAGTTAAATCTACAATAACTCCACACCACATGACAGAAAGGAAACTAAATTAATCTACCTACTTAAATCGGCTATCTTTGTGAGAAGGCAGGCCCTGGCCTTCTAATGGAGACGCCAAGGATTACAACAAATTAAAACACATAAGTGAAGAACTCTGGTCTTATATTAATGATGGAAATTGACAGTCTCAGCGCTCTGTTATAGCTTATGCAAAAAATAGCAATTGTTCAACCCCAGGCTACGAGAGCCTTCTGGAATTTACATCTAGAGGATACAGTTTCAGATCCACTATATTCATGCGGCAATGAAGATCTATGATCTTCATGTTGCGGAGTTATAGCTAACTGTTACAGCCTTATTAAACAAGGTTGTTAATCATGAAGGATGTTGTTGCTCTAACAATCAATGGATCAATAGACTCAGCAACTGGAATGCAACCTGTCTATCGCAGCTAGGTCTTGTTTCAATGGAATCTATTACAGTGAGGATCTGTTACAGTGAGGATCTATTACAGCTCATGTGGAGGATGCGCTATCCCTTGGAGTATGAGGAATCAGGATTTGAAGAGTAACAGCTGGCACTACTTGGCTAATACACCTGCGCTTAGACCTTGACTAAATAGAATCACACAGATCAACATAAACCAAGGACTAGGATCTCGAATCTTAACAATATTAGGCATAAAAATAAATAAAGCAATAACAAATTATACATGTCAATGTCATTGATTGATCTAGAGAAATACATGGATATAGCTTATGAAAGTAGGATGAAATCAAGGTAAAATGATGTAATAAGGATGGCCAAAAAGGGGCATTTCCTAGACCCAACATCTCCCCCCAACTATCCGATTGCATGTCCTCATGCAACAACCTCCCTTAGTCCGAATCTGAGTCTGAGTTGAATCTGTGGAGATTTGTAAGATTATAGGCAAGTTCTGGTGTCTCATTTCGAGGCACAAACCCATAGCAGGATGTCCAATGCTCCCACCATAACTCTTCTTCCTCTATTGTCAAAGCATAGTTGTTTATGTAAGGACTCACATGCAACCAAATGAGAGGGAATTTCAATCTTAATCCAATCCACCAAGACCCACACTTTTTCATGCACTTCACATATATGGGAATCCTTGTCAAAGCTTGCCTAAAATTCTCAAAGCCATATGGATCCATTTCCTTCAGGGATGAGGAAGAGTACAACCATCTGTATTCACTACCTTCCAGGGCATTCTACTGCATATTAAGAATCATTGGGACACATGTGGTAAGGATTTTATCTCCCAGGCTCTCAAAATATCGAGCAATTGAAGGAACCTTGAGAGATTTAGCATGATTTTCTATGAATTCTTTTGCATCCCGAGGTTCCCCCCTAATCCAGAGAGTAGAATTCTCCTCATTCCTGAGGATGTTTTGGAAATCATCTCGCCATCTTACATGGTTAATGACAAAAGAGGAAAATGTCCTCAGCTGAACATCCCCTAGACAAGCTAATGGATTAGATGGAGAGTTAATATAACAAGCCCCGTCATGTAAATATAATTCACATAACAAATGTTGATCCTCAAAATCACTCTTCAGAAAAGTCTCCAAAAATTGAGCAATTGTTGCCAAATCGAATGATCTCCCTTCTTTCAGAGCCCTTAATTGAAATAGAGTTGTCTTCTCATGGAGAAAGACAGGGTAAGAGGAGGATGGAGCCCTACAACTCAATAATTCTATGGAAAGAGTGTACATTTTGTCTTTCTCTTATTGTAGGGACTTAAGTTTCTTCAATCCTTCCAATTTTTCTTGAAGTTTCTCCCACTGGAGTTTCTGGAAGAATAAATCCTCAACCCATTCTTCTCTCATCCCTTTAATGACATTCCTATGTTCTTGGAGAGAGATCATACCTATCCTAAACTGATGAATCCACTTGAGCCATTTATCCAACTCGAGATTTAACCAAAGAATCATCTTTTCCAACCTTTGAAATCTTCTGTCTTCTATCTCCTTTTCATCATCAGAGTCAAGATAAATGACTTCCTTGTTTTGGTTTGGCACCGTAACAGTTTCATCCTCTATTGGAGTGGTAGTGGTCTGTGCCTGTGGTGTAGTCTCAGCCATGGATTTCAGGGATGCTGGTTCTTGTGTAACAGCATCTTTTATTTCCATATCAACCTCAACCCCCTCATTCTGTGTTACAGTCTCAGCCAATATTCTTAGGATTGCTGGTTCTTGTGTGACAGCATACTCCTTCTCCATTTCAACCTCAGCCATATCAGTTTGTGTTGAAACTATAGCAAATGATTTTAAAAACACTGGTTCTTGTGTAACAGTGTTTTCTTCTTGGTCCTTGATATCAAATGTTGTTGTCTGAGTTGCAGCCTCACTAAATATTTTCAAGGGTACTGGTTCTTGTGTAACAGTCCCCTGTTCCTCAATTTCTTTGAGCTGCTGAGATTGTTTCTGGGTTATATCAAGTTTATTTGACTGATGAGACTGGTCCTGAAGAAGCTTGATATCCCCTATCAATTCAATTTCTGGCATTCCTTCTTTCACCTCCTCTATCTATACATGCCCTTGTGATACATCTCCCAACACAACAACTCTATGTCCTGCTGCAAAAAATATATCTCCACACCCTGGACAAACAGTCTCTCCATACTTCTCATTTTCAAATGCAAAAGATGAATTTTCAAATAAGTTTGCAGCATTTGCTAATGTGTTCAAATTCTTCTCTGCTTGCTTTCCAACTACTCCTTTCCATCTTTCCAGCTCATTTCGCAATATCTTCACTTCCTCTTTTAATAATTCATTTTAGGAGATTTTGGATTTGAGTTTTTTCTCTAGAAGGTTCCTGCATAGCATCAGATGACTTGGGGTTCAAAATGGGAATCTCTATATCTACCCCTGTTATAGGTGCTTCCTCTACCAAAGGTGACTCCCTATTCTCTCTGACTTCTCCTGTTGTCTCTGCTAAGGGTGATTCAATATTACCCCCAATTGCATCCACTGTCTCAGCTTCTTCTGCTGTCTCTGCTACCTTTGCTGCTATTGCTGTCACAGCTACTTCTGTTGCTGCTGCTGATCGAGTCCTTCTTTTCCTCATCATCTCCACTGGGTGTTCCTCACTGCCTACTGCTACTGGTGCCTTGGCAGTTTTGATTTTCCTTTTCTTTGCTGCAGTGGGTGTCTGACCCCTGTTTCCAGATCCTATTCTTTGTTTCTTTGACATAGGGGTCTTTACCTTGGTCTTTTCTTCTTCAATAATGGTATCCCTTATCTCCGGAGAGGACACAACCTCCAAAATTTCCACAATCCCTTCTTCTACTATTCTTGTCTGATATCCTTCCTTCTGAATTCATGTTTCTGCAATTGCAGCTTCTACTGTCATAGCTTCAACAGTTGCTCCAGTTTCAGCTTCCTTTATTTGAGTATCTTCTTCTGCAGTTACAGCTTCTAATTTTTCTGCCTCCTACTCCATGGTTTCCATCACAATTTCCTTAGCTACAAGGTTTTCTATTAATGTTGCTTCTCCCTTGTTTACTTCCTCTTCGTCACTGGCCCGGTTTTCTAATGCTCCATCCTCCCCCCCCAACTGGGTTTGAGGAACGTCGATCCTCACTATCTTCACCAACACTCTCCATTTCTAATATAGGTTGTATGAGTGGCGCATCTCCAGCCAAAAATTGTTCCCAGGTTAAATTATGGTTTGCAATGGCTCTTAGGGCCATTAACTTAATTAGCCCATGACTAGTAAGGGAGGAAACTGGGTGTTGGGCGCTTCTTGCATATCCAGCCATGGTTTGTAGGGCTTTGAGCAGATAGAATGGTATATTCACCAAATTGCCATGGCGTAAATGAGACAGTAAGGGAAGTTCAGAGAAGGAAACAACTTGGTACCTACCTCCACAAGAGATGTATCTTTTCACAAAGATTTCCACTTGATTCCAGGGTGGTGGTAAAGATGCCAGTTCCATCCCACGGTGCTTTGGACTAACCTGCTCTCCAACTGCCTAAAATTCCCTCACTGCATTTGCATTATGTGCCTTCCGTCCAAATAACTTCTTCCCAACCAGGGGTAAGCCAGTAACCTCGGCTATGATTTCTTCTATAACATCCACATGCAGTCCTCTGACCTCAGAGTGAGTATTAGTCAGGTTGAGGTCAAATTGCAATGCGGTTTCTGTGTGAAAACCGTTCAACCATTCAAAGTATGCCATCCAACCTGCTGCTGTAAAAATATTAAGAACTTCTGCATTGGCACGTACAGCTTCTGTATTTACTGGTTCATGTCGAACTGGGTTTCCCATTTTAATCCCTCCTCAAGGTTCAGAACAAATGCAACAATTTCTAGTCTAGACATGGAAATTGAAGTTTTATGAACATGCGAAGGGTCGTTGGGGTTCAAAAATTAGGTTTTAGGCAAGTCTGCGCCAGTATGACCATTCCGTTGAAACGATGAAGTTGGAAAAATTGGGGTAATAGGTGCAAATCAAGTAAGGTGACGGGAAATAAATACAACCATAATCCTGACATAATCCCTAGAGGTTAATTCATAGAGGTTTGTTAATCAAGGGTTACGACAGTACATAATTGTTATTAATGTATTTAATTTTCTGCCAAATCATGTAAAAGATGTGATTTGTACCTTTTCATTAATGAGTTTGAGCCATGGATCAATCATCACAGTCGGTCGTCGTCCTTGCGAGTATGAATGCACATGTGCTGAAGTGATGTGGCCACTGCCACCTAAGTTGACAGCTACTCAAGACACCCAAAATTTTCCTTCGTGGCAAACCATGATTGGATTGGATCGTGTGGAGCGAGCACAAAACTGATGCCCAATTGAATCATTATTGGCATCATCAATCGGAGAGCAGACAAACTGGCAAAGTCACAGCTGCTAGATTTAGAAAAATAAGCAAAAATGGCAGAGTCACAGCTGTAGGGAAGGAGCGGAAATGAAGTGGAAATAATGGAGTCACGGCTGCTAATTTTGGCAGATAGTCAAGAATAGCGGAGTCGCAGCTGCTAAGTTTAGCGAAATGGGCAAAGGTGGCGTAATCGTAGCTGCTGGAAAGGGGTAAAAATGAGACTAAAATAGTGGAGTAGCAGCTGCTAGGTTTAGCAGAATGGACAAAGGTGGCAGAGTCGCAGCTACTGGAAAGGGGTAAAAATGAGACGGAAATACCGGAGTAGCAGCTGCCGAACTTCGAAAGGTAAGCGGAAATAGCGGAGTCGCAACTGCGGAATTTGGCAGAATGGAAAAAAGTGGTGGAGTCATAGCCACAGAAAAGTGAAGTAAAGGGAAAATGGCAAAGTCACAGCTGCCAAAATAGGAAGAATGAGCAAGGAAAGGAGTCGCAGCTGTGTCAGAATGAAGTAACAAGCAAATTTTAGCTAGCTATGGAAGACTACGAATCATCTATCTTTTCAAAGAGCTTTATTAAATTAGGAAACAATGTGGGGTGTCTACAATCGTCTGGCCCAGTCATGACTGTTGCTCCTCCAATTAGTTCCTGCACACAGTTCTTCAAAACAAACCGATCAAGTGCAAAAAAATAAAAATAGATAAAATACAGAATGAAAGAAAAACCAATTATTTATGTACAAAAATATGTATGGAAATTGCAGCTTTTAGGAATTCACAGGGTTTGAGAAAGATCCCTGCCCTGGCATTAACTAAAACTCTGGATTAGCTACAACATGTGAAATAAAAGCATCCCTTGAGATCGGCTTGTGATACAATCGCAGCCGATGACCATTTGCGAATAACAGTGTCTTGTTCTCATCAATGGTGATTAGCCGGACTGTTCCATTGTTAAATACATGCTCTATTTGACAGGGTCCCAACCAACGAGTGCGTAGCTTGCCTTTGAAATCCTTCTTGAACCGTAAATCATATAACAGAGCCTAGTCTCCCTCCTAGAAGACCCTTTTTTTATAAATCTATCATGCCATTTAGAGCGTTGTTGTTGGATTAAAGTTGTATGATGTACTGCAGCTGTACGCTTCTCATCCAATTCATTGAGTTGATTCAGTCGGTTCCTTTGTGCCTCTGATAAATGCAGGTTTGCTTCCACAGCTGTTTTCAAGGTTCTGATTTCAAATTCAATTGGAAAAACAACGTTCTTACCATACACTAACTCATATGGGGAAAAACCAGTGGTGTTACGCCACGTGGTACGATAGGCCCATAGTGCCTCTAGAAGCCTTTCAGCCCAATCTTTACGATGGCTCTTCATTGTTTTTGTCAAAATAGCCTCGATAACCTTGTTTGTGCTCTCCACTTAGCCATTGGCCTGTGGATGATATGGTGAGGTTATTCTGTGATGAATATGGAATTTCTGTAACAGTGCTTCCAGCTTGTGAGACACAAATTGTGGTCCACTGTCTGTAATGATTTCCTTATGTACTCCAAACCGAGTAAAAATCTCTTCGTATAGGAAATCAATCACAGCCTGATCATTGGCCTTAACTAAGGCTACAGCTTCTACCCATTCGGTCATGTAATCTGTCCAAACCAAGATGTGAACTTTCTGCTTTGAGAGAGGGTTGATAAGCCCTACAAAATCTAGAGCCCACCTATCAAATGGTTCAACCACAAGTTGTGGCTACAAAGGCATCTCATCTAATTTGTTGGTTTGGCCCATCCTTTGGCAGCTATCACATGCCTGAACATACTTCTTTGCATCCCTGAATAATGTAGGCCAAAAATAGCCCATTCTCAAAATTTTATGACCTGTCCTTTTATCAGCAAAGTGTCCCCCACAGGGATCATCATGGCAAGCTTTAAGAATGCTAAAGATTTCATCTTCTCTAACACATCTTCTGATCTCTAAATCGAGTCCTGTGTAGAAAAGATGGCCATCAATCCAACAGTACCTAGCACTGTCACGTCCCCATCTAGACCCTATCACTTTAACATTTTAAATGATGTAATATTGTTATGAAATCGTGGTGAGGATCTCAAGTCCAAGGCCCCGCCATCGATTTATTGATGCATATGGTTTACGTGCTAGCCAAGCACATTGAAACTTCAACATCATGTAATATGCATTTTAATAAAAATACCCACAACTAGCTATGCAATGCAACAAAGAGATGGGGGCATGATTTCACAAGGAATTGGGAGGGAAAACATTCAAACCCTTGAGCCAATCAATTCAAGCCAAGTGTCAATGAGAGAACCCATCAAACCCTCAACTACCCATGTTGACTTTTGTACCCAACCATTGATTTCTCCCAAGAGTTGGTTGAGGTAGTTAATGCCTTGGGAATGGAGAGGTATGGCTGTCCAAATTTGGGTATGGGCAAGCCACCCTTCATGGAAAATCGTGTTTGTCTCCTTGGGCAAGAAAAGAGCCATGAAATTACTCTCTAAGCCATTATGCAACCATCGGTCTTGCTCCCTCACGCAGCTCTAGCTACCTGGGTGTTTTCCTCCATGGTTTTTCTGGGTTTCCCTTCATCTTTTACCTAGGAAGGGGCGTTTTTGTGTTGATTACCAGTGGGGAAGAGAACAGCATGTTTTTGGGTCTTCCTGGAGGTCATTTAGGCCATTGGAAAGGATCATAACTAGTGGGGAGAAATCGGTTTTACTCCCTGGGGTTGAAATCGAATTACTCTTTCCACAATCTATTTTAGTGAGCCACGATTTGGGAAAAACCCATGGACCCTGTTTTGTAAAATACCCTTGTTGTAAATGGTATCTATGCCCAATGTTTGTGCTTGCGGTGTGAGAAATGAGAATGTTGGGGTATGGGATTTAGGTATCCATTGCTTTGGCTTGAGCTTGAGAATAAGCATCCATGGTTCAAATGTAGCCTAACAAACCCAGCTGTGGACTGGCTTGGCTGAGATGAAATGAGTAATTGGCAGTGAACGAGCTGGAATGTTCCCTTTCCTTGTGAGAATCATGCCCAGCTCAGGGGTGGCCTTCGGACGGACTCAGTATAAGCTGTCGAAGAGCCTATGGTTGGGTGGAACGTTGCAATGACACAGCTAGTTGCTTGGGGCAGTTGCAAAATGAAGATAAGTGTTTTTATGTCTATGTATTTACTTCTGCAATGTTTAATTAATGATTATTTTGATATGTTGGATGAGCATGAATTGTGTGTGGATGTTGTTTTAATTCTGCTGTGCATAATTGATTTGTTTTACATCTGCACACTCAAATTTTAATTATATGAATCTAACGAATGGGCTGAGATCATGTGAAAGCCCTGAATTTGGCATCATGTTCCCTGCCTTGCATTGGATAAATGGGTGGGTACGTGACAAGCACTATGTTGTATGATCTTCCTTTTTTCTCTCCTTGACGGATGTGCTGGGAGCTTACCTACAGCCAAAAAGTTAGCAATATCTGTATACCATGGGGAATGAGTTGATACTACAAACAAAATGTTCGTCAGGGAAGGAATCTTCGATTGGTAAATTGTCATCACTGTTAGTAAGTCGAGATAAAAAATCTGCAACAACATTTTCCTTTCCTAGCCTATCAATAATTGTGATATCAAATTCCTGTAACAGTAACAGCCATCTAGTAACTCTAACATTCGTGATTGGTTTATTCATTAAGTACTTGATAGCAGAATGATCAGTGTGGACAAAAGTAGAATATCCAGTAATATAATGTCTAAATTTGTTGATGGCATAAACAATGGCAAGAAATTCTTTTTCTGTGACAGTATAATTTAGTTCAGCAGGAGACAAATTTTTACTAATGTAGTAAATAGCATAAGGAGCATTACCTTCCTGCTGTCCCAAAACTGCTCCAATGGCAGTATCTGAAGCATCTGAAGAAATGTGAAAAGGCAGAGCCCAATTGGGTCCTCATAAGATTGGTGTTGTAGACAGCCTTCTCTTTAGCTCAGTAAATGTTGTTTGGCATGCATCATTCCAGACGAACTTTGCATCCTTCATCAACAGAGTGAACAAAGGAGAAGCTAGTTTGGAAAAGTTTTATATGAGCCTTCTATAATAACCAGCATGCCCCAAGAAGCTACGTACTTCCTTCTGAGTTCCAGGAGTTGGTATGTTTTCAATTACCTTGATTTTGGATGGATCTAACTGGATACCATCAGAAGAGAGGAAGTGCCCCAGCACTATGCCCTCACTCATCATCATGTGGCACTTTTCAGTGCTCAAAGAGAGCTGGCTCTGTTCATAGCGTTTCAAGACCTTTTCTAAGTTCTTCAATGCTTCTTCATAACTATCACCATATGGAGTAAAGTCATCCATAAAAATTTCCATGCAATCATTCACCATTTCTGAAAAGATTCCAATCATTACTCTCTGAAATGTAGCTGGTGCATTGCACAACCCAAAAGGAAGTACTTGGTATGCAAACGTTCCCCAGGGGCAGGTGAAAGTGGTTTTGTCCTGGTCTTCTAGAGCAATCTGGATCTAGTTATAGCCACTAAAGCCATCCAGAAAGGAGAAATACTTTTTCCCAGACAAGGTATCAAGGACCTGATCGATAAAAGGTAAGGGGAAATGGTCCTTCTGAGTTGCTTTGTTCAATTCTCTGTAATCCACGCAAACCCTCCATTTCCCATTCTTTTTTGGCACAATCACAAGTGGAGAAACCCACTCACTGTCTGAAATTGGGTATATGAATCCTGCTTCCAAAAGTTTTTGGATTTCTTCTTTCACTATGTCCCTTAGGTTCGGGTTCATCCTTCGTTGTGGTTGACATACAGGCCTGGAGTCGCTCTTAATATAAATTTGATGGGTGCAAAGATGAGAAGGAATTCCTTTCATGTCTGTGTACTCCCAAGCGAAAGCTCCCCTACGTTGTTTCAGCAGAGTGACTAGCTATTCCAACTCACTAGGTGCGAGATTAGGATTGATATTCAATGCTTTTCCTAGCCCAATTTCGATTGGAACACTCTTCGAATTCTTAAGCACTGGAATTATACTGTCATCACCGATTAGAGTTTCTTCTGTAAGATTTTCTTGTTCTATTGCAGCTAGAGTACTGTCCAAGATCTGATAAACATTTTTATTGACTAACGTGGGCTCACTGATGAAACTATTAATGGCATCATCCTTTGTTTCATCTTTAAATGTTAAGGCTCTCCCTATGGTTAATAATGGTTGCACACCCTCTTCCTCCTCCAAATCTGCCCATAATAGAGTATCAGCTTTTGTGCTTGGTCGAGCTGGAGGGTACAGGGTTAGGCTCTTGATATCAGTTCCATCTAAAATGGTCATAGATCCTGAATGACAGCTGATACAGACATCTACTGTGGCCAACCACGGTCTTCCCAGGATCAGTGGGTGTCCCCCCAACTGGTATTTCGGCTGTAACACCAAGAAATCTGTAGGGTATTCCCACGAGTCGACTGAGATCACGAGGTCATCTAGGATCCCTTCATGCTTGATCGTTGATCTATCAGCAAGTTCCAAAATAGTAGGGGTTGGCTGAAGATTAGTGAGTCCCAATTTCTTCACAGTTTCTATGGTCATAACGTTAATAGCTGTGCCTAAATCCACCAAGACATTTGGAATTTGTGTGTTCCCTATGTGAACTATAATAGTGGGGTTCCCAAGGTCATCGTACTTTGCCATAGGGGCCTTTCCCATTATTAATTCTGAGAGTTTTCCCAACACGTGAATAGTGGGGGGGTCCCTGGGACTTCTCCTAGTTTCTTGACACACAAATCTCTAACCGTCTTAGCATAAATGGGCACATCATGGAGGGCCTGTAACAGTGGAATTTTAACATACAATTTTTTCAATTCTCCCACAAGATCAAATCAGGGTTGTTCCACTGTTTTCTGTAGGGCCAATCGTTCGGGGTATGGTGGTTCTCTATTCAACTGTGTAGGCTGTGACACATCGTGTGTTTCTTTCTGAGTTTCAGCTACTATTTCAGTAGGAGTATCAGCATCCTCAATAATGGGGCTTGCTGAATTAGCCATGTTCTCATAGTGCTGATTTATTCCAGTTTCAATCACTGGGGGTGAAACATCCTAAGTGATAATAGGTTCCACCACCCTCCCTGATCGTAATTGTATATCATTGCAGGGAATCTGGGTGATGGAATACACAGGCATGTTGGCAATCTCAAATTGATGGACTGCTTTATTGTTTGGGTCCGGGTTAGGTTGTGCAGGTAGCTGTGGTTGAAGTGGTGCATTCATACGTGCGGCATTGTTTTGGAAAGGGAGTTGTGGTTGCTGATACTGTTGATGATGATACTATTGAGGAGGGTACTGTTGATACTGAGTCTGGTGATGGGGAAAGTTATTTCCTTGGTAAGAGTTTCTCCAGTTGGAATTCCAAGGAGCTTGGTTTGACTGCTGTGACCATGGTGTCCATGAATTAGGATTTTGCATTGGGTTCTAAGATGGATGCCACTGGTTGTTAGAATAATGTGAAGGAAATTGTGTATTCATATTATGCACATTGTTCATTCCATTCATATTATTCAGAAAAAAATGTTGGGTCTAGATTCATACCTTGGTTTCGAGGCTGCCATGGTTTCTTCTGTGCCATGAAGTATGTTGGCTCCACATCTGGAATAGATGCCTACAGGACTGCTTTGACCTTAGGTAATGATGGACATTCCTTAGTATCATGCTCGAGTTCACATATCCTACATACCTCTGCTTTTTCCAACAGCCATTCCTTCAGTGGATGCTTCTACCTACATTTAGGACAGAATACACCAAGTGTAAGATCTTCTACCACTTGCTTCTGCTTTGCTCTCATGACATCCAACTCTGAGGAAATGGAGCTCATCATGTATGTTTTAAATTTCTCCAGTAAGTTGCCTATTTCTACTCGAGTAGCCCCTCCACTAGCTGACTTCTGAAACCTAGTGAAGACATCCTAGTCTCGGTCTTTGTCTCGTTTCCTGGTTCTGGAGGATCCCCTAGAGTACCTTCGACATAATTCAACAATCTTTTCGAAAGGTTCCTTCGAGATATCCCCTTTTCCAGCAAATTCAACATATCAAGGCAATCTTCTCTAATTCCTCTTAGTAAGATAATCTTGAGCACATCCTTGCCAATCTCAGCATGACTAGATCTTTGTAAATTGTACAGCAATCTTTCCACAAAGTCTTCCAAACTTTCTTCATCATTCTGGACCATTTTAAACAACTCCTCCTTTCTATCTCTAGTTCTGCAATATTCTTGGTACTTAGAAAGAAAGGTGTTTTTCATTTGGTCCCAAGTAGTAATGGTCTCACGACCTAGACTCATGAACCAACACAGAGCATTTCCTTTCAAGGTGGCTGGGAATAACTTCAGCTTCTTAGCACTATAGGTGTAATCATAGTTGCGACAGAGGATATCAAACTCAAAAAGAAACTCCTCAGGATCCTCAGAGGACTTACCATGAAAATTCGGGAGAACTGATGGTGAGATATTCTTCATAGGAGCTGCTCCAGGTATCTGGATAATAGGGAACTCTAATGTAGCCACAGTATTACTAGGCTGATTATTTTCTCCTTCTTCTTCCCGGTTATTCCCATGTTTTTTCTCGCCCTCTTGTTCTCTATCAGCCATAGTTCTAGTCCAAAATTCAACAGCTTCCTTTATACGTTCTTCCTCTGCCTTAGCTTCTTATTTTGTTCTCTTCTCTTCTTTTAGCTTCTGTATTCCTCTACTATTTGGTGAGTCTCCAACCATAGTTCTTCAGTAACTCTGGTTCCGTTGATATAATAAATCTCCTCTCTATCTGGTGCACCTACAGCGCTTCCCTTATCTTCAGGCGGTTTACTTTTTGCAACAGGAGTTGAAGGTCCCATTGTATTCTCCACTGTGGATGCTGAATGTTCAAAATTGGGAGGAACAGAATTTCCCCTGCCTGTAGAGTTCCGGGGTGGTCTAATGGAAGAATCAGCTCTAGCAATTATCTCATCAATGTATGTGTGTCTTCCCTGACCTACATTACGACCTCGACCTCTTCCACCTGCAATGCTAGTATTCAAAGGGGGTTCCCGATTTGTTTTTCTTCTATTCATGCATGCTGTAATTAATTGAACTAAAATCAAATCAAATGAAACCAGCTACTAACTCTATCTATCTATTACCATCCCCGGCAACGGCACCAAAATGTTGGTCACCCTATATGTTAATTAATTAAAGCTAACACACAGAATTGTCAATATAAATTGTCAAACCTAGCGAGGTCTATTATTTCAATGGTAACAAGCATAGTTTGTGCATAAACATGTCAAGCAGTTGATTTACTAAATGTAAATAATGATCCTACCAGTCTATCCAGCCAAACTCACTCTAGAAAGCATACTAAGCTAATTCACACATCTAGGAATTGATTGAACTACCTTCCTACAGAAATCACCCAGCAGTTATAAATTTAAGAAGAGAAATAAACTAGATTACTTTTGCAAGAAGTTAAATCCTATCATTATCGAACTACAATACTCAATCTTTACCAAAATGATCCATCTAGTAGCTACTGTTACTCAATCACACTCTACCGATTCTAATAAACCAATTGAAGATACAACAACAACCAGAATCTAAACATAAGCTTGAACTCTAATTGATAATTACTGGAAATCCTAGAAAGCATAAACAACTGGAAAATATTGGAATTGAGCTTCGTTGTTACAGCTGATTCGAGCACACATGCATTAAACTGAATTAACCTACATAATCAATTGTCACACCACTTTGTTACAGCTATTCAAGATGCAATCATGCTACCAAAAGGAAAGCTAATCTCTGTTACAGCTAACACTAACATCTGCAATAACTCCACACCACACGACAGAAAGGAAACTAAATTAATCTACCTACTTAAATCGGCTATCTCTGTGAGAAGGAGGGCCCTGGCCTTCTAACAGAGATGCCGAGGATTACAACAAATTAAAACACAGAAGTGAAGAACTCTGCTCTTATATTAATGATGTAAATTGATAGTCTCAGTGCTTTGTTACAGCTTATGCAAAAAATAGCAACTTTCCAACCCCAAGCTACAAGAGCCTTCTGGAATTTATATCTGGAGGATACAGTTTCAGATCCACTATATTCGTGCAGCAATGAAGATCTATGATCTTCATGCTGCGGAGTTACAACTAACTGTTATAGCCGTATTAAACAAGGATGTTAATCATGAAGGATGATGTTGGTCTAACAATCAATGGATCAATAGACTCAGCAACTAGAATGCAACCTGTCTGTCGTATCTAGGTCCTATTTCAGTGGAATCTGTTACAGTGAGGATCTGTTATAGCTCACGTGGAGGATGCGTTGTCCCTTGGAGTATGAGGAATCATGATTTGAAGAGTAACAGCTGGCGCTACTTGGCTGATACACCTGCGCTTAGACCTTGACTAAATAGAATCACATAGATCAGCATAAACCAAGGGCTAGGATCTCGAAGCTTAACAATCTTAGGCATAAAAATAAATAAAGCAATAACAAATTATACCTGTCAATCTTATTGATTGATCTGGAGAAAGAAATGGATATAGCTTATGAAAGTAGGATGAAATCAGGGGAAAATGATGTAATAAGGATGGCCAAAAAGGGGCATTTCCTAGACCCAACAGACTTCATCACTATCTTGGGCCTCTAGAATTCTTGCCTTCAAGTCTGATTCACATCTACTTACTGCTGCAATATGGAATCTCCTGCTGTATGCATCAGCAACCTTATTCTCTTTACCCTTGACATGCTTAATCTCCAAATCAAACTCACAAAGAAACTCCATCCATCTAGTTTTCCTTGCATTCAGATTTGGCTGGTCAAACAAGTACTTTAAACTCATATGATCAGTTATGAGCTCAAAACTTTTTCCCAAAAGATAATGTCTCCATCTCTTGAGGGCGTGAATTATGGATGCTATCTCTAAGTCATGGGTGGCATAGTTCCTTTCATGCTCTTTCAGCTTCCTTGACTCATAACAAATTACAGAACCTTCTTGCATTAGCACTCCACCAAGTCCCTCAATGCAAGCATCAGTGCATACCAAAAAATCTTTACTCGGATCTGCAATCTTCAACATAGGTGCACTAGTAAGCAACTTCTTCAGCTGTTGGAAACTTCTTTCACATTTCTCCGACCAGGTGAATTTAAAGTCCTTCCTCTGCAAGGAAGTGATCGAGTGTGATATCTTGGAGAAGCCCTCAATGTGCCTCTAACATCTGCTGCATTCCTTGGAGTGGACCAATCCATGATGGCCTCAATCTTCTCTGGATCTACTGCAATGCCCTCTATTGATATAATATGTCCCAAATACTCCACCTTCTCTTCATAGAATTTGCATTTGCTCAGCTTAGTATACAGCTGGTGCTCTCTAAGGACTTGCAATACCATTCTCAAATGCTCATCATGTTCTTCTTCATTCTCAGAATACACAAGAATGTCATCCAAGAACACAATTACAAACCTGTCCAAATATTTGCTAAAGACACTATTCATGAGGCACATGAATGTAGCAGGTGCATTGGTAAGACCAAATGGCACCACTGTAAATTCATAATGCCCATACCTAATCCTGAAGGCTATCTTATGAATGTCTTCTTCCTTAATCCTTACCTGATGGTACCCAGACCTCAATTCAATCTTTGAAAATACTCTATCTTCCTTCATCTGATCAAACAAGTCATCAATCCTTGGCAAGGGATACTTGTTCTTAACTTTCAACTTATTGAGCTGCCTGTAATCAATACATATCCTCAATGTTCCATCCTTCTTCTTAACAAACAACACCGGTGCACCCCATGGGGATACACTCAATCTGACATATTCTTTGTCCATTAACTCCTACAGATGCATCTTCAACTCCACCAATTTTGGTGTGCTCATTCTATAAGGAGCTTTGGAGACGGGTGCTGCTCCTGGAACAAGATTAATGGAAAATTCAATGTCTCTCTTAGGTGGCAATCCTGGAACTTCATCTGGAAACACATCCTGATACTCTTGCAATATATGGAAGTATTCTATCCTACGGCCCTTATCTTCTGCTGAATTTGACATATGTACAACATATAACTAGCAACCCTTTTTATAAAACTTCCTTAATTGCAAAGTTTAAATCTGCCTTTTTATAAAAATTCCTTAATTGCAAAGTTGAAATCTACCTCACTGAAATGTGCCTTGGAATCCCTTTAACCAACCTTGGTTGGCCTTCATCATCAAGGCATTCCAATGCTTTCTCATAATAGTCAACCTTGGATCGGTTCCTTTCCAACTAGTCCATTCCAATCAGGGCATCATATGATCCCAATGGCAAGACATTTAATTCTGCATGTGTGGGGAGTCCATTCAATTCTATAGGACATTCCTTCACTACTTCACTTATCTTTCTCTTGGTACCGGTGGCCAATTGAACTAGCCAAGCCTTCTCATGCTTCACTTTACCAAGAGAAAAACTTCCAACTATCTTAGGAGATACATAACTATGAGTAGACCTTGGATCAATCAAAACAGAAATATGTTGTTCAACAATCTTACCTGCAACCTCCACCACTGCTGACTGATGGTCTGCTTGGTGATCATCCAGTGCTGCATAATCCTAGGTGATTCTCTTGCCATATACCCTACTCTAGCAACTCCTCTAACATTGTGTAAGCTTCTGGGGTTCTTCTTTGAAATTGGGCAATCTATGAGCCTGTGGTTCTCCCCACAACCCCAACACTAAAGTGGCCCCATTGGTGTTCTATCTGCTGCTACAGCTGGCTTGAAGTCTCTTCTTGCTTGCTGACCCTATGGAAATCCCCTAGGATGATTCCTGAATGGTGGTTTAGACTCGCCTTTCTTCTTATCAAACCTTCCCTTGGGCCTACCTTTCCACGCTGGCTGGGCCTCTACCTTACCTTTATTCTGCTCATAGCAATGCTCTGCCATCCTGATAGCTTCATCCAAGCTTGGTGGGCTTACAAACTCTATCCTATCTCTGTAGATCTGTGGTAGGATGCCAAGGAAGCATTGAATCTTCACTCCTTCATCCTTGATGTAGTCCACATACCTCAGCAACTCCAGAAACTTATGAACATGCTCATCCATAGTATTTTGTCCTAATCTGAGTTCATTGAACTCTTTCATTTTGCTATCATAATACCTAGCTGATAGGTATTTCTCCTAAAAGTATCTTTGGAATCTACCCCAGCTGACTCTTCTTTCATTGACTCCTTTCACTTGCATGAGGTGATCCCGCCAAATAGAAGCTATTCCACTAAGGTTGTAGATAGCAACCTTAGCCTTTTCATTCTCTGAATATTCATGCATTCTGAAGTACTTCTTCATTCCAAGAAGCCATGCCTCTGCTTCTTGACCTTCTTTACTTTCACCATCAAAAGTAGGAGGCCTTTCCTTCCTAAATTCACCCTGTGGAATACCTCTGTGCTTCTTCCTGCCCTTACTCTTACTGGCAGTGTGTCGTAGGATCTCTTGAGAACCCTCAGTATTAGCTGACCTACTAGAAGAAAACTTAGGAGAAGGTGTCATGTTTCTTCTGCCCACAGAACCTCTTCTAGGGCTTGGAGTTCTTCGCATGGAATGGCCCCTAGAATGACTTGTTGCGTTCCTTTCTTCTCGGACTTCGTGGCTCGGGTTGGAACCACCGTTAATCCTTTGCTACAAGTCGGTCAGATTCTGCAAAATGGCTGCATTGAGCTGATGTTGCTTTTCATGCGCTTTCATCATTCACTCATTAAAACTAACCATAGTCTCAGCCAAGTTTGGAGGCGTCGCTTGCTCCCTTATTCCATCAGACTCGGCTTCTGTATGTGCTTCTTGCACATTCTCACCCAATACATCATCTTCTTCTAGCCCAAACGGGTCCTGTGCATCATTCAAAGTAACCATTCTTACACTGTTCTGTGCGATGCCCTGTGACACAATTCGTCTTGCAGCTGCTGCTAAATTTGTGCATGTCAAATACATTCTATTAGACATCACAAGCATGCAAATAAACTCTATCATACCTGTTATCACATATATAGTAGCCAGGATACCATACATTTTTTGTTAGATTCCAGTACACTATTCAGTCAGTTCTCTTACATTGAGATGCCGAGATGACCATCTATATTGGATCACTATCAGATTTTGGACAGTATATATTCCCCATGCCATGACTGAGTCTCTAACACTCAGAGAGATGACCGTTGTAGCTATTATACCATTTGAACATGAGCAGTCAGTAGTGCCCAAAGTTGTAGTAGTAATTTCAGAGGACATATGATGGTTCAGAGGATGAGCATTCAGGTATATGACTCAGCAGGTATATCATGGTGTTGTGGTTATGTTGCTTTTATACTCTTTCTTATGGCATGTCTTAGCATCTAGTGTCATGATCTGTCGATCATATAGATATATGGACTTGGTTGATCTTATTATATATTCTCTATTGTCCCTACTCAAACTTAGAAGTTCACTATTCATACTCATTGGTTTTACCCTCCTTGGGGAGAATAGAGGTGATCATTCCACCATACCTTGGCTTGCTAGTGTTGGCTCCATCATTCACTGTCTTCATCCATCCAGTACCTACCTTTTAGTTTATCACCCTGACTTACTACTTGACTAGTGGCATGGAGGACTTTTCCCCACTGTAGCCTCTGTGTTGGATGAGCTTCCCTGTTTATTGTGTCTTGGCTCTGAGTTGGTGACAAAAATTACCTATGGTGAGTTGGATTTCCTCATGAATTCCCCCTAGTCGCTAAAGTTGTGTTGGCTAAACCTGAAACTTTTAGAGCTGCCATGAATACAAAGCATGGAAATGAAATGTTATATCTTGTATGAAAAGCCCGTTCATGCAATGTGTTTCTAAACACACATGAATGAAAGGCAAGCCAAATGAAAATGGCTATGAAGTAAAATGTTATATCTATTGTGAAATGTAAATACCTAGCTAAACAAGCTATCTGTGACACACCTAGAAGTGCTCAGGTAAACAAGTGCCTTAAAAACACACCTGCAACAAAAAGCCTAAAATAAATGTAAATCTATGCAATGTGTTTATAAACACACATAGATCAAAGGCTATGAAAACTTCAGGCCCAAAAGCAATGGAACTTAAATGCTATATCAAAATAATTGCTGGCCTCATTTGTATTATGGATTGTGCGCATCTGTTAAAGGTGAATAAACCCTCTTTGAACAACTTATCCATTTGTGAGACACCGCCATTCCCTGTGTTGTTGCTCATTCAGTATATGCTATGGTGTGTTTTCACTTTCCCATATCCGAAGTGTCACAATGTTGAGTCAATGAGTCATCCCTTAGCCTAGCCAGTTTATTTTAAGCCTTCACCCTTCACTAGCAAATTGATCACAACTATGAAGTGAGTATGGTCTTGAATGTCTAGTCTGAGTCATAATAATAATTAATGACACTATATATTTGGATTTGGATCGCTAGTAATGATTACTTTTTGTTATAATTTCTATTTGAATGAGTTGTAAAGCATGCATTAACCTTTGACACTTTGCAGCAGCTTCTGATGATAGTCTGAGTTATATTTGATCATGTTGACTTGGTCAAACCTAGTTTTACCAAGGTCAACCACAGGACATGAGATGGTTGGACCTTGTGATGATACAAATAGATAGTATATGGTCTATGTACATGTACATGATGGTTCTCTGCATCAGATACAGGTTTATGATGATGA
Organism: Larix kaempferi; assembly: GCA_027924585.1. NCBI lineage: Eukaryota > Viridiplantae > Streptophyta > Pinopsida > Pinales > Pinaceae > Larix > Larix kaempferi. Next base: position 1,040,432 of record BSBM01000914.1, on the reverse strand, counting down.
TTTATGGTTCACAACATTATTTGATCATTTACATATTATTATTATTTCACTTGTTCGGGCATATTGGATATATTATATGATCATGCAGAGATCCATACGGTGTATGAGTACACATCTTAGACATTTTTGGACCTTCTAAGTCCAATGAGATAGTTTGTTTTTAGTTCCGGGCAGTTACAGTGATGTTTGAGCCTCAGTAGGCTATCCTAGTGCAGTTTTGGTCTATCGGAGACCCTGTCAGAGCAGAGATGGATTTTATTTGGTTCACCTAGGGCATTGTGCATGGAGGGGGTGGTCTAGCCACTTGATTTTACCATATTACCCCCCTCCCGGACACATTGGTTCCCTCACCTTGACAGCACAGGCACTCCAGGAGGCAGTTTGGGCAGTTTCACACTTCCCGAGGCAGTTCAAAATCGGTAGAAATGGCTATAGAGGAATTCGATTTGGGATACTGAGGCAAATTTTTGGCATGGGATGATTAGTGATGATGAGTGGGATGTCTTCCACACCTTCTCCAGCAGTTTCAGCTTCATCGGGACCCACCTCCATCACTTATGGCATTTTCTGATGATTTCTGGGGCCTCCTAAGGCCCACGATTTGTCCATAGAGGCACGATTTGGTACTTTGATGACTATTTTATTATTATTGTGTTATGGGGATTGACCAAGGGTGTCTAAAATTACCCCTTGGACCCACCATGAGCTAGTTGTTATATTTTGTCATCATGATTTGGTGGGATCCCCTCTCCTAGGGCGATTTTGTCCACTTATGGTTATATTTTATTAGTGATCCATGTATTTTATTGTTGAGCTCATATCAACCATTGATTAGACATTTTGATCTTTTAATCTTAGCCACTCATTCAAAAAGTGGTTATGGTTTTGGTGCCTCTCCCTCCTATTTAAAGGAGAGAGCTTCTCATTGTAAAGGGGTCTTTGGCTCTTGGAATCTTGATATAGAAAAATTCTCTTGTGGAAATGCTTGTGGTCTCCTTTGCATCTTGTTTTCTTAGATGGTGATTGGAAAGTCTATGGCATCCTGGCATTTGGGTATTTGTGTTAAGATCTATATATTTTGGAAATCTTTGTCTTGTCTACAGGAGGGCGACTTCAACTAGGGCGATTTTGCAAGGCTTCTTCAAATCGATCTTCTTGGCATTCGCTTGTATCAGGGGGTTATCATTAGTATCATTGTGATCTATGCTATCTTTCTGTTATTTATCTTGTGGCATTAGTCTTATCTCTCGATTGCATCAAATCTGATATTGTTGACGTTTGTTGTGCATGAGAGAGGGCACATTGGCTTCCTTGGATTAAATCAATTTCATAGAAAACTACCTCAAAGCTTCTCAAATTTATCGGGTTTGCATAGATCATCATCATCAAGGCATCTACAAGGTTACCCAGGTAAGATCCACAGGTTTGTTCTTCTTTTCTTGGTTCCAATCCATTGGCACAATTACTTCATTGATAAAACCCCCAAATTTACAAACCCTCATTTTACATTTTCTCAGATCTACAAAGATCTTGTGGCTCCTTGGGTAAGATATTTAAAACCCACCTCTATAGTATCCACGGCATCCCAGATCTATAGTTTGGTGAGGATTGGCCTCCATTTGACCCTCTTCCCAAGGCAACTTATCCTTTCCAAGTGAGGTCGCACTCCTTGGTTTGGGTGAGTTAACCTAGATCTAGTACATGGGTAGTTGAGATTTCACTTGATCTGCAATCTACATATCCAATAACCTACCCCTAGACTGTCATTCTAGTGATTTCTACCTTGTGGGCCCTATTCCACATTTTAAGGGATTAAAACCCCATTTTGGACCACTTGGTATCTTAAATCTCAGATCTAGTAAGATCTAGCCACTGGATTGCCTTGATTTTCTAGATCCACATCAAAACTTGCCTAAACTACTTTGATCTAAATTTTGGTGGCCATTGGACTTGTCTTGATCCCATTTATCCCACTTTTAACCCCCCTTGGGCAAAGTCGCACTTCTTGGGGAGATTGAGTTTGTCCACTTATAGGACGTGGGTATTTGAGATTTTGGTGGATTTGGAACAAGCATACCTTGAAACCTATGTCTAGTAGGTCATTTTGTGAAATATTGCCTTGGGGATAGCATTCCTTGTTTTAAGGGATTGTGGTCCACTTAGGTCACATCATGAACTATTAGATCTAGATCGATCCATCCATCAAACCTTTAGTAGCCCACCTGTTTTATGTTATAGGGGTCATTATCTACAAGTTAACTTCTCTTTGACTCCATTTGTCCCAATTCCCAAGGCACTGATCTTTCTCCAAGCTCATTCGACTTTCCTAGATGGTTGAGTTAACTTGTGGTTCAATCCTTATTTGGGTTGCTTGAATCCCTTGACATTGTCATATCTTACAATCAAGCTTATCTCTAGTACTGGTTAGCCCCAATTCAACCCTTAAACTACCCTACATTGGACACAGTTCCCAAGGCAGTGGATTTTCTCACAATTGACTAATACTTAAATCCTGGATCTTATTTCAAATACTATAAGTCACTCTCACATCAATAATGAAACACAGCTATACCCATTGAACCCCTTATTTATCTTGTGACTTCATCCTAAGGTCTAGGGTGCACCATACACCTTACAATACATCACTTATACTTAACTTGTTTTGGTGTTTTGGTTTGGTCTCTCCTGTCGGGAGTAGATCTGGGTCTCCCCCTTTGTTGTCTGGGCTAGATAGCATAAAGTGAAGGTTGCCTCGATTGGTGTGACAACCATCTATTGGAAGTCGAGGTGATCGTGGTTGCACCTTTTGAGTTGCCCTTCCCTACTGCCATCCATTAATGGATACATCCATAGGGGTAACTACAAGTTATGTGATAACAATACCATTCAAATTAGGAATTATTCATTTGAACAATTAGTCAATCAATAAGTTCATTTAAAAACCACGCCATGGGCGCATTTCTTGACCAAAAATTCATGCACGGTCCGGCCCAAACAGCTCCCAGTGCTACAATTGAAGCTCTGATACCACCTTGACACGTCCCCACCAACCTACCTAGTCACTGGAGACCATGATCCATTTTTTTTTTCTCCTAAAACATCGACTGAGTGCCCATACACATAGTCGGGAGAGCTCGAATCCGAAATCCGCATCCCAAACAACGAATTCCACAACCTTCATTCCGCAATAACAAATTCTGAAATCCACATCCCGAAACCCGCAACCCGCAATTGTGGATTCGGGAATGCGGAAATCCTAAATTCCGAAAAATACACCTTCGACAATCCCGCAACCCGCATCCCGAAATTGCGGCTTCGGGATTGCAGAAATCCAACCTTGTGAAAAATATCCGTTCGACAATCCCGCAACCCGCATCCTGAAGTGTGGGTTCGGGATTTCGGAAATCCCAACATACAAAAAATATCCATTTTGACAATCTCGCAACCCGCATCCCGAAATTGCGGGTCCGGGATTGCGGAAATCGCTGCTCCTGTAAGGAAATTTCACCCAAACTGCTATGGGGCATAACTTCTCCCTCCAACATCCAAATGGGGCAAGGTTGGTACCGTTGGAAATATCTTGGAGAGCTCTATCCAATGGTAGGATCCCCCTGACTAGGTGAGGCATCTAACCTTTCCATTTCTCCTCCCCTGAAGTTTTGACTGTGTCCACACTTGGACATTTCCAACTTTCTGAACTGTCCTTCCTTACCACCTAACCTACGGAGGTTTCAGGAACCACTACCAGGTTTCCCTTCTCTCCCCAGGGAGTAGGTGTAAGTATACATCACCTTCACAAGGTTAGCTATGCATAAACATTCATCCACAATAATGAAACACTATCATTTAACATAGCATGTGAAATGCATTAACAGGATTAGTCACACATCTATCATATGCAGAATTACAAGGCATTAACTCATGCAATATAAGACACGCATACAACAATGGGCTCAGCCTCTTACTCATCCTATACATGACTTCATGTCAACAAATTCATATAACCATACATTTAACAATTGCACATGTTATCACACAACTTGTAGTTGTCCCTAATGGTATTCCATCCAAGATGGTAGAGGAGATTGACAACTAAAGAGGTGACCCAAGAGATGCCACGATTCCCAATGCAAGCTGGGAGTCACGTCAACCGAAGCACTCTTCACTTTAGATCAAGATGAATCAAGACCTAGGGGGAGACCCTATAGCCAATCTAAGGTGATTGGACCCAAACAGAAGTTTCTAGGGAATTGTGAAAGATGAGTTACGGAAACAATGCAAGGTTAGGTGGACCTAGATGTTTAAGTATGGTTGAAAGAGGCTTAAGGAGTGACTAGTGTTTCAACCAATGAATGATTTAGGCCACATGATGAAATAAAATGACAAGATCTAGTACCATGAAATACACAAGTGGGACCCACTTCCTTGGGATATGGAAATGTTTCAAGATGGGACCCACAAGGTGAAGTTAAGGGTGAAAATGGTACCAAGGGGTATGTGAAGGGTAGATCTATGGATCTAAGATGAAATTAGAGATATCCACATATGGGATCTAGGACTTGACACAATTCCCAAGGAGTGTGATTTCCCTAGGTGGACTAGTGCCTTGAATGGATGGGAAATGGAGTCAAGAAGGATATCAAATGGTAGATCAAGGCACCTAGGATGCACATCAAGTGGGCTAATTGAGATGTGATGGTTAGATCTTACTAGATCTAAAGTTTCGCTAAGTGACCCAAGTGGACAACAACCCCCAAAACAAAGAATGCTACCCCCAAGGCAGAACTTCACGAAGTGAGACACTAGATGTAGGTTTCAAGGAATGCTCTTTCCAAATCCAATGGAATCTCAACCACCCATGTCCTAGAAGTGGACAAACTCAATCACCCAAGGAGTGCGACTTTGCCCAAGGAGGGCTAAAAGCATGGAAAAGTGTGTCAAATCAAGTCCAAAAGCCACCAAAGTTTAGATCCAAGTAGTTTAGGCAAGTGTCAATATGGATATTGAAAATCAAGTGGGTCCAATGGCTAGATCTCCATAGATCTAAGATTGAATGTGTATCACCAAATTGACCCAAGTGGGCATAACCCCCAAAATGAGGAATGATACCCCCAAGGCAGAAATCAAAGAAGTGACACACTAGGGGTAGGTTATCAAGTGTGGAGAGTATGAATCAAGTGGGATCTCACCTACCCATGTGTTGGATCTAACCCAATTAGCTTCTCCCAAGGGGTGCGATTTGCCTCAAGAGGGCTACTTTGCCTTGAAAAGTGTGTCAAATGGAACCCAATCACCACCAAACTATAGATCCGAATTGCTGTGGATACTATAGAGGTGGGTTTTCAATATCTTTTCAAAAGCTTAGCTAGATCCAAGTAGATCTAAGAAAAAGTAAAAATGAGGGTTTTAATCAATTAGGGTTTTGTGATCTAGAATTCATGGATAAGCCAAGGAAGAAGAAAACTATACCTTTGGAGCATACCTGGATGAAGAGATGAATGCTAGTTGAGATGAGGATTACTTTTTCCAAAGATCAAATGAAGAATTTTTCAAGCCCTCTTGCCAAATCTATTTTCTCCAAGCCACATGTGTGTCCCTCTAACCTATCAAAACCAAGGAGCAAAGCATCAATCAGTTTAACATGTTGAAGGTAGATACAATCAAGAAAGAGATAAGCAAAGAATAGTTGGTATAAAGACAAAACCACTCACTATTTAACCAAACGTCCTCCTCCAAGGTTGAAGGGAAAGCCTCCCCACCAATTCGCACTTGTCAAAGACGTCTTCTCCACCTGTAAAAAAAGATATGGAAAAATATGCAAGATAGCTACAATAGATCCTCTAGTGCAATGGACAAAAGGATTTACAATCAAAGCAACCAACATCCACTCCAAGATCGAAGCATGTACTCCAAAAGATAGAAATTTTATTCCAAGAGCCAAGAGCCAAAAATCTCTAGATGATTTTTACAATGAGGGGGTCTCCTCCTTATATAGGATAATAAAGACCAAAACCCTAGATCTCAAAACCACTTTTTGAAATGAGCGATTGAGATTAAAAGATCTCCTTACATAATCAATGGCTAAAAAGAGCCTAACAATATAATCACATGGATCACTCAAATAATGATGACGTCATAGCTAAAAGATACTCATGGAGGGTGACGTCATCCACTAGAGGGGGTAAAAGTACAAAATCCCACCTCATATAACTAGGACATTGTTAATTTTTCAGAATTTAATTCAATCTGATCTAGGATCTTAACTGAAGCAACAACATGTACAACATATCAAGCATAAGAGACAAGAGACAAGAGACACAAAACATTTCACCAAGGAAAACCAAGAAGGTGAAAAACCACGCAACTTCCTCAGATATAGAATAAGCATCATACAAGGATCACCATGATCAAACCCAAGAGATAGATATCTACAACAGCATGCTCCTCCTCCACTTGTGCGCACCCTTCTCTTCTCTCACTAATGCGAAGTGAGACAATGAGACAATGTGTAAAATGAGAGAGACACACTCTCTATTTATACACTAACTTCACTTGACCTTTACTCAATTAGGTCGGCCCCAACTTAACCACATAACATAATGCTAACTGGGCCGACCCCCAATAGGGTGGTCTAATAACCCTTTAACCCACATGACTCATACAAGGCCGACCCCATCAAGGTGATCTAATAACCCATCAAGTATAAGTTACAACACTTACAATATAAATGACGACACTTCCGTATAAAGGAATAATAACATCTCTATAGGAATACAATATACATATATGAAATACATTCCGAAGTTACGAATACATCAACACTCCCTCTTAACTAGGAAGGTATTTCTCGACACAGATCTGCTAGCACAAGTCTTCTCCGGATCGTCACTGGATCATCATCATCATCACTGCTGCTGCTATCTCAATCAATCTCTGAACTACTCATCATAGGAAGTTCTACAAAGCCAACCCTTTTTCATGCTAGATGTAGGCCCACCACCTACAGGTCTTCATCATCACTGGCCATACTGTGGAATCCTCAGGACTTATTATGTGTGTTACAATGTCTCGAAAGAGTATTCCAGGACCATTTATGTGCCGAAGCACGACCGGAAAGATCTCCCAGGTCCACTTACATGTGACTGTTACAAAACCTTAAAAGAGTGTCTTGACTAGCAAGAACTCTAAAGAGCATCCGAGGCCTTTTACATGACTAGCACAACCTGTCCGGATCTCTAGGACGTATTACATGTGCCCCCCACCACAAAACCTTAAAAGAGTGTCTTGACTAGCAAGAACTCTAAAGAGCATCCGAGGCCTTTTACGTGACTAGCACAACCTGTCCGGGTCTCCAGGACGTATTATATGTGGTCATGGCAAAACCTCGAAAGAGCATCCCAGGACTGATTACAAGCATACTGCGCAACTGATCAGATCTCCCAGGGCGCTATTATATGCCATAGGACAAAACCTCGAAAGAGCATTTGCCAAATATCCCAGGGTGCTATTATATGCCATAGGCAAAACCTTGAAAGAGTATCTGCAAACCTCCCAGGGCGCTATTATATGTCCTCCCAAGCAGAACCTCGAAAGAGCATTTGCCAGATATCCAAGGGCACTATTATATGCCATAGGAAAAACCTCGAAAGAGTATCTGCAAAACTCCTAGGGCGCTATTATATGCTTATTTGCACAACCTATCCATGGCGACAGAGTATCAACCTAATACTCACCATACATCATCCTGATCATCGTCACTGCATCGTCCTGATGCATGTCATCCAGAGCATCGTCCTGATACTCATCACACATGATCATCCTGATCATCGTCACTAGCAAATTGATCACAACTATGAAGTGAGTATGGTCTTGAAAGTCTGGTCTGAGTAATAATAATAATTAATGACTTTATATATTTGGATTTAGATCACCAGTAATGATTACTTTTGTTATAATTGCTATCTGAATGGATTGTAAAGGATGCATTAACCTTTGACACCTTACAGCATTGATATGATAGCCTGAGTTATATTTTGGGCCATTGTTGACTTGGTCAAACCCAGTTTGACCAAAAGTCAACCACGGGACATGAGGTGGCAGACCTCAGATGATGCAAAGATATTTCCATCCATTACTAGCTCAGGTATGACAAGAACAATTTCATATCTTGTTGTGAGTATAAATTCTCCTAAACTCAGGTTGTTCAAATTTTCTATTTATAATTTAAATGATGTTCCTAATAAGAAATGGAATAGTTTTTGTCTTAGTCAAATAATCTCCTAATCCTTACAGAAAGTGTTCCCTTGGTGTCGAGTACTGTATTATTGCCTCTAAATTACTTTAATTAGATTGAATATAAAATACTTCTAGGGTCCGAAAAGGCCTAAATATCATTACAGAAAGCTTGAAAGCTCTGCAACTCGATATTTTTCATAGTTTCAATAGGATCTTTGAGCCATATACAATGAGTTTGAGATCTAAGATTTTATGAACATTTGACAAGTTCTTGACAAGGTCTAATTTAACACATTGGTATGGTTAGTCAAATATCAATAAGAATTACATAATGGAAATCTCCATAAATCTCATGGGTAGGTATATTCTCATCCATGGAAATCCATGTTATCTGTTACATGCAACAATGAACTTGTGTTCATTATTTTCTCAGTTTAAAAACAACACATTTTTAGATTACTTGTTAAAATGCCTCTGGAAAAGTAAAGATTATTAGAGAATGTTTAAAGGATTTGCAGCTCTTTTTTTGTTTTTGAAAATGCTACATACAATATCTCACACAATTGTCCTTTGATTAAGATGATTCATTATGAGGGAATTTCTATGCCGCTGAATCACTCGGACTTCAATACAAGCCGATGGCTTAGCTCCTAATTGCTACAAGACATACTCATCCTTTCGAGGGTGAAGAGGTGACTTGTCAATGATGGTATATAGACTATATGTTGTGCCAATACCTGAGAATATAACAATTTGTAATCATAGATTGTTGTGCCATAGCAATTTGTAATCATAGATTGCCATTTCCATAAGGCAAATTCCTTCATTGTATCAGGGCCTTGGCACCAAAAACTTACAATCATTTATATCTCAATTTATATACTTTTATAGCTATAGTTACTTCAAATTTTTTAGTTGAATCAAAGTAGAACAAGTATATGGGAACAAAGGCAAATTTCGTTGTAGCTGCTGCAGCTGGAGCTTGCACAGCTGTGATAACATAGGTAAAGCTCATTTTCTTCATTTATTTTCTTAGAAATTTGAAACAAAGTAGAACAAGTATATGGGAACAAAGGCAAATTTCGTTGTAGCTGCTGCAGCTGGAGCTTGCACAGCTGTGATAACATAGGTAAAGCTCATTTTCTTCATTTATTTTCTTAGAAATTTGGATATACTGGCCAAATTTTAGTATTTTGAATTTTTGACTTATGGATTTTTCATGCTAAATTTATTGTCAACACTTTCTTATGTTGTGCTTTATTTTGTTATGGAAAGCCATTGGACACAGCTTCTGCTCGGGATGCAAACTAGCAAATTTGGGAAATCAAAGGGTTGAATATTTTAATGTCAAGGTGGGTTTTAGGCATCCTTTCATTATAATTACTATAGATCTTATCCTGTTATTGAGTGAGGTTTATGCCTCAAATGCATTTTTTACAGGTGCCGGGGCAACTCAATATGCCATGTGAAACATTGTCTCTTTGTGATGTAAAAGGTGATGTCGAACAGGATGGGAAGCCTTGGAAAATTGTACCTACTCGTCACAAGATTGGCAAGTCAGAACCTTTATTTTCAGAAATGGTATTATTATAGAATTTAATAGGTAGAGGTTAAGATGTAACTTTCAAGAATTTCTTGATGGCTATTAGTTTTTTATTTCTAGTGTAATCCTTTGTTTTTCCCAATTAGGTATTTCTCTTTGACAATTCTTAATTAATGTAGTTATGTTTAGTTCAGGTTAGTAGAATTCTAAAAAGAGGGTGTCTTACCTCTTCCTCTGAAGGATTATGATGAGAAGGCCATCTTATCTGACAATATGAATCTCAAGTTTTCAGATGTGGTCTCAATACCTGAAGGTTCTTCCATGATTGAACAACCCGGAGAAAAAGAAGCTAGTGTAACTGTGCAGGATTTAAATGCTCCTGTCATAATACCTGATGGTGCTTCCATAGATGAGCAGCTTGGAGAAAAAGCATCTGGTTTAACTCTCTTTTTCTTCCATGATTTCCTCCTCATTACTGTTTGTTTTGTCTTATTTAATTAATCAATTATAATTAAAATGCTACCAAGGTTGTATTAGGTATTTATTTTCCTTGGCTTTCCTTTTTCTTTCTGTTTTCTTTAATTAATTTATTTATTGTAAATGAAATGATAGTTAGGCTTATTGTATTTCAGTATATTGGGCATTTTTTTTGTTAGATCGATGCCTCACCAAGCATGCATTCAGTAGGTCTACAAAACTAGACTGCTTGTTTCATACAAGGTTGGCTTATAGAGGTGTTTATTTAGTTGTAAAATTGCCAACAAAACAACAAAATCATACAATGGTGAGATTCAATACCCTCCTAGCATGCATGCAGTAGGCCTGCAAAACTAGCTTCATTTTTTCATGGTGCTCTAGTGTAAGTCCCAACAGCATGAAGATGTTGGGTGTTCTTGTGGCTGTTTAGAATCCACCATTTGGTACTAAATGGCCCAAGAGATTGTTAGCTCCTAAATGTTAGGAATACTTCCAAGTGGCTCATGACTGATAACATGAATTCATAGGACCCCAACTGTTACAAAACTCAGAATTCATAGGACATTTGTTTTCAACGTTTTATATGTCTATAGGAAACTGGGAAGCTGTAGTTCTGCAACTTTTAAGCTTCTAATGAGTGATGAGCTTTTGCAAAAAAAAATTGTATAGGAAACACAACTTTTACTTCTGTTGGGGAAAATGTACCATATATTTCACTACTGAACATTAAGGATACATCAAGAAGTATACAAAAATAAATGATTATGACTAGCAATTAACTTGTATCCAATGCGATATATTTGTCACGGTTCATCTTTTGTAGTTATAACTTTGACAGGCATTATTACCTTATCTAACCAGATATATATTCTTAAGGCAACTTAGTTGACAACTAATCAAACTTTGACTGATTGGTATGGCAGTGATGTTGGTTGGAGCATTGTTTTATGGCATCAAATATACTGTCCCTGAATACATATGCACTTTTCTTGTTGCTAGTGGTGTGTCTTTCTTTGCACTTTCTAAGGTATTATTTTCCAGCATCTGTGTATTCATTTCATGCGACAACTCAACATTGTACTGAGAGGACTGCACTTTATTTGAACCACAATTGCAGAGTAGTTCAAAGACTGTAAGTAAGCTTGCACATCCAAATGCACCATGGGGAAATGGATTTTGCCTTTCCAATCTTTTCTTGGATGGTTACACAAATTCCACTCAAGATAATATAAAAAGAAGGTGATCTTCAAATTCCATCCTTTTATTTATTATTTGATAGAACTAAAATTTGTATGAGAGAGATCTTCAAATTCTGAAATTCTCGTGTGTTTTCAGGTATCCTAAAACAAATGGATGGGACATCATGCTAGGGATGAATCTCTGGGGTTCTATCTACTCCTTCCTCTATATGTTTCTCTTTCCAGGTGGCGGTGGTTTTGAGGCAGTGCAGTTCTGCAAACAACACCCTGAAGCTGCATGGGATATTTTATGGTTCTGTGTTTGTGGAGCAATAGGGCAGAATTTCATCTTTATGACCATAAGTGTGTTTGGGTCTTTGGCAAAGCCGCAAATACCACCATAACTACTGTACGCAATTTTTTTAGCATTCTTGTATCATCACTGTTTAGTGGCAACCCACTTTCAGGTAGACAATGGGTTAGTGTATTCATAGTATTTGGTGGCTTAGCATATCAAATCTATTTGAAACAGAGACGGAGACAGCCTAAGGGCAAAGCTATCTCGCCAAAAATTGATGTATGGTAAGCGCAGAGTAGAGTTCAGTATATCTTCAGTCCATGGGATGTTTAGGCGATCGTGGTTTTGGAAATCTTGGATGGTTATGTTTCAAATTGACCAGCTATATTTATTCCAGAAAAAAGATCTATAATGAAATATAATTACATTGATTCACATGAAGAGGCAAACTTGCTAATTTTCCCCACATGTAAGGTTGCTATGCATTGGACTTAGAAGCGAACCATAAGATAGATTCTGGGTGAGCTCCTGAAGATTTGAGCTTTGAAAACAAGTAATATTTGATTTATGGCAATCCAATTAAATTGGTTTTTTTTCTGTATGTAATGAGCCAGGGTACTTGCCAATTCATTGAAATGGAACCCTTTATCAACAGTTTACTAAGAGCTTCTGCAATTGAGCTCCACTTTTACATTTGTAGTGTATTCTCTTTGTCGGTCTGTGGTCGAGCAGGTGGTCATATCAGGTTAGGGCCATTTTAACTAGAAGCTTTCCTCTTCTGTTATTTTCTTATATTTTAGATGGTATTTTGTGAATTGAAACTCAAACATATAGTTATTATAAGAGTACAAGGATATACACATCACGATTCAAGACAAAAAAATAACTTCTTGTTGTTCAGGTGCCTGTAGAACATCTGCTCTTAATGTCATGCCATCCCCTTCATCAATTTTTGTTTATAGTATTCTGACCTTTCATTTCCTAACTTATGTCTCTGTTTCTCCCACCAATCCCAGTTTGTTTTCTGTATTTCCACACTTTGAAATGATATTTTAGGAGAAATTAGAAACAAAAAATATCAGTCATCGAAGGTGAAACTTTGCTGGAAAGTTTACGATTATAATTTTGCAATGGTAAATACTGACCAATGCTACAGCAACATCTTATTGCCTGTTAGTGTATTTTATGACAATGAACACAGGAAAGGCCTTTCTTGATGCCTGTTACTCCTCCAGGCAATGCCCCTTCTGAACCACCCCTGAAGAAATTGAGAACACCTGTAGCTCCACCACCAAGGATAAGGTCATGGTCGCATGCACCAGCACCAATTACACCGACAAGTCAAGGTCTTTGATTCCTATCATTCTTAATTTGAGAAGTCTAAGCATTCTTGAATTTATCCACAAATTGTTGAAGTGGTTTACATTTTTTGCAGGTCCTTCTCCTCCACATGCCTTTCCACCTGAGCATTACAGAAGACACTCAATGACTAATGGTTGCTTCATTGGTCTAAATCTTGGAGCCCAACATGGTATGGTATAAATTGTGTTTGCTCCAAATTTAAGCTGAAACTTTGGCAAACTACGAGGCATTTTTTTTTCTTGGTTGCACAGGTTAGATGCTAAAGACACTTCGCAATTTAAAATGGTACAGAAGATGTAGTTGGTACTTTCAACTTTTCAAGGCACTGGATAATGAGAAATCCAACTGCCATGGATGACATTTTTAGAAGTTCTAACTTCTTGAGCATGGCCATTCACTGTGTGACATGGCTTTCAATCTTTTCTGTTTAAGAACATATTGACTTCATATTCTCTGCCTAAGATGGAATACGGATCTTAAAATCAACAAGGAAGGAAAAATCACAGGACAGCTTCCTAGAAAAATGATGTTTCTTTTATGATGGGGCTTCTTAATATACAGTTGGAAATGTGGGAGGAGTAACTATTTATAAAACTGATAATCTATAATACCTATTGCCTGTCCCTTGGAAAAGCATCAAATAACTTGTTGAATTTAGTGCACTACTTTGAAGTATAAACTCGTGTCTAGATAGGAAGATAGAGAGGTTAGGAATCTAAGGAGAGTACCTCCCAGTAGAAATGTTAAAGAGCAATTTGCATGATTTCCATATGGGGACACCCCTTCCCCAGAGTTTCTTGTTTTACTACAAACACTGGAAGAAGGATTTCTCCCCCCTCACCTCTAACTCCTCTCTTTGAGAGTCCCTGAAGGGCATTGAGGATGCCCCATAGGCATGCTCCTTTTGGCTTCTTATATCGATCACCTCGTTGCTTGCCGATATACCACATTATTGCGAGACAATAGTTATGCATCCAACATTACATCCTTCATTGTCACTGGCAATGCATTACAAACATAAGGATAACATAACTAAGCTGACAATCTGAGTTTGACTTGTACATAATTTCTTTTAACTCCATTACTACCCATCCAATTTTGCATGTTCCCTTCACTGAAGTCATTGTTCTGTACATTCCAATCTACATTTTTCATCATTATATACAAAGAGATTATCTTTGTTGCTCTAGTAGTTATGGTTTGTATGCAAGTGGATAGGGTTCTTTATCCAATCCTATATTTACTAGAGCATCTGTAGGATAATTTTATCACCATCCAAGTATTGGACCTGCATCAGGCATGTCTATTGATTTTCAGTCAACTTTTATGCTTAATTTTGGTTTGTCTTCAAGTTCATGTGCATCAAATCTTAGCACATGAACTAGGATAACCCTGGTATCTGCGCCCAATATGTGTTTTTGACAAATTAGAATGTCTGGAATATAATAATATGACTTCAATTTGTTTACCAAAGGTGTCCAATCAAGTGAAAAAGCAGAATATAATCATGTGACTTCAATGAAGTCTGTCACAGAATCTCCCTCTCGTGCACAGTAATAACCATATATAGCCAGCTCGTATGTCTTTACTTCTTACAATAATTGTCAATTTTTCGATAGCATGCTCACCATCGACAATGTCACAGGCCCTACCTTCAAAGAGGGATAAACCCAATTTGGTAAACACGAGATCTCATTCACATAAAGAGCTCACTATCAGGTTTTAATTTTGTTCAATTTTCCCACAAAGGATATTCAAGAAAGAAAAAAAACCCCACTGCTCAACGACATGCACAAATACACAAAACAAATAAGCAAAACGCGTAAACCCATTAAAGCATTTGGGCTCATTATGCCAATAAACTGATGTTATAAAAATTACCATTTAAGGAGAAAGAATGTGCCACCATGCAAACCAATTTTGTTTCAGAATGCTCATTAATATCCCCCTACCTAATAAAGATTAAAAACAATATTTTCCAGAATTTTTAGAATTTTCTTGAGAAGATATTGCAACTCCCATTCAAGCAATTATCTCTCATTAAAGATTTAAACTGAAATAACTCAACTGCTGTGACGGGCCAAGGAAGCAAATCCCATCATCTATACTTCTTGCTTGCCAGCTGTTTGGCAGCATCCTTAAGCTTCTGACTGTACCCTTCAATTGGAGGGGTCAAATAAGCCCGATGCCGATTGGCTGGAAATGGTGTCAAGTCAGGAACAAGAGCAGCTTCTCTGAGACAGGGAGGAAGAGCTGCAATCGCATCATTCTTCAATTTAAGACTCGTAGATTCCTCAGCCTGTCTTGCTCTCAAATCCCTCGCCAGCTCCCTACTGTACTCCTTTGCAAGACGCCTGCCTTCCTCTACTGTAAGCTCAAAAGATGGGATTTCATCTTTGTCTACAATACCCAATGCAACAGGATCCAATTGTTCTTGGCTCTCAGTCACGGTTTCTTCCTCCTTGGACTTTTTTCTCATTTTCTTTTCTATATCAAGTTCCCTCTGTCTGTCCTTGCCGATTAGACCTAGTTTTTCCCTTTCCATTTCTCTGATCCTCTCCTTCTCTTTCAAGTACCTGTCACAAAAAGCTTTATTAGCAATTTCAAGTACTAGCTCAGGTATGACAAGAACAATTTCATATCTTGTCGTGAGTATAAATTCTCCTAAACTCAGGCTGTTCAAATTTTCTATTTATAATTTAAATGATGTTCCTAATAAGAAATGGAATAGTTTTTGTCTTAGTCAAATAATCTCCTAATCCTTACAGAAAGTGTTCCCTTGGTGTCGAGTACTGTATTATTGCCTCTAAATTACTTTAATTAGATTGAATATAAAATACTTCTAGGGTCCGAAAAGGCCTGAATATCATTACAGAAAGCTTGAAAGCTCTGCAACTCAATATTTTTCATAGTTTCAATAGGATCTTTGAGCCATAGACAATGAGTTTGAGATCTAAGATTTTATGAACATTTGACAAGTTCTTGACAAGGTCTTGACAAGGTCTAATTTAACACATTGGTATGGTTAGTCAAATATCAATAAGAATTACATAATGGAAATCTCCATAAATCTCATCGGTAGGTATATTCTCATCCATGGAAATCCATGTTATCTGTTACATGCAACAATGAACTTGTGTTCATTATTTTCTCAATTTAAAAAAAACACATTTTTAGATTACTTGTTAAAATGCCAAAGTCTGGAAAAGTAAAGATTATTAGAGAATGTTTAAAGGATTTGCAGCTCTTTTTTTGTTTTTGAAAATGCTACATATAATATCTCACACAATTGTCCTTTGATTAAGATGATTCATTATGAGGGAATTTCTATGCCGCTGAATCACTCGGACTTCAATACAAGCCGATGGCTTAGCTCCTAACTGCTACAAGACATACTAATCCTTTCGAGGGTGAAGAGGTGACTTGTCAATGATGGTATATAGACTATATGTTGTGCCAATACCTGAGAATATAACAATTTGTAATCATAGATTGTTGTGCCATAGCAATTTGTAATCATAGATTGCCATTTCCATAAGGCAAATTCCTTCATTGTATCAGGGCCTTGGCACCAAAAACTTACAATCATTTATATCTCAATTTATATACTTTTATAGCTATAGTTACTTCAAATTTTTTTATTTGAAACAAAGTAGAACAAGTATATGGGAACAAAGGAAAATTTCGTTGTAGCTCCTGTAGCTGGAGCTTGCACAGCTGTGATAACATAGGTAAAGCTCATTTTCTTCATTTATTTTCTTAGAAATTTGGATATACTGGCCAAATCTTAGTATTTGAATTTTTGACTTATGGATTTTTCATGCTAAATTTATTGTCAACACTTTCTTATGTTGTGCTTTATTTTGTTATGGAAAGCCATTGGACACAGCTTCTGCTCAGGATGCAAACTAGCGAATTTGGGAAATCAAAGGGTTGAATATTTTAATGTCAAGGTGGGTTTTAGGCATCCTTTCATTATAATTACCACAGATCTTATCCTGTTATTGAGTGAGGTTTATGCCTCAAATGCATTTTTTACAGGTGCCGGGGCAACTCAATATGCCATGTGAAACATTGTCTCTTTGTGATGTAAAAGGTGATGTCGAACAGGATGGGAAGCCTTGGAAAATTGTACCTACTGGTCACAAGATTGGCTAGTCAGAACCTTTATTTTCAGAAATGGTATTATTATAGAATTTAATAGGTAGCGGTTAAGATGTAACTTTCAAGAATTTCTTGATGGCTATTAGTTTTTTATTTCTTAGTGTAATCCTTTGTTTTTCCCAATTAGGTATTTCTCTTTGACAATTCTTAATTAATGTAGTTATGTTTATTTCAGGTTAGTAGAATTCTAAAAAGAGGGTGTCTTACCTCTTCCTCTGAAGGATTATGATGAGAAGGCCATCTTATCTGACAATATGAATCTCAAGTTTTCAGATGTGGTCTCAATACCTGAAGGTTCTTCCATGATTGAACAACCCGGAGAAAAAGAAGCTAGTGTAACTGTGCAGGATTTAAATGCTCCTGTCATAATACCTGATGGTGCTTCCATAGATGAGCAGCTTGGAGAAAAACCATCTGGTTTAACTCTCTTTTTCTTCCATGATTTCCTCCTCATTACTGTTTGTTTTGTCTTATTTAATTAATCAATTATAATTAAAATGCTACCAAGGTTGTATTAGGTATTTATTTTCCTCGGCTTTCCTTTTTCTTTCTGTTTTCTTTAATTAATTAATTTATTGTAAATGAAATGATAGTTAGGCTTCTTGTATTTCAGTATATTGGGCATTTTTTTTTGTTAGATCGATGCCTCACCAAGCATGCATTCAGTAGGTCTACAAAACTAGACTGCTTGTTTCATACAAGGTTGGCTTATAGAGGTGTTTATTTAGTTGTAAAATTGCCAACAAAACAACAAAATCATACAATGGTGAGATTCAATACCCTCCTAGCATGCATGCAGTAGGCCTGCAAAACTAGCTTCATTTTTTCATTGTGCTCCAGTGTAAGTCCCAACAGCATGAAGATGTTGGGTGTTCTTGTGGCTGTTTAGAATCCACCATTTGGTACTAAATGGCCTAAGAGATTGTTAGCTCCTAAATGTTGGGAATACTTCCAAGTGGCTCATGACTGATAGCAAGGAATTGGAAAAAATGTTGGGAGCAGGAATTATAGCACCCACTCGACATACTTCATGGTGCTCCAACTTAGTTGTAGTCAGAAAGAAGAACGGCAGTTTAAGAATATGTATAGATTTCAGAAATCTAAACATAGCATGTCAAAAGGACAATTACCCCCTCCCCAACATGGAGACCCTCCTCCAATGGGTCACTGGATCAAGCATGATGTCAATGCTGGATGGTTTTTCGGGTTACAATCAGGTAGTCATTAAAGAAGAGGATAGGCATAAGACTGCTTTCACAACCCCTTGGGGAACCTTTGAGTATCTGAGAATGCCTTTTGGCCTCACAAATGCTGGGGCCACTTTTCAAAGGGCCATGGATTATGCTTTCAAGGAATTGGTTGGCAAAATCATCGAGATATATCAAGATGATTTGACTGTTTTCTCAAAAAAAAGATCCAGCCATATTGGTCATCTTAGGAAGGTATTTGAACGATGCAGAGAGTATGGGATTTCTTTAAATCCGGTTAAGTCAGTTTTTGGTATCAAAGAGGGAAAACTTTTGGGTCACATTGTTAACAAGGTCGGGGTCAAAGTTGACCCCGAAAGAATTGGGGCTATACAAAAGATTCCCCTCCCAAGAAATGTCAAAGGTCTTCAATCCTTTAATGGCCATATAAATTTCATAAGAAGATTCATCCCAAACTTAGCTGAATTAATGAAACCCATGCAATGGTTACTTAAGAAAGATGCTAAGTTTGTGTGGACTGATGAAGGAAGAGAAGCTTTTTCAACTATAAAAGATGCCATCACTAGATCACCTGTGTTGGTTAGTCCTAAGTACACCAAGGATTTCATGGTTTTCTCCTTTGCTTCAGAGGATACAATTGTTGGTGTGTTGCTCCAGAAGAACTTCGAAGGGTTCGAGCAACCAATTGCCTTCATGAATATAGCCCTGCAAAATTCAGAGTTAAAGTACACTATCATGGAGAAGCAAGCCTACGCCTTAGTCAAGTCTTTGAAGCACTGTTGGGCACCATTTTTCACCTATTTTGCCATCTAAATACCTTCCAATTTTCTCCATAAACCTTTATACTTGATCCATAAAACCTTAATTTCATCCACAAAACTTTGATCAAAGGTATAAATGTCATTGCTTCTTAATAAGTTGAATTATGAGATTTTTAAGGCATTTAAATTAAGATTTTATTCAAAATTACAGAATGTGCTAACTTCCCGTAATTTCTCCCAGGTTGGATACTTGCAGGCCAACTGGGCACAAACTGAAGAGTGGAAGAAGATCCTCGATATCCAAGGATGGTTAAACTTCTAACAAACTTGTGGTATGTTTCTCATAGGTGGCGAGCCAATGCTGGTCAACGATAACCACCTGTGCAGTCATCTAGCATAAAAACAGGGCAGTTCGATTTTCTAGCGATTTAGCCTATTTTCTTGGAGATGATGGGCGATTTCGAATATAGGAAGATTGTTATTTCCGATGTCATCATTAATTTTCCATAGATATAGCGTTTCAGTTCAGAAACGAGGGATATAACTATTTGTTTTGAAAGAGGAAAACCTCTTGGATGATAGACATATATTTTTGAATTAAGAATCTGAGAATTTCTGGAAATTTCACTGCGTATGAACTGTGCTTGGATAATGAAGTGACTGGGTATTAAAAGCTTGTGAATTTTTCCTACGTGTGTGTGAGTGGAGCATTGGAGGGCCACCATTGCCGAACCTGCACACATGCTTTTCTTTACTGCGTCTTAGTACGATTAAAGATATTCAGTAGAGTTGTGTTTCAATAGATAATTCACGCATTATAGTTCGAGTTAAATTATATCTGCACAGAATCCATTATAGTATAGGGTTATGAGTTTTATTCAGGATTGAATGGTTAAACGTTGCAGGAGTAGTTTCGATTTCATTTCTAAAGCTTGATATCAAGACTGTTGAGAATAGCTGGACACTGTGAATCATTTTTCTTGTAAAAGAAATCAGTAGTTGATTATTTCCAACAGTAAACATATTGAGCATTGTAATTCACTTGTTAAAAATCTAAGTTTCTATTTGATTTTAGTTATAGAATGTTTCATGAACGAATTGCTGAGTAGATTAGAAAACCAAACGAAGTTGATTCTATAAGGAGGATTTTGCATTTCTCATCATCAGCATTCTAGCATCTTTTAGGTTTATTTTATGAGCAACTGGATTCTCGACTAAGTCTAGGACTGATCCCTATATTTGGGATATGCCTCTAAGTTTTACAAACTCCGGATTGATTTAAACTGAAGGTCTAGTTTACACCTGTAGATTGGAACCCAACATTTTGGTGCCGCTGCCGGGGAGGCATTCTAGAAGCAGACTTAAGAAACTTAGTTCTCTTATTCAAAAAAAAAAAAAAATTTGAAAACACAGAGTAGGTTTTAGTTTTATGTCAAGACAAAGAGAGGAAAAAGGAAGATTTATCAAAAACCCCCCAAAAATAGAAGTAACGGGAACTTCTTTAACTGATCAAAAAGGATTCATTACAACTGTTGACACTTTTGAAATGACTGAAGAGGAAACATCTAAGAAAGGAGGACTCACCTTCGAGCAACGTAGGGAATACGAACGTAAGATGGAGATTGAAAATAAACGAAGAGAAATGGCTGAAGGAGAAACATTAAAAGGGCCAACTACAGAACAGCGAAGGGAGTATGAGAGAAGGTTAGAAATTGAAAATAAACTAAGACAAGAGAGAAGGGAAGAAGAGAGAAGGTATGAAAGGGATGAAAGAGCAGAAGAAGATCAGGAAGCCACTTTTGAATTTCCCATCTTGGACACTAGCATCATCCTAGGAGAAGAGGTAAGGATGAAAAACATCCCACCATCTGTTCAACCAAATTTTTATGGCATGACTTCTGAAGACCCAGAATCTTTCTTATTTGAATTTGATATCTTGTGTCGTACTTATGGGTATACTGATGACACCCACAAACTTCGTCTCTTCCCTGCTACCCTTAAGGCAACTGCATTGAAATGGTTCATGGGGCTAGGAGAGCATTCAATAACCCGTTGGGATGATATGAGAAAAAATTTTCTTAGGAAATACCAAGCTTACTATAGATCAAAAGATTCAAAAGATAATATTTTTAGAATGTTTCAACAGGAGGATGAGAGCTTGGAAGAGTATCCTGAAAGATTCTCATATAACCTGCAAAAGTCTAAATACAATTCTTTGACATCTGAGATCACTCGTGCAATCTTTTTGAAAGGAATAAAAGAAGAATATCTGGATATTTTGAATGTTATGGGAAAAGGTGAAATCTCCTATCTACCATTCGAAGAGATTACAGACTTATGTCAAAAGTATTCTAGAGGAAAAGCCAGAAATGGAAAGAGGGTTGCAACTTCCAAAGTAACAAAATCTGCAACCAGTGGCATATCCAGAGCTGAACTTGGGAACTTGTTAGAAGATTTTAAGACTGATTTATTGAGTACCTTGGGAACACAGGTCGAAACATCAAAAACCAAGAAAAGACAAGAACAACAAGACCAACAAGATCAAGCCCTTTCTATTTTATGCCCTAAATGTAGAAAGAAACATCCATTGATAGAATGCCCTCTAAATACTGTTCAAATTTGTGGTTTATGTACTGAAAATCATAAAACTGATGATTGCCCCAGATTGAAAGAATTGCAAGCAGCCCGAATGGAGGAGAATCAAAGCATGGAGCCTCTCTATTTTATGGGACAACGAAGACCTTGGCAGCCACGATTTTCAGGTATGTCTCAAGATCCTATGCAGCAGTTTCATTCAAATTATCAAACTCCTATTCAAAATTCATGGAGTGCACCCATGCCCTGGCAAACTTGGTCTCCTCAACAACAACAACAAGCCCAACCTGTTTCAAACTGGCGAGAGTATACTCATGGTAACCAGACATACCAACAGGCCTACCCACAACCTTATCAACAACCTTTTGCATATCCCCAATACCAACAGAATCAAACCCCATTTTTCCAACAACCCAATCTTGCTCCCCAACTAGGCCAACAACCTCAACAGCTTCAATTGCCATCCAACCAGCCTCCACCTAGACCAACACAATTGCCAGACCAGCCAATACCAAATCCAAATAATAAAATGGATAAACCCATGTACAATGTTGATGAAGGAATGGCACTCCCCTACTCAATCCTCCCACTTCAAAATATCAACTTAAGATCTGGAAAAACTTTACAAAAAGAATCTCCTGTTATTTTAGAAGAACAAACAGAAAATGAGAAAACTTCAAAAAAATCAAATATAGAAAAGCCACAGTCAGAAAATCACAGTCAAAAAGGGAAAACATTAGTACCTCACATACCTCCCTTTCCAGAGAGGTTGGTCAAGGAAAAACTTTCAATTTCCCTACCTGATTTTGATGTTTGGAATGAGTTAACCAACGTATGTGTCAAAATTCCCCTACTGCAGGCTATAAAGGATATTCCAATCTATACGAAAGCAGTTAGGGAATTATGTCTCAATAAGAGAAGGAAGGATCCACCAACAATTCATGTGGTAGGCAAATTAGCAAGACTAATGTCTAACACTGTTTTTATTGAAAAATACATTGATCCAGGAATCCCAATGGTCACAATAACTGTCAACAATTTTTCAATTCCAAAAACACTGATTGACTTAGGTGCTGCTATCAATGTCATGGCACTAGAAACAATGGAATATCTACACTTGAAAAATCTCAGACCAACCACTATAGTTTTAGAACTAGCTGACAGGTCTAAAATCACACCTGAAGGGATCTTAGAAGATATCATCGTTTCTTTAGATTCCTGGGAGTATCCTGTAGATTTCATAGTGCTGCAACCAAAGTCTAATTTAGGAGGGCATCCATTGATTCTTAGCCGACCATGGTTGGCAACAGCTGATGCTTTTATAGGGTGTAGGTCAGGAAGCATGCTCATTTCACATAGGACAGAGAGAAAACAAATCACACTTTATCCTTCTGCCCAGCGACCTTCTATATCAGATCAGTTATCATGGATTAATGAAACCAAAGAGCAGGAAGAAGAAATCATTCAGCCTGTCCTATGTATCAATCAGTTCTTTGATTTTCGAGAAGAGAACAACGAGGATTTGCTAGATTACTTCATTGCTAAACCTGATATCTCTGAGGAATTAAGAGACATGCAGTATGCTATCACAGATCAGGTTTTGGGACAGAATTTTCAGGAAAATTGCACAGTGCATTCTTTAGCATTAGCACTTCATGATATTTTTAATGTTCATTCGATCACTGATGTCCAAAGCAAAACAGTTGAAATTAGTCCAGGAAAACACTTGAATATCAGTGCACATCTTACCACATCACAAGAAGAATAGTTGATTTCCTTACTGAATAAATATTCTCATGCATTTGCTTGGGAATACACTGACATGCCAGGCATTCATCACGAAACATGCACTCACCACATTTACACAGATGATAAAATCAGACCTCTCAGACAACCTCAACGTAGAATGAACCCCATACTAAAAGAAATAGTTAAGGAAGAATTGCAGAAGTTATTAAAGGTAGGATTTATCTACCCTATCTCTGACAGCCAATGGGTTTCTCCCTTAGTTGTTGTTCCTAAGAAAAATGGCAAATGGCGGATATGTGTAGATTACAGAGAGTTAAACAAGGCAACACTAAAAGATTATTTCCCATTGCCATTTATTGATCAAGCGCTCGATGCCCTAGCTGGGAAGAACTATTTTTCATTTCTAGATGGTTTCAGCGGGTATAATCAAATTAGCATTACAAAAGAAGACCTAGACAAAACTACTTTTACATGTCCCTGGGGTACATATGCCTACAAGGTTTTACCTTTTGGTTTATGTAACGCCCCAGCTACCTTTCAGAGAGCAGTCTTGGCCATTTTTGCAGATCTAATTCATGAATATGTGGAGGTCTATATGGACGATTTTTCTGTGTATGGAAATGCCTTCGAAGATTCCTTATCAAACTCGGAGAAAATTTTAAAAAGGTGTGTTGAATCAAATCTTTCCCTTAGCAATGAAAAGTGTTTTATGATGATGACTGAAATGATAGTTTTAGGACATCACATTTCTTCATCTGGAATAAAAGTAAATCCTGCCAAAATTCACATTATTGTAAATCTATCTGAACCAACCACTCAAACAGACGTGAGAAGCTTCCTAGGGTATGCAGGCTATTATCGTAGATTTATTGAAAATTTCAGTAAGATAGCTCTGCCATTGTTTAAATTACTTTCAAAGGATGTCCATTTCAAATGGGATACTAACTGTCAATCTGCATTTCAGACACTTAAAGAGAAGCTCTCAACTGCTCCCATTCTAAGGGGACCAAATTGGACACTTCCCTTCCATATTTCTACTGATGCATCTGATACTGCAATAGGGGCCTCTTTGGGACAAAACGAGCAGACCATGACTTATGCTATTTATTTTATTAGCAAAAATCTAACACCTGCAGAATTGAATTATACAGTAATTGAAAAGGAGATGTTGGCAGTAGTTCATGCTGTGAACAAATTCCGTCATTACATTACTGGCTACGAAATTTTTGTCCACACAGATCATTCCGCTTTACGATATTTGATGAATAAGTCTATTACTAATGGCAGGATAACCAGATGGTTACTATTAATCCAGGAGTTCAATATCACTGTTTTAGATTGGCCTGGACGAGAAAATCAAGTGGCAGATTTCCTGTCTCGCTTACACAATTTCGGTGAGGTTGTTCCTGTTTTAGATAGTTTCCCTGATGAACACTTGTTTGCAATTTCTGTTATCACTCCTTGGTATGCTGATATCGCCAACTATTTATCATCAGGACAGCTACCTCCATCTATGGCATCCAAAGAAAAGAAAAATATTATTAAACAAAGTGCTAGACACATATGGGTCAATGGCGATCTCTTTTACACAAGATATGATCTAATTATTAGGAAATGTGTACGACAAGATGAAGTTTTAGATATTTTGAAAGCATGTCATGATGAACCGTGTGGTGGCCATTTTGCAGAGAAAAGAACAACATACAAGATACTCAATTTGGGGTATTACTGACCTTCTATTTTCAAGGATTCTAAGAAGTATGTTAGGAGCTGTGATACTTGTCAACGGATGGGACGGCCAGTACGATCTAATGAAATGCCACTCCAGCCACAAATCCTCATTGAACCATTTGAAAAATGGGCTCTTGACTTCATTGGTCCAATCAATCCACCATCACAAGGAAAGAAGTACATTTTAGTATGTACTAACTATGTTACAAAGTGGGTGGAAGCCAAACCATTACCAAGAGCCACGGAACAAACAGTGGTAAACTTTCTTTTTGAAGAGATATTTGTCAGATTTGGGGTTCCTAGAGAGATTGTCACCGATCAGGGCGCACAGTTTACTTCTAAACTGGTGCAGGAGATAGCAGCAAAATACAAAATTAAACACAGAAAATCTACACCTTACCATCCACAAGCCAATGGCCAAGTGGAGTCTACAAACAAAACTTTGGAAGGAATCATCACCAAACCTATCCAGATGCATAGAAAGGATTGGTCAGCTAAGCTTACTGAAGCTTTATGGGCATATCGAATCACTTGGAAAAACAGTACTGGTTTTTCACCCTATCAGTTAGTTTTTGGTAAACAGCTCCTGTTGCCAATAGAATTTCAAATTCATACCTTTAAGTTAGTAGCAAATTTGGGGATGAATCTTTCTGAAGCACAGCAAGAAAGGATACTACAATTGAATCAATTAGATGAGATGCGACAGGCTGCAGTAGAACACAATATTTTGGTACAGCAACAGAGAGCCCAATGGCATAACAAGTTTATCAAAAAGAAACAATTTCACATCAGTGACTGGGCCTTATTGTTTGATTCAAAGTTCAAAGACTTCAAAGCCAAGTTTACAACTCATTGGCTTGGTCCATATGAGATTGCAGAGGTATATGACAATGGCTCAGTCAAACTCCAAACAATCGATGATGAAGCACATACATTTGTGGTCAATGGCCATCGACTAAAACTCTACACCAAGCCTATCAGCAAAGAAGATTTCATACAGCAGATTTCACAGCAAAGGGAGATGGAAGTGTTGGATAAATACACTGGTGTTTCTCCTTCACTTCCTTCTTAGCCATTTTCTGATTCAATAAAAAAGAAAAAAAGAAAAAAAAGAAAAGAGGGAGTTTAGTTGTGAAAACCAGGCAACTGGCACAACTTAAACTCTAATTTTCCATGGAAAGCCAAGTTTACTTGGCCATTGAAAATTCACAAAAACATTTTTTCTTTTCAGCATCAGTTCTTTCATGGCTATCAGTAAAATAAAACTTTTTGTTTGACTTGAGGACAAGTGCATAAATAGGCCTGGGGGGATAAGCATTTCATGCTTTCTATTTTTTTTAAAACCCTCCAAGCCTTCTTCAAATGCTAGAATTTCATTCCGGCATGAAGCTTTATTTCATAGATCTCAATCTCAGTAGAAGGGACCTGAAAAGAAGTACATTTCTATTGAAATTTTCACACAGGGACCTGAGATGGCAGACATTTTTTTTAAAGAGAAGACATGAGAAGGACATGTAACAAATTGTAAATTTTCTTCTCAATAGGCAAGCAAACAAGCTACATCAAATGGCAAGAACAACACAAAGGGATATCAAGCAAAGTTTGTAAGGATTTTAATTTTTATGCTTTAAAAGTTGCATGGTTCTTTGTTTTAAGTAATGACATATCTACCTATCCTCATAAGCTTGACTGTCTACTCTATCACCTTCACAATCCATGCCAGCATCCCATTCACTTCTCATTATCCTACCCTAGGTGTCAAATTGGTGGTTAGAATCAATCTCAGAAGCAAATTTTCAATTGATCAAAACCTAAACTGCATTCTACAGACCTGCATTCTACAGGAAGAAAAATGTTTTTTTTTTCTTCAAGAAAACAATGGAATTCAAATGTTTTTATGTTTTCATATTATATACTCCAGGACAAAGATACTAGTGCATTATGCATTAAGTTAAAAAATATATATTGAATATATAAGACGGATCATAGAACATTGGTTAAGTGGCAGGTTAGCAATGAATCAGGTGGCATGTTCAGATAATTATTACAAAAGACGTGGGAATCATATTTGTATGCTCCCACGAAAATATTCATGTGCATAGAAAATCGCACTGCCAAGTTTTATGACACTAGGATTGTATATCAAAGTGGTCATTCTGCTTTGATAATTTTCCAAGCGTCACTCTTCCACCTGCAAACCCGATTGCTGTACATGGCAAAAGCGTACAGGGATAATACTTCACAGTGAGTGAAAAGAAGGCGTGTATCAAAAGGGAAGGGTGCGGGCACTGTTTTCTGAAGGATGCATACGCACAAGAAAAATCGTGAAGTAAAAACGCCTGAGGAAAGGTAAAACTCGAACTTTCGCCAAAAGAATTTGCCAGATCAATAGCAATCCAAGTTTCAGAGGACCGTTTTGAAATAGGAAAACATTTACAGAACCAATTGCAAAGCTAGGGTTTTCGGCTTCATATTTCTTTTCCAGTTAAAATTGCAAAATGGTATCTAGGTTGGAACCAGAGAAATTCGATCCCACTGTTATTCATGAGAAATGTATGGAAATTTTTTAGAGGAAGCAGTGGGTGTCTTTTTTTGAAAAGTTTGATGGGCACAATGATAATGTTAGGCTAGCCTTTGCTGGCTCATTTGATGGAGAGAGGGCTACAGTAGGAAATTTGAATTTCAAACTGTCTAAAGATATTTTGGCACAGATCATTGGCTTACCACAGCAGGGGGAGAGATTCTTTAAAACAAAACAATTCAAGGAGAAGGCATAGACACCCTTTCTATGCAGGTCAAGGGCAGGTTCAGTGGAATGGAAGAAGACAATACCAAGGAGTTGGTTGGTTCATCCCTCGGATGAAATAGTATATATCATCCAAAGATTCATCATCTATGAAGGGAGATTTAGCATTGTATATCTTTATCACATCAAGATATTGCAGCATCTAAGGGGTGATTGTGAGATTAACATGCCCCATTTTTTATTACAAAGCCTTTCCAAGATGGCTAAGGTTGTTCAAAAGCGTGAAAAAGACAAGCTAACAAGCCTTTTCCATTGTGGGCTCATCAAAATAATCATCACATATGAGTTACAGAAGCAAAAGTTGACATGGCAAGAATTTATAATTCATAATCAGTTTGAAGAGCTAGAAGAGCTGCCTGAAGAAAGCTTGAAAGAAGACAAACTGTTGATGATAACATACCCCAAGGATGAAGAACAGAACCCTGAAGCAACAAGCTCAAAACTGCTTAAGGGGAAAAAGAAAGAAAATGTGTTGATGATCACAGATGATGAAGATAACTCTGAGGCAGCAAGCCCAAAACAGCCTCAGAGAAGAATAAGAACCAGGAGCATGATGAAAGAAGAAAGAAAGTTCCAAAAGCAAGATCAAATCTTCACCACTCATGAGAAGAAGCCAAGGAAACATCAGCAAGCTCGAAATAAGTCAGCACTAGAAGAGGATGATGAAAGCCAACAAAAACAGTATGAATACATACAATCCTTGGAAAGTCAAGAAGAAGGTCCAACAGGTGAGATAGGGCAAGTCCATGAAGAAAAAAATACCCAAGAAACTGAAAAGATTTCAGATGAAGTGATAAAGCAGACTAAAAAAATTAATCTTTTCTTTGATCAACAAGAAAAAGAAGAGAAAAAGCATCCAAGACAGGAAATTTCAGATGATCAAGCTTCTCCTTTCTTGGAGCAACAAACTATAGAAAAAGAAAAGAAGGGAGATTCAGTGCAAGAGAATGAAGAATTGGGGATGGATACTAATTCTGAGCAGCCTTCAATGAAGATGGAAAAGACGAAAACTTCCAAAATCAATAAAAAGATTAAGAAGTTGAAAATGGAAGTAAGAGAATTAGAACTGAGGAATGAAAAGTTAAAAGAAAAGAACAGGAAGCTTAAAGTTCAAAGGGCACGAATCTCCAAGCATGCAAAAAAAACTGAAAGTTCTTTATGCAGCTCGAACTTCTACAGATGCATCATCTCAAACAGGAGGTACATCAGAGGATTAGAAGCAGAGGTTCAGCAACAAAATTTTGTTCAGGATATAAGCAGGGTCAAATTTTTGGAAATACTTTTTGTGCATGAGGACATGCAACAGCTTCCTCTTGGGGGAGATGTTGGACACCATTTTTCACCTATTTTGCCATCTAAATACCTTCTAGTTTTCTCCATAAACCTTCATACTTGATCCATAAAACCTTAATTTCATCCACAAAACTTTGGTCAAAGGTATAAATGTCATTGCTTCTTAATAAGTTGAATTATGAGATTTTTAAGGCATTTAAATTAAGATTTTATTCAAAATTACAGAATGTGCTAACATCCCGTAATTTCTCCCAGGTTGGATACTTGCAGGCCAGCTGGGCACAAACTAAAGAGTGGAAGAAGATCCTCGATATCCAAGGATGGTTAAACTTCTAACAAACTTGTGGTATGTTTCTCACAGGTGGCGAGTCAATGCTGGTCAACGATGACCACCTGTGCAGTCATCTAGCATAAAAACAGGGCAGTTCGATTTTCTAGCGATCTAGCCTATTTTCTTGGCGATGATGGGCGATTTCGAATATAGGAAGATTGTTATTTCCGATGTCATCATTAATTTTCCATAGATATAGCATTTCAGTTAAAAAACGAGGGATATAACTATTTGTTTTGAAAGAGGAAAACCTCTTGGATGATAGACATATATTTTTGAATTAAGAATCTGAGAATTTCTGGAAATTTCACTGCGTATGAACTGTGCTTGGATAATGAAGTGACTGGGTATTAAAAGCTTGTGAATTTTTCTTGCGTGTGTGTGAGTGGAGCATTGGAGGGCCCCCATTGCTGAACCTGCACACATACTTTTCTTTACTGCGTCTTAGTACAATTAAAGGTATTCAGTAGAGTTGTGTTTCAATAGATAATTCATGCATTATAGTTCGAGTTAAATTATATCTGCACAGAATCCATTATAGTATAGGGTTATGAGTTTTATTCAGGATTGAATGGTTAAAAGTTGCAGGAGTAGTTTCGATTTCATTTCTAAAGCTTGATATCAAGACTGTTGAGAATAGCTGGACACTGTGAATCATTTTTCTTGTAAAAGAAATCAGTAGTTGATTATTTCCAACAGTAAACATATTGAGCATTGTAATTCACTTGTTAAAAATCTAAGTTTCTATTTGATTTTAGTTACAGAATGTTCAATGAATGAATTGCTGAGTAGATTAGAAAACCAAATGAAGTTGATTCTGTAAGGAGGATTTTGCATTTCTCATCATCAGCATTCTAGCATCTTTTAGGTTTATTTTATGAGCAATTGGATTCTTGACTAAGTCTAGGACTGATCCCTATATTTGGGTTATGCCTCTAAGTTTTACAAACTCCGGATTGATTTAAACTGAAGGTCTAGTTTACACCTGTAGATTGGAACCCAACAAGCACTTTAGAACATACATTGGTTATTCTAAGGTTATAGGTTATGTCCCCCATGCTGTAGTAAAAGATATCATGTCCCAACAGGATTGCTTAGGAACAAGGGGCACATGGGTATCCAAAATCCAGGAGTATGATTTGGAGGTCAAACCAACCAAACTTATAAAAGGAAAAGGCCTAGCCAAGATGTTGACTCAGAAAAATGAAGAAGCTATTGACATGAGTTGTGCAAACCATCCATCTAGTCCACATATGACACCTGCTTTACAAGAACTTGACAATCATTGGTACTCGGACATTATATATTTTCTACTACACTTAAATTGCCCTGATCATCTTAAAGGACACAAGCGAAGGGAATTGAGACTAAAATCCGCTAGGTATTGCCTCACTCAGGAGGGTTTGGGTTGGAGGAACCCAGACGGGGTAATACTTAGATGTGTACATGAACAAGATTCTAAACGAATCTTAACTGAGTTCCACTCAGGATTTTGTGGGGGGCATTATGCAGCAAATACAACTGCCCACAAGATCCTTCGAGCCGGATACTATTGGCCAACTATATTTGCAGATGTGCACAAGCATGTCAAGTATTGCCAGGAGTGTCAGCTTTTCACGGGGAAGCAGAAATTGGCTGCTCTTCCCCTTACACCAGTAGTTGTCATTGCCCCTTTCTAGCAATGGGGTCTTGACTTTATCGGAAAATTCAAAGACAATTCTAGCAATGGATTTTGCTGGATTCTTACTGCAACCGACTACTTCACCAAGTGGGTAGAGGCCATACCTACTAAAACAGCTACTGAAAAGGTTATCATGGACTTCATCAAAGACAAGATCATCACCTGATTTGGCACCCCTTTGAAAATTACAACTGATAATGCCAAGGCCTTCAGTTCAACGAAAATGAATGACCTCTGCTTCAAATATGGCATTATCCTATCGCACTCTTCTGATTATTATCCACAAGGTAATGGGCTTGCTGAGTCTTCAAACAAAAACTTAATGACCATCCTGAAGAAGACTGTGGGTGACAACAAAAGATCTTGGGATAGCAAGATCAAATATGCTCTCTGGGAAGATAGGATCACGAAGAAGAACTCCACTGGAAAGTCCCCCTTCGAGCTTGTTTATGGCATCACAGCAACCTTACCACTCAGCATGCAAATACCCATTTTCAGGATGCTAAGTGATTATAATGCAGAAGAGTTAGAGTTGGAGGATAGGGCAAATCAAATCATCGAGCTTGATGAGAGCAGAAGGACGTCATTGGATAAAATGTTAAGACATCAGGAAAGCATGAAAGCCACATTTGACAAATCAGCCAAACCGAGATCTTTCCAAGTAGGGGATACTATTCTCTTGTGGGACAAAAGAAGGGAAAAACCTAGAAAACATGGAAAATTCGACAGCCTTTGGAAAGGCCCTTTCATTATATGTTGCCAAGCCGGAACAAATTCTTTCTTTCTCAACACCATGGATGGAGAGATGTTGCCACTTCCTATGAATGGGCAACAGCTGAAGCCTTTTTATCGGAACAACATTCAAGATGACCAAGGGGTTATCTCAGGGCTTCCCTAAACCTTTTCTTATTGTACTTTTATGTATTTTTCTTTTGTATTATATTGTTGTACCATAGCATCTATGTTTTAATCATTTGTACTATATTTCATCTATATGCTAGAAAAAGAAAAGATTTTTATTTTTTCGTACTTTTAAAGAAAAAGCAAAAATATTTTTATGTTGGTGTTTCATTTTTGGCATTATTTATCATATACATGTGGAACTAAGACACTTATGTTTCCATGCAGGAAACTGATGATTTGGGATTCTCGAACACCTTCTTTGATCCATAGATCAAGCAAGTGTCCGTCCCGCAGTTGGAGCCAGATGTTACCAACAATTTTGTACCATAGTTGGATTATCTGAAGAGTCGCCATTTGACAAACACCATGGGTGTTTGTGTTCCAGTGTATCAGATGATCCATCATTTGTGCCTAGCCAGTTTTGGCTAGTCAATTTTGTTTTTCAGTCAACATGACCATGGCCCCACGGGGTTTGTAATAAAGTGTGCTAGTAGGATTTTGAGTGGCTCGGTTCCCCATGACTTGATTAAGCAACTAAGGTATTCCAGGGAGTTTTTCCCTTGTCAATTATACTTTGCCTATAGCCGAGCTATAATCGATGAGGTTTTCTCCCGCTTCCTCCAAAGCTGGAATGCCCAATTTTGAAAATCTGAGCCATGGGGGGTCATTAGAGTCCAACTAATGTATATAAACCTACTAGACACTGTTAGAATAGGTTTTGGTCATGTCCTAGGTCTCTAGGACCCTCAGAAAAAATTTCAAACAAATTTTACCGGGTCGGTCGAATTTGGGTTTTTAATTATTTTTTAAAATTTTTCCATAGTTTAAATGGAAAATTTTCAATTTGTAATATGTCAGTCATCCGAGATCTGTTTTTAGTGATTAAAGGCTCCAGCCTTAAGCCAAAAATCATTCATGATCC
This sequence comes from Larix kaempferi, assembly GCA_027924585.1. NCBI lineage: Eukaryota > Viridiplantae > Streptophyta > Pinopsida > Pinales > Pinaceae > Larix > Larix kaempferi. Next base: position 1,007,195 of record BSBM01000914.1, on the reverse strand, counting down.
CCGAACCAGTTTATCCTAAGTTTCAGATGTCAATTCAACCTCATAATTAATAATTTCTCAAAAAAGTCATTTACAGAGAAATTATTAATTAAAATATCAAAAAATTAATAATTGGAGATAATCCAATTCTCTCCAAAATAATCCAAATTGGATTATTTCAGTGGCTAAATGGCATGGCACAAGGAATTAATTATCATTCCAGTCATCTCCAATCAACTTCAGTGGACTATCTAATCAGCTAATGAGATCTCCTTCAAATAAATTCACCCACCTGCATGCAAAGTTCGATTTGGTGATGTGGAGGAGTAATTAAATGAAGATTGAGTCAAGTTTGAGTTGTATTTATTATAAAGTGGGCGCCCTCCTAAATTTGATCAACCACCAAGACTTGGCTCCCTTACAAATTCGAGTTAGCATTCAAAGCAACTCACACTTGATCTCCCAAATAGCTCATGTGAATCTCTTGGAGTATCACGCATTTTACACTTGGAAAATTGTTATTTGATGGTGAAGTTTCCAAAGATGGGATGGGGGGCGCCTCGCCAAGGTGGAGGCCACCTCCCCATCCACATAGACCTCAAGCTCGAGTTGTATGGTGGGATTAACTCCAAGCAACAAATAGACATGGATTTAGATTGGATCATGATTGGAATTTCGATTTTGTGAGTTGGCCATTGGCTCTCTCCTCTTTGCCAATTCGAATTAGGGTAGAGGTAGTCTAGTTTTGCTATATAAGGATGGCATTGCCTCCTTCTTTCACATGGATTTGTGTGCAAAGAAACTCTGGTGAAAATTGTAAGCTCTTTGATTAATAAGATATTTTGAGACTTTGGAGGTCATTTGATTGGGCTTTTTGGCATTGTGTCTTCATCTCATATGAAGTAATATCTCTTTCACCCTACCCTTATTTGCAATTTTGATTATTATGCTTATTGAGGACCAACAATCTAGTACTTAGGCTTCTAATCTCTTGCTTTGAGTGTTTGTGTTTTCAGGGAATTCATCTATTGAGAGCTATTGGCATCTAATACCTTCACCATTCAAGTGTTCCATTTTTCTAAATATTTTGTTTGCAGGGTTGCGAGCTTCTCCAAGTGTTTCTTGACTTCTCCAACAAAGAATTCTAAAAAACACTCTTTCGGTTACTGCTTACTAGTCCTACCCATCTCTAAGCTGTGGAAAACCTTAGATCTACCATTCTCCAAGCCTTGTTTCCTCCATCAAGCTTGTCTTCTTGCTTGGTGGCTTGTATTGATCTTTGCCTTCATTTTTGCTCCTCTTACCTTGCATTTGTCTCCCTCCTTCTAGTTTCTTCAATCCCCTACCTTCTCGTCCTCCTTCTCCCAAACTTTTTCTTCCTTTCGTTTTCCCATTGGTCTTGCACCAAGTCTCCCATTCGTCCAACCTCTTCTTCTTCTTCATCCTCTCGTTTTTCCTCCCATCTCTCTTCCCTCTCCTTCTAGCTCTCGTCTTCCCTAGTCTTTCCCTTTCTCCTCCCTCTCGTCCAAGTCCCTTCCTCCCTCTTGTCCAAGTCCATTTGAGCCCTAAAAAACATCAAGCAAAACAAATAAAAAGTGGTTAAGTATTGAGTAGTTTAGTCTCATTTCAAAGCTCTAAGTTTTGCATATGCTTGTTTAAAATTCTAGTTTAGATCTCTTTGAAAGTGTTTAAAGTTTGCATTTAGGACTCGGCATATAGATTAGATCTTAGGTTGCATCTAGTTTCAAAGTTTTTATTTGATATTTCATTAACATCTAATGGGTGCTTGTTGAAGATGGTTTAAGCTTGTGTAGTTTCTTTGAAGAAGAAGAAATATTTGTGAGAACAAGACTCAAAGAGGATCAAAAGTTTAATCCAAGGAGAAGACTTGAACCAATATGATAAACCATGTATACTCTCCTTTGTAAAAGCCATTAAGGGCTTCTAAGTTTTGTTTCCATAAGTAGTTTTTATCGTTCTCAAAAGAACTTTCAAGGGTTCCATTCCCAAAGGCGCTTGTAACTCACTTAATAAAAAGGCTAGGTGGGATAAGGCCTCCCACACTTTGGTTTCTTCTTCCCCATTTGGGGAAGAGTGTTGTGGTGCAATCTTTAGCTTAGTTTTGTGTCACTCTTTCTAGATATAATTTTCCAATTTTTGTACTTAGAATAATTTTCATTTCCTAGGCTTGACTTGAGATAGCAACTTTGGGATTTCATCCCAAGGGCCACATTGTTTTGTGGTAGCTTCTCTATCCCCATTAGACTCCTTGTCGACATCCAGCTAGTTGGAAGGTCTCAAAGGAATGGTGGTTATAGTGATCTCCTTGTTCCAAGGTTGATCCCACCTTGCTTATTTCTTCTTATATTAGTTTAAATTTTTGCCAGTAGCTTAGTCTCATTTTTGTTGTAGAACACTAATTGTTAGAATAGTTTGATTTTGCAACTAGTATCAGTTGTCTATCATCTTCTCATCTTATTGAGCTATCACATGTGTTCATGTTACAAACTGCCTCTATTTTAACAATGAACAAAGCCTCTTGAACTTGTAATAACCCCAGTCAAGAGCACTCTCTGTCGGAGAGCATATTAGTTTTGCATTTCCCTTGCATTAGGCATTTAGATTAGCTAACCCTCTTGAACTTTGGTCTTAAGACTAAGTCAAGAGCACTCTCTGTCGGAGAGTTGAACGGTGTGCTCTTAATAATTTAAAACATTCCAACTCACACCCCCATAATAATTTACTTTCTTTGGCTATCCAACACCCGTATGCTCTGCCAACCTGAAAAGGTTGGACTAGTACTCAAAAAGGTGTTGGATCTATTAATCTCAAAAGTGAAAATTTTATAAAAATTTCCCCACAACCAATGAACCGGCATTGATTTCCGAGAAATATTTCAAGTGGAAGGCAAAATTCCTGACTGGTGACACTGGAGAAAGAATACCATTGTCTTAGAGTGCGAGGGTGGTTAAAGCTTACGACACCTACCCTTGATAACTGGACGGTCCGTCATGTCACAGAGGGGAAGCCACTTGAAGTATACCTTTCCGATTGGATTCATCCTTGTTTCTTGCTAGCCTAGTAAACAAGATCATTAAAACTTTCAATAAACCAAGATTAATTCGCAAAACGATCTCACAAACGTTACCACTTTGAACTCTTGTATCAAGCAACCCAAGCACTCAAGACTATCTTTGGCTCCATAAGGCACTGGTCCTTTTCATCATTTTTATTTGCTTTTTATCTATTTGGAGCATTTACATTTTCATGGCTGTCTTCCTTTAATTTATCAAAGTGGTTGTTTCTTCAATCATACTGTGTAATCGCAACGTGGATTGCTTTATCTTGTGTTTATTTCACCTCGTAAATTGTGATCTCATCTAAAACTCCTAAACAACACTCATCCGCATCACCCCATATAAAAACACTTAAAACACATAAGAGCCATAGTAAACTCTTTGTAGGGACTACCCCCCTTGGCTTTGTTAGGAGTTAGCCTAAACGGAGGAGCTGGGATTCAGGTGACAGTACCTGGCTCATTGCTTGCCCCCAAGGCCACACTTTCTCCACTTGTAGTGAGGGAACAACTTTCGAAAGATTTTTGTTGCTGGTGTGCATCTCTGCAGACAACAGATGGCTTTTGGGCTTCATTTGACACACTTTTCCATGCTTTTAGCCCTCCTTGGGCAAAGTCGCACTCCTTGGGTGATTGAGTTTGTCCACTTGTAGGACATGGGTGGTTGAGATTCCTTTGGATTTGGAAAGAGCATACCTTGAAACCTATATCTAGTGTTTCACTTTGTGAAGTTCTGCCTTGGGGATAGCATTCCTTGTTTTGGGGGTTGTTGTCCACTTGGGTCACTTAGTGAAACATTAGATCAAGTAAGATCTAATCATCACATGCTAAATAGCCCACTTGATTTGCATCCTAGGTGTCCCGATCTACATTGTGATATCCTTTTTTACTCCATTACCCATCCATTTCAAGGCACTAGTCCACCTAAAGCAATTCACACTACTTGGGAATTGTGTCAAGTCCTAGATCCCATATGTGGGTATCTCTAACTTCATCTTAGATCCATAGATCTAATCCTTACATACCCCTTGGTACCATTTGCACCCTTAACTTCACCTAGTGGATCCCATTTGAACCATTCCCATATCCCAAGGAAGTGTGTCCCACTTGTGTATTTCATGGTACTAGATCTTGTCATTTGATCTCATTATGTGGCCTAAATCATTTATTGGTTGAAACACTAGTCATCTCCTAAGCCTCTTTCAACCACACGTAAACTTCTAGGTTCACCTAACCTTGCATTGGTTTCCGTAACTCATCTTTCACACTTCCCTAGAAACCTTTGCTTTGGTCCATTCACCTTTGATTCGTCATAGGGTCTCCCCCTTGGTCTTGATTCATCTTGATCTAAAGTGAAGAGTGCCTCACTTGACGTGACTCCCAGCTTGCATTGGGAACCGTGGCATCTCTTGGGTCACCACTTTAGTTGTCCATCTCCTCTACCATCCCGGATGGGATACCTTTAGGGACAACTACAAGTTGTGTGATAATAGGAGCTCTCCACGATGGGCATTGGAGTTCACCTTTTGCCCAAATTAGTGCTTTTGGCTACTTTGACCTAGTATTGGGTTACTAGCCTCTTTCCCTAGTTGGTAAATCTTGAATAGCCAAATCGAGTAGGGACGTTGACCCCGAACTCTAATTGCCCTAGAGTTGAAAAGGCTAAGGTCATAACCTGTTCTCTTTACTCTCTTTTTATCAAAATTCTCTTGTACATTATAACAAAAATCAAAAAATATACATAATATAGAAAAACCCTAAAATTTAGAAAATGCATATATCAAAAAAATACTTGGAAAATGGATATTATGTTCCCTCAAAGAGATGCACCCTAGTTGAATTAATGGTGGATCTTGAAGGGCGTTTTGATCCCATGGTTGATTTACATGATATTTTGATATTTGTGCCGACTAGGGTTTTGTATTGCAAATCTGTTATTGCAGGTACAGCAGGTATATCAAGGACTTTTGCTAAGTTTGAAGGCCTGAAAAGTGGGTTTCTAGGCATGTATTGACCCCTAGTGGGTTGAAGGTTCATTGGAGAACTTGTTAAGCGAGACCACATCCTATTTGAGGGTTGTTATAAAGCTTATATCAGATCTGATATTCTGTTTTCAGAACCGTTTTGAGGTCTCTTAGTCACCCTATTGCTCATAACCCTTACCCTACAATGCAAGGTGCACTTCACATGCTAAGGTTGATATCGTTTTGAATGATTTTTATCAAGTTTTCTAAGATATACTCACTGCTGCAATCCTATAATAGCAGTAGCAACTTGATATTATATTTCTTGGTATCTGTGATAAAGTTCTTTAACTCCTTCCTCTCCTTCAGTGATTATTATGCTTCAGTGTTTTGACTCCATAAGACACTGATCTTTTGTTGGTCTCAGGAGTTGACCTTATTACAGCCTAGATCGTCCGCAACATGCTTTCCAGGATATACCAGAGTGAAGGGGTCTTTTGCCATTGTGAAAGGCCATGTCTAGGCTTGTTTATGTAAAAGTGGTGGTCTAGTGGGGCTCAAGACCCTTGGTCTGGTAATGGTAAGTCCTCTTCGCTTTCATTCCAGGAAGTGTTGGCTTAGTGGCATTGCTGATACCCACTTGATGGGCAGAAGCCCCCCATCTTGTTGGGCCATTTGGGCCCTGGATTGGTGTCTGATGCTTCTTGGGATCGTTCCATTAGGACACATGGCTTAGGGGCTCCTAGCCACACTTATTTTTTGCTATGTATGAGGTGATTGCACGTGTAAGGTTTGCCATACCCAGTTTAGCACACTGCCCACTTGGACGTTCTTCTTCATTGTATGGCCCCTCCTCTTCGTACATATGTGTTCACATCACCATGACATCATCCTCATCCACAGAGCTCTACCTTGCTAAAGGGGAGGATGTTGAGGGATCATGTACATTGTTGGGGTTAATTGAGGCATGATGTCCTCCCCCGGCTCATCACTTCACTTGGATGAAGCCAATTGCACTAATTTATCATTGTTTTAGTCCCTTTGTGGTTTAGTCCCTTGCTTGTGGGTGACAAACCCTAAAATTAAATTATTTTACTTTTTAGTAAGGTAGGCTCTAAAGTTAAGTTAAGTCAACGAAGCCTCATATAAATAAGGCTTCTAACTTTCATTTGTAAACATGGACAATGGTTCAAATATGTACTTTTCTCTTTTTATCTTGGTATATTGGAGCTTCAGGTGATACGCATCTCTCTCTTTGGCTTGGTGAATGGTGATATTTTTTAGGGTTTGTGCCATCTTGCGAGGTTGATACTAAAAATGGTTGTAATAACGCGTGGCTAAGGAAGGACTCAAGAAGTATCTCTTACTCTCATTTTTGGTTGATGTTGGTAAGACCTCTCCATTTTCTTGTTTGATGTTGATTTTACACCTTGGGCAAGGTAAATTAGGGCTTCCATCAGCATCTTGTCAACTTTGTTTGAGGAGACCTTCCTCTTGAAGGAGCTCTCCACGGTGGGCCTTGGAGTTCATCTTTTGCCCTAATTAGGGTTTTTTGGCTACTTTAACCTAGTTTTGGGTTACCAGCCCCTTGCCCTAGTTGGTAAATCTTGAATAGCCAAATTGAGTAGGGACGTTGACCTCGATCTCTAATTTCCCAAGGGTTGAAAAGACTAAGGTCAAATTCTTCCTTCTTATACATGGATCTTTGTGTTGATGGCACATTTAGGCAAACACAAACTCATATAGTTTTGTTTTCATCACATGGCATGTGCCCACATAGATGTCTTCTCACATGGGTATATGAACCTGTGTAAGTCCTTTTACAATGGGGGCAACCAAATTTGGCAGTTCCACCCCCTTTGCTTCCACCCTGCTTGGTGACATATTTCCACAAGGGTGTTGAGTCCTCCTTCGTTTTCATTCAGTTTCCCTCCTCCTCCTCTTCCCCTCCCTCCTCCTCTCCATGGTATGTGCCACTACCCACTTCTTCATCCTCTCCCTCTCCCTCATTCCTCCTCCGGTTTCCAATCACCATCATCAAAATAACAAATGGAACCAGCAAAACAAACCATAAACCCATCATCATTTTTGTTGGAAGTTGGAAGTGGAACTAGAGATTTAACATGTTGCCCTGCAATAGAACGAGGGAGAAAGCATGGGAAAGAGTAGGAGAGGAACATGTACATTTTAGATTCTAGATTTCAAGTATTCAAATATAGATCAATGATTAATCATCAAACTTCAAGTTCAAACTTCAAACTTCAAAAGTTCAAGTCTCAAGCATCAAAACTTCAAGTTCAAACACAAAGCAAATCAACAACAAAGGGTTTAGAGCCTACCTATGATTTGAAAATGGACAACTTACTTTTCCTCCATTCACACATTCTTAATCAATTCTCAATTTTCTTAAATAACATAAAGAAACTGGCATTTTTAAGACAAAACTTTGCATCTAAACTTAAATTGTGCAATCAAACACATAAAAACATTACGCAAAACTGAGATGATAACGGAGTTCACTAGACCCCCTGGCTACGTCTCCGGGCTCGAATAAAGTCAAATCATTTTATTATCCTTCTCCAATAAAGGATGGGACCTTCTCACAAATGTCCTACATGCTCCATACAAAAGCTACCTTCTCCTTAACAAAGGATTCAAGAAGGAACTCACATAAGTGACTTTTCTCCAGACACTAGAAGGACTAAACTCCTCACTATGCAAAGCTCTCCAAAAGCTCGCAAAGAACAATTGCCATCCTTCTCCCAATGAGAGGCTTTTATAGCTTCCTTATGGATGATTAGTCATCACCCATAAGAAGGAGCATATCTCCCCCATCATCCCCTAAACTAAGTCATGAGGTGGATTCTCACCTTTTAATTTCCTTTTTACAATTAAAAATGGGAATTTAATGTACATCTCTACATCAAATTCCTTATTACAAAGTTGGTCCATAAAAATAATTTTATATACAAATTGTCGCAGAAATCCTTCTTGTTGTTGAAACTTCAACCTGGAATCTTCTCTGCATGCGAGGTCCATTTGTCCTAGTTCGAGTTGCCTTTGAAAGCTTCCCGAGAGCTCTTCGATGGCTGATCAACTATACAGAAAAAGAAGACCATCTTCATTCTTCGACTGAGATTATCATCCTGGATCAACCTATTTGGATATCCAATGGTAGTGAGTGTGCCAAGCAACCAACCTTCTTCAATCTCCACGAAGAAACAAAGCTTGATAGCAGCCTTCTCCTCTTCTCCTATCCTCTTATCCTCTTCTCTTCTCCTCTCCTTTCCTCTCCTCTCTTCTCTTCTCAAGCAAAGCAAAGCAAAGTGAGAAATGGAGTGTGGAGGAGGGCTTCATCCCTCAAAGCCCTATTCCTTCCCTCTAAAACTCCAACCATGGACCCCACCGTTTGAACTCCTCATTTCCGCGGGTTGACGCGAAGCGTCTTAGGAATCCTCGGGAATCGTTTTTGGAATCCATCCGAAGCGTTTTTAAATGTTGTCGGAAGCTAGTCGAAGCGAAAACAAAAGCGAGTGGGAAGCGGAGCGAAGCAATCAGGAAGCGAATCTTCCGATTGCTTCCTCAACGGTTCGAGAAAGAGACAGGGAGCACTGTAAAAATCCTGGAACCGCGCTCTACAAAAACAACCCCAGCCGGAAGCGAAAAGGAAGCGAGCTTCCGAGTAGCTTCGGCCGGAAACCAGCTTCCGGAGCGGGGGCGGTTCCCCGCAACCTAGATCCGAGCTATAAAACTCAACACCTTGTTGAACCAATAAACGCCCAAATAGGGGGTCCAACTTATTTGTGCCAAAAGATGAGAACGGACAACTGTAGAGAGCCAGTCTGGTTGCCCATCTTCGTCGGTCGTATGGTAGATGAGGAACAGATCTGAAAAGCAGTAAATTGATCACCAAGATCTAAGTACCACCACTGCCGCAGTGATCCAAATATGACGGAACTTGCAGATCTAAAACTCTGTACCGCAAAAACACGGTCTGCTCAAAAATAAGTAGGGCAGGATCGCAGCCCCTCTCGTGAGAGAGTCAGGGCTGTTACTACTCTGATACCATGCAAAGATCCAGGGATCAACCCGGATCATGAATCAACCTCATAATAGAAGAACTAATTCTATTAAGCTGAATTTATAATTAAAAAATAGAGCCTCAATTTATAGGATTGAGGAGGCTCAACAAACCCCCAAGAATAGCTGGGCGGTTGAGAGCCTACGTGAGATTACAACTCACCTAGGATGACAGCATTGGAAAATGCCAACACCAACATTCATCAATCATGGATACATGAAAGTGCAACTGGGTATCCAACAAGAGGATTTACTACTCTCTGTATGAATTTAGACAATGTCTCAGGGACCCTAATGAACCCTAATGAACAGAATTCCAGACACAGCAAGGTTCAACAAGAGAGATATTCCTTAGTTAAAAAGCATTTTCTCTTCTATGTCAAGCAAGAGCTCAGAAAGTGAAGCAGGAAGAAGAGGATTCAAGAGAAAAATTAACAACTGCCTGTAATTTCTTGTGGATGATGTCTGCAAGCACCAAGACTTGGTTTTCATGGAGGAGGAGGTGCTACCTGCAGCAGAGGAGAAGCCCACTGCAGGTTCCTAAATATTCAGCACATTAAAACAACTATTTCAGCAAATCAAAAATCTGTTACATCAGTTTTTATGTTTAATATAGTTTGTCTAAGATGCTTAATGCATAGGATAGACTGTTAAGCTAACTATGAAACCTTTACGGACTCTTTTTCGGGTCTCTGATTTTAAAATGTAACCTGTGGAAATCACAGTCAGTCAAGACAGAGAAATCTGAGAATTTGCTTAGTTTTGGGAGCCTTTCTCCAATTTTGTGAATGCACTTGATGGATCTTCCTTATAAAAAAAGGTATACATACGTAAGTAAGAGCAATGAATAAGTTCAATGAGGACTCTTGGGCACCAAATGTTTAGAAACATGGATGATTGACAATGCATACACAGCCAATAATAAGCTAAACAACCTGTTCCTGGCTACAAAAGAATCAGGTCGTTGAATCAGGATCCACTGGTCACACCAATATGACAGAATTTGTTAATCAAAAAATCAGTAAGTTCTTCATGAAGCATCAAAATGGAATTTTTAGGATAGAACAAAAAGTTGTCAACATTGTAGCAAAGGCTACTTATCCTTTTCTCAAATATATTATAGTTCTGATTGATAGAATGCATTGGTATCCCCATCATCGAATGTAAAAAGAGAAGAAGAATGAATATGGAAGAGAATAATTCAATGATATGTGAGTGCTGCTAATTCTCTTCATCCAAAACAAAAAGACATGAAACATGAATGCAAATGGGGCTGAAATGACAAAGCGGAGTGTTCTTATAATGTATATAATATTAATAATCCTAACTCTTTCAATGTGCAAGTAGGTAAATGATTATTACAGCGCAAGAGGTTTGCTCAATCGGTTGTTGTCAATGTTGTGGCATTTGGCTAGTTCCATGCCAGCAGGTTCCTGGTTCAAATCCCCCTAGGTGAGTTGCACTAGTCTACACTGACAAGTTTACTAGGGATGCCACCCACAAATGTGGAGAAGCATCCCTTGGGTTTCCCCGCAAGGTTTTCCTTGGAAAAAAAAGGTAAATGATTATTATAAGTTGGAGGAATTGCATCCATGAGGATGCCCATTTTGCCACTAGACCTGCATTATGAGAGAGGTGTAGGCAGTCATTGACAAAAATTACCTGTGGAAGCAATTTATACCAGTGATGGATGATAAAAATGTAAGCAATTTCATGACAACAAAAAAATTCTACTAGAACACAATAAGTGTAAATGATTTCAAGCATTCATTAAAGCAAGCTGATGCCCTGAAAAGAAGGCATCCAAAATCTCTAGGTGGTTGAAGCTGCAGTTCCTCAATGCTATAGCCCACATTTTTTATGCCGGGGTCTATACTATGTGTGCAGAAAATACATCATTAAGTTTGCCAAGTGGCCATCAATTTGTTAGTGAAAAGTACCTGTTGTCTAGATAAACCAACACAATCCTCTCCAAACAGGAAGAGGTTATTGAACAATAGTAAAAGGCGGCTTCAATCTTGAATCATTGGGCATACACACATGTAATGTGGTACTTTGGTTTCGCATTTCAAAAAAGGACATATATTCATATGAAAGAGAGTAAATAGCTTTACAAAAGTACACACTTTATAGTTAACCTTGCTTCTAGTTACAAATTAAGGTGAGCAAACGCAATCCCTTAACCTACTTCGTGCAACAGAAGCTGATTGTAACATAAGGTTCAGTGTTGTTCAAGTTTTAACTTTTTGCCACTATCAGATTGTATCTGTAAAGATATTAAAGGCACTGGAAATGAGACGGAACAACAATACTTCTTTATGCCAGTTGGGCTCATTTACCAATAAACTGATGTCATAAAAATTACCATTTAAGGAGAAAGAATGTGCCACCATGCAAACCAATTTTTTTTCAAAATGCTCATTAATATCCCCCTACCTAATAAAGAATAAAAACAATATTTTCCAGAATTTTTAGAATTTCTTGAGAAGATATTGCAACTCCTATTCAAGCAATTATCTCTCATTAAACATTTAAACTGAAATAACTCAACTGCTGTGACGGGCCAAGGAAGCAAATCCCATCATCTATACTTCTTGCTTGCCATCTTTTTGGCAGCATCTTTAAGCTTCTGACTGTACCCTTCAATTGGAGGGGTCAAATAAGCCCGATGTCGATTGGCTGGAAATGGTGTCAAGTCAAGAACAAGAGCTGCTTCTCTGAGACGGGGAGGAAGAGCTGCAATCGCATCATTCTTCAATTTAAGACTCATAGATTCCTCAGCCTGTCGTGCTCTCAAATCCCTCGCCAACTCCCTACTGTACTCCCTTGCAAGACGCCTGCCTTCCTCTACTGTAAGCTCAAAAGATGGGATTTCATCTTTGTCTACAATACCCAATGCAACAGGATCCAATTATTCTTGGCTCTCAGTCACGGTTTCTTCCTCCTTGGAATTTTTTTTCATTTTCTTTTCTATATCAAGTTCCCTCGTCTGTCCTTGCTGATTAGACCTAGTTTTTCCCTCTCCATTTCTCTGATCCTCTCCTTCTCTTTCAAGTACCTGTCACAAAAAGCTTTATTTGCTATGTATCACCAGACTGCGGTTCCTTGCCCAATTTTAAAAAATAAATCAGAAAAAGTTCCAATTCCTATGGACTAAGTTTTCACATAGTAAATTCCTAGCCTTACAGTATCTGCCCAAATTGTCATGGACTAATCCAAAATGGAAAAAGGGTTTTCATAAACAGTGGGGTTTCAATAAACTGGACTCTTGCAATAGGAAATTGATGAGGTAAAATAGTTTCCATGATAATAATTTGCAATGGGCTTGCAGTAGTAGTAAACTACATAATTTTTTCAATAAGTATAATAGCCACAGATTTGTATTGAAGATGGGTTTTCATAAACAGTGGGGTTTCAATAAACTGGACGCTTGCGATAGCAAATTGATGAGGTAAAATAGTTTGCATGATAATAATTTGCAACAGGGTTGCACTAGTGGTAAACTACATATTTTTTCAATAAGTATAATAGCCACACATTTGTATTGAAGGTCTTGTCATCTTTTTCATCCACATGGACCCTATTTGTTTATCAGAGCCCTATTTGTTTATCAAAGTAGATATCAACATCATTAAAGATGTTAATCTATGAGTTAATAGTTATGTTAATCAGTTCCTTAATTTACTGCAATTATCTGCTGCCAGTAGTTGCTGCAGTTTTATGTGTGGATACTTGTTTATAGTAGCTATGTATTTATGTATGTATGTATTTGTTGTACTACAAGAAGCGAGCTGCTTTGAAGCCTGGTTGGGGAGGGGTCCATCAAAAAATCATGTTCGTGTGCACTTGTAAACACATGGAATGAACGGTTATGCAAGTTTATAAATCCAAAACATGGTATAAAATTGGTACACATGAACTGCTGTGATCGTGTGTGTTCATTGTTCATATATATATACACTATCAATAACCCATGTAAACCCAAGTCTGATATGCACCATGAGCTTGAGAATATCGATGTTGGATATTCTGGATTCTAATCTTCTTTGATATGTGGGATATTTGATATGTGCATTGAGATAGGCATCCTTGAACTTTGCAACTTTGAGATGCATATCAAATCTGGGTTTACATGAGTCTATGCTAATGTCCATATCAAATGCAGCCATGCATCCTCTGGATTCAATGCACCATCACATATACAAATGGTTATCTCCATTGCCAAGCTTCTTACAACAATCAGAAAGCTTGCTTGAAAAGTAGATTACATCTCATAAAATACAACCCAATGAAATGTTGTCCAACAATGCACATAACAACAATCAACGAATTTGAAAACAATAGATGTCGTTCAAAGACGAGCAATTAATGTGTGTTTATGTTCTGTTTTGTTTCACAAATTGCTAAATCTTCAATATCTTTCAAACACAAAATAAAACTGCACATCCTACCATTTAATAATAAGCCAATTTTATAGTCCTTGTTACAGCCCAGATTGTCCGCAGCATGCTTGCCAGGATATACCAGAGCGAGGGGGTCTTTTGCCACTGTAAGAGGCCAAGCCTGGGCATGTTTATGTAAAAGTGGTGGTCTAATGAGGATCAAGACCCATGGTCTGGTCATGGCAGGTCCTCTTGGTTTTCATTCCAGGAAGTGTTGGCTTAGTGGCATTGTTGACTGCCACTTGAGGGGAAGAAGTCCGCTGTCATGTTGGGCCATTTGTGCCTTGGGTTGGTGTCTAGTGCTTCTTAGGATGGGCCCATTAGGACACATGGCCTAGGGGCTCCTAGACACACTTATGTTTTGTTATGTATGAGGTGATTGCTCGTGTAAGAATTGTCATACCCGGCTTAGCACACCTCCTTTATGCCCACTTGGACCTTCTTCTCCATTGTATGACCCCTCCTCTTGGTACACATGTGCGCATTTCATCATGACGTCTTCTTCTTCAAGAGAGATTTTCCTTGCTAAAGGGGAGGGTGTTCAAGGATCCTCCACATTGTTGGGGTTAGTTGGGGCATGACGTCCTCCCTGGGTTCATCACTTTGCTCGAATGAAGCCAATTGCACTATTTTATCACTATTTCTAGTCTTTTGTGGTTTATTCCCCGGCTTGTGGGTGACAAATCCTAACTTCTAGTTATTTTTACCTTTTAATAAGGTAGGCTCTAAAGTTAAGTCAAGTCAAGGAAGCCGCATATAAAATTTAAATAAGGCTTCTAACTTTATTTGTAAACATGAACAAGGGTTCTAATATGCACTTTTTCTGTTTATCTTGGTCTATTAGAGATTTTGAGTGATGCGCACCTCTCTCTTTGGCTTGTGATAAAGGGTGTGATGAATATGGTTGTCTAAGGTTGCCATTGATGACAACATTAATGACAAGGGACATGGCAAGTGGTAAGAAGTGACTAAGCAAGCATTGATAACTGGCAAATGACTTGGAAATTGGATGACAAAGAGAAAGCAAGACAAAGATGGTGACATGGCATTGGATGGCATGAAACATGACATGAAAAGCAAAGGCCATGAAGCCCTTGAATATGTCATAATGACTCTTTTGCATGACAAGGATTGAGATGCATTGGATGGCATGAAACATGACATGAAAAGCAAAGGCCATGAAGCCCTTGAATATGTCATAATGACTCTTTTACATGACAAGGATTGAGATGGTGATGACCTTGGTGAAGAACCCCTCTTGCCATAGTTATGATGACCTTGTACCCCATCACTTGAAGGATTACATGATGGCATGTTGTTGAAGATGCCTGAATTTGGTGATGCCCTAGTTCAAAAAAGTCAACTTATACAAAATTTCAGCATTTTGGTCAATGAAGCAGATCTGAAAGTCAAAAGCAGCAGAAAAGAGGTCAACGAAGGTCAAAGATGCATTTTCAGCTCATAAAAAGTCAACGCAGCAGTTCTGGTCAAATCTGCAATTTTCTGCAGAAAAAGTCAACGCTGGTCAGCAGTACCAAATCCGGTCAGATGCAGCATTAATGATGCCCATAAAAAGTCAAAGATGGTCAAACAGCATTTATGGATGTCAACCAACGTCAAAAAGTAAAAACGGTGGTCAAACTAGAACAAAAAGTCAACCCTGTAAAAATCAGACTTCTGCTAGTCAATACAGTAAATAAAAATAAATAAATAAAATAATTTATTTTTAATGAAAAGATAAAAATGTTGGACAAGTCGGCTTAGTCAATAAAATAAAATAAAATAAAAATATTGACAAGTCGGCCCAGTAAGTATTTTTATTCTTTATGTGTATATACTATAAATACACTTTAAAAAATTCATTTTGGTTGTGGAAATTCGGCCAGCTCTGCAGAAATTTCGGGTTGGACAGTGTGGACAGTCTGGACAGTTCGTGGGCAGCAGCAGGAGCAGCAGCAAAACATCTTTTTCTTTGATATCTGGGTTTGACTAGGGCAGCTGGTGGTTATGTTTGGTTGATGGTTGACATGATGAAGACCCTTTTTATTTCTCTCTGATTTCTGGGCAGATTGTTGAAGACATGATATGTTTGGGAACAGAATGGACAACTTGATGATATGATGCTGATATGATTTTTGATATGATGCTGATATAATCCTTGATATGATACTGATATAACTTTTAATATGCTGTTGGACAAATCAATGCTGAACATTTTGCTGGACAAACTGAGGACAGAATGCTAAATGATAAGAAAAGATGCTGACTGGAGCTTGAAGACTATAATGATATACAGAATGACTAAACAGTATTGAAAGATATATTTGACATGCTGGGCAGTCAAATTTGCATGGACAGAATGACATGTTTGTAATGTGCTGAGGTCACAATGTGCTTGACAGAATATTGATGATGAAGCTCTTGATGTGACAATGATATGGTTGGAGACAGGGACAGCCTAGATAGTTGACAACCTAATGACAGTGGACAGTATGGACAAGGCCGTGACATAGTGTGGATGATATGATAGGAAAGTGACTCGTGAATGTGTGACAGGACAAGAGACGATTGCTGATGATTTGTGTGAGTGAGTGATGATATGAATTTGTATACTGTATTGTAAAGACAAGCTTGACTTGTATCTGAGGTTAGGATACCTCAAACCCTTCTTGGCAGGGACCAAGAAACCTAGGCTGGGTCCTAGATGATGAGTTGGTGCTCATTGTATCAATTGGTGCTGAATTGCCTCACAGTTGTAGCCGTTGAACCAATTACAAAAAGATCTCAAGCTATATTGTGTGTCTCTTGTGCAATGTGTTGATCATTATATGCTTTACTTGATAAATGATTAATGATATAAATTACTGATGAATATGATATGGAAGTGAATGTGTGAACGAAGATATAAGATTGTGATTGAAGTTGAAATTTGGTTTAAGTATAGGCTCATTGATTCACCCCCCCCCCCCCTCTCAGTGAGCATTGTGTCTAACAATTGGTATCAGAGTAGGCCTTCGGCAGAAGCCTAACAAGCTTGAAGGAAATCAATAGACACAAGTGAAGGAAAGCCATGGAGGAAATTCTTCCATTATTCAATGAATCAAGTTATGAATTCTGGAGCTTCAAAATGAAGTATTACTTACAGGGACAAGGGGTTGACATCTGGAAATCAATTGAAGGAGCAACAACTAAGAACCCACAAGAAAGCAATGAAAAGGCACTAAGGTTGATCATGAGGAGCTTGCCTCAATCAGAGAAGGAAAGGTTGAATCTTGGAAGGTACACTTCATCCAAAGATCTTTGAAGCACTCTTGAAGGTAAGAACAAAAGGAAGGCTCCAAATTTTGACAAAGAAAAGGGAGTCAAGATATCTGAAGATGAAAATCAAGAAGAGAAGAAGGCTCAAGCATCAAGCACTAGTGAAGGTAAGAACTCTCCTATTTGCAATTATTCTGAAATTAATGAAGTTGCTCTAGTGAAGGTTGAAGAAGATGAGTTGTTAAAACTCAAAGAGGCATTTGCAAAGACTCTATTGGATAAAGATGTCAAATCCAATATAAGGCTTAAGAAGAAGATTATGGGAGCATTTGAAAAATACCAAGAGGAGACAAAAGCTTTGTTCTTGAGCTTGAAGGTCAAGAACAAAGACTTGCAAAGTGAGTTGGAAGATAAAAAACTTGAGGTCAAAAGGTTGAAGGATGAACTAGGAAATGAACAAGAAAAGACTGATGTGGATCCTAGAGAACTTGAAGAGACAAGATGGGCTAATCTTGACTTGAACGTTCAGTTGGATGAGTACAAGAAAATTGAAGAAGTCTTGAAAAATCAGTTAGATGAAAAGGAGAAGGAAAATCAAAGGCTTGAAATGGAAGTGGTTGGACTCAAGAAGAAAAATGAAAAGTTTAATGCATATGGCAAGTTCACTCACAGCTCAACCATCCTAGATGAAATATTAGATTGTCAAAGGTCCCCACTTAACAAATCTGGCCTTGGGTACAAGAAAGAAGAAGAAAAATTTGAAGATGACACTTGGCCTCCAAAGACTTTTGAAGTTGGGTCCGCCTCTTCCAAAGAAGAAAGCAAAGCTCCTCATGTCCTTGCACATGACAACAACGATTTTGGAAAGCCAAAAATGGTTGAAGAAGTCAGCACTGCACCTCAAAGCAAATTCAAGACAACTCCAAGATGGACCCAAACATCAAGGTATAATAATGTTTTTAATGGCTATTGTTTTTCTTGCTCTAATTATGGTCATAAGGCTTCGAATTGTAGATCCTATGGAAGAAGAAGTGCTGGAAGTTACTAATGGCAAGGTTAGGTGTTGGGACTACAATCATATTGGACATGTGGCTGCTAATTGTCACACTTTAAGGTGCTACTCATGTAGTGGCTTTGGTCACAAAGCTCAAGAATGCCCAAGTCAAAGGAGTCCACCTAGGAATAGCTCTTCATACACACCAGCAAGAAGATCAAGTAAATTTTGGAAGGAAAACAATGCAAGAAGTGTTGAAGATCAAAGGACTAAAATCTACAGCCAAGGACCTTCCCAGGTATGGGTGAAGAAAAAAAATTTGCTAGATCTAAATGAGGTTGAGGATCAATGCACGAAAGGAGATGGTGGCTACCATATGGCAAGCCAAGCTTGAAGTCTTCAAAGACTTTGGGGGTACCCTGAGTTCATGATGTGCAACAAGGAACTCAAGGGTGACAAAGAGAAACTAATGGCTCTATCAATAAGGAAGGATTTATGTGAATAAACTAAGAGGCAAAATTGAATTTCTTTTGGGAACAAGTTACAGACTTGTTGGCTAAGCATGAGTTCTTACTGATCCGATTCCAAACTTGACGAAGTCTTTTTCCTTGCATTGTACTATTTTTTGAAGAAGAATGTCTGTAATCCGGGCTGACTAGGACAGGTGACCTAGTGATGGCCTCTTTAATGGTTTCAAAGGCATTTTTTCCTTCATTTGTCCATACAAACTTAGCATTCTTTTTTAAGAGAGCTTGCATAGGTTTCATGAGTTCAGCAAGGTTCAGGATGAATCTTCTTATGAAATTAACATGGCCATTGAAAGATTGGAGACCTTTAACATTTCTTGGAAAGGGGATCTTTAGTATAGCCTCAATTCTTTCGGGATCAACTTTGACCCCGTCTTTGTTAACAATGTGACCCAAGAGTTTTCCCTCTTCGATACCAAAAACTGACTTAACCAGATTCAAAGAAATCCCATACTCTCTACATCGTTCAAACACCTTCCTAAGCTGACCAACATGGCTGGATCTTTCTTTTGAGAAGACAATCAGATCATCCTGATACATTTCAATGATTTTGCCTACCAATTCCTTGAAAGCATAATCCATGGCCTTTTGAAAAGTGGCCCCAGCATTTGTGAGGCCAAAGGCATCCTCAGATATTCAAAGGTCCCCCAAGGGGTTGTGAAAGCAGTTTTGTGTCTATCTTCCTCTTTAATGACTACCTAATTGTAACCCGAAAAACCATCCAGCATTGACATCATGCTTGATCCAGTGACCCGTTGGAGGAGGGTATCCATGTTGGGGAGGGGGTAATTGTCCTTCTGACATGCTATGTTTAGATTCCTGAAATCTATACATATCCTTAAACTCCCATTCTTCTTTCTAACTACAACCAAGTTGGAGCACCATGAAGTACGTCGAGTGGGTGCTATAATACCTGCTGCCAACATTTTTTCCAATTCTCGTTTGACAATAGAAGCCAACTTGGGATTTATTTGCCTAAGTTTTTGTCGGAAAGGCTTGCCTTTTTGACATTCAGGTTTCAAGGGGATGGTGTGCTGAAAGACATCTTCCCTATATGCTTTAAGCTCGTCATAAGTGAAGGCAAATATATCCCTATATTCTCTTAGCAGATTTATAAGGGCATTCCTTTCTTTTTCAAAGGTACCTTTTCCAATTTTTACTATTTTTGGTTCTATTTCCATCCCAATATTTATTTCGATGTATTCACCCGGCTTCATTTGGTCAACACTATTCTTTCTTCTGTCTTGTCTGTCAAAGATATTTTCTAAGGCAACAAAGCCTCGTGGAACAGGATTGAAACAGTTGCCCTCATCCTGGTATTCTTTGCCTTCTTCTTGATCATTGGGTTTATAATTTAAGAACTCATCAATGTTATTTATGAACTTTAGTATTTGTTCATCATCCCTAAAAACCTGCCAATGCTCTATATTATCAGGGACAGAAGGTATGAAGTTAATTTCCAAAGGACAATGCCCCTCTAACATCTCATATAATGGCTGAAGTGTTGAAGCTAAAACTGCTAATCTGTCTGCGACACTATTCTGGTCTCGAGGGATTGATTCTATATTAAGGGCATCAAAAAATTCCATTGTGTCCCAGATTGCATTCCTATATTTCTTAAGTCTCTGACACTTACATGCAAATTGACCCTTAATTTGATGGATAATTAAATCAAAATCCCCTTTAATACTTAGCAATTTGATCCCCATGTCCTTGGCTATTTCAATGCCTAGTAGAAGTGCCTCATACTCTGCCACATTGTTGGTTGCCTCAAATTCTAATCTGAAAGCAAAGTTGAAAACTTTTCCCTCCAGTGAAATGATGACAACCCCAGCCCCCTTTACCAGCTCTAGAATATGCCCCATCAAAGTTCATTTTCCACAACTCATCAACTCTTTCATCTTTTATTTCTTCACAAATTGGATCTAAGAAGGTGGAGTTGATTTGATAAATTCCTATTTCATCAGTGTTATAAACATACTCATTTGAAGGTCTGTGGGGGTTTTCAACATGGTGCCTTCTTTCCTTTTCAATGTGTAGTTTGACAAGGGAATCTTCCGATGTAGGTACAGTTGCATACGACCAATCTAATTGTATTGACCCACCCAAAGTGGCACCTCACTTCCTTGAGAGTAACATTCCCCACTTATCTGGCACATCTAAGACAAGGATGTCCATGGTAACATGGATGTCCGGATACTTAGCCAATCTAACAGGTTGGTTTTCGATCATCCCTTCAACTTTGACCGGTCTGGAATCCATGGCACATACATTCTGGCAGGCCCTAGTGGTTTTTAGGTTAAGCTGTTGTATAACTGTCTTAGTCATCAAGTTCACACCAAATCCTGAATCCAACATACAATTATGTAGAAGGTCACCTATCATCAATGATATGTAGAAAGGCGGGTGAGCTTCTTTTCTTGAGTCCCTAGTATGTAGGATTACAGGAGGATCCTCATGATTGTTTTCATAACTAGTTGAAGGTTGTTCTATTGTGCCAGAAAAAACCATTTCCTCCGGAATAGAAGGTCTTGTAGATGGGGGAGGTTCCACTATGTTGGCAAAAGTTACTTTCTTTGGAGTGGAAGGCCTTATAGGTGTGGAAGGTCTTTCGAGTGCTATGGGTTTTGAGGTAGGAAAGGAAACATCATCTTCTTGAGTTTCTAGCATTTTCAGAAGCTTCTCCTTTTGACCAGGAATTTTACACAACTCTAGCACAGGGACAGGAACTTTAGAGTTGGCCAACCAACTACCTAAATCAAAACTCAAAGCAACAGATTCCTTTTCATTATTAATTTCTTGAGTAGTGTTAGGAATTGTTACCTTTGGAGCAATTTGAGTTGAGGGTGTCTCCTTCGGTCTTCTTTGATATGTCACGCCTTTGAAGTTCTGAGTGTTATTAACATTAGACGGCATTTCCCCATAACACTGAGTTATGTGATCAACCCTTTGATGACCCTGGTCAGCTTGAGTCCAACCATCCCTAGGATTTCCATAGATGTCCCCTACATGGTTGATGAATTCAGGCTCGCTTGCAGACGAACTAGGACCACAACCCTCGGGATAACCATGTTCTTGAACATAACATGCATACTAGCAATGAGATTCCTCGTGGAAGTCTTTGCATGGCCTACAAAATGGTCTATATGACTCAACCATGTTAGCAGCCTCTAGCTGATGAGGAGGCCTTTGTTCATGGTTGGGAGTTTTTCTCTGCCATGTAGGTTTTGCAGCAAATGTTCTAGGAGGTGGTTGGCGTTGAGTCCTTTCAACATTAATGACCCGATTCTGAATTTCTTTTAGTTGTGCAAGGTGTTTTGCTTCAACTTCTTCCATGTTTCTCTTCATTTCTTTTTTTATTTCATTCATCATTTCCAACATCTGTTTTTCATGAGTGTCCTTTATAACAGATAAAGGATCTTTATCTTTATGTTCATTAGTCTTCAAAGGTGTAGAGGATCTTGAGTAACCCTGAATGTTGGACTCACCAGATGATTGCATGTTCAAGTCAATTTTGAGAGCCATACTTTGGGCTTGAAGCAGAGTAGTGGGTTCCTTATCTCTTATTTGTTATTGCATCTTGCCACTAAGTGCCTCAATGTAGTAGACCAGAATGGAAGGTGCAGATGGTGCATAGGTAACAGGAATAGCATTTGATAACTCAGTGAACCTAGTGTTAAACTCATCCATCATTTTAGTGTCCTTTTTGATGTTAGTCAAAGCATTTAGTTGATGCCTTGGTTCCTTTTTCTCACCAAACTTTTCAGTGAAGGCAGTTTTGAAGGTAGCCAAGGTGGCAAATGAGTTGTTAGGTAGGTTGCTATACCAATCACCAGCTTTTCCATCCAAGGAAAGAGCAAACAGCTTCATATAAACGTCGTCATGTTGGTTCGCAGGGTCACTGACATAAGCATTAATACATCTGGAAAAGCTCCTGAGATGAGCAATGGAAGTAGTGGCATCAGTGCCAGTGTACATCGGTAATTTCTCAACAACTTTGTCTGGGAGACGATGGGGTTGACCTACTATCTGAGAGAAATCAAGCTGAGTAAAGTACTCGCCCATGATGTCGGAATATGAGTATTATTTTCAAAATTTTCTAAGTTTTCTTGGAACAAAGAATGGATGTCTGAAATAGACTCAGATCCAAGTTCTTCAAGGATCCTACTAGAAGCTCACCTGCTAAGTCTCTTCCTAAGAACCTTCTCGGGATCAGGGATGAAACTAACCAAGCCTTCGGGGTTCCTTCTAGTTGAATACCTTGGTAAATTACTTGACAATGGAGTCGCCAGGTGGATTCAAGTCTAATTTCAAAGAGTGATTGGATTAAAAAAAAATCTACCAAAAAGGGAAATAAAAGGCAGTGGAGTCACCAGACGGATACTAAATCTATCAAAAAGGTAAAACAAACTAGAAAAAACTAAGGTCGTCCAGGAACAAAAAGATTTGTCCCCGGCAGCGGCGCCAAAGATGTTGTTCGCCGAGACGCACACCAGCAGCAGAAATCTTTCAAAAGTTGTTCCCTCACTACAAGTGGGGAAAGTGTGGCCTTGGGGGCAAGCAATGAACTAGGTACTGTCACCTGAATCTCAGCTCCTCCATTTAGGCTAACTCCTAACGAAGCCAAGGGGGGTAGTCCCTACAAAGAGTTTAACTATGGCTCAATGTGTTTTTTAATGTTTTAATGTGTGGTGATGCGGATGGGTGTTGTTTAGGAGTTTTGAAGATGAGAGACACAATAACACTTTGAATAAGACACAAGACAACGCAATCCACATTGCAAGATATAGATCACAACAGAATATGAAGACTTGAAAATTTTAAATAGCATCCACAATATGATTCAAGATATACTGATCAACAGTTCGAATTAAGGTAATACATATAAGTTTTGAAGACCAGTGCCTTATGGAGTCAAACAAATATAGTGCTTGGGGATGCTGAAATTCAAGTCTCAATAGTAGCTGTTTGTGAGATCGTTGTGCAAATTATCTTGGTAAATTCAAAGTTTTAATGGTCTTGATTATTAGACTGTCAAGAAACAAGGATATATGTCCAACCGGAAATAGTATACTGGTAACCTCTTAGATGATAGGTCGAAGCCACCCGGATTCAAGGGATAGGTGTCCAATGTTTAAACCACCCCCGAGTCTGACAGCGGGATTTCGGCACCACCTGTTTCAGGAAACTTCCTCAGTATTTTTCGAAGGCAATGTCGGTTCGTTGGTGGTGAGGTAAAATTTTATTATGTTTATCCAACTTAACACTAGCACCTTTCTGGGTACTAGCCCAACCTTTTCAGGTTGGCAGAGCATACGGGTGTTAGATAGCCAACGAAAGTAGATTTATTATGAGGGTGTGGGTTGCAAATTTTATGTTTATTGGGAGCACACTGTTCAACTCTCTGATAGAGAGTGCTCTTGACTTAGTCTTAAGACCAAAGTTCAAGACGCTTTGCTAATCTACATGCCTAATGCAAGGGGAATGCAAGACTATTATGCTCTCCGACAAAGAGTGCTCTTGACTTGGGTTGTTTCAAGTTCAAGAGGCTTTATTCATTGTTAGGATAGAAGCAAATTGTAAACATAAAAGCATGTGATAGCTCAACAAGATGGGAAAATAAAAGATCTAGATATCACTTGCGAAATGAAACAACTCGCATTCTACAACAAACACAAAATCAAACTATTCGGCCAAAACTAATCTAAGAAATAAACAAGGAGGTGGGATCAACCTCCGAACAAGGTCGATCACTAGAACCGCTAGTCCCGAAAACCTTCCAGCTAGCTAGATGTCTGCAAGGATGCTAACGGGGAAAGAGAAGTAACCACAAAACTATGTGCCCCTGCCCTTGGGATTAGGATACTGTCTCAAGTCAAGACTTGGAAAAGAGCTTTTATCTAAGTACAAGACATAAAAAATTAATCTATGAACTTGAAAAAATGAGATCTAAACTAAGCATGCACAACACTCTTCCCCAAATGGGGAAGGAGGACCCAAAAAGTGGAGGACTCCTCCACTTAGCTTTTTTATTAAGAAAGTACAAATGCCTTTGGGAATGAAACCCTTGTAAGGACTTTTGAAACTGAAAAGAAAGATCAAACTTGGAAGCCCTTAAGGGCTTTTACAAAGGAGGGTGTGTATGGTTTGTCTTCTTGGTTCAAGTCTTCTCTTTGGTTTGATCTTTGATCTTCCTTGAGTCTTGTTCTCCAAACTTTCTTGGTTCCTCCTTGGGCTTGTTTCTCTTCTTCTCAATACCTACAACAAACAAAATCCAAACCACTCAAGCACCCATTAGCTATTAGCAAATAAGAACATAAACTAAGATCTAATATAAAAATGGAAACTAGATGCAAATTAACAAGCTATTCTATATACTCATTCATTTTTCAAATGCAAGCTTTAACTTTTAATGAAACTAGCTAACAAGCATAAAATATGAGATCTAACAAATGGAAAAGTAAATGACATCTAACATAACAAACTACTAACTCTACCAAAAAGTAAGATCTACTTCTTTAAAAATGAAAACTAACTAAAACGAATCAACCTTAACTATAACTTTTTTTTGTTGTTTTTGTGTGTAGATCTCTTGGAAGATGGACGAGAGGGAGGAAAAGAGAGGGGAGATGAGATGAAGAAAGAGGCAAAGAGATGAGAACAAAAACGAGAGGAAAGAGAGAGAGAAGTGAGGGGTTGGATGGAGAAGAAAACGAATGGGAGAAAAGGAAAGTAAAGGTGAGAGTAAGGGAGACGAAAGCTAAGTGGATGGAGGAAAGAAGGGTTGTGGAGAGGCAAACAAGAAGGCAAAGACCAAGTAAGCCGAAAACAAAGGCAAACAAGGTGGTAGTCACAAACTTGGATAGGGATAATACTTTAGATTTCCACAGTTTTAGACAAGTAGATCAAGTAACCGATTTAAACTTGGTTGAAGGGTTGATGGAATAAGCAAAGACTCCCTGCTTTTTAAGTTCACAAAGCTTGAAACTCCTTGGCCTCATGCGGAGTGAAGATGTACCTGCAAAAATCTTATGCTTTGGACAATACCTGTAAAACAAAAGTACTCAAGCGAAAAGAAGTAGATTCATTGTTTACTTGTGCTAGATTGTTAGCCCTCTTGAAACAAAATCTACAACTTAAGAATCCTAAGTACAAAAGCAATACAATATCACCTCGTTATAAAGTGAAGCATGACCACCAAGAGCCTCCACAATTTGACCTCCAAAGTCTCAACTTTATTAATAATCAAAACAGGTTACAAAACCTCCAGAGTTTCTTTGCCTAAAAGTCCATGAAAAAACAAGGAGGCAAAGCCACCCTTTTATAACAAAACTAAACCACCTCCAACTTGGTTCGAATTGGCTTCCATGAGAGCCAATGGCACTTGATATAACTCCAAAATCCATGTCAAAACTCCATCAAAACCCAATCACGAGTGGCTTGGAGTGCAATCTCCACCAAATAACTCGAGCTTGCATTAAGTTTAGGGTGGGGAGGTGGCCTCCACCTAGGCAAGGCGCCCCCCATCCCTTTCCTCGTTAATAACACCCTCCATAAAAGATGCCAAGTGTGAATTCGTGATCCCAAAGAGCATATACGTGAGGTTAGGCATTAAAAGCATGAGACATTAGTGGGATATGACATGACTTACAAGGGAAACCAAGCTTTAGTGATTGCATAAATATAGGAAAGCGCCCACCCATGCATTAACTTTATTTCAACCACCCCAAATTTGAATGCCAAGTGGAGAACTCGAATTCCAAAGGAAATATGAGTGAAGGCTAGGGCTTTAAAGCATGAGGGATACGTAGGATATGAGGAGTTAAGTGGAGTTCATAAGTGATGTGGTCCTATCTTCAAGGGAGGTGCCTACCATAACATTAATGCACACCAACCACCCCTTTATCATATGCCAAGTGGAGGATATGAGGTCATTAGGAGATATTCGTGAGGTTAAGGCTTTATGCATGAGATTTTCAAGGGATAAGGAGGAGTTATGTGAAGTTACTCATGTGAGGTGGCCACAATATAAGGAGGACGCCCACCCACTAATAAATGTAACTCATACTTAGCTTAAATCTCACTTAATGCCTTTGCCATGTCACCAAATCGAATTTGCACATGAGGGTGAATTCTTCTGGAGTTAATCACTGGTGCTGACTGTATACTTGACTGGATGATGACTGAGATGATTGGAATCTTCCTTGATGCCTTGTGCCATGTCATTTAGCCACTGAAATAATCCAATTTGGATTATTTTGGAGAGAATTGGATTTTCTCCAATTATTAATTTTTTGATTTTAATTAACTAATAATCCTCTTTTATTGAAATTTGAGGAATTATTAATTAAGTGGCTAAATAACAATCTGAAACTTAGGATAAGGTGCCTGGGGTCCAAGTATGACTTTTTGGCTTAGGAATCAAGCCTCCGATCACTGAAAAACACCCCCAAACGACTGACATATTACAACTTGAATTTTTCCATTTAAACTATGGAAAAATTAATAATAAAATAATTAACTGTTCAACGCGTCCAGTATAAAAATTTCGGACAACGTTTAAAAACCTCTACAGACCTAGGAAATGACCACTGACTCGACTTATAGTACCTAGTAGGTTCATATTTATTAGTTGGACTCTAATAACCCCCCCATGGCCAGAATCTCAAAATCGGGAATTCCAGCTTTGGAGGAAGCGGGAGAAAACCTTGTCAATTATACCTCGCCCGTAGGAAAAGTATAATTAGCCAAGGTAAAAAACTCCCTGGAATACCTTAGTTGATAAACCAGTCATGGGTGACCGAGCCGCTCAAACCCTACTAGTACACTTTTTTACAAAAACCCCATGGGGCATGGTTGTTTCAAGACAAAAAACAAACTGACTAGCCAAAACTGGCTAGACACAAAGGATGGATCGTCTGATACACTGGAACACAAACACTTATGGTGTTTTTCAAATGGCAGCTCTTCAGATTGTTGATTTTTAGTGCAGCTGCGAGACCCATTCTCAGAGAGAATGGTACCCTAGTCATTTGACTAGGGTTCCTGGTCGAGTTAACCAGGCAGAGTATGAGTAAGACCCTAGAAGGTACCCTAGGGCCCCCAGCTGTCTCCTGGGGTTCTTGGTCTAGGACCAAGCAGTTTGATGCCATGGCAAAGTCCCTAGCATGTGGCTAGGGCCCCTATTTGTCTCTAGGGTATTCTGGTCTAGAACCAGACGGTTTCTTGGTCATGATGACCACGCAGATCCTGCAGGTTGAGACAGAGACTTCCTAGGTCCTGCAGATGGTTGATCAACATTCAGCCTAGGACTGAATGCTCAGCTTGAGGCTGAGGAACATTCTCTGGGAGAATGGAGATCCTGGTCATGGACCAGATGGTTGATCAACATGTCCCAGTCTAGGACTGAGGTTCAGCTTTGAGCTGAAAGCCATTCATTGAGAATGGAAGATATTGTTGTCCCCTCTCCTAATCGGTTATTGCTAGGTTGCTTCTCAAGGGACTGGCCACCCCTTGGCGATGTCTCTAGTACCTAACCCTTAGGAGCAGCGTTAAGGACAAAAGGATTGCACCATCCGTTTGGATCTTCTCCCTTATACAGTGATGACAAAAATATATAAATTATGTATCTTAAGAGAGAGAAAAGTTTTTGGTATTGATGGTCCTATTTGATTGCATGCCCACCTTGGTCTTGTGGTTGTTGACTCATGGTCATTTTCTTACTTGGTCCTAGCACTCTCACTCATGTGCACACTTGACCCTGATGACTCCTACTTTATGGAGTATGTTTACCTAAGGTTTTATTAAAGACCATGGGACCATGTATTGTTATAGGGCCTTGACCCACTTATGTTTTTGGTCTATTTACTTTATGTTGGACCTTTGATTTTTCACTTTATGATAATTTCATTATTTATTTATTTTTAGTCTTATTAATAAAATCTTTATGATTTTATTAATAAAGACTTTGTGATATTATTAAAATAAAGTTTTATTATTTTATTATTATTTATTGGACTATTTAAGTTTTATCCTTTTATTAATTTGGACCTTTGGTACTTTATCCCTTGACTTTTATTTTGTTATTATTTTATTTAATTTTATTTTATTCCTATTTTAACGTAAGGTTGTTAACTTTCATTATATATAAACCTTACATTGCTTATGTTCTGATATCATACGGTTAGCATACACTTCACTGATCGTTGTTTTCTCTCGGGTATTATTTTTCGGGTCTGCTCCTAACTTGGATTACACGACTGTCTTTCTCCTTCACCCGGTTTCTCCTTCACCGCTCTATTCCTGTCACAGGTGTTTGCCTTCACGGTTTATCCTCACGGTGAACCTCCTCTTCACGGTATTCCTGTCACGGTTTATACTTACGGTGATCTTCACGGTATCCCTGTCATGGGGTTATCCTCACGGTGATCTTTCTCTTCACGGTTCTACCTTCTCGATTTTCTCTGCACGGCTATCCCTTCCACGGGTTTCTCTTCACGGCTCTGTCTTCCTCGATTATCTCTTCTCGGCTGTCTATCCTACTGTCTTCACGGCTGTCTATTTTCACATATGTTTATCTTCACGGCTTCTCTTTTCTGCATGTGACTGTTTCACAGTTTCCTCATTCAGGCTGTCTCACGATCTCTTTCTATTATCTCAACATTCAGCATTCAGGTGTCAGTTAGGCTGTCTCACGGTTTCCTTCTTTTTCTCAGCTTTTGTTATTTCGTGACTGTCTCATGGCTTTTCTAATTTTGCTGTAGCATTTGATTTCGGCTGTAGCATGTGACTGTCTCACAGCTTCTCGATTTTTGATATGGCAATTGATTGTCTCCATGTGATTGTCTCACAGCTTCTCTATAGCATTTGATTGACTCACAGTTTCTCTATTCTTCCTGTAGCATTCAGTAATTGAACTCTGAGTGAGTGTTTGCTTACGTACTTGACCTTTGTAGTCTGCAGCACCTGTGTGTCTTTATTACTACTGTCATTTTAATTGAAGAACTTGAGGTATGTTTTATTCTACCTGAGCCTTCTCTCTCTTAAGGTACGTATATGGTTTATCTAGTTTGACTTGTCCTTTCAGTGACAAGATCAAAACTATCTGAGTATAAGGCTGATCCAAATATTGGTTATAATCTGTTAATGCTACTTCTCATGTACATGACATTTGAAATTTAGTTTACTATTCATGTCACTTGAAATTTATTTTATATATTGTGCATTTGATGATTCTCGATGACCAACTCTAATGCAGTGACCAAATGGAGCATTAAGTTGAAAGAGATGAAAATTATGTTTTAAATCAGTTTAAATTTAAATATTGCAGTACATTTGTTTACATATTCTTGTATCAAGTTTTATATATGTGTTAAAATGTACTTAACCTGGATTTTCAACACAGATAATCCAACTATGGTACAAAAATGTTGGTAACCGGAAGAATTCGAGAAATTTTCTTTGGGGAGTGTGTTTATGAAAAACTTGAGGGGGAGCAGACATTCCATGGAAGATCAAACTCAAAAAATGATCTTATGAAAACATTCAAATTTTTTTGGGGGTCATCAACAAAATGATGACATTGAATTGTATTCAATGCTCAGTTCCCTGATGTAGTGACTTTTGACAGTGTTTGAGTGAATGCATACCTGTTAATACATGATGCATATTTGATGCACACTTATACACAATGCATATACTATATAATGATAAAGAGCAAGACCAGATTTGTGAAGACACTCTATAGCCATAGAAGGTATGTCAAAAGCAGTCCCATCTTGAATAATGCAAACACAAGTTGAAGGTAGACACATATACTAGCATTTGTGACAGAGTTAAAAGAAGATTCAGGCCTTCAAGGCAGCCTTTCGAAAACACAAATCTATTAAATCTGATTAGCAGGTGTAAAGAATTGCTCTCAGCAGCAGTACACAAGAAATAAGATGAAATATGGAAGTATTGATTAAAGCACTTCATAAGGTTAAGCTTTGATGACACAAATTTAAGCCATGTGGAAGACAACAGAAAGTACATGATATTGGTAGGTAAGAAGACATACTAAATTGCATATGTGAATTGAAAACACATCTCTGAGTTTGGTTAAGAAGATGCAGCAGCTTAGTTAAAGTCTGCTTGAAGATAATCCCAGGCATTACAAACAAAGTTATACTGATGCAGCAGAAGATTCATCTCAGTTCATCCAAATTCTATCAGACTCATCGGTTTTTCCTTGAAAACTAAAGGACAGATCTGGTGACAAGATACAAGTAACCTTGGAAATCTTGATACAAAGATGTCAATGATGTGATGATGCACATTTGAAGCCTACTCTGATGAACATAGAGATGCTTACCTCTTGTTAATTGATGATTGATGATGATGACCAGCTTGATCAGCAGACTATTAAGCAAGTCAAAGATTTGGACAACATTCTAACTGTGGCATATCAGTTAGGGGGAGCTTGTTGGCAGCAAAAACATAATGGAGTAGTACAAAGCTTCATCTCTATTTTGTCTAGAAGATTAAGGGACAGATTTGATTTGGTGACATGATGCATCAGGAGCAGCTAGTAGTACATTCTTGATAGAGGATAAATCCCAGTCATAAGGGGAGTTTGTCTAAACTTTGAAGATAACAAGTGTTGGAAGATTCAGTACATAATTTCATGAAGCATTCAAGAAAAAAAATTGGGCATTGTGAAGCCATTAATGGCTCATTGGCCCTTTGTCATTAATGTCAAAGGGGGAGAGAGAGAGATCGGTTGCCATCAATGACAAAGGGGGAGATTGATGAATATGGTTGTCTAAGTTTGTCATTGATAACAACATTAATGACAAGGGACATGGCAAGTGGTAAGAAGTGACTAAGCAAGTATTGATAACTGGCAAATGACTTGGAAATTGGATGACAAAGAGAAAGCAAGACAAAGATGGTGACATGGCATTGGATGGCATGAAACATGACATGAAAAGCAAAGGCCATGAAGCCCTTGAATATGTCATAATGACTCTTTTGCATGACAAGGATTGAGATGCATTGGATGGCATGAAACATGACATGAAAAGCAAAGGCCATGAAGCCCTTGAGTATGTCATAATGACTCTTTTGCATGACAAGGATTGAGATGGTGATGACCTTGGTGAAGAACCCCTCTTGCCATAGTTATGATGACCTTGTACCCCATCACTTGAAGGATTACATGATGGCATGTTGTTGAAGATGCCTGAATTTGGTGATGCCCTAGTTCAAAAAAGTCAACTTATGCAAAATTTCAGCATTTTGGTCAATGAAGCAGATCTGAAAGTCAAGAGCAGCAGAAAAGAGGTCAACAAAGGTCAAAGATGCATTTTCAGCTCATAAAAAGTCAACGCAGCAGTTCTGGTCAAACCTGCAATTTTCTGCAGAAAAAGTCAACGCTGGTCAGCAGTACCAAATCTGGTCAGATGCAGCATTAATGATGCCCATAAAAAGTCAAAGATGGTCAAACAGCATTTATGGATGTCAACCAACATCAAAAAGTAAAAATGCTTCAAACTAGAACAAAAAGTCAACCCTGTAAAAATCAGACTTCTGCTGGTCAATACAGTAAATAAAAATAAATAAATAAAATAATTTATTTTTAATGAAAAGATAAAAATGTTGGACAAGTCGGCTTAGTCAATAAAAAAAAAATACTAAATCTTGACAAGTCGGCCCAGTAAGTATTTTTATTTTTTATGTGTATATACTATAAATACACTTTAAAAATTTCATTTTGGTAGTGGAAATTCGGCCAGCTCTGCAGAAATTTCGGGTTGGACAGTGTGGACAGTCTGGACAGTTCGTGGGCAGCAGCAGGAGCAGCAGCAAAACTTCTTTTTCTTTGATATCTGGGTTTGACTAGGGCAGCTGGTGGTTATGTTTGGTTGATGGTTGACATGATGAAGACCCTTTTTATTTATCTCTGATTTCTGGGCAGATTGCTGAAGACATGATATGTTTAGGAACAGAATGGACAACTTGATGATATGATGCTAATATGATTTTTGATATGATGCTGATATAACCATTGATATGATGCTGATATAACTTTTAATATGCTGCTGGACAAATCAATGCTGAACAATTGATGTTGAACATTTTGCTGGACAAACTGAGGACAGAATGCTAAATGATAAGAAAAGATGTTGACTGGAGCTTGAAGACTATAATGATATACAGAATGACTAAACAGTATTGAAAGATATATTTGACATGCTGGGCAGTCAAATTTGCATGGACAGAATGACATGTTTGTAATGTGTTGAGGTCACAATGTGCTTGACAGAATATTGATGATGAAGCTGTTGATGTGACGATGATATGGTTGGAGAAAGGGACAGCCTAGATAGTTGACAACCTAATGACAGTGGACAGTATGGACAAGGCCGTGACATAGTGTGGATGATATGATAGGACAGTGACTCATGAATGTGTGACAGGACAAGAGACGAGTGCTGATGATATGTGTGAGTGAGTGATGATATGAATTTGTATACTGTATTGTAAAGGCAAGCTTGACTTGTATCTGAGGTTAGGATACCTCAAACCCTTCTTGGCAGGGACCAAGAAACCTAGGCTGGGTTCTAGATGATGAGTTGGTGCTCATTGTATCAGTTGGTGCTGAATTGCCTCACGGTTGTAGCCGTTGAACCAATTACAAAAAGATTTCAAGCTATATTGTGTGTCTCTTGTGCAATGTGTTGATCATTATATGCTTTACTTGATAAATGATTAATGATATAGGTTACTGATGAATATATGGAAGTGAATGTGTGAACAAAGATATAAGATTGTGATTGAAGTTCAAATTTGGTTTAGGTATAGGCTCACTGATTCACCCCCCCCCCCTTCTCAGTGAGCATTGTATCTAACAGGGTGAATGGTGAATTTTCTACTATCTTGCAATGCTGATCCTAAGAATGCTTGTAATAACTCACAGCTAAGGAAGGACCTAATAAATATCTCTTACTCTCTTTCTTGGTTGATGTTGTTAAGATCTCTCCATTTTCTTGTTTGACGTTGCTTTTGCACCTTGGGCAAGGTAAATTAGGGTTTTTTATTGGCATCTTGTCAACTTTGCTTGAGGAGACCTTCCTCTGGAAGGAGCTCTCCACGGTGGGCATTGGAGTTCACCTTTTGCCCAAATTAGTGCTTTTGGCTACTTTGACCTAGTATTGGGTTACTAGCCTCTTTCTTTAGTTGGTAAATCTTGAATAGCCAAATCGAGTAGGGACGTTGACCTCGAACTCTAATTGCCCTAGAGTTGAAAAGGCTAAGGTCATAACCCCTTCTCCTTACTCTCTTTTTATCAAAATTCTCTTGTACATTATAACAAAAATCAAAAAATACATATAATATAGAAAAACCCTAAAATTTAGAAACTGCATATATCAAAAAAATACTTGGAAATTGGATATTATGTTCCCTCAAAGAGATGCACCCTAGTTGAATTAATGGTGGATCTTGAAGGGCATTTTGATCCCATGGTTGATTTACATGATATTTTGATATTTGTGCCAACTAGGGTTTTGTATTGCAAATCTGTTATTGCAGGTACAGCAGGTATATCAAGGACTTTTGCTAAGTTTGAAGGCCTGAAAACTGGGTTTCTAGGCCTGTATTGACCCCTAGTGTGTTGGAGGTTCATTGGAGAACGTGTTAAGCGGGACCACATTCTGTTTGAGGGTTGTTATAAAGCTTATATCAGATCTGATATTCTGTTTTCAGAACTGTTTTGAGGTCTCTTATTCACCCTATTGCTCATACCCCTTACCCTACTATGCAAGGTACACTTCACATGCTAAGGTTGATATCGTTTTAACTGATTTTTATCAAGTTTTCTGAGATATATTCACTGCTGCAATCCTATAACAGCAGTAGCAACTTGATATTATATTTCTTGGGATCTGTGATAAAGTTCTTTAACTCCTTCCTCTCTTTCAGTGATTATTATGCTTCAGTGTTTTCACTCCATAAGACACTGATCTTTTGTTGGTCTCAGGAGTTGACCTTATTACAGCCTAGATCATTCGCAACATGCTTTCCAGGATAAACCAGAGTGAGAGGGTCTTTGCCATTGTAAAACGCCATGTCTAGGCTTGTTTATGTAAAAGTGGTGGTCTAGTGGGGCTCAAGACCCATGGTCTGATAATGGTAGGTCCTCTTGGCTTTCATTCCAGGAAGTGTTGGCTTAGTGGCATTGCTGATCCCCACTTGATGGGAGGAAGTACCCCATCTTGTTGGGCCATTTGGGCCCTGGGTTGGTGTCCGATGCTTCTTGGTATCGTTCCATTAGGACACATGGCTTAGGGGCTCCTAGCCACACATATTTTTTGCTATGTATGAGGTGATTGCACGTGTAAGGGTTGCCATACCCAATTTAGCACACTTCCCAGTTGGGCGTTCTTCTTCATTGTATGGCCCCTCCTCTTCGTACATATGTGTTCACATCACCATGACATCATCCTCATCCACAGAGCTCTACCTTGCTAAAGGGGAGGATGTTGAGGGATCATCTACATTGTTGGGGTTAATTGAGGCATGATGTCCTCCCCGGCTCATCACTTCACTTGGATGAAGCCAATTGCACTAATTTATCATTGTTTTGGTCCCTTTGTGGTTTAGTCCCTGGCTTGTGGGTGACAAACCCTAAAATTAAATTATTTTACTTTTTTAGTAAGGTAGGCTCTAAAGTTAAGTTAAGTCAAAGAAGCCTCATATAAATAAGGCTTCTAACTTTCATTTGTAAACATGGACAATGGTTCAAATATGTACTTTTCTCTTTTTATCTTGGTATATTGTAGCTTCAGGTGATACGCACCTCTCTCTTTGGCTTGGTGAATGGTGAATGGTGAATGGTAAAAAATTTTGGGGTTTGTGCCATCTTGCGAAGTTTATCCTAAAAATGGTTGTAATAACGCGTGGCTAAGGAAGGACTTAAGAAGTATCTCTTGCTCTCATTTTTTGTTGATGTTAGTAAGACCTCTCCATTTTCTTGTTTGATGTTGCTTTTGCACCTTGGGCAAGGTAAATTAGGGCTTCTATCAGCATCTTGTCAACTTTGTTTGAGGAGACCTTCCTCTTGAAGGAGCTGTCCACGGTGGGCCTTGGAGTTCATTTTTTGCCCTAATTAGGGTTTTTTGGCTACTTTGACCTAGTTTTGGGTTACTAGCCCCTTGCCCTAGTTGGTAAATCTTGAATAGCCAAATTGAGTAGGGACATTGACCTCGATCTCTAATTTCCCAAGGGTTGAAAAGACTAAGGTCAAATTCTTCCTTATTATACATGGATCTTTGTGTTGATGGCACATTTAGGCAAACACAAACTCATATAGTTTTGTTTTCATCACATGGCATGTGCCCACATAGATGTCTTCTCACATGGGTATATGAACCTGTGTAAGTCCTTTTACAATGGAGGCAACCAAATTTGGTAGTTCCACCCCCTTTGCTTCCACCCTGCTTGGTAACATATTTCCACAAGGGTGTTGAGTCCTCCTTTGTTTTCATTCGGTTTCCCTCCTCCTCCTCCTCTTCCCCTCCCTCCTCCTCTCCATGATATGTGCCACTACCCACTTCTTCATCCTCTCCCTCTCCCTCATTCCTCCTTCGGTTTCCAATCACCATCATCAAAATAACAAATGGAACCAA
This sequence comes from Larix kaempferi, assembly GCA_027924585.1. Lineage (NCBI taxonomy): Eukaryota > Viridiplantae > Streptophyta > Pinopsida > Pinales > Pinaceae > Larix > Larix kaempferi. Next base: position 971,206 of record BSBM01000914.1, on the reverse strand, counting down.
CAAAACAAACCATAAACCTATCATCATGTTTGTTGGAAGTTGGAAGTGGAACTAGAGATTTAACTTGTTGCCCTGCAATAGAATGAGGGAGAAAGCATGGGAAAGAGTAGGAGAGGAACATCTACATTTTAGATTCTAGATCTCAAGCATTCAAATATAGATCAATGATTAATCATCAAACTTCAAGTTCAAACTTCAAACTTCAAAAGTTCAAGTCTCAAGCATCAAAATTTCAAGTTCAAACACAAAGCAAATCAACAAGAAAGAGTTTAGAGCCTACCTATGATTTGAAAATGGACAACTTACTTTTCCTCCATTCACAGATTCTTAATCAATTCTCAGATTTCTTAAATAACATAAAGAAATTGACATTGTTAAGACAAAGCTTTGCATCTAAACTTAAATTGTGCAATTAAACACATAAAGACATTACGCAAAACCGAGGATGATAACGGAGTTCACCAGACCCCCTGGCTACATCTCCAAGCTAGAATAATGCCGAACCGTTTTATTATCCTTCTCCAATAAAGGATGGGACCTTCTCACAAATGTCCTACATGCTCCATACAAAAGCTACCTTCTCCTTAACAAAGGATTCAAGAAGGAACTCACATAAGTGACTTTTCTCCAAACACTAAAAGGACTAAACTCCTCATTATGGAATGTTCTCCAAAAGCTCTCAAAAAACAATTGCCATCCTTCTCCCAATGAGAGGCTTTTATAGCTTCCTTATGGATGATTAGTCATCACCCATAAGAAGGAGCATATCCCTCCCATGATCCCCTAAAGTAGGATCAGGAGACACCTTAAGGGGTATGTGGAGGAAGAGTCATCTTCTTCCTCCATAAGGATCTCAACATCCCTTAGGTTTAGGAAACTAAGTCATGAGGTGGATTCTCACCTTTTAATTTCCTTTTTACAATTAAAAATGGGAATTTAATGTGCATCTCTACATCAAATTCCTTATTACAAAGTTGGTCCATAAAAATAATTTTATGTACAATTGTCGCAGAAATACTTCTTGTTGTTGAAACTTCAACCTGGAATCTTCTCTGCATGCGAGGTCCATTTGTCCTAGTTCGAGTTGCCTTTGGAAGCTTGCTTGACCCTCTGGTTTCTCCCTTGGAAGTACTATGGCTTAGTGGCATTGTTGACTGCATCATGAAAGGGCTTGAAGCCCTAAGGTTGGTGTCTGGGGCTTCCAGGGGTGGATCACCGGGTCGCATGACCGCAACCTTGATTCATCATTCCAACAGCAGATGTTTCAGCACTGAGGCACATGTCTATCCTCCAGATCACTTTACACACCCTCCTGGCCCTCCAGCTCATCAGTGCCATCTCTCTGGGGTCCCCTTTTTATGATGCATCATCCTTGAGGCCAGACTACTATGCTTGATTGGGGGGGGCGTTAAGGTATTTTCACTATTGCTGGGGTTAGATGGGGCATGACGACCTCCCCCTTCGTGGTTTGGCCTTTAGAACGGACCAATATGCTCATTTTTAGCTATTTTAGCCATGTGTGGGTAAATTATGGGGAAAATGCCCCAAATTACCCACACATTTGATTATTTTATATCATTATTGTTTTAACTTTAAGTTGACATTTTAAAAAGGCATGTAAGCCTGGATATTTTTTATTTTTGTAAAGTGAGTGTGAGAAAAGTATAAATAACTTCTCCTCACTTCATTTTATTAACTACTTATGGGATAAAACATTTATTTCTAATTTTTACCCTACTTGGGCTCTTTGAGTGATGCGCACCTCTTGAGGCTGGATGTACTTGCTAGTTTGGGGACAAATCTTTCAAGTATCTTTGTTCTTGCTTTTTGCTAAGGTGATGCTAGGAGTTGTTTGCTTAACACGTGCACACGGAAGGATCTAAGTTTCTTCTCTTGATTTCTCTTTGTTAAATGTTGGATGTGTGCTTGTCTAAAGTTGAATGGTAGCCATAAATGCTGCATTTTGTCCTTGCTAAGTCATTTTCAGCCTTTAGTCACCCTAGCATTGTAAAGCTTGAGCTTTAGGTCTCAGTGCTATCTAAAGTCCATCCTAATGTTCCACAAGGGAAAGGATATCGTTACAGCACATGTCATGAAGTTCAAAGAAGTTTTGATGGCATGGGATATCACAGATGAGGATACCATTATGCAGTTGTTCATAATGTCCTTCGAACTAGGAGGTGACCAGGATATGGATGCTTGGTTTGCAGGACTCCCTCCTAAGGGGATATCTTCCTTCCTCCAACTGGTTGAGGCATTCTGCGATCGATGGGGCCCCAATGCTAAGGAAGAAATCCTGATGATAATGAAGGACAATCATATGGATATTGATAAAAAGTTCTCAGAGGAGCATGAGGCAATCCTTGACGAAGATCAATTCTCAGAAGATTTACTTGAAGAAACCATTGTTCAGGATCGGGAAAATGACACAATGGCTCTTATGACCGGAGATGAAGTGATTCTTGAAGATGAAGAGCAAGAAGCCTTAATTAAAGAAACTGAAGAATATACAAAAATGGTGAATTCTCCATATCCTCAGGTTGCGGTTTCTTATGATATTTGGGCTCTCTTGGAAGAAAAATGCAGGTTTACGGAAGACGATGATTATTGGAAGTTCCTTGGCCCACCGATGTACGATTCTTCAAGACCTTGTAGCATCATGGTTGACCCTCTCCCGAGCACAGGTGTGGGTGAAGAAGCTTACTCTGCCATCAATGAAGAATGGATCAACCCTTTTGCTTTGCTCGACGATGCAGTAGTACAAGATGTGGTGCCTGTTGACAATGGCCATATGCAAAGTTTCTCCATTTTCTCTCAGTCCATGGTATGCCCTAACCAACAACATTCTACAAGAAGTGTTCATCCATTTTTGTCCAATACCAGTTGTCAACGATGCATTTCAATAAAACCAATACAGGTATGACATTCTTCTCACATTGTCAGGATTTCTATTGTTTGTCATTTCGCTTGAAATGTGAAGGCATAGATTATGTGGCTGACAATTTCAAAATTTTAAAGATCATCGGGGGTACTAACATGATAATTATAAAGAAAAACAATATGTTTGTATTTCCAAAGGAATGTTTAAACAGGTTGCAGTTAACATATGAAGATTTGCAAGGTCCACCTCCACAAATGGTCTCCCAAAGTAACAATCAGGCAGCAAATTGCAGGCAATTTTTTTTCTCAATACCAGTATATGATGAAGAAGGTCCATATCTTATCCCGGAGGAAGCCTGGATAAATGGAGCTTGTGAAAGCAATCCTTCCCGATGGCAGCAATATGAAAGCTTTCAGGCTCCCGTGGCCACTCAGCCTTCATCTCATATCCTGATGGATACCCTGGTACGTACTGGCTTGGTGATTGACGAGATCTTATAATGGATACATTCTAAAGACAAAGGTAAAGGGTCAGGTATGAATTGCTTGCTTAAATGGTTACATTGGTGGTATGATTTTACTTAACCTTTCTTGATTTGTATGTTTAGCATAGGTAGGTTTAGTTCATTTCAATTAGGCATATACAGTTACCCATACATTGCATTTGACGTTCTTCATATCTACATAAGTTAGTCATTTATTATTCGATTCACTAGTCATTGTGTCATTATTCATTTCTAGTAAGCATTTATTTAATCTTATTCGATGAGCAGGGCAAGACGGAAGTGTCTGCCTCATGTTAGTTTGATGTCCTTGGTTATTTGATATGTGTGTAGGTCTACAGGTACCCAAATGATTCATGGATTCTTGAGCACCCTGAGGAGGAGTACTCATCCCACAGTTGGAGCCAGTGCTACGTGGTACCAGTACCAGCGCACCTGCAGAGGTGCCCTAGGGAGAGGTTGTCATTTTTCTAACCAGGAGGGGTGTTTAGCCAGCCTTTTTTGAGTAGGGGTTATGGCCTGACCCTCTGATTTCTCCCTTGGAAGTACTATGGCTTAGTGGCATTGTTGACTGCCTCATGAAAGGGCTTGAAGCCCTGAGGTTGGTGTCCGGGGCTTCCAGGGGTGGATCACTGGGTCGCATGACCCCAACCTTGATTCATTATTCCAGCAATAGATGTTTCAGCACTGAGGCACATGTTTATCCTCCAGATCACTTTACACACCCTCCTAGCCCTTCAGTTCATCAGTGCCCTCTCTTTGGGGTCCCCTTTTGATGATGATGTCATCCTTGAGGCCAGCTTGCTATGCTTGATTGGGGGGGGCGTTGAGGGATTTTCACTATTGTTGGGGTTAGATGGGGCATGACGACCTCCCCCTCTGCGTTCTGGCCTTCAGAACGGACCGATATATTCATTTTTAGCTATTTTAGCCATGTGTGGGTAAATTCTGGGGAAAATGCCCCAAATTACCCACAGATTTGATTATTTTATATTATTATTGTTTTAATTTTAAGTTGACATTTATAATTTCAAATTGACATTTTAAAAAGGCATGTCGGCCATATTTTTATTTTTGTAAAGTGAATGTGAGAAAAGTATAAATACACTTCTCCTAACATCATTTTATTAACAACTTATGGGATAAAACATTTATTTCTGATTTTTACCCTACTTGGGCTCTTTGAGTGATGCACACCTCTTGAGAATGGATGTACTTGCTAGGAGTTGTTTGCTTAACACATGCACAAGGAGGTATCTAAGTTTCTTCTCTTGATTTCTCTTTGTTAAATGTTGGATGTGTGTTTGTCTAAGGTTGAATGGTATCCATTAATGCTGCATTTTGTCCTTGCTAAGTCATTTTCAGGCTTTAATCACCCTAGCATTGTAAAGCTTGAACTTTAAGTCTCTAGGGTTTGTCTTAACTAGGGCCTATTCAACCAACTTTTGTCGTTGTTGAAGAAAACCCTAGTTTTCCAAACTTGGGAAGTACCATCTCAAGAGGAGGGCCATCCTCCTTGATGCCCTAGGATTAGGGTAGAACCTCTAAAAACCTTAGGTTGCTCTCTTAAACCCTACTTTTAGAGTTTTGTTTATTTTGTACATATTATGTTAGATTAGATTTTAATTTTTCTTGTATTTTGGGTTATTTTCTACCTTTTATTCTACATAAAATTATTTTTAAAAACCCTAAAAAAGGAGCACTTTTTTCTGTTTTCAACCTAATTGCAAACCTAAGGAGTCCTACCACTTCTTCCTCACGAGTCCCTCCTCCTTGACCTTCGATCCCCTTATTTTCCCAATCGCCTTCCCTCCATCTCCTTTTCCAGACCTTCGCTCCCCCTTATACCTTCCTCACTCTCCTTCTTTCATTTATGGTTCCTCTTTACTGCCCTATATCCCTCACCAGCTCGCTACCCTCTCCTCCATTTCCCCTTCTCCTTCCCTATCCTTTCCATCCCTTTTCCTTTCTTCCTTGCATCCTTCTCCTTCCCTCCTCCTCCTTCCTTTCCTATCCTCGACCAGCCTTACCAAAGCCTCGTCTTGCTCCTTTTCTTCACCAAGGCCGCTCCCTAGCCTTCCTACCACCCTCGACCACTTTTTAGGGTCTGTCCTAGGCTTGACCGAGCCCTTGGATAGCCCTCTCCCTAACCACGTTATCCCATGGATAACCTTGGGAGCTACTTGGTCTGCAATTATTGCAGGCTGCCCATCAAGACAATTTCCTCTACACCTGCACATGTAAACAGTAGCAACAGTTAGTCTTTGTTCCAAGTGTATCGATGTTTAAGGGTTAGTTTGTCCCACTTATAGGACATGGGTGGTTGAGTCCCACTAGATTTGGAAAGAGCATACCTTGAAACCTACATCTAGTGTCTCACTTTGTGAAGTTCTGCCTTGGGGTTAGCATTCCTCGTTTTGGGGGTTGTTGTCCACTTGGGTCACTTAGTGAAACATTAGATCTAGTAAGATCTAACCATCACATCTTAAATAGCCCACTTGATTTGCATCCTAGGTGTCCCGATCTACAATTTGATATCCTTCTTGACTCCATCTGCCCATCCATTTCAAGGCACTAGTCCACCTAGGGCAATTCGCACTCCTTGGGAATTGTGTCAAGTCCTAGATCCCATATGTGGGTATCTCTAATTTCATCTTAGATCCATAGATCTAATCTTTACATACCCCTTGGGATCATTTTGCACCCTTAACTTCACCTTGTGGGTCCCATTTGAACCATTTCCATATCCCAAGGAAGTGGGTCCCACTTGTGTATTTCATGGTACTAGATCTTGTCATTTGATCTCATTATGTGGCCTAAATCATTTATTGGTTGAAACACTAGTCATCTCTTAAGCCTCTTTCAACCACACTTAAACTTCTAGGTCCACCTAACCTTGCATTGGTTTTCGTAACTCATCTTTCACACTTCCCTAGAAACCTCTGTTTGGGTCCAATCACCTTAGATTGGCTATAGGGTCTCCCCCTTGGTCTTGATTCATCTTGATCTAAAGTGAAGAGTGCCTCGGTTGACGTAACTCCCAGCTTGCATTGGGAACCGTAGCATTTCTTGGCTCACCTCTTTAGTTGTCCATCTCCTCTACCATCCCGGATGGGATACCAGTAGGGACAACTACAAGTTGTGTGATAACATTTTTGGTGCCGTTGCCGGGGATGGTAGAGGCCTACCCTGGTTCGACATACATTTTCAAGCCCTACTCCTGTTCTCTTTGCCAACATTTTTGGCGCCATTGTCGAGGAAGGTAGAGGCTTACCTTAGGTGTCTGCGATTATCCATGCATAACTCATATCTTATCGCATCCGGATTAATCTAGATGGTTATCATTTCAATCCTTAATTAAACCATATCCATCTATTTGTCACTCACTCTCTCCCTGCATTTTAACGACATACATCTTGGTAGAAGAGTTTTAAAATCTGCCTGGCGACTCCACATACGCGACTCCATTGGTGATCGATCCTATCATTATCTAGAACCCATGGGGTGCATCATTTTGTATTTAAGTTCTTGATTTAAAATAAAATATATATATATATATATATATATAATAATAAAAAAATCTAAAATTTTTTGCCATCCATGGCTGCTTCTGAGCGGCCTAGGACTTTTGGTCGTTTGAAAGTTTTTGACTTCTCGAAAATTGTTGGGTATCCTCATCAAATCCCTCATCAAGCCCGTGAAAGGTTGTCTAAATTTGATGGAAGTCATGAAGTATCTGCTAAAAGACACCTTAAACTTTTTAGGGAAATTATTAAAGAGTTATCCATAACCCATGAGGATGTGTGTATGAAACTATTGGCTTCATCTTTCAAAGAAAGAGCTGAGCTCTAGTTTTTGAACTTGAAGGCCAATAGCATTTCCAGATATGACATGTTTGAAAGTAAATTCTTAGAAAAATGGGGAAGTGAACTCGATAACATTTATTCTTCAATTCAAATCCAAGATCAAAACCTTCCCCTTTCCGATCCTATCGTTGAATCAATCAATAATCAAATATCAAATGAATTGTCAACATCCGGAGATGACCCCTCCTGCCCAATTTCTTTTTCCACTTCTGAGTCAATCGAAAGTCAAATCCCTAATCATTGTATAAATGGTAATTTTTCAAATTTCTTTTTAGGTAGCCCTGGTCCTGATCCTGAGGAAATTTCTGAGGGTGAGCTTTTAGTCAATCAGTCTATTGAATTTCCTCCTCCGGAGAAACTCATTAGTCATTCTATCTTTAGTGATCATTCAATTCCTTATCACCTTATTGAAGAAGAAGAAAGTGGGGACATTGACCAAGATCCTTTAGTTGTGCTTTCACATGATCATTGTGCCAATAATCAGGATGTTTTTAAAGAACCTTTTAATTTTCTCCCTGACAAATTAAATGAAAATGATCATTTATCCTCATATGAATTTAATGATGAATCAATAGAAGATGAGGATGAATTAGTGAATCACACTAGACGCTCTAATCTTTGTTCTACTTCTTATAATGAGTCTTTAAATTTTTCTTTTTCCATCCTTAGTCAAGATAGCTTTATCAAATCCTTAGAATTAGATAGTTATGATCAATCAATCTTGTCCTCCAATTGTAAGCATTAGATTTAATCAAAAACTTGAAGTCATTCCTAGTGCTACTTTGAAAGGCCTTTCATTTTGTCAAATTCCAAGGCCAAATTTTCCTATCCATCTAGGAGACTCTGTATATTTTCAATCCACCCTCCCTCCCCAACTTTTTCAATCTTCTTGGGGTTGGTGGTTTAGTCAGTTTTCTGCTTTTGAAATTTTCAGTAGGAAGTATAAGCATGATCACATGATTAGAAAAAAAGTACCTCATTTCCCTTTCCAGTCACTTCGGAACAATAATGCTTGTTGTCAAGTTATCAATCATTTTTTGTGGCTAGAAAAGGTGTTTAAAGATCAATCTCATCTTTTCTCTATTTTTGAGCAACAAGTGGGCTTGATTTTGATTTTTCGTCTTCTAAGCTTTGATTTATCCCCACTTGATTTTATTTGGATCATCAATCCTAGGAAAATCAAATTGAATATGTAAGAGAAGTAAATGAGGAAGTTATTTTTTGTGAAAAAGAATTGAATCGCATGCCTTATATTTTTCCTCCATCAATCTTAAGCAATAACTTGCATGAATTTTATGATCCTATCAATTCTTGGATGGAGGATGTTTGCATCAATCATTCTTTCCCTTGGCATGATTTCATTTTGCACCATTCAACCCCTTTTTCAATTTTTGAACAAGTCAGGAAAGTTGTGCTATCAATTTCATTAATCCTTAATCCAACCCTGACTCATTTTCTAAGCAAAAATCAAAGAAGAATCATTAACTTGTTCGATGAATGGTTTCACTGGATTTATGATTTTACCTAACATTTGTGCTAATTGGTTAGAGTAGAGTAGGTAGGTCTTTGAATAAGCTCATTGGAGCAATAGGATTTGTGTTCTTTTTCTTTTTCTGTGTGTTGAGTATTGCCTTTTATCTTCTTGAGTTATCTGCTTGTTTTTGTCCTTTGCTAAGTTGTTGTTTGAGTTGAGCCTTGCTCCTTCCTAAGCTTGTCTCACCTCGTGCATGCATTGAAGAGTGGTTAGTTTTTCTTGAATGTTCTTTTCGCTTCCTGTGCAAGTTGAGTTGAGTGTGACCACTTGAATAGCTTTATTTCCTCCTACACAGTGTTACCAACTTATTTGTACCATAGCTGAATTTCTCGTGAGCCGCCAGTTCCATGAACATGGTTCATGTTCATCATCAGTGTTCAGAAGTTCAGAAGTCATTTTCAGGGCATTTCTGCCCCATTTGTAAGAACTGCATGTTCATACCCCCATGGAGAAAATGTAAAAAGTTGGTCTAAACGGGATCCTTTTATAAAAGACTCGGCTATCCGTAGGTTTAGCCATTTGGGGAATACTCTAGAGTGTTTTTTCCTTAGGAATTATGCGCTACTCATCAGTGACGTATAATCCCTGAGTTTTTCACTCAAACCTCCAAAGCTGGAGTATTTCCCATGGTGGTCAAAACCTAAGGTGGTTATTAGAGTCTTGTGTCTAGGATTTCTTACGTGTTAGCCATCTCGATTGAGTTGTATGAACATGCACTAGGTCCCCTACGAGTTTCGTTTGATTACGGCAAAAATCATTTTTTCCATAAATTAGACCATTTTTTAATGGTTTAATTAAAAAATTTCAAAGTGTGATAAAAACTTCATCCGGAGGCGGAATTGAGCATGGGAAGGCTCATGTTGATGCTCAAAGCGTCCTCTTCACCCTAGCACCTTCATTTCTCAGATTCCGGGCAATTACGTCACCACTGGGGGAGTTTTGGCTAAGAATGCATCGTTTTGGCACTTAATTGCTAAAAACAGTAAATTTGCACATGAGGAGAAAAATCAAATAAGTCAAAATTCATTAAAAAATTATTTTGTAAAGCATGGAATAGGTTCATATGAGGTGTACGACCATATCAAGTGAATAAAGACCACATATTAAAATCAAACCTTGGTTATACGATTTAAGCTAATGGAGGGTGACGTGAGCCATATTTGACCGTACGGCTTCTTCATGAGCATCCACGAAATTGTGATGTGGCATTGATTTAATGGGAAGTTGAATATGCATTAGTCCTATGGTGGGCGCCTCCCTAAAGTCATGGCCACCTCATGGCTTAGCTTTCAATACAACTCAAGTTTCTATCTACCACAAAGCCTCACGTATATCTTCTTGCTCGCATCAAACTTCACTTGGAGCTCGATTTTAGCATGTGGCAGTCATGTAATGGATTGTTGAGAGTATGGTGGGCGCCCTAACCACCTCATGGGCTTGGCTCCCATTGGTACATGAGTTTCATTTATGGAAATTCAAAACTTTGTCTCCTATGCTAGCACTCACACACAAGCATGAGCTCACGTCAATTCTTAGTGTAGGCTCTCCGTTGGCTTGGTGTAGTTTCCAAGGAAGGATGGGGGGCGCCTTGCCAAGGTGGAGGCCACCTCCCCATCCACATTGAATGAAACTCAAGTTAACTATTGATCCAACGATCCAAGCCTTCACTTGATTGGGATTCGATTGGGTTATTGGCTCTCTCCTCATGCCAATTCGAATAGGGTTTTAGGTAGCTTGGTTTTGTATAAAGAGAGCTCTCATGCTCTTGTTTTAGCATGGACTTTTGAGCAAAGAAACTCTGGAGGATTTGTAACTCGTTTTAATTGTTGAATAAAATTGTGACTTTAAAGATCAATTCGTGGAGGCTCTTGGTGGCCATGCTTCATCTTGTAACGAGGTGACATTGTGTAATGCTTTTTGTACTTGAGATTCTTAAGCATAGATTAATATTTCTAGAAGGCTAACAATCTAGCACATGCATCTATATATCTATGTTTTTTGCTTGAGTATATTGGTTTTGCAGGTGTTCTCCAAGGATCAAGGTCTTTGTATGTTTTCATCTTCACTCTATAGATTTGCCAAAGAGGTTCAATTCTTTCAAAGATCAAGCAACAAGAAGTTCTTGCTTTCTCCATCACCCATTTAAAAAACTTTCAACTTGGTCACCTTGGTTCTAAGGGCTATCTTCTTCAAGCCATCAACTTTCTCCTTGATTTTTGTCATTGATTGCTAGTCTTTTCTTCCAAACCATAGTTCTCTGCCTTCTCCTTGTCTAAAGCTCTTCTCTAGCCACTACATCCCCATTTCTTCCATTTACCCATCTCTTTACACTAGCTGCTGTCCTACCTTTACTGTTGCCCATACCATCTTTCATCTCTGTCCATTACTTTGCTTTTTGCAGCTGTCTTTGTCCTCCATTGGCAGTCTCTTTCCCTCATTGCTTTGGCTGCCCATTTTCTCTATGTGTTGGTTGTCCCATCACTAGCATTACAGCCCTCTTTCACTGCTGCTCTCCCTCCTCTTTGGCTGCCCCATCCTCTTACTTTTGGACTGTCCCATTTCTCATTTGTTAGCAGCCACTTCTTCTTGTTCATTCATACACAAAAAACAAACAAAACATTAAAGTGTTGTTAGAAGTTAGCTTTAGTTTGGTTGCATAGTATGTTAAGGGTTTAGTTGTTAGTCTCTTTTGCATTTTTGTTAATAGTTAGATTTCTTTATTGAAGAGTTGATAGCATAGACATTTTAAGTCTCATTGTAGAAATACATTTCATCTTTGGTGCTTAAAATCTAGTTGCATTTAGTCTCTTATTTGTAAAACTTAGATCAAGTTTTCAAGATTGATTTTGTTTTCTATACTAATGCTAATGGGTGCATGAGTTTTTTTTATTTTTGTTTATTGCAAGTTTTGAAATAAAAACACTTGGAGATATCCCAAAGAAGAAGAGCAATATACCAGAAGAAGATCCAAAACAAACAATGATGATGTTAACCAAGAAGATCTAGAACTTTCAATCTCCTTTTGTAAAAGAAGTCATAAGACTCTTTGTTCCAAGTACTTTTCATTTTCAGTTTCTCACTTTGGTTGAAATTCCTCAATACTTGTAATCTATTAAATAAAAGTTTAAGTGGAGGAGTCCTCCACTTTTGGGGTTTCTTCCCCATTTGGGGAAGAGTGTTGTGTCTTGTTAGTTTAGATCTTTTTGTTTCATGATTTAGATTAGTTATTTCATTTCTGTAACTCTCTTCCAAGTTTTGACCAGAGAAAGCAAACTTTGGGATTGCATCCCAAGGGCCACATAGCTTTGTGGTAGCTTCTCGTTCCCCCGTTAGCCTCCTTGCCGAAGTTTCAGCTAGCTGGAAAGTCTCAAGGAATAGCGGCTCCAGTGATCGACCTTGTTTGGAGGAAGATCCCACCTTAGATTAAATATTGTTTGGTAAAATACTAAGTCTTGCTTTAAGTTATTTTTATGCATCTCAAGTATCTTGTTATCATTTATTTAGTTTCAGTAATGTAAGTTTCATTTTTGTTCTTCAGTACACAACTGCTCTCAGTTTCATAAAATGATCAAAGCCTCTTGAACTTGGCCAAATCCAAGTCAAGAGCACTCTCTATCGGAGAGCATCTTAGTTATTTGCATTTCCTTGCATTAGGCATTTTAGATTAATTAAAGTCTCTTGAACTTTGGTCTAAAGACTAAGTCAAGAGCGCTCTCTATCAGAGAGTTGAATTGTGCTCTTTAATAATAAAATATTTCAACTCACACTCCCTTTTAATTAATTTACTTTGGTCGATTATCCAACACCCGTATGCTCTGCCAACCTGAAAAGGTTGGGATAGTACTCAGAAAGGTGTTGGACTTGCTAATTCTACAAGTGATAATCTAAATAAAATATTGCCCCAACAAAGCAAACCGGCGTTAAATACTGAGGTTGCTTCCTGAAACAGGTGGTGCCGAGAATCCACTGGTTAGACTCGGGGGCGGTTCAAACATTGGACACCTATCCTCTTCAATCTGGGTGCTCTCGACCTATCATCTAAGAGGTTGCTAGTATTTTTCCTGGTTGGTTTTTTACTTTTGATATCCTTGGTCTTAGCCTAATAAACAAGATCACTAAAACATTCAATAAACCAAGATTAATTCGCAGGACGATCTCACGAACATCACCACTTTGAACTCTTGTATCAAGCAACCCAAGCACTCAAGACTATCTTTGACTCCATAAGGCACTAGTCCTTGTCATCTTTGCTTTTTATCTATTTTGGAGCATTTACATTTTCGAGGTTGTCTTGCTTTAATTTACAAAGTGACTGTTTCTCCAATCATACTGTGTAGTCGCAACGTGGATTGCTTTATCTTGTGTTTATTTCATATCTCATTCTAAAAACTCCTAAACAACACTCATCTGCATCACCCCATACAAAAAACACTTAAAACATTGAGCCATAGTTAAACTCTTTGTAGGGACTACCCCCCTTGGCTTCGTTAGGAGTTAGCCTAAATGGAGGAGCTGGGATTCAGGTGACAGTACCTGGCTCATTGCTTGCCCCCAAGGCCACACCTCTCCCCACTTCCAGTGAGGGAGACAGCTTTCGAAAGATTTCTGCTGCTGGTGTGCAATCTGGCGGACAACACACAGTAAAATGAATAAAAATTGATATGCCATATTAGATTAAAATTTCTTTTTATGCATTTAATTTTTGTCATAAAATAGATTTCATTTTCAGCTTTATTTTATATATCTCCCATACATGCTCCATGAGGTATTTTTAGTGTCTGTGAGCGCAGATACAGGTGCAAAATAAAGCTGAAAGCAAGGATGATGTAGTGCTGGATTGAAGATTGATGCAGAGAAGTTCGAGATCAAAGATTCTGAGGTTCTCAAGCGCTCTCTCCCTTAGAGCACTTGTCCCAGTTGGAGCCAGATGTTATCACACCATAGTAGCAGGGCTACTATTCTTGCTTAGCAGATATCTGCACATTCCAGAGTTTAGATTATTCAAAGCTTGGCTATGATGACTTTATATTTTGAGATCACTCATGATCAGAGCATTGTGTTATTCAGACTTATGTTAGACCTTGTGTCAAGGTTGAGCCTTGAGAGTTCAGATTTGATGACCGATGTGACCCTTTATTCCATACAGTTTCAGTTCAGTGCCTAAAGACATATTGCAGCAGTGTTTCAGATGATATATGATGATTGTGTATGACCTATGGATTTTTTTATCATTGACCATGGATTATTATCTTGTTGCTTTACTCATGGTCATAGCATTAGCTTGGTATATGATGTTTGGTGTGGCAAACTTTATAAACTTAAAATGAACTTATTGTAAAATGGACATTTTACTTGCACATTTAGGTTGTTTAACAAAACTCATTGGTTTACCACCTTGCATAGATATGGTCTTCCTTGACACCAGTTGTCTGCTAGCTTAGGCTCCACTTTCACTTGACTCCATCCATCCATGACTTTACCTTTTTGGCTTTAACCCTTGACTTGTCTTACTTGACTTTCTGACATTGAGGACTTCCCTTTTTACTACCTCTGTGTTTGGACCGCATCCTTGTTTATGTAGTGTCTCGGCTCTGAGTTGGTGACAGAACTTGCCTCTGGTAAGTTGGATTGTAGGCCTAAATCATTCTGGTCAGTTGTCCCGATGTTTGGCACTGGCTCGAACTCCCCCTAGTCACTTGAGATGTTGTTGGCTAAAACTAAAAGCTCATGTACTACTTATGGAAACTTATGTAAATTCGCCCATGGAAACTAAAAAAAGGGCAAGAGCGATGAACTACTAAAAATACTCCTCGAAGAGTATAAGAAAAGGTCCAAAAAGCAATGGTTCTTAAAAGTTATATCTAAACAATTGCTAACCTTATATATATATAAACATGCCCTGGATGCAAGCTGCAATTAGTTGTGCTTATTAGCACACCTGAGATCCGAAGGGTTATGTAGGCCAAAAAGGCCATGAAATGAAATCAATGGATCCTAATGAAACTGGATCATCTTTTATAAAAGTAGACATGATGCCTAAGTTGAATAAGCACTCTCTAAACAACTTATCCATTTGTGAGGCACAGCCCTTCCCCATGTTATTTTTGTCCAGCACAGAGTTTGTAGCTTCCCTCGTCTCCCAGTCCAAAGTGTCTTTTAGTTTAGTTTAGACAAGTCATCCCCTTTGCCCAGCCTTGATTCTTAGCCTTCATCCTTAGCTAGCAGTTAGACCATGTCCAATGGGTGAGTTTGTCATTTAAGCTATTATGCAGGTAACTATAAATAACAATGGAACATGCTATATGATTAATGCCACCAAATGATGTCTATACTTTGAGTTAAGCTGTGATTATGATTAGAGGAACATGTCTTAGTCTATTGATATGATTTATCTTTGGTTGTATATGGACCTAGTCAAACCCAGTTTGACTATGGTCATTTCTTGGGATCCGTGATGATAGATGGGCCCACATACTCTTGATGATGATACTATATGATGGACATATGGTTCAGATGATGATTGATGCAGTTCAGCAGGTTTTATTATTATTTCAGTTCATCAGATTATACACTATCCATATATGGTGGACCCTACAGCTAGCCCATCAGGGCAACCCACGGTGTATGAGTACACATTCTTAGTAGATTTGGGTCTTCTGGATCCAATGAGACACTTATCATTCAGTTCCGGGAACTTCTGATGATGATAGATGCAGTTTTCCACTTGTTGACCAGATTTGGGGTTGATTTCCCAGCCTGACCAGCAGGGGCCTTGAGAGGCCAGTTCACCTAGGGCGTTGTATGAGGAGGGGGTGGTCCAACCACTTGTTATTACCATTTACCCCCCCTTCTGGAGAACCTGGTGGGCTCAGATTAACAACACATATGCCCTAGGAGGCAGTTTCAACACTTTCACAGTTACCGAGGCAGTCTAGAAATGGAATAAAAGGGTCACTGAGGAATTCGATTTGGGCAATTGAGGCAAGGTTTTGGCACTTGGTCTTCACAGAGGTCTTCCAGGGTGAACCCCCCATCTTCCAGCCAGTTTTGATCAATCAGTGGGGTCCACAGAGGCCACAAGAGGCCTTTTACTGCATGTCTGTCACAGATTTTGAGGACAGATTTGATCATTTGTATTATTTTGGACATATATTATTATTTTATTGTGCCATGGGGATGAGCTAGCAAGGATTGATTCCTCCTAACCCCACCATGTGCTTCATGAGTCATGTCCTTGTCATATGAGTTGGGCCCATGTACTTATACCCCCTCTAAAGGATGACGTCGCCCTCCATGAGTCTATTTTAGCTATGACGTCATCATTATTTTGAGTGATCCATGTGATTATATTGTTAGGCTTGTTTTAGCCATTGATTATGTATTGAGATCTTTTAATCCCAACCACTCATTTCAAAAAGTGGTTTTGAGATCTAGGGTTTTGGTCTTTATTATCCTATATAAGGAGGAGACACCCTCATTGTAAAAGTCATCTAGAGAATTTGGCTCTTGGCTCTTGGAATAAAATTTCTATCTTTTGGAGTACATGCTTGGATCTTGGAGTGGATGTTGGTTGCTTTGATTGTAAATGCTTTTGTCCATTGCACTGGAGGATCTATTGTAGCTATCTTGCATATTTTGCCATATCTTTTTACAGGTGGAGAAGGCGACTTTGACAAGTGCGAATTGGTGGGGAGGCTTGCCCTTCAAGCTTGGAGGAGGACGTTTTGGTTAAACAGGGAGTGCTTTTGTCTTTGTACCAACTATTCTTTATCTCTTTCTTGCTTGTATCTACCTTCAACATGTTAAATTGATTGATGCTTTGCTCCTTCGTTTTGACAGGTTAGAGGGACACACATGTGGCTTGGATAAAATCGATTTGGCAAGAAAGCTTCAAAATTCTTCATTTGATCTTTGGCAAAAGTAATCCTCATCTCAACTAGCATTCATCTCTTCATCCAGGTATGCTCCAAAGGTATAGTCTTCTTCTTCCTTGGCTTATCCATGAATTCTAGATCACAAAAGCCTAATTGATCAAAACCCTCATTTTTACTTTTTCTTAGATCTACTTGGATCTAGCTTGGCTTTTGGAAAGATATTGAAAACCCACCTCTATAATATCCACGGCAATTCGGATCTTTAGTTTGGTGGTGATTGGGTTCCATTTGACACACTTTCCAAAGCAAAAATAGCCCTCTTGAAGCAAATCGCACCCCTTGGGAGAAGCTAATTGGGTTAGATCCAACACATGGGTAGGTGAGATCCCACTTGATTCATGATCTTCACACTTGATAACCTACCCCTAGTGTATCACTTCTTTGATTTCTGCCTTGGGGGTATCATTCCTCATTTTGGGGGTTTTGCCCACTTGGGTCAATTTGGTGATACACTTTTAAATCTCAGATCTATGGAGATCTAGCGATTGGACCCACTTGATTTTCAAGATCCACATTGACACTTGCCTAAACTACTTGTATATAAACTTTGGTGGCCTTTGGACTTGATTTGACACACTTTTCCATGCATTTAGCCCTCCTTGGGCAAAGTCACACTTCTTGGGGGTTTGAGTTTGTCCCACTTATAGGGCATGGGTGGTTGAGATCCCACTAGATTTGGAAAGAGCATACCTTGAAACCTACATCTAGTGTCTCACTTTGTGAAGTTCTGCCTTGGGGGTAGCATTCCTTGTTTTGGGGGTTGTTATCCACTTGGGTCACTTAGTGAAACATTAGATCTAGTAAGATCTAACCATCACATCTTAAATAGCCCACTTGATTTGCATTCTAGGTGTCCCGATCTACAATTTGATATCCTTCTTGACTCCATTTGCCTATCCATTTCAAGGCACTAGTCCACCTAGGGCAATTCGCACTCCTTGGGAATTGTGTCAAGTCCTAAGATCCCATATGTGGGTATCTCTAATTTCATCTTAGATCCATAGATCTAATCTTTACATACTTGGGACCATTTTGCACCCTTAACTTCACCTTGTGGGTCCCATTTGAACCATTTCCATATCCCAAGGAAGTGGGTCCCACTTGTGTATTCCATGGTACTAGATCTTGTCATTTGATCTCATTATGTGGCCTAAATCATTTAATGGTTGAAACACTAGTCATCTCTTAAGCCTCTTTCAACCACACTTAAACTTCTAGGTCCACCTAACCTTGCATTGGTTTCCGTAACTCATCTTTCACACTTCCCTAGAAACCTCTGTTTGGGTCCAATCACCTTAGATTGCTATAGGGTCTCCCCCTTGGTCTTGATTCATCTTGATCTAAAGTGAAGAGTGCCTCGGTTGATGTGACTCCCAGCTTGCATTGGGAACCGTGGCATTTCTTGGGTCACCTCTTTAGTTGTCCATCTCCTCTACCATCCCGGATGGGATACAAGTAGGGACAACTACAAGTTGTGTGATAACATTGACATGGGGCCACATTTCTTATATTTGCTTACTGGGAACTATTCCTGCTAGTTTGCCCGATAACACCCAAGCTTTCAATTCAAGTGATTTGTCTACTTTCTGTTTTGATTATGACATTATCCTATCTTACTCTTCCAACTATTATCCACGAGGGAATGGTCTAGCTGAATCAAGCAATAAGAATGTGATGACTATTATAAAGAAAATCATCGAAGACAACAAGAGAAGTTGGGACAGTAAGTTGAAGTCTGCTTTATGGGCTAATCGAATAACAAGGAAATAATCAACTAGAAAAAGTCCATTCCAACTGGTATATGGGCTTGAGGTGAAAATTCCCACATACAAAGTCATCTAGCAGCATGCCTCAGATATCGACGCAGTCCAAAACAGAATCAGCCATTTGATACAGCTTAACAAGACTAGAAGAAGAGCATTTGATCACATGGTACTACGCCAAGAAAAAACAAAAGCTCAATTTGACAAGAAGGCTCGCCAACGAAGCTTCGAGAAAGGTGATCTCGTCCTCCTGTGGAACAAACGAAAAGAACAACCAAGTAAGCATTGTAAGTTTGAAAGTCATTGGTTGGGTCCTTATCAAATTGAAGATGTTGTAGGTACCAATTACTTCATCTTGAGTCATTTAAATGGAGAAAATCTACCATTGCCTGTAATGGGCAAGCATTGAAAAAAATTTACTCAGGTGATGGATGATGCCCTTAAGGCATCCCTTGTACTATAGTAGATGTGGTTTCATTTGATTTCAGCATTTACTTTTACTCATGCATTGCACTTGTTGTTTATCGCATTTCATTTTGTTTTGAACAAGGCAGGACAGAAGTGTCTACCTCCGATGCATTTGACATATTTGTTGTTAGATGTGTGTGTAGGTCTACAGGTCCCAGATGATTCAGAGGTTCTCATGCACTACCAAGAGAAGCTCATGTCACGCAATTGGAGCCAACTTTTACATCCCAGATCGTCCACAGCATGCTTTCCAGGATATACCTGAGTGAAAGGGTCTTTTGCCGCTGTAAAATGCCAAGTCTCGACTTGTTTATGTAAAAGTGGTGGTCTAGCAAGGCTCAAAACCCATGGTCTGGTCATGGCAAGTCCTCTTCGCTTTCATTCCAAGAAGTGTTGGCTTAGTGGCATTGTTGACTGCCTCTTGATGGGCGGAAGTCACCCATTTTGTTGGACCATTTGGGCCCTAGGTTGGTGTTCGGTGCTTCTTGGGATGGGTCCATCATGACACATGGCTTAGGGGCTCCTAGCCACACTTATTTTTTGTTGTGTATGAGGTGATTGCACAAGTAAGGGTTGTCATACCCAATTTAGCACACCTCCTTTATGCCCACTTGGATCTTCTTCTTCATTGTATGGGCCCCTCCTCTTGGTACATATGTGCTCACATCACCATGATGTCATCCTCATCCAAAGAACTCTACCTTGCTAAAGGGAAGGGTGTTGAGGGATCTTCTACATTGTTGGGGTTAGTTGGGGTATGACATCCTCCCCTAGCTCATCTCTTCACTTGGATGAAGCCAATTGCACCATTTTATCATTGTTTTCAGTCTTTTGTGTTTTAGTCCCTGACTTGTGGGTGACAAACCCTAAAATTAAATTATTTTACTTTTTAGTAAGGTAGGCTCTAAAGTTAAGTCAAGGATGTTAGTTTCTATGGTATCTCGGGATGTCCTCCATGATTCAGATGCCTTGCATGGAGGTACATTAGTTGTATAGGCATCAGTATGGAGTAGAGGGTGAGATACACTCTACTCAATGGCATGAGCCCAGTGGTGGCTGCATGTGGACCTTTTAGGGTGATTTGACCCTTGCATGCATGAATTTTGCATGACCTATCAGCAATCATTAGATGCATGCAAAAGTGACTTTTGCATGCACCGAGAATTAGGATTTTGGTAAACCTAATTCATCAGTGAGATTATTTATAGAGGCAAGGAGTCCCCGGATGAGGTTGCTCAGTTGCTTTATCAGAGAATGATAGATCAAGAGTGAGGAGGGCGCACTTGTGCATGCAGGGAGACTTTCTGAGAGAGAGAGGAGCAACTACAGGAGCTAAGGGGGTCAGATCTGAGCTGGATCAGTGACCATTAGCTCCATAGGCACTTGGCACTCAGTTCTGTGGACTGAGATAGTTCACTGAGGTGGTTTCTGCTAAGTTTGAGGAGGACGTGTTGCTGAGAGGATGGAGGGCGCATTACCTGAGGAGAGAGGAGCTCATTCAGAGCTTGATCGAACGATTCAGAGTCTGAGACTTTCAAGATAGCCTTGCCTCAGCATTTGAGGAAGGTTAGGGACGATCAGAGCTCAGATCTGTTGAGATCAGGCATAGTACAAGCATCATACATCCAGAGGGGAGGGTGCATTTTTCCATGCAGAGCAGTTCGCGTTCCTTCAGTTGAGCAGTTGGTTGTCTTCCATAGCAGAGCAGAGCAGATCAGAGCAGTGTGATAGAGAGAGGCAGATCAGTCAGGGGCACCTGCAGAGATTCTCAAATCCAGTTTTGTTAGATTTTGAGCATTAATTCAATATGATCAAGGATCTTATCTGAGAGAATAACAAGCACAGTATATCAATCACAAGAGACAATAGACACAGAGTTTCCTTGGGGAAAACCAAGAAGGTGAAAAACCCCACTAACTTCCTCAAAGATAGATAGAGCAATGATACAATAACCCAAGCATAAGAGATAGACTCCTGGTAGCTTCTTCTCCTCCACTAGTGCGCATCACTCAATGAGAGAGATAGATGAATAAGTGAATGATCAAATAGAGTGACAGCCTCACTCTATTTATACACAACTCAACTTTCCTAATTACCTAACAGGCTCGACTTGTCTAACTCAGTCTAATAATCCATGGTTAACTTAACTCAGGGCCAACCCCACACTTGGTGGTCTAATAACCCCATCTTGTATAAGTTACGACACTTGTCAATACAAATGACGACACTTTCGTATAGAGGAATAATACCATCTCTATAGGAGTACAATATACATATATGAAACACATTCCTAAGTTACATATACATCAACACTCCCTCTTAACTAGGAAGGTATTTCTCGACACAGGCCTTCTAGCACAAGTCTTCTTCTCTAGATCATCAGATCATCATCATCGGATCATCGTCATCATCACTGCTACTATCTCAATGAATCTCCAATCTACTCGTCATAGGAAGTTCTACAGAGCCAACCCTTTTTCATGTTGGTTGTAGGCCTAGCCTCCATGTAGGTCTTCATCATCTCTGCGAGCAAGCCATCAAGTAGGTGCACCTCAGAACTGATTACACTGCCTCTGCAAAACCTGCAAGATCTCCCAAGACTGATTACACTGCCTCTGCAAAACCTGCAAGAGCATCTCAGGACTGATTATATGCCTCTGCAAAACCTGCAAGATCTCCCGGGACTGATTACATTGCCTCTGCAAAACCTGCAAGAGCATCTCAGGACTGATTATATGCCTCTACAAAAACCTGTGTACCTAACTGTCACATCATCATCTTCAGATCACCTCATAGTCCACGGAGCACAACCCAGATGCACACCACACTGTCTCCAGTATGGGAGGACTTTCCTACCACCATACGAGACCTAGTCTACCAACATGCGAGGACTTTCCTACTAGCATGTGAGACACAGCACATACATCAACGAACATGGGAGGACTTTCCTACCACCATTCGGGAAAGGCTCAGCACTTACATCAACGGCCATGGGAGGACTTTCCTACCACCATACCGAAATGGCCCCGGCACTTATGTCAATGGCCACGGGAGGACTTTCCTACCACCATGCTAGACTAGCCCTAGCCCTTACATCTCCACCATGGGAGGACTTTCCTGCTACCACGTGAGAATGGCTCAGCCCTTACATCTACACCATAGGAGGACTTTCCTACCACTATGTGAGAATGGCTCGTGTGCATTGTGTCTCCGGACTCATCACTTCCCCTTCGAAGGAATCTCGATCTGAAGTACACCAAGTCTTTCTCTGAAGTATTCAAACTTCACTCTGGCCAGCGGCTTGGTCAACACATCGGCTATCTGCTCGTCCATTGCAACATACAGGAGCTTCACTGCTCCTCTCTACACCATATCCCTGATATAGTGATATTTGATCTCAATGTGCTTCGACCTGTCATGGAACACTGGGTTCTCAAACAACTTCACACAACTCTGGTTGTCACAAAAGATACAGGTAGCATCCAACGGGAGATCAAATAACTCAGACAGTAGCTTCCTAAGCCATACTGCCTCACAACTAGCCAAATAAGCTACAACATACTCTGCATCGACTGTACTCAGTGCCACACAGGACTGCTTCCTGCTAAACTAGGAGATCATACCAGATCCCATACTGAAGTAGCACCCCGAAGTGCTCTTCCTATCAATGGCACTGCCTGCCCAATCTGAATCAACATAACCCTCTAGGTTAAACTTTTGATTCGCATCATACTTGAGCCCATAGTCAACTGTACCCTTCAGGTACCTCAGAATATGCTTTGCAGCTATCAGGTGAACACTTCTCGGATCCGTCAGGAACTGGCTCAATGTGTTCACAGCAAAGCAAATATCTGGTCTCGTGTTCGTCAAGTACATCAAGGACCCAATCATCTGACGATACACGGTGACATTAACCGACTCAGATGAAGCATCACACAGAAGCTTCAGGTTCGATGCCATAGGTGTGGCCATGGCCTTGCAGTCCATCATCCCAAACCTCTTCAGGATCTCTACTGCATACTTCCCTTGTCCAAGGAAGATTCCATCTGCACTCCGCCACACCTCCATACCTAGAAAGTAATGCATCATACCCAAGTCCTTCATCTCGAACTCGGCAACAAGCTTCCTCTTTGTGTCGGCAATCAATCTATCCTCACCTGTCACAAACAGGTCATCCACATACAATAGTAGTATCACTGGATTGCCTTCCTCAACCTTTCAGTAAAGGTTGGAATCTGCTTTACTCTTAGTAAAGCCCAAACTGGATAGGAAGCTACCCATCCTGCCGTACCAGGTCCTAGGTGCTTGTTTCAAACAATACAGGGCTTTATTCAGTCTGCACACATGAGCCCCTCTGTCATGTGTCTCAAACCCGAGTGGCTGCTCCACACACACTTCCTCTTCAACTACACCATTCAAGAAAGCTGTCTTGACATCCATCTGGTGTACCTTCCATTTCATCACTGCAGCTAGAGCAAGTACTGATCCAATGGAAGTGTATCTGGCCACAGGAGCAAAAGTCTCTTCATAATCAATCCCTTCTTTCTGGGAGAAGCCACAAGCTACAAACCTTGTTTTATATTTTTCTATGCTGTCATCTGCAGCATGCTTGATCTTATAGATCCACTTGGAAGTCACAACAAACTTCCCATCTGGTCTTGGGACCACCTCCCAAACATCATTCTTCATGATCGACTGATATTCCTCGACCATGGCATCCTTCCATTCTTTCTTTTCCGTTGCTTCTTCATAACTGGTAGGTTCTTTATTCATAATGTCGCGGAGTAAAGCAACATAACTAGTATGTGATCTTGTCCTTTTCCTTTCTCCGTGTTCCTCTTCTGGAATGCCATATCTTTCTGCATCTTGGATGAGCTCTCTAGCCCATGCTGGTTTCCTCTTGAGAGGGTTCTTCCAAAGGGGTGGATCTACAGGTTCTTGTGGATCTTCCATTTCTCGATCTTCTTTAGGAATTGCTTCTTTCATGGTGTTGTCTGATGTTCTGGATATTCTAGGTTCTTCATTGTCTTCAACAGGTGTCTTCCTTGATTTGATGTATGTTGATCCTTCATCAAAAGTTACATCCCTGCTAATATCAATCTTCTTGAATCCTGGAAAGTAGATTCTGTAAGCCTTCGAGCTTCCATTGTAACCCACAAATATACCCTTCTTTCCTGAAGGATCTAGCTGTGTCCTCTTTTCTTTTGGAATGTGTGTGTACACTGGACAGCCAAATATTCTGAGATGGCTAACTTCTGGTTTCTTACCAGTGAACACTTCTTCTGTTATTTTGTTGTCAAGAATCTTACAAGGTGTTCTATTCTGCACATACACAGCTATCTTGGCTGCTTCTGCCCATAAGTGCATAGGTAGATCTTGGTCATGAAGCATTGCCCTTGCTACTTCCATGATTGTTCTATTCTTCCTTTCTGCAACCCCATTCTGTTGTGGATTGTAAGGAGTAGTCAACTCCCTCTTAACCCCTGAATCACTGCATGGCTTCTTGAAGTCTCCTGAAATAAATTCTCCGCCATTATCGGATCTGAAGATCTTGATCTTCATATCAGTTTGATTTTCTATCAAGGCCTTGAATTCCTTGAATTTGTCAAACACTTCATCTTTGTTCTTCAAGAAGTAAACCCAAGTCTTCCTAGAGAAATCATCAATGAAGGAGACATAGTATACATACCCACTCAGAGAACTGGATGACATTGGTCCGCATACATCAAAGTGGATAATTTCCAAGATTCCTTTTGCTTTGCTTTCACTGCTTGGAAATGTCTTCTTGGTGTTCTTTCCCTTTGCACAACCTTTGCAAATGCCTTCATGCTTTGTCTGGATTTCAGGAAGACCTTCCACTGCTTTGCTTGCAATTGGTAGTGCCCTATAGTGCATGTGTGCAAGCCTTCTATGCCAAAGTTCACTTGGCTCTACTGAGTCATGGACCATGGCTTGTTCTGGTTGGCCCTTTAGTTTGTACAATCCTCCCTCTTGCTCTCCAATCACAACTGCATCATCTATAGTTTTACCCTTTGGCCACATAAGAACTTGGCCATTTATAAATGCAACCCTCATGCCTTTTGCATCCAATGCAGATATGTAGAGTAGGTTCTTCTTGAGACCTGGAACATATAGTACATCTTTCATCTTCATAGACTTTCTAGAGTCTAGCTTATATGAGGCTTCACCACTTCCTTTTATGGGATATTGGTAGTCATCCCCAAGTTTCACCTTGTGGGGTGATTCATGTTCAGATAGATTCATAAAGGATTCTTTGAATCCCGTCATATGTTTGGAAGCCCCACTATCTATAAGCCAATCATTACTTCCATGAGTAATGGTACCAGTGAGGGCAGAAATCAAAACATACTCTTCATCACTTGAAGAATCTTCACTTTCTTCCCTAGCCCTCTTCCTGGGAGGTTCATCATCCTCTGCAGTGTGAGCAGGATGTCTTCTTTTTATGTTCTTCTTTTTCTTGTGGGAACCTTCTTTATTGTTTCTGGGACAATCCCTGGCATAGTGTCCCTTTTCATCACATGTATAGCATCGGGCATAGGACATGTTTCTTCGAGCTCTAAAGTCACCCTTCTGATTCTGATTGTGATGCCTTTCTTTCTTACTGTGGTGATGTCCCTTCTTCTCATCATACTTCTTGGAGTGTGTTGTGAGAACTTGGTCTTCATTTCCCATCTTCTCTTCTCGAGCTACAATCCGAGCTTCTTCCTGTGAGCATTCTTCCCACAGCCTACTGAATGTGATAAGTTTCCTCCTAGCACAAATTCCTTGGATGAAGGAATCCCATGACCTAGGAAGGCCATTAAGAGTGGTCATTACCACTTCTCCATTCTCTATATCTTCTCCCACAACTTCAAGTTGTTCTTTTATCTGGGAGACCCTTGAGAAATAAGACTACATAGTCTCCGCATTCTGGATCTTGATATTCTTCAATTGATTTCTCAGGGTCATCTTCCTATTTATGTTCTTCCCTTCAAATAGCTTGGTCAAGGAATCAAACATCTCCTTAGGTGTCTTAAGAGATGACACATGTGGTATAAGATGGTCTTTGATAGAATCAGCAATGATCCTTTTAGCTTTGACCAAGTTCCTTTTGTGTAAGGCCTTAGCCTCTTCTTCCTCTGGGACAGGGACCTCTTCACTTATGTAGGTGTCCGACTCATTTTCCTCTAGGATTAACCCAATCCTATACTTCCATGCTCGGAAGTTATCAGCCCCTCCAAGCTTATCCTCAAGCTTGGTGAGGTGAGACAACTTAAAGAGTACTTCAACTGGAAATAGAAAGATTTAGGTCTTACCACTTGATTTGCTGAAAACTGGATCTGGTGCTGGATTAGGGTTTGTCAAAGAAACCCTAAAAATTCAAAATGTGAATTTCAAACTTCTGAAAGGATAGAAAGATGCGTCTTGATGAGATGATCAGCCTGGTATCCTCAGAATTTGAAAATTGCAAAGTTTCACCCTTCAGAAATGCTTTTCAATCTCCCGGATTCACTTGGGAGGACCTTGAATTAGGGTTTGAGTTTCTCGGAGCTTCACCCAACCAAAAAGTTCAATCCAAAGCTCTAAACTTCGATTTTTACAAGGAGCTTCCAGCTATGTCCTCAGATTTCAGAAATTCCTATTTTTGAGGAAACCCTAATTTTTAGGGCCAAAACTGAAAGTGCTCAGAATTGAATTCTGTTTCGACAGAAAGATGCGCCTTG
Organism: Larix kaempferi; assembly: GCA_027924585.1. Taxonomy (NCBI): domain Eukaryota; kingdom Viridiplantae; phylum Streptophyta; class Pinopsida; order Pinales; family Pinaceae; genus Larix; species Larix kaempferi. Next base: position 944,534 of record BSBM01000914.1, on the reverse strand, counting down.
CTGAGGAGAGTCAATCTAGCCTCCTGCCTTGAAAGATCTGTGGAGAGAAACCCAATAAACAAGAAGCCCTAGCTTCCGCAACTGCAGAGTGTCTTCTTCTCAGGTTAGCTCTAATACCATGTTAGATTTTGAGCATTAATTCAATATGTTCAAGGATCTTATCTGAGAGAATAACAAGCACAGTATATCAATCACAAGAGACAATAGACACAGAGTTTCCTTGGGGAAAACCAAGAAGGTGAAAAACCCCACTAACTTCCTCAAAGATAGATAGAGCAATGATACAATAACCCAAGCATAAGAGATAGACTCCTAGTAGCTTCTCCTCCTCCACTAGTGCACATCACTCAATGAGAGAGATAGATGAATAAGTGAATGATCAAATAGAATGATAGCCTCACTCTATTTATACACAACTCAACTTGCCTAATTACCTAACAGAGCCGACTTGTCTAACTCAGTCTAATAACCCATGGTTAACTTAACTCAAGGCCAACCCCACACTTGGTGGTCTAATAACCCATCTTGTATAAGTTACGACACTTGTCAATACAAATAACGACACTTCCGTATAGAGGAATAATACCATCTCTATAGGAGTACAATATACATATATGAAATACATTCCGAAGTTACATATACATCAACAAGTTTGACAGTTATGGCACATTCTTCCAGTGCATGCATCAGCTGATGCATGCAGATCTAGAGTTTGTCTTGTTTAGAGGATTGAGTTACTACTAAGGTAACACTGTATTGTACTTGTTATTTATTTATATGCTCTGAGCTCGAGAGAGAAGATAGCTCCATAGATTGTTGGTTTTCCCTGGTTGGGGTTTCCCGTTTCCAGGGTATATGCAGTGTTTATGTGTGATTGCATGTGTTTAATTGTTGTAAAAGAGATCTAGTTGTTGAGTTTATATCTTTATGAGTATGTATTGATATCGAGACTCAAACCGCTTGAGATCTCAGCGCTATCCAAAGGGAGTAGTGATCTCTAGGTTAATTAAAATTTACAAAGGAAGCCTCATATAAATAAGGCTTCTAACTTTCATTTGTAAACATGGACAAGGGTTCAAATATGTACTTTCTCTTTTTATATTGGAACTTCAAGTGATGTCCACCTCTCTCTTTGACTTGGTGAATGGTGAATAGTGAATTTTTCTAGGATTTGTGTTATCTTGCAAGGTTGGTCCTAAGAATGGTTATAATAACTCGTGGCTAAGGAAGGACTTAAGAAGTATCTCTTGCTCTATTTCTTGGTTGATGTTGGTAAGATCTCTCCATTTTCTTGTTTGATGTTGCTTTTGCACCTTGGGCAAGGTAAATTAGGGCTTTTATTGACATCTTGTCAACTTTGTTTGAGGAGACCTTCCTCTTGAAGGAGCTCTCCACATTGGGCCTTGTAGTTCATCTTTTGCCCTAATTAGGGTTTTTTGGCTACTTTGACCAAGTATTGGGTTACTAACCTCTTACCCTAGTTGGTAAATCTTGAATAGCCAAATTGAGTAGGGACATTGACCTCGATCTCTAATTGCCCTAGGGTTGAAAATTCAAAAGACTAAGGCCATAACCCCTTCTCTTTAATCTCTTTTTTATCAAAATTCTCTTGTACATATATTACAAAAATCCAAAAAAATATAATATTAGAAAAGCCCTAAAAAATTAGAAAATACATATCTAAAAAACAATTGGAAATTGGAAATTTTGTTTCCACAAAAAGATGCGCCCTAGTTGAATTAAAGTTGGATCTTGAAGGGCATTTTGATCCTGTGGTTGATTTATGTGATATTTTGATATTTAGGCCGGGTAGGATTTTCTATTCCAGATCCGTTATTGTAGGTACAGCAAGTATATCAAGGACTTTTGCTAAGTTTGAAGGCCTAAAAAGTGGGTTTCTAGGCCTATTTTGACCCCCGGGGGATTGGAGGTTCATTGGAGAACGTGTTAAGCGGGACCACACTCTATTTGAGGGTTGTTACAAAGCTCATATCAGATCTGATATCCTATTTTCAGAACTGTTTTGAGGCCACTCATTCACCCTATTGCACATGCCCCCTACCCTACTATACAAGGTACACTTCACATGGTAAGGTTTGTAATGTTTTGATCAATTTTTACCAAGATTTATGAAGTGAAATCACTGCTGCAATCCTATAACAGCAGTAGCTATTGGGTGTTATATTTCTTGGGAACTGTAATAAAGCTCTTTAACTCCTCCTTCTCTTTCAGTTATTATTATGTTTCATTGTTTTGACCCCATAAGGCACTAATCTTTTGCAGAGAGGTTTCTTGGGAAACGTGTTTGTGTATTGTCTAGAGAATTGCAAATATTGTTCACCAAGTTCTAGGGACTCCCCCTTGGTCTTAGGAGTTGATCTAAGCTGTTCAAGAAGCTAAGTTGAGGTGACATTGGGCTCTAGCTTCTCCCGTGCTTGCCACTCATCGCACCGTGATCCATGGCTTTGTCGTGGGTGCTATTTTGAGCCGTCAAGAAGCTAGGCTGAGGTGACATTGGACTCCAGCTTCTCTTGTGCTTGCCACTCATCGCATCGTGATCCATGACTTTATCGTGGGTGTTATTTTGAGCGGTAACAGTACCCATTATCATTTTGTTTTTATGTCAATTTTTACACTATCTAATGAAGCAAGCTCATTTTGTTAACTAAAAATATGATGAATTTAGAGGCCCTGACCCTTTGAGGAATTCTGTCAAACAATTTGCATTCAATCTCTCACCCGTGGATATCGTTGCAGGTAGTCATTTTGAATTCTACTACAGAGTATACCCCTGAGCATCCAGAATAATTAAACTTTGTTTTTGCATGACTGGACTTTATCTTATTTGACACATTTTGTCAAACAATTAGTCTCTAATTCATTTTTCCTAATCTCGGTTTTTCATGCACATTGATATCTTTCGGAAGAACACCCTTATCATATTAATGTCCCGACAGTAATCAACAAATTTTGAAAACAATAAATGTCATTCAAATACGAGTAATTAAAGTGCATTTATGTTATATAGGGCTTAGTAAACATCCGTCTATAATGCATCTGTAAACACTAAGGTAAAGAAAAAAATTCCCGTACCTGACGGGAGTTGGGGCGTCCAGGCATTTCTTTATCAGCTCCTTGAACTGTTGGGATTGCTTGGTGCCACTACCAGATGGCTCTTTCCCAGGCTTTGTGGTTTTCTTGACTATACTTCTTCTCTTAAGTGCAGCTACTTTGCCCTTCTTGGTTGCAGCTCCTCTAGTGAATGATAGCGGTAATGATGATCTAATGCCCGTATCGTAGGGATTAATGATGGCTTCCAGCAATGGTGGGAGTGGGTTATCGAAGCATTTGGTGGTCCTCGTAATGCTTCTTCTCCACAGAGCTTCCATTGCTATTGCTGCACTGCACTTCTAAAACAAAAACGGCTCTGATCTGCTCCTTAAACACACAGGACTCAGGAGTTGCTTTGGGTTTTAGGAGCAATGCACATTACTGCAGGAAACTGACTTGAAGGTTGAAGTATGTGGGACTCGGCAAATTTCAACGAATTTTGGGGGACAATCAGAGTTGTATTGAGATGGAATCGTCTATTTGAGCCTAGATGCCTACAATATTAGTATAGAAGTATTCAATGCAATCTTAATAATTAAATTTACATTTTAATAAATTGAAAGAAGATATTTTTTTTTCACACATGAATATATCTTACTATTAATAAAGCGAAATAGTAAATAGGAACGTTACATCAGGTCTTCAATCCAAAAGAGCATAAAACATATGGGCAACATAAGTCCCAAATATGCGGGCACAAGAACCCCATAAAATCATATGGGCACATGAGCCCCCAACCACATCGCATCTACCAGGAACCATAAACATCCCATGCAAACCGATAAAAGTATCACCCAGTTGGGACAGACACACCAACTGTATGTCCAAAGTGTAACAGACCACTAGTAGCAAAGTATCAAGATGTCAATACATAAATACATGAAATATCTGCCCAAAAAAAGTCCAAAACAGCCAGAGGCCTGGACGCATGAGTCTATATAACCAATAGAGCCGCATAACCAAACCGGATCAAAACTCCAACAAGTAGTTGGAGAAAGGAAACTAAGTACCTGCACAAAATATATCCGCATATATACATGAGAAAAAGATATTACAAAGGCAATTACTTAAAAATAAAAACTTATGTTAGTTTTTCACGAAAATTGATATTGGCCCAATGTTCTAATGGTAGTTTATTATACTTGTCAAAAGGCACGTTTTTTTCAAGTGGAGAAATGCCAACACTTACTATTCCGAAGAATCAAGGTATGGCCAGAATTACATAGTTAATACATAGGGGCTCAACAAGAGCATCATGTCACTTACAAGAATTGAACATGGCTCGAGAGATAACAATCATTCCTCCCAACCACCCAAGCTACATCCAATGGACAAAAGTCAAAATGCAGGTTATATTGTAATAGCTTATAACAATATGGGGCCTGATATTCTAGATATGGTTGAAGAGACTAGACTGAAAGGTGAAGTGGTTGGAGCTCTGAATGCTACTTTTGTGACGCTCATCCCAAAGGTTTCAAATCCTTCATCTTTTATGGATTTTCGGTCGATTTCTCTATGTAACCTGGTATACAAGGTTATTGCTCGTAGGATCAAATCGGTCCTCTCCGGAGGTCTATCCATGGAACAATATAGTTTTATGGATGCTAGGCAGATACTTGATGCGATGGGGGTGGCCCATGAGGCATTGCACAGTATTAAAACAAAAAATATTCAAGCCTTGATTCTTCAACTTGATCTATCCCGTGCTTATGATAATGTGAACTGGTCCTTTCTTCGACTGGCACTGGTCCAAATTGGCATTCCATGGGGAGTTATTAAATGGATTATGGCATGCATATTATCTATCAATTTTTCTATATTGATCAATGGTTGTCCTTCTGCCTTCATATCTTGCTCACACGAGCTTCGTTAGGGGTGTCCTCTATCACCGCTCCTCTTTTTTATTGTGATCGACAGTCTTAGCAGAATGCTCCATAAGGCAAAAACTAATCATTTGTTCAATCCACTGCAAAGGATTTCGGTTTGTTTCTTTCTGAGGAGCCTCGTCTTGTTGATCGTCTTTCATGGCCTCCTCGTCTCCTTGGGTCAGGTAACCATGCTCAGTTTGATGGTGCGGCCATTGTCTCTTCTGGAATCTGTGGGGTTGGGGCATACATTGAATGTACAAATGACGACCATATCAAACTTTGGTTCCATGGCGGTGTGGGGACGAATACCAAAGGTGAACTTTTGTCCCTTTGGCTTGTTTTATTCTTCTCGACTAAGGAAAAAATCATTCTGGAGAAGGCTGCTGGCGATTCACTGTCTATTGTGAACTGGGCTAATTCGGTTGCATCAATAAATGCTTTGGCTTTGTCCTCTTAGGACCAGATGAAGATCCTACTTTTCCTTTGTCCACATACTTCCATTATCCATATATTTCGGGAGCACAACACTATAGCAGACTCTCTCTCTCGGCGTGGTCTTGTTGCGGATGCAGGCAAAAAAATTTATGAGATCATAGAGGGTTCTCAAAATCCTTCTCGGGGATTTTGGAACATTTTTGTTGCCTAATTTTGTTCGGTATATGTGTGGCCATTTGTTTTTGTTTCGCTGGTCTTGACCGGTTTTTGTTTCCACTAGTTTCATCCTTGGCTTTCATTTTCCATATCTAGGGGGAATTGGTATATCCCGGTTTACTTCTCGAATTTGGGGGATTGTATTTTCTCGTGGTTTATGGTCTCATTGGCATGGTTTTCTGTGGGTTGTTCCTGGTTGTTGCAGCGGTTTCTAGTGTATCATGTGACTAGATGTCTCCTTTGGATCTTTCCGATTGTATAACTTTTATACTTTTAAGATAAGTATCGTCTTTTTCATGTGAAAAAAAAAGCTTATAGGTCAACAATTTTTTACTCTGTATTAAAAAGCTAAATTTATTTATTCCTATTAATGTTCGACATTGCGAATTGAACAATATGAAATTTTAAATATATTAAAAAATAAATTATTTAACAGTTCATTGGCTATTCGTGTGACAAGATGATGACATGACAAATTATCATCTTATTCTTGTCGGTGCTGGGTTAAAATTAAAAAATAAAAATAAAAGTCCCATCACATGCTTATAATATTATTATTTTTTTCCTACAGTCCTATAGTTGGTTATACTCGTTACTTTGGGAGTTAATGCAGATGTAATAGGTGCAAGCTTCACCAAATGGGTTGTCAGTTCTCCTCGAAGGCTCGAAGGTAGTTTAGAGAATTTTGCCCATGGTTTTGATACGAGGCTTGGTTAACGTGATTGACCCTATCACTTGTTATTGACGAGGGTTAGCTCTATAAGGTCTCGAAGGTAAATTGTTGCTCGAGTATTCCAAATTGGAATTGATCTGCCAAGTCCCTTTTCTCCCTGAAGATGGATACTATGAAAATAATCTTCAACTTAGACGACTAGGTAAAGTAATTTGTAATTTGTCCACGTTCTTCAAGTTCTTCAATACCAACAATTTATTTTATGCTTTTACGAGTATGTATAGGAGTGACAATGAATGAAAACCAGATATTCTCTTCGCTTTTATTGTGTTCTCTGTAGTCCTTCTTTCTCAACTTCTCTATGGCGCACACACTCAATTGGGGATCAATCTCCACATACGTGGTCTTGGCGTAGTCGTTATCCTTTCCTATGAGGTGAAAGAAGTGAGGGTTCTTCGTAATAATGGAGCTTTCGAAATCCTCAAGCAGACCTAGTTCTTGGCTTGTGTGTTGGATGTGCTCAAGCCAAACTGTGCCACCAGGGACCGTCTCCAGAAGCTTACGGAGCCTGGTCACTGCCTCCACTTTATGTGCCTCCATGGCCACTTTTTCATCTTCAGTTTTCTTGTGAATGGAGTAAGTCTTCGCCATTCGCACCATCCCTAATATTATCATTAACAAAAACAATTCTATATTCAACAAATCTTCATCTGATTAATTTTATATCAAATTATTTTCATTGTTGATGAATTTAATTCAATTGAAAACGTTCTCGATAAATTATGTATTTTATCTAGCTTTATTGCTTTTATTTATGTAACATCTTTATTTTCATTCAACCACATCGTTCAAATAGTTGGTCAAAATTCCATGTTAAAATGCTACTGAAATTGAATTTCAAAAGATATGTTGATAATATTGAATCTTAAATAGACTAAAATGTGTGTAGAACTTGCTTGCATAGATCCTTTCAATGCCTCCTCTAAAAGCAAGAAATAAATAGAGCCACATGGGAGTATCCATTTGTTGTAGCTAGTGTAAACATCACGCTCACGCTCATTCAGATACTTGATCTTCGATTTGGTAAGTATCACTTCTCTTTTTGAATTTGTCGTTGTTGAGGAAGATTTTAAAAGTATTAAGTAGACAAATCTGGCTTGTTTCCTTCTTTCATATTCAATGGTTCGAAGAAATCAAATTCCTTTATTTGGTTGAACTTAGAAGCAAGTGTTATGTTTGATATAATATTTATTATTTCTTGAAATTCCATGCCACTCATTTCCATTTAAGGAGTGTCTATTACATTTATAAGGCCTTTTTAAGCCTTTATTTATAGTGTTTTTATTTATAGTGTCATTTATAAGTTCTTTGGTAATTGTTTTGTGAAGCTATTATATTGTTTTGGCTTAACTTGAATCTTTCCAAAAAAAAAAAAAGTCATTTAAAAAGTGCCTCCAAATTCCCTATATCTTCAATAGTATTTTTTAAATTTTTCTCGAGGTTAAAATTCCTTAAATTTTCTTGAGGTTAAAATTCTTTATGTGTTTGTAACATTTGCAGAAAAGCCTAGCACATCAATGGGGGTAATCTTTCTACATATGCTTGTAGGTATATTTGTCTTGATTCCTACATACCATGATATAGGCCCAGAAAATAGACTAGTTGCTCAAGATCAGGTATGCAAGAATGCAAGAACATTTGTTGAATAGTTAAATTTTCATTTTAATAAATTTTTGGTATCTCATGTTCTTGTTTGAAGCCTATTATTTTTACGTAGATATCATATTGTTAAGGTAATTTATCATTATTCTCGAATGTTTTCTTTATGAAACTACATAGAGCTTAGGGCCAATAATTGGTTTATTTTTAGAGGATGAATGGGCATTTTACTTGCTTTACTGTATTAGATTCGAGGTCATGGATGCACAATTGCATTGCCTTTCATAATATTATGAAAGCCACTCACCCTCAACTTGAAAGAGATTTGCAAACGGAGAATGTTTTTAGACTTGAAGATATGCCATCCTACTCCTTATTGCACAATAAGAATCTTTAAACTACGACTTGTACAAAAAGTTATCAAGCAGATGTTGTGATTATGAGAGGTTTCGGTTACATTTTTAAGAATTTTATGCCTTCCAGCTATGATTGCGGAGTAACCATTTTTTGTTCCCAATATGTAAATCAATTTTAAAATCTAATATTTATTTATTTGTTTACTAAACAAAAGACTTAAGGTTACTAAAAATATATATCTTATTTCTTTTTTCACTAACAAAAGACTTAGTTACTAAATTTACTTTTCTTATAGAGAAGGTACTCAATTTTAACAATTCATTGTGGATCACCACAAATCTATTAAATTAATCTACTAAATTCTTCCAATTGGTTAACTTTCTTCTAGTGGTCATTCATTGTAATGATTCATTGCCTCAAATCTACTAAATTAAGTAACAAAAATCTAACAATCTAATGTTTGTTTTTACAAAACAAAATACTTAATACTACTTATTTTACTTTTCTTAGAGAGGCAAGTATAGAAGCTTTGCTGATAATTTCTCTTGTTTGGTTTTGTCTTTCACCTGATATCATTTTATTAAGACGTTTAAGAACTTTTTGGAGTCACAAGATCATAAATGTTAATTAGGATGATAAAAATGAGGCATTGTTTTAGCTCTTATGAGGGTCTAAATTTTACATTATTTTATTTATCACCACAAGCATGGTAAAAAAGCGATAGTCAAGTCGATATGAAATCCAATGACCTCACATTCCTTGATATTAAAACTGCAAATGAACATGTTTGTACTTTTTTAAAAGTAATTAACCACTCTAATGATCCTCGTGCCAATAAAGTGATATGTGTATCTCTTATTCCTTAAAAATGTTGGGATCATTTAGCATTTTCATTTGCTTTCCTTTATCATAAGCATAACATAAGATCTTTGGGATGTAAGAGAAATTTGGAAGTTATGCACCTTGTTCTATCTTTCTTGAACACCACTCATCATATGAGGTAATGACAAAGGTATGGAGGAATATGTTTGGCTTTTTGGAGGATATTCCATTCATGCGTAATTGGCACATTTAAGACAAGTTTACATGGTTTACATTACATTTGTTGCATCATAGATTGAGAGCCTAGTTCCTAAGGTGAACCCAAGGCCCAAGGTCGCATTAGTAAGTAATACGAGTAGGAAATGCCTTACCATATTAGGGGTCCAAAGCATGATTTATGGCAAGTTAGGGTTCAAATACAACCAAAAAGTATAAAATTCCTTACACATGGGAGGTCCAAAGCATGAAAGACAATGGGGAGAGCAAACACCATACCTTGGAGGATTCCCAAAGCTAGCTAGTGGCAAGCAAAGAAGCTTGTAAGAGGTACACCCTAGCTTGGTTTGAGGCCATGTTGCAATGGAATCACTTGTATAGTCAAAGGAGGTCACTTGATGAAGAGCATTCCACTTCAAGAGAGCAATTTGGTTACTTGATCATGAATATACCCCTTGCAAGAGGGATATTTTATGCAAGAAGGCATTTAAAGCATATTAAAGTGACTCTATGGGGAATTACAAATTACTTGAAGTGTATTCCACATGTTTGGAGGCATGTTTCACCCTTTAGACATTTATGGGAAAGGACACTTCCTTTGAGGCATGTTTTACATATTTGGAGTAGAGTCCTTTGCGCGAGGAAGCACCATGTGTTATGGTTGATAGCATGGTCCAAGCCCCTAAACAAATAATGAATGCATACTCTAAAAATTATAAAGATGATAAGTGGCAAATGGACATATGGAAAAGTAAAAGAGGTCCCATGTCTAAATTGGACCTATAAGCCAAAGGAGGGCCAAACGTAACATAACATTCACTCTAGAAGCGGAGCACTAGGGTTTGGAGAGCTCTCTAAGAAAAGTGTTAGGATTAAAGAGGCCTTCTATGGCCTAAGAAATCCCTATGTAGGTGTGCCCTAGGTGGTAGGACACATTTCAAGGAATAAAATAACATTTTCCCTCTAAATGTTAAAAGGAACCAAACCTTGATCTGGGAGGATGGAAGCTTATAAATAGGGGAGAGATTCGTTTGCTAGAGGCATGTTGGAAGTGTGGGAGTCCCCTCCAAATTAAGTTGAATATATTTTGGAGGAAGAAGTTAAGGAACAAGTCCAATGTGAGGTTTTCCTTTCTCTATTCTTTTTCATGGATGATTAAGGTTTTTGCAAGAATTGCAATGGTTTTTGTTGTTGAGATAATCTTTGGAGAAGTACAAGTTTGTCATGGAAGGTTAGATTAAGGTATATGTTGTAAACCCTCCCTAATCCTTGATGTAATTGTGAATTAATGAAGGATATTTATTATTGTAATTTTATAGTTAGGGTTGTTCACTCTATTTTTTAGGGTTATCCTAGCTAAGGAGAAAGATTGGGTGTGACACATTATGGTTCCCTTGATCTAGTTGTGAAATCAGATTTGAAGAATGATGTATTATTGGTTGTTCATTTAATAAGAAGGTTGTCCTACTTTATCTACTTCATCTTGGGTTTCATATTCTAACTATTTTTTTTTTATCTTTTTAATGGTTGCACATTAGTCTTGGATGTAATTTCATGGTTGTGATGGTGCATCTTATATAAGGGATATCACTTACTCTTCCATAATCAAAAAATATATTTTAGATTAATTATGTTACATCAATGAATGGCTTAATTATGTCTTCTATGCCCTATTTCCACCCTCTTTCTCCTTGATATTGACTCCATTTCCCAACTGGATAGACATTGGTCTTGGTCCACCAACCCTCTATTTCTAAGCAATTTCATAAACTTGTTTTCTAGGGTTTCCCCTCTTACGTTGGTGTGTTAGAGAAATCTTCCTACGGATAGTTAAACCATCTCATAGACCAAACTAGACTCCTAAATTTTTAGTCTATGATAGAAACAAAACAAATAGACATTAAAATATCCCTAGATCCGACCCATACACGCACTAGCAAGTTATATAAAAGCAAAGCAGATAAATGGCATACCTTACTTTGACAGTTTTCCTTGCTACTCCTAAGGTGCTCCAGCTTCAGCCTTTGACTACAGACTTATGAACTTGTTCACAAATGAAAGACAACACCTTATCCAAAGCAATATATGTATAAACCGAGATCTAACCATGAAAAATAGACAATTTTATGTACTCATCATTAAAGAATAAAAATGGGAGAATAGGCTAAGTTATCTTATTAGGAAAACCAAAGAAAGTAATTACAAGCGTTATACCTTGATGTCCAAAGCAACAACATTTCTTTCCAAGCTTCTCCTTTTTCTACCTCTGCAAAACTCCTAAGACCATAGGTTTGATGCCTCCAAAAGTCTCCCTTTAGCTCATGTGTTAGAGCAATATTGTACCTTATTACCTTAATCATTAATTAATTTATGGTTATTAGGTGCTAAACTGGTTAATAATGCCTCCCTAGGTGTGAACAAGGTTATTATAAGTTGGATAGAACTTGTATGGGCTAGTATGAACTAGATCACAATGTTTGGGCCAAGGGAGGTCAAACTAATTGTTGGGCGCTCTCCCACATGCATTTATTGCCTCCAGGATGCCTAAGGCGCCCTCCTTCCCTGTTTTGTGGATCTGGTTTGACCAGAGGCACCCATACACTGAACTTGGTCATTTATCCCTCTTTTGGCTATTTTTGGCCTATCCTAGCCTACCTAACTTCCACCCAACCATCTCCTTCACATGTGTGAGCTCCATCTTGGTTCCCCATGCTTACCCAGTGTTCACATGCACAATTCAAACCTGTTTGGGTTATTTTGGAAACCATTTGGTTAACCTAGGGGGGATTGGGATAAATCTAAGCTAGCTAAGTGTAGACAATCCAAGTGGATACTATTCCATCCTATTTCTATATAAGGATGATCCAAACTCTTTGTAAGGTTGGATTGTAATAATATATCATATTTGATCATTTATGCATCCTGATTTTTGATCATTTGTTATGATATTTGATCCTTTGTGATGTTATTTGATCATTTGTGTTGAGTTTTGATCATTCGTTCATCAAGAAATATATTTGTACTTGTTTTCTTGCTTAATGTGTTAAATCTTTCAACTATGAGGTATCCATAGCAGATAGATCCTACTGTGTTATAGATTTTACATCATGGATGGCCTCTTTCTTATAGGATTTGGGATACCAACCACTAAGAGAGAATAATGGATCTAGATGAGTAAAAGATGGATCAAGGAGCTGAATCATACCAAGGAGGGAGGGTGAGATGAGGTTCAAGGGGAATCCCTATCCCATGAAAATATCTTCAAGATTCAAGATCCCAAGATCAAGGAAAATGGTTGTTGAGGGATTTCCGCGCCCTCATAACTGAGCATAGCACGAAAATGTTGAGATTTTCATGCCCCTCCAGGCATGCAGAGTGCAAAAATGTTGTATTTTCGTACCTTGCGCCACTAGAGGACGCAAAAAAATCTCTAAGATAGACTTGGTGATGTAGCATTCGACCATGAAGGGTTGGATTTGCCTCCAAGTAAGACCAGGGAGGGGACCAACATGATGAGGATGGGTCTCAACACTTCTTATGAGGTATGAACATCATGTTATTCATGGTGATATGTCATGAAGGCTTCTTAATGGTGTACAAAGTGACAATTTTATGTATAACAGATGCCCCTAAAGTGCGAGGTCAGAAGGAATTTGATGGCCGAAACACTATACCAAGAAGGAAGTCTGTAGAGATAGCTGGAAAGGAACTGGAGAAGAGCTGCAAGGGAACATCAACAACATGTCTAATAACTCCGAGGTGGGCATACCCATGCTCGGAACAACAGATGCAAAGCATGGTTGCCGACCAATACATTCCAGATCCATGACAGGATGAATTCAATTCGAGGACTGAAATCATGGCTACTAGACTAAAAGCATAGATCCATGAGAAGAGAATGACACAACCATGACCAATACAAGAGTGGATCTGTGTGAGAATACAAAAATGAGTTTACCAACATAATATCTATGTAGGAACCGACTCAAGAATCACCAACGCAACCTGGATGTGTGAAATAAACTGCATAACCATCCAGGGTCTTCTACCCGATCCCAAAGCGATATGAATCTAACCATGTGAATACAAGGTGTTGGAGTTGAACATGGTAGAAACCACTTGATTACTGGTCAATGATGTAAAACGTTAACAAGTGCGAGGGAAATCACCGATGATGGAAATGATCCCCAAGGTATCTCTAGTAAATCCCAACAAATGTGAATGGATATTTTGACGTCGAACATTTGAGGGATTATTCGATCATAGGTCAATGATGAAAACCTACTGTCGAACACGAGGAAACCTGCCATTAAGGCATGCAAGTACCAAGGTACTAAGGTTGGTTTCTAAGCCTAATTCCTGGATAATGAGTTGAAGTCGACAGGAATAGACTCGTTGAAGGAGGGCCATAGTGAATCCCACATCATCGACACAAAACCGATATAGGAAAGTGATGTGAAGTAGAGACTCAATTGAAGATGAACTGACACAAGGATGTGAAGGCTGAAAATATTGCAGAAAGTTGAATCATGTACCAGGAAAACCTATTGCTGAACACGAGGAAACCTACCATTAAGGCATCCAAGTACCAAGGTACTAAGGTTGGTTTCTAAGCTTAATTCCCGGATAATGAGTTGAAGTCGACATGAATAGACTCGTCAAAGGAGGGCCATAGTGAATCCCACATCATCGACACAAAACCGATATAGGAAAGTGATGTGAAGTAGTGACTCAAATGAAGATGAACTGACACAAGGATGTGAAGGCTGACAATATTGCAGAAAGTTGAATCAGGTTAACACTTAGCCTTTGAACATATAACGACGTGACATACGACTTGGCAGCAGGGATTGACAGAGGCAACAACTAAAATGTGATATGAGAGATTTTTCGGATGACGTTTAGACAAAAGATTACTCATGACTTTAATTATGACCCGGGCATATACCGAATACCCAAGAAGGATATAAGATGTGGATACACGCCATGTTCAAAGGTAATGACTCACAAGCTACCAAAATGTAGACTCAACTTATTCCCCCCATTTTCCCCATCATGGTTGATGAGTACCCCTTTGTTTTTTAACGAGCTTGAGGAGGATAACAGATGCTCGATATAGCTCATCATTAGATGAGTCCAACCTTGTACATTTTACAAACCCAAGGAATGAGAGGTTCGGTCCCATAGGGGTCCTTCGATGTTTGATTTTACGAGTCCAAAGAAAGAAAACGTGAGGATTTTTCATGTTTAGAGAGTCTGAAACAATCTAAAGAAGACTCCAAAGTTTGACTTTTTCATAACCCCAGACCTGAAAAAGTATAAAATAATTTGAAGAACTCTCTTAGTCAAAGGTTGACTAAGATGTACCTTTTTCGTAAAGAGTCTACGCGGTCCGAAAAAGGGATAAACTACCACCGAATAGATGACTTTGTCATGGTTGATAACCGAGTATGACAAAGGTAAAAAGTAAACTCGGCAAAGTTCCTTTTCCGTAAATAGTATAGCGAGGCCGGATAAAGAAATAAACCTATACTTGTTAGACACACCATTTTATAACGAGCATGACAACGGTATCAAAAGCACTCAGAATCTTTTTCATGTTTGGATCCAGAGCACGAAAAAGGAAAAAGTAAGCTCAAACCAATTTTCATGTTTTTAACCAGAGCACGAAAAGGTGAAAAGTAAGCTCGACGCCTCTTACTGTTTTCAACGAGCTCAAAGAAAGGTTAGAAGAATGCTCAAAGTATCTGCTTCATTTTCTAACGAGCTTTCAACAAAAAATGAACTATGCTCGAGATGATGTTTTCATTTTTTAGCGAGCTTTAAGTGGAAACTAAACTATGCTCGTAATGAGGCCCATTGATGGGTTATTTCCCAACATGATGTCCATAGGTTGGAAAGTTTACCCTCATCATTATCAGCGGAATCTATCGATTTAACTCCAGTATGATTTCTAGAGGCTGGAGACATGCCCCCCAAGCTTATTTTAGTATGCCTACCCTTCTTCTTTGCCCAATTAAATTCCTGGCTACTAATAGAAAAAGTTTCACTGGAGTGATAGGAAGAATGAGGATTAAGTGACATAGGCAGATGAAATGAAGGTTCATGTCCTAAATCTGGTGGGAAACTCGACGCAATGGGAGAGGAATTTGTTTTATTTTTTAATGAGCTTGACACAGAAAGGGAAGTGTGCTCATGATAGGTTTCATTTTTACACAAGCTTGAAACTGAAAGTGAACTATGATTGCAGAGACCTGTTTCATTTTTACACAAGCTTGAAATAGAAAATAACTATGCTTGAAGTAAGCCATTTCATTTTTTAACGAGCTTAAAACAGAATAAAACTATGATCGATATGAGTTCCTACCCAACATGATGTCCAGAGGTTGGAAACTTGCCCCCATCATAAGAATCTAGTGGTCTTAACTCCAACATGATGTCTAGAGGTTGGAAACATGCCCCTCTAAGATTATTCCATGATGGGAAGAATTTATCGGTTCGCTAACGACTCAACTCCGGCGTGATGTCCAGAGCTGAGAGACACGACTGACAATGGGGGAGGAATCACTGAGACATGCAGAACATTCAGGGAAGTCTGGTGGCTAATAGTCATACAATGATTAGGTGTAACAAAGGAAAGCTGATCAATGGTCACTATGTTTCCATGATGAGGAAAATACATCACTCGAAAGAGTGTGGACACTACAGCTTTCATGACATAGACATAATCTCGCCCGAGAAGCAAATTAAAATATAAGGGATCTCGGACTACCATAACATCAATGCAAACCGTTTTCCCTCCTAAGGTAATAGGTAACTGAGGAAGGATCCCTAAAGGTCCAATAGGTCTTCTATTAAAAGCCAATATCTGATCAATGGCTAGCGCAAGATGAGGAGATCCTATAGCTTTCCAAGTAGTTGAGGATAAAATACTAACAGAATCTCCTTCGTCAACAATAGTGTGAAGTACGTTCCTACCTGTAACGTTAACATATATCTGTAAAGGAACACCCAAAGGAAGAGATTTTGTTAGACTATTGCAATCAAAGGAAATGACCTCATTACTTGGAGGGGATCCCGTGGAAATGGACAGGATTTTCGTTTGTCCAGAACAATCTGAACTGACTAAGAAAACATCATTGGTTTTCAGTTCACTCTCAAATGGAAGAGCAAGATGAGATAAGGATTGTGTCATGATGACTACTTTAGTCTCGACATTTTCAAGTGAAAGAGCGGGATCGAGTGGAGATGTCATCTAATTGACTATTTCAAATTCACTCTTCAAAGGAAAAGCGCGATGAACTACTTGTTATCCACTCTTTGAGGAAAGAGTGGGATCGACCGAGGATGGAGCAGGATCGACCACTTTGGAAACCAATGAGGGGTCAAGGGACAACTTACGATATCTGGTTGGAAGGTGATTCTGGGATACAATAATTTCTTCCAACAATAGTGAATCTTCATCCATGCAAGGACAAAGGTAAGTAAGGTGCATGTCCTTGCATAACAAAGAAGGATTCTAGACTTTACCTTTCCGACCCTTAACCATAAAGTCACTATTCGATGGGGTATCGTCAATATGATGTCCAGAAGCTGGTGATATAGGTTGTTTGGAGGCTTTAGACCACTATTCTAATACTTTGGAAAGACCGGGACAATCCTTAAGAAGGAGATCCCCCCTGCAAAGCCTGCAAGGGAACTTGGGTTTTTGAGGTGTTTGACTAGAAAGAGCATCACTAGGGGTAGTCGGTTGATGCTTGGTCTATTTCTTATTCTTCTTCTTCTTAAGCTTCCTTTTCTTCTTCTTCTTATCCTCCTTATTACTCACACTACTGCTTTTATCGGGCGAGGAAGAAGAAACAGAAGAAGATACATTCGACGAAGAAGACGAAGGATCAATTTTGGATTGATGCTCTTGTGATGGAGAGTTAACATTTGAAGCATTAGGTGCATTCACGATCACCGAATTGGAGAATAACCATATTGGTAACCCTATACACAATCTGGGAAGATCCAAAGTGGCAATAAAGGGAGGACCAATATCTCCAAATGGAGGAAAAACAAAAGGAACCCCTTGAAAAAGGGGTCTCTTGATTAGTAGTACCAGAAGAGGTTTCCATATCTAAACTAGAAGAAAAAGGAGGTGCACAAGCCAAAGAAATTACTTGGTTTGCTATAAAATTGTATTCCTATGATCAAAAGACTTAGAAAAAAGCGTACAGAGGTCAACACAATTTTGACAAGTTAGGATATTAGAAGATTAGAGTAATAATAATATGTTTTCAATAAATATATAATATTCATTGATTTAAATGATAAAAAAATTAAATGAAATGATTTTAATAAATACATATTTATATATAATTTAATATTAGTTTTTGCAAATAAGTTCTTATATTACATCGACATAAAATTTACATATACATACAGTGAGCGATGGTTGCGGGCCTTCAAAAAGAGGAAGTTGCCCAGGCCCAGAGCAAAGAAAATAACATAAACCGACTTCATAGATTGTTCATAGACTCCCTCTATTGGGCTACAGAAAATATCCAAAAAATTGAAGATGACCAAAATTATTTCGTAGTGGCATAAAGGATGTTAAACAACAAATTCCCCAAAAGAGCATGAGAAGAGAATAAATAGACCAGAAAGAGTAATCCATTCCTTAATAATGAAGAAAAGAGATGAATAGAAAGCCTCTTCGATGGGGAAACATCCTTATACATTGTACTAAGTACACAAGACAAGACAAGTTGAGATGATTCAAATGAAAAGGTATCCTTCCTATATATAGGAGACAAAGAGGTACAATTACAACTAATTGACCCAAGATGACATAACTAATATAATAATACTGATGACAATTACCACTAATAGACCCAAGATGACATCAATAATATGTAATGAGCCACAATACAGGAGGTAATGTGCCAACATTTGGGGATTAACAAAGGAAACATAAATAAACGAAGCCACTAAAGTAGACTAGACCACACTTTCCATTCGAACATGAAAGAAACATGAAGCATACCCATCTACTGGCGCGGTGTAGAAGATCCAAGGTCGAGACGCCGATGCTACTTGGGGGGATCCATTATTGGATTGGGCTAGTCCCCATGGCTCATGTTGATGCCATGAACATCATTCTCATCACATTCATATATATCTTCCGCAAAATCGTCCTTCTTCACCACTAGCGTTGTTGGCTTAGCTTCTTCCACCTTAATGTCATGCAAACCCACACCTATACAAGCAACAAGAGATGTGAGTGCAGTCGTCGACATGGAAGAGGTGGGAACCTCGTAGGATGGGATAGCTATTTCGGGACACATTGCCTCCACCAAATTTGGGAGAGGAAGGTTGAAAATCATTGCAATATCAATGCACTAGTCTTCCACCACCTAAACCCTACATGCAAATTCTTGGAGTCTAATTTGTGTGTCATCATTGAGGCCTTGCATGTCACTCCTAATATCCTAGATAAATTCATGGAAACCACCTGTCTAGCGACATCGCGGTCATTAGTTTCTCTCATGTGAGCCTGGTGTGAGTTGCCCCGTCATCATGTGGTGCATAGTCTCTCTCTCACTATGGCTACGATCACTATGTCGGGATTTTCAAAGCTCCAAGCTGAAAGAACTCCTTGCAAAGTGTCGACATCACCCTCGCAAACATAACAAATGAGCTTGGAATGGGTATGGGACCCAGGATTTGAGGTCGATGATGGCGTACTCACCTTGATTGCACTGGTATTAATTGGATTTACACTGCAGTTAATGAACATGGTGTTCAGGCAGCCTCAAATGCTCAGAGGTGAGGTGATTTAAATGCTCTGAAACCTCGATCCTTGGTCGATATTATGTTATGTTCACCTCAACGCTTATCCATTAGTTATGTTGCGATGTCACCCCATCCGAGATATAATTTAATATTTTAATAATAATGAGATGTTTTAATAAATATATAATATTCATAGATTTAATGTTTAAAAGATAAAAAAAAAATAATATCTTTAATTTTTATTTTTACAAAAATTAGTATTTTTTAAAAATATTAATATTCTAAAAACATATTAAACCATTTTTTTTATAAAATATTACCAAATAATATATATGTTTAAAAAAATAATGTATATATTTTACAAAACATTAATAATGAGATTTATATGTTTCATGTTCAAAACTGAGAATATCACTTATCATTTATTAAAATACATTTTTTAATATTAATAATATAATTAAAAAAAATTAATATTATGTAATATATGTGTCTGTGTGTATTGTTTTTTCAAATATTCAATCATATTTACAATAATTTTTTATAAATATTATTTACAAAAAAAATTAATATTAAAAATAAAAATAATTCATGGATTCAGGTGTTAGAAATGGAGGCTACTACAGGTCTGATTTTTCTCAATGAGAGTGGGACACTTGGTCCGACACACAAACAAATGGCATGATGCACTCAACACCTGGCATGATGCATGATTCGAAGAAATAATTTATCTGTTTGCAAAGATTTGGTAGGTTATGGTTTGACAAGATTTTGTGCTTGGAATGAAGCCGGAGGACAAGGGAGGGAGTTAACATGATCGACGGTGACCACAAGACAGGGTGTTTGCATGCTAGTTCATTTATTGTCATTTCAATGATGCCATATGGAGGCACTTAGTGAGTAGTTGAAGGTGAATGATGAAGCTTACTTTCCCATGCCCAGTTATCATACTATGATGGTGGAGGTCTCACTTATTCAACAACCTGTTAGGGCTCTCTATCACTAGATCTCTAAAGGAAGTGTCCTTCCTCGGAAGAGTGGTAAGAAAGTGTCGAATTGGAAGTCTGTGTGGTGCATCTGGGATGAATGTGGCTTAGTTTGGTGATCTCTTGAAACTGATGGTGAGACCTAAGAAAACCAATGGAAAGGGGAGAGTTCAATGAGGCTCTCAATGCCCCATGTGAAATGAGAAGTTGGTGAAGCTAAGAAAATATACTATCACGTTGTCTTAGAGGAGACCATGTAGTTTCTAGGCCAAGACGACTAGGAAATTGAGCATTAGAAGGAGTTGCAGGAAGCAACTAAGGATCAAATGGACTGTGAAGCTTGGGTTGATGATGCAGGTTTGTTAAGGACTAGAAAACTAAGCACATTGGGACCATGGTTCTTTATTGTCATATGAAAACCCCAGTGGAAAAACATTGATGGATACTCGTAGAGATGGGGCTAAGTTAAGGAAGTGGTTCAAATCGAGAACTGAATGGAATCAAGGCCAAATTTTGGAGATCAATGCCAGTTTGAACATGATTGTGAAGGCCATCAAAGAGATAATCAATCATATCAACACTTTGGAAAATCTCACTACTGGGAGGGTGTTCAAATTCAAACCGCTTGAGTACAGTCTAGCAACTCTCTAGACTGGAACTTTGAAAACTATGCTCAATCGTAGGACTAGTTTCCCTATGGGAAAGCTAGCCAAATCACTGTTATGCAACTATTTTTTTCCTTTTGAAAAGTAATATAATGTACATAGCTTATGGGAAAGCTAGCCAAATCACTGTTATGCAACTATTTTTTTCCTTTTGAAAAGTAATATAATGTACATAGCTTACAAAGCAATATTGTATGTTAAAAAATGAGATTAATGTAGTAAAATGAATATTCTTTTTTAATATTTTAAGACTTATTGTATGTTAAAAAGACTTATTTTTTTAATAAAATGAATATTTAGTTTTTAAGTAACTCAAAAATATTTTAATGTATAGTTATTTTTAATTTTAAATAAAAATAAATGTAATACTAATTACGTTTAATTTAAATTAATTTCATCAATATTTTAAATAATAAAATGATTACTTACTTAAATATAATATTAAATTCCATTTGATTTAATTTCATTCCATCAATTAGTAATAAAATGAGCATTACTACTTTCAAAAACATTTCATTTAAGGCTTCTAAAAATAGAACTACATTATTGGATGGCTAAGAATTATTTAAGTGTGATCTCTTAGAGGGTGTATGGGAAAACAAATTCCTACAAAATACAAAATAATTATATGCATTGTCATAGTTGTTTCTTCAAGGAAAAAAACCATATCCTCTATTCATAAGAAATAGAAAATACATTCTACATGAAGTCCGATATAGTCCAAAATAGATATTGATAAACAACCATGAAAGTAGGATGTCTCATAAAGAGATGAAATATATTCTCAAGAGTTTTTTAAGAAGAGCCTCCATAAGACACAGGAAGGTCATTTAATATATCTTTAAATATTCCTAAATTGAAAGGAGACAAGAGTGCCGCCTATGAACTCTTCCAAATTGAGAAGACTGGGCTGCATTTCTAAACCCTATTTAGAAATACTATCAGCAAGAGAGTTATGTTCTCTGATAAAATGATTGAAGTTGATGACCTAGAAATTCCCTTCGATTATCTTTAGATGATATTCAAGATGCAATAGGTCAATGACCCTAACTTCCAAAAGATCCTTCATCTAGTTAATAACAAACTGGGAATCACCAAATACCTCGAGATGTGAAATTCCTCTCCCAATGGAAAATTTTAGAAGCTAGAACAGAGCTTGTAATTTAGCCCAATTATTAGTTACTGCACATCCCAATTATTAGTTATTGCATCCAAATCCCCTTTACCATGAACAAGGTGTCATTCTAAAAAAGCAAGTGCAAAGCCTACTCCACATTTTCTGATGTTATCTTGATAGGCTCCGTCAAAGAAAACCCATGGAGAATCCATAGGAGGGTAGAAAAGATTGTCCTGCATGATTTTTGGAGGTTTTATAAAATGACAATAATAAAAAATAGGCCTTTTACCTATTCGATTAAGGGAGGGACTAGAGGGAACTTATCAAAGAATACAACCCGATCTCACACCAACCAATCCCCCAAGGAACCAGAAAGGGAAGAGCACAAAATTCCTTTAGATCTAGAACTGAGAATTACCTTTGGATGCATGAGACTATTAAATGGAACGGACACATATATTTCATATTTTGCAGCACTTCAATATCCTCCCTTATTGAATGAGTAAAGCTACAATCAAGAAAAACATGAATTTTAGATTCTTCATACTTCTTGCAAGGCAGGCATAAACATGTCCCACTCTTGTTCATTTTCTGTAGTCGATCCGAAGTTAAAGCTCTATTTGATAACATAAGCCACATGTGAAGAGTAATTTTTGGAGGAACATCGACCTTCCAAATATTCTTCTGCAACTACTGTTTAGGGGTATGATCACTTTGAAACATTGATTTGTATCCCAAATTTGATGAAAATCCCCCCCCTACGGAGTTATAGGTACATAATAGAGAGTTTGATTCATCCTTCAACATGATATGAGATTGAACAAGGTTTTGACAATAGATATCCCATAATCTACCCTTTTCACCATCCAACCTTAAATCCTGGAAAGAGAACCATCCTTGATGCCATAAGTTTAATCCTAAAGGATTTGCTACTTTTTCCAAGGTTTCCCTTCTGATAGATTGAAAATATTCAATCAAGGCCCTTGGAAGATGCATCTACATTCTACAACCCATAATGGAGTCAGACCCAACACTCACCACTTTTCCATTACCAACTTTCCATGCAAGAAAATTTCCAATCATACGAAAAGATTTAGTCATCACTTTCCAGTGATTCGATACTTGAACAATAGGTTTATATCAAAGTATAATCCAATCAATGATTGAAGCACGAGCAATATACTTAGAAACCATAATGTATTTCCACAAAATTTCGTATGATAGAAAATTCCATAGAGATTTGGCAGCCATGAATTGGTTAAAAATAAGGATATTTTTTAGGCCCCAACCTCCATAGGATTTTCGAGAGGAAACCTGAGTCCATTTGACCAGATGAAAGCCTTGGTAATCACTTTGTCCCCACCAAAAATAGTTAAAACATAATTTTTTGATACAAGCCAATATTTATTTTGGTATGTGGGCCATAAGATGCCAATAAAACATAATTGTTTCCAACACAAATTTAATGAGGACAAGTATACCACCCCTAGAAATCCATTTCTTACACCACACATTTATCCCGACTTCTATTCTATTAACTAGTCAAATCCAATCCAACTTGCCATATTTGTTAGGCTTAATAGAGAAACATAGGTATTTAATTGCCTCTTTGAGGATACCCACCTAAAAAAAAAAACTTTTCCAGAAAGGACTCGAGTATAAGTGACCTTGTAACAAATAAACAAAGGATTTATTATAATTAATTTCAATACCTATGGCCTAGAAGAAGATTTCAAGCACTGCATGAAGCCATTAAAATTCTCTCTCAAGCTTAATACATAACAAAAGTATGTCATCCACAAATAGGAGGTGAGTTAATACTTCCCTTCCATCAAAAGAAAATCCAAAAAGTCTTTTGAATCAACGTTCCTCAAGAATAAGTCTACTCAATCCTTCTACAACAAGGAGAAAAATATATGGATATAAGGGGAATCCTTGCCTAATCCCTCTGGATGATTTAAATAAATAAGAACTATCCACATTTATAAGAATGGGAAATTTCGATGATTAAATGCATCCCATGATCCAATTGTTCCTATCCAAATTGAAACCAATATGAAGAAGAATTAGTCGAATGAAAAGCCATGAAGTGTTATCATATGCTTTGGATATATCTAGCTTAAGGACCCTAATCCTATAACTATCCAATTTAATAGAATGAAGACCCTCCTGGCATGAACCCACCACTTCATGGATTGATCAAGATTTGAGAAACCCAAACTTCTCCCAGGAGAAATCACGAGAGAGGATTGGATTAATCCTGACAACTGTTATTTTGGACACAATCTTATAGACACCATTACACAGAGAAATTTGTCTGAAATTGTAAAAGGTCTTAGGCCTGTCATATTTAGGAATGAGAGTGAGGAAAGTTGAATTAATAGATCCAAGAACAATCCTGGAAATTAAAACCTCCTCCACTACCTTAAGTAGATCCTCTCCTAGGATTTCAAAAAATTCTATGAAGAACTCGACAGGCCAACCATCCGAACCAGGGATTTTATCCCTCCAAACAAAATTGAGAATGGCCAACGGTTCCTCCTTCGAAATAGGTCTAAAAAACTCCTCATTTTCTTCTTATTCCACCATCCTAGGAAAATTCTTGATAGCTTGCAGCATACAATCCAACTATTAGAACATTAAAAACCCACTTTATACTTAGGATATAAGTTATTAATCATTTTTGGTTAATTTCCTAGGTTTTGACTAGGTAGTTGGCCTCGATTTTCCTTCTTAGGCCATCACTTGCCATAATTAGCCATAGGAGCGCACTTTTAAATGTTCTGGATAAGATTCTATCTGCTTTTATGATTCCTGAATTAGTAAGAATGATTTCCTGCGTTAGACAATTTTGTCCTTTTTATGCTTTTTCAGTGGATAAGGATAAATCTAGGAGCCCTTCTTGACTTGGAAAGTTGTCTTCTTTTTGGCCAACTCAACCTCCATATTTTTCTCTCTGAAATTCATCATATTTTTCCTCTTTCATCCCTCATGAGCTGTCAATATTGCTTTTTCCCATTCATGATCCTTTAGACTGATTTGGAAAGAGATTTTGTCACCTTGTTTTTTTTGTTGTTGCATATTTAGTAAGCCTTCTTTTGTGAGGATTTCGAATGCCTTCCGTAGATTTCAAATCTATGATGTAATTATATATTTGGAAAACCATTGCAATTTCGATGATGTACTCTTATTCAATAAGCTTTTATTGTCTGCATCAATTCCGTGCCAGTTTTTCGTGATCTATGCAAGTTTATACATAACGATTTTGTGAGAGTAATGTTTGCTTTGCAAGATCTTCCTGTGAATTGATTTTCACACCAACTAAGTAAGTCCCAGGTACGAATAAAAATTAGGTAAGTGATGTATGGAATAATTGGTTAAGGAGTTGAAACCTCTCACTTGACGACCTTCTCTATCATGCAATTCTCAGGTCGAATTAATATTGTGGCAATGCTTAGCATAGTTTTGAAAACATTTTGTGTTCTGATCCTCGGCCTCAAGCCAAAGCACTTTTCTCTTTAACCACCATTCAATTTCTTTGTCTCTGAGAATTTCTTGGTTGTGTAATCAAGGCAAACAATCTCTTTAAATTATTCCCTCTGGGTAGATTCCTAAAGGGAAATATGAATAGTAAACCTCAAGACAAATTTCGATATCCACGAGCTTGGAATCCTGATGTGAAGAACCTGCAACAATTAATTAATGAAAATACATGAGATAGCAGAAATAACAGAACTCAGAATCGTTTTTATTGATCGCAGGCCACTTCGAGGGGGCAACCTCCTTTGGGCAAGCTCAATACAAAATACTTCACGGTACCTTCATTGGCCTCAACACACACTTATATACTAAGTCTATGGCCAATACTATGGGTCAATACCATGGGACAATACAAACTATGGATCAACAAATACTACAGGACGACTTACAAATCATATGTGTCCAACAACAATATACAAACAAAATAAAGAGAAGGGTTGACACGGGTTCCTAACACCTGAACACATCATTTATCTCGATTCTAAGCTGCAATATGACCCCTTAGATGACGAAGTGAGTCCACAAATTAGAGGCCCGTGCTCCCTTTCTCCAACAAATTCACCAACATCCAAGTTTTCTTAATGATCTCTTGGAAATCCTTGTCCCCATACCAACTAGAATTATATTTGAAAGGGGACCCTTGTTTACTTTCCAATAGTCCAACCTAGAAAAAAAATTGGAAATGATCTGAAAAGCTACATTTACCAACCCATGACCTGTAAATCCTAGATTCTTTAGAGAGATTCGCGTGCATGAATATCCCATCTAACCATTTTTCAATAACATCATTTCCATATCTTTTATTACTCTAGGTGGGCATCAATTGTGTAGGATTAATATCCACCCACCCCCTTTCTTCTAATAGATCCCCCAAGAAAGACGCCAATCGGTCCTTTCTGGCATGTCGACCCCAAATTTCTTCTCCTAAAAAGACACGATTTGAATCCCCACCTGCAATGATATTGGGGAGGCGAAAAAATTGAGAGCACAACTAGATTTTCCCAAAATTCCTTCTTGTTATCATACGACCCATATAAGTTGAGAATGAGGAAACACTTGTCCAAAGATATTGAATATACTTCCTTTCCCAAGTAGGAGGAACAAGCAAAATAATTTTCCACCACAATAAAATTATTAAAGCACGAAACTAGGCCAACCGAGAGGCCCTCATAATCAAGGGGCATAAAGGTTCAATACCCCAAAAAAATTCCAACATAGGGATAATTAACTCACCTTTAACCATAGACTCTTGAATTAGCATCACATCCAATTTCTCTTCATCTACGGTATTTTAAGGATTGTTATCTTGGATTTCCCTCTCAATCCATGAGCATTTACAAATAGGATTTTCATTTGGGAACCCAGGAGAGTCCTTTCTCTTCTCTAAGTGCCCAAGTAATACTCAACTTCCTCCCTTGACTGATTTCCTTCTTGTCGTTCTCCTTTTCATGGTACATATTTATTTTTTGCCAACTTTTGAGGGGAAATAAATAGTAGGTTCATCAAACCACATCCCCCAACTCATTTGACACATGAATGAAGCATATGTGGACCTATGGAACTTCCCTTTTACACTTGGCTACCTCCCACCGAAGACTAATACTTATTGCCAAGCCCCTATCAGGGACATCACTAGACATACTTACAACCAAATTACTAGGAACCTCTTCAACACTAAGAGATGCTGACTTAGAATTTAAACCCTCTTCAACAAAATATAGAGGATCCAGAACTGACTCAAGAGGGGGAGAATTTCTAAGAGGAATATTAGATGACTCACCATGAGGAAGAAAATCGTCGGCATGTTCTTCCATATGTTTGTTAAATTGTCAAACTGGATGGGAGAAATATCCAAACCATTGAATAATTATTGTACAAAGACAAGAACCTTTGGAGCATTATCCACCTCTCAATCAGTGGTGATAATAAGATCCCACTTAACCACATCCTCCAAGGGTAACTCCTTAGGGCTTGAGGTGACAGTGGGAGACTAAACTGCACCAACCTTATTCAAATATTTTAAAACAGTTTTGTCGACTTCCTAAGAAACTTTCTATCGCCGGATCTATTTTTTAAAAGTCAAGGAACATCCAAGAACTATGTGTCCATACAAATGAATTTTGGAACATCTAAAAGGGACATTCAAATAGTTAAACCGCTGTGTAAAAATGACATCCCCAAACACTAGATCAATAAATTTGAATAAGCTTGCTCTTAGATCAACCTCCACCAAAATATAGGTAACATATCTCGCTTGGGAATGAAAGAGGGATGCATCCACCCCTACGAATCTCACAATAACATCCTCGATGGCTTTCAATCCCTCACAAGACCAAAATTCTAATGGTAGACAAGGAAGTTTAACCCATATCGGTATTTCCACCAAAACATCCTTACAAGGATCAAAAAGAGGATGCCAAAATTTAAGAACCATGATGTTTTTTCCAAACCTCCACACATGATGCAGTATTGTTTGAGCATCATCAACATTCCTGAACCCAAAACCCATCCAACATATTTCCTTCCAGCTTATTTCAGGAGCATTTTCAATCATGGGGTACCTGTTTTTTTTAATCCATCCAACTAGCTCAGGTTCCACTAATCGGCGTACACAAGCCTTGACAAGCAATGTTTTACCCGTAAACCTCATAATGTCCATTACTGGTATGTCCTTACCCACTACCAACAATATACTAGAACCCCTTGATTTCACCACCTTCTTCTTTTTTATATATTTCAGGGGACTAGGAAATTTTAGACCAGTAGACAACTTTGCTAGGTCAAGGATACAACCAATAAACCCAAAGGATAGGGCCTCATTATTGGACTCAGATCCCAACCCTAGAACAAAAACATGGGAGAATGAGCAAGGAGAATACTCATTATGCTTCTTCATGGACTGATCATAGCACACACACTTCGGATCAACAACACTTCCTCGATCTGACCCCATGCCCCTTCCTGAACACCTTTCTGGAGAGGCATGAGTAGGATATGTCCCTCTCCATACTACTAATCCCATTCCCATCCTAAATCCAATTGGAATCATACCAACTGAAAGCTTTCAATTGCATACGTCATTTGGGACCTGCTCTGTGCATGATCAATCCCCGCCGCCATATGAGTCTCCCTGCATTGAGATGAAATAATTCCCATGCATTGTCATAGTTACCACCAACATTATCAAGATGAGTGGTGAGTCTATTAAAAATGTTAGATATTGTATCTCAATATAAAGATCGATAATATATATAGTTAGTTTGTATGAATTATATATTTAAAAACTTATAGAATATAGACTAAATTTTAAATTAATTTTAATTGAATTGATATTTTTTATAAATGAATAGATAATAAAAAAGATAATATTTTCTCATATTTACTGATTAAATTATATTGATCTATGAATTGCAATTTAGAATTTTAGGCTAACTTATTTTTTTATAAATAAGAATTAGTATTCCAATATAAACAAATTATTATTGGAAGTCCCATGGATCTCAAGTCCCTATAACATCACATGGTGTTATTCTATTTCTGCGTGGACTGGTATGTCCTGTCTTCTTTCTGGAGGTTTCCGGTGTTGTTGGGGTTCTGTTCTATTCGGTGTACTGTGGGTGGTTTTTATTCTGTTGCTGAAAGTTTGGAACTTTCATGCGATTGATCTTTTCTGTATCTCATTTTATACTCTCTTTAAAGTATAGCATTTTTTTGTGTTAAAAAAAAAACATCACATGGTTTTCCATGGAAATGATTATCCTCATATACAAACGATGTTTGGAAATAACATTATAAAATATACCTTAGAGTTAACAATTATTATTCATGGATTTTGGAATATTAGTTCTTTATATATTATTCTTAATTTTTAAACATGATTTAGATTAACTTTTATGTTTTGGTTATATGAAAATTTGATTGATTTAATAAATATAAGTGAAAATATATACATGCAAAGTTGTCTTTTTGTTATGTCACGATGAACAATTTAGTTGGTTTAATTATCTTGGGGTCATAAATATACATGGGTGTCCTAGTTGGTTTAATTATCTTGGGGTCATAAATATACATGGGTGTCCCACGAGAGGCATGCAAAGTTATCTTTGGGTGGGTTACTTAATGATGGGTAATGTTTTTTTAAATTTATAAAAATGTTGAAAATGCTAAATGTTCTCACTCATTCAAGTTTAATAGTGTTGTTTTGATGTTATTTTTATACGACTAATTTTTATTTCAAAGAAATAATTAGTTAGTTAAAGAAGTATACGAGGTATTTTTTTTATTGATAAATTAAGGTTTTTTTTAATATTATTTTTATTCGCATACTTTGACATTATTTGAGAAAATTGTTAGTAAATATAATAATGAAATTTAGTATAAAAAATTAAAAAATGTGTTTAAAGTAATTTTTTAGGAAAAATAAAGAGTCATGTAAATTTACAAAGTGCGTGTAAAAGATGATGAAAAAATAGAAAAATTCAAAATTGAATTTAGTCAAAAATTTATAAAAACAAATAGCAATTCTTTCCCCTTCTTAATACTGGAGATCAAAAGAAAAGTTAATAACGTAATAAGATTTATTTATATTTTTAGATATCAATGTATTATAAAAACTTATACTAATGTAATGTATTATATAAAATATGTGAATAATTTTATTTTATCAAACAAATATATATAATCATATTAAATATAAATTAGAATTTTATTTTTATATTTCTATAAATTAGATTTTTTTTTTATATTTCAACATAATGTAAATGAAATTATAAGAGGTTGAATACTTGGATCACATCGTTGGACAAGATCGGGTGAGAGTGGACCCCAAAAAGATTGCACCAATGCAAGAATGGCCATGCTCTAAAATCTTGAAGTGCTTATGTGGGTTTTTATGACTTATTGGCTACTATAGGATGTTTGTGAACAACTATGGTAAAATTGTATCCCTTGACAACCTTGCTAAAAAAGGGCCTTTGCATGGAATGAAGTGATAGAACAAACATTTTTATTTTTAAAGCAATCCATCTGTACCACCGTAGTCTTAGTCATGTCTGATTTTACTAATACTTTTGTATTGGAATGTGATGTTTCCATAAAAGGTTTGGGTGCAGTTTTAATGCAAAATGGAACAACCTTTAGCATTCATCAGTAAGCATTTGTGTGATTGGAATTTGGGAAATCATACCTATGAGAAAGAAATGATGGCCATCCTACATGCAGTTGAAACATGCAATCACTTCCATATCAAGATAGATGACCACAACTTGAAGTATTTTTTAGAACAAAGGTTGTTATCCCTATAGAAACGTAGACGGGTCACCAAGATGATTAGATATGATTACAAGATCATCTACAAAAAGGGCAAAGGCAATATTATGGATGACGCATTGTTAGAGAAATATGAGGAAGAGGGATCCCTCTTTGCCTCATCCTCTTTGATACTTGAATGGTTAGAAGAATCATGACACGAATGGATAACCAATGCTACTGCATCTCAACACATCAAGTGGCTTCATGAGGATCCAAACCCTCCCCAGGTTTACATTGGCAACAATATACCTTGTGGTATAAAGGTCACCTTTTTTTGGTACCTAACTCATCTTTAAAACAAACGATATTAATAGAATTACATTAATCACATCTCACGTATCATTCAGGATTTTACAAAACTTATGCATGCACTAGATTCTCCTTCTGGGAAAAAATGAAAAGGGATGTTATTACTTTTGTAGCGGAATGTGACACTTGCCAAAGGAACAAGGGTGAGATAGTGAAGACTATTGGGCCATTGCAACCATTACCAATGCCAACCACTATTTGCACAAACATTTCCATGGATTTTATTTTTGGTCTTTCGAAAGCAAGCAATCATCATGCTGGCAGTTGATCGAATTTTTAAATATGCTCACTTTTGTACCCTCCAACACCCTTTTACCCTTACAATGGTTTCCCAAATATTTATCAACCAAAATTTAAACTCCATGTCATTCCTACCTCCATTGTGTCATATCGTGATCCCACATTCACCAACGAATTTTGACAATAACTATTTTATGTATATGGCACCCAATTGAAAATGAGCACTCTTATCATCCTCGAACAAATGGTTAGATAGAAGTAGTGAACATGTGTCTTGAAACCTACTCAATAATGTTTTTCATCTGAAAAGCAACACCAACGGGAAAAATGGTTAATTTTAGTAGAATGGTGGTATAATAACACTTATCATGAGGCTACAACAATGACACCATATGATGAGTTCTATGGCGAACAACCACCCTCAATAGTTTATTATCTACCAGGTACCTCCAAAGTACACATAGTAGATAATTTGCTTCATAATTATGATGCCATTCTTTGCAAACTTAAGGGTAATGGCTTAAAATCATGTGAATCAATAAGTGTACCAATGTTGCTCATAGCATTCATTTGAAGAAGGTGACCAGGTATTCCTTCGCCTCCAACCTTATAAGCAAACCTCTCTCAAAGCTAAAGGACATCAAAAGCTCACACCAAATTTTTAGTGCCCATATCATATTGTTCAATGCATTGATTAGGTGGCCTACAAATTAGCACTTTCAACAAACTCTAAGATCCACGCTATATTTCATGTATCTTGCTTGAAGAAGTTAGTGGGTCAAAATTGTCGAGTTCAAACTACATTACCAAAGATAGATAAAGAAGTCTCCATTTGGATCCAACCAAAAGCATATTTGGACACCATGGAGCATCATATATGTCAACACACTATCCATGAAGTTTTTATTTAGTGAAAGGATACCTCACCAGGTGATGCTACTTAGGAATCATGAATCGTTTTGTAGTAGTTTCCACATCTCCATCTTTGAGGGAAATGATTTAGTTTGAAGGGGGGGGGGCATGTTAGGGTCCTACCCAACCCCCCTCTCTACTTTATTAATGTACAATGGCACAAGGTGCATTATATAGTTAGTAGGTAGTGACTTAATGTATAAGGGTCCTCTTTATTGAATAGAGGCCCCTAGGTGGTTGAATCTCTTTAATAGTGGGACCGCACGTAGTTAGATCTTTGGATATTGAAGCACTATATATAGAGTAGTAATCTATGCAATTTGTGTTGTCAAGAATTGTTATTATATTTGAGTTGTTCTCTTGGAGGTAGCTCCCTTGAAGAGGCAAGTGAACATAGCTATCTATTTTATTTACATGAGACCTTTTTTGGTTTTATCTATTTTCTCTTGTGTTTCTCTATATTTTCTATAAATTTCTAGGTTTAAGTATATTATAAAGTTTCTTCTTATCCTAAATCCATAGTTCCACTAACTTACAATTATTTACAAGTCCATAATAAGTTTTCCAACCTCCATTTACCATTTTTCAATGCTATAGCTCTAGTTAATCTTGTGGTGAAGTTTGATTCCGAGATATTTGTATGAATTCACTTCCTCCAAGATGGTGTTGCCATACATGAAATTAGTGTAAGTGTGAAAATCCTCACAACAAATCTAAGAGATGATGTATACCTCACAAGAAAGTAATTGATTAAGCAAGAAAATAGAAGAAGAGTGGTCAATACAGTATAATGAGCAATAGAATAATGATACAGTAGAACTCAGATAGAAGCAATAATATTTCACACACACTAAATTGTTAATCACAAATGGACATATAAGTAATACAATGCATGAGGATTCGAATGCCTAAGGTGGCAATTCGAATTAGCCTTCATGGAGTGATCAAGAGATCACTGGAGTGTCATCAGAGCACAACTAGTAGTCTATCTCATCATCAGTGGAGTCATCAGTGCACAAGTAACTGTCAACCGTCAGTCAAACTGAGTATAACTGAGTGTGGTAGGTGTAACTGACACTAATTGAATGAAGGAGGCTCAGTGGAGGGCGCATGAGGAGCTAATTGGAGTCAGAATGGGCAGTCTAGTCACACTGGAGGTCCATTGAAGTGATAAGGTCAGTTAATCAAGGAGAGAACTCAGTTAACTGAATGTAATTGAAGATAATTGAAGGAAGGGAGCCTTTCTCATGCAGTAACTGAAGGAAGGGCGCACTAAGCTCTAGGAGGGCTGAAACTGAGTGGAAGGTAGCTCCCGAGTGCTGGGAGACTAAGGACTAGGTGCTGGAGGTGTCAACCTGATGACTAGGCAGCATGCTGATGCATGTAGAAATGCATGCATGGCTGAAAATGTAAATGATCAAAATACTGGTGGTACTAGGATGGAGTATAGGAATATCCTAACACCCCCCCTTAATCCATCCTGGGCCCTGGTAACTAAGAACAAAGGTCACCCAATAAAATGAATAATAACAGTTAATAAACCAAGGAAGTGGGGAAAATTTCATGGGAAAAATACCCCCTCCTCAAAACAGACTGTAAGGCACACAAAAAAATAAATGCCCCAAACTCAAGCAGGTGTGATGCTTGGTCATATGTCTGGAGGTATCTTCTTCTTGGGAAGAAGTGGATCATGCTCAGAAAGCATGTGCTTGTACTTGCTCTTCAGATCGAATGTGATGAGAACAAATCCAAAAGTATGAGGATGATCCTTGAACCTGTGATTCGAATCAGTTGAGGTAGGATCAAAATGATGAATATGCAGATAGTCTTTTGTCTTCTCCTTCGAACCATCATGGGTGAGATTATGCCAAAAAGAACCATCAAATAATAAGGATTGCTTGAAATCCAAATCAGATTTAAGACTTGAAGAATAGTTTCTTGAGATCTCGTTTGAACCAGCAGGGGTGAGATAAAAACTATCATATGCATGAGAAATTATCCCAAGTAGTAATTGATTAGAATCCAAATTACATCCAAGACTTGAATCATGGTTTCTTGAGATCTCCTTTGAACCATAAGAGGTGAGATCAAAACCAGTAAATGCATGAGAAATTATCCCAAGTGAATGGCAATGGTTTCTTGAGATCTCCTTTGAACCATAAGAGGTGAGATCAAAACCAATGGATGCATGATAAATTATCCCAAGCGGGTGGCAATGGCCATATTCTTCAATAACCTTCTGAAAGCATGGAATAATGATCATATAGTAGTAAATAAGAGGTGATTGCTTGAGGAGAGCGAATGCATTACCTCCAATAGCTAATTTTACCTCCGAAATAATCATGTGATCATGATGCAAACCAACAGACTCTGGTGCAAGAGAGGATTTAGGACCTTCTGCAATAGCTAGAGTGTGAGCTGGCACAGAAAGAGAAGAAAGTTGGAGCATGAGTGTAGAATCTGCAAGTTCTTTGTGGACAACTTCAATATGAGATATGTTTGATACTGGTTCATGATCAATGAGACCATCAAGGAGGGCAAATACATCACTTTGCTTGCTCTCGAAAGGGTTTGGATCAATCCCTTCATTCCGTCTTCCAAATCTTTCATCCAGGTAGGCCCATAGATCTTTTGGAGATGAAAAATCAAGGAGGTGATATAACATGCATCGATACATAGCATACATCATGGTTGCACAAGCTATTTCTCCTTCATTTAACCAGTCATACTCTTCTTCAAAGGATTCGAACTCTCTTTCAAAACAATAATCAAAGGGACCATGTCTCTTCAAATGTGCTATCATTGGTGGTTTCCATTCATCATAGTTGAATGGAGAAAGAGGATTAATTCCTGATGAATACATAGAAGATGTAGAAGACCTGCAAAAAAAATAGAGAATATCTGCAATTGCTACTGCTGCAACTGCTGCACTCGAAATCTTGGTAATAACTTGCAAAAAACTCTCAGGAATGGAGATAAACAATACTCTCAACATTCTCTGATACCATGTGAAAATCCTCACAGCAGATCTAAGAGATGATGTATACCTCACAAGAGAATAATTATGATTAAGCAAGAAAAAAGAAGAAGAATGGTCAATGTAGTATAATGAGCAACATAATAATAATACAGTAGAACTCTGATAGAAGCAATAATACTTCACACACACTAAATTATTAATCACAAATGGATATATAAGTAATACAATGCATGAGGATTCAAATGCTTAAGGTGGCAATTCGAATTAGCCTTCATGGAGTGATCAAGAGATCACTGGAGTGTCATCGAAGCACAACTAGTAGTCTATCTCATCATCAATGGAGTCATCATTGCACAAGTAATTGTCAACCATCAGTCAAACTGAGTCTAACTGAGTGTGGTAGGTGTAACTGAGTGTAACTGACACTAACTGGATGAAGGAGGCTCAGTGGAGAGTGCATGAGGAGCTAACTGGAGTCAGAATGGGTAGTCTAGTCACATTGGAGGTCCATAGAAGTGATAAGGTCAGTTAATCAAGGAGAGAACTCAGTTAACTGAATGTAATTGAAGATAACTGAAGGAAGGGCGCCTTTCTCATGCAGTAACTAAAGGAAGGGTGCACTAGGCTCTAGGAGGGCTGAAACTGAGTGGAAGGTAGCTCTCGAGTGCTGGGAGACTAAGGACTAGGTGCTGGAGGTGTCAACCTGATGACTGGGCAGCATGCAGATGCATGTAGAATGCATGCATGGCTGAAAATGTAAATGATCAAAATACTGGTGGGACTAGGATGGAGTATAGGAATATCCTAACAATAAGTGATTTTTTGTATTTTACTATCATAACCCTTGTTTTGTCAATGATAACAATCATACCCATACTATAGAAAAATTCCTTGAGCTTTTTTATTTGCTTGTCAAGATCATAGGAACTCCTCACCACAAGAACAATATAATCAATGCAAAGAAGAAGGATGATTACTATGCCAACTAGATTCAAGTCAACACAACTTACATCTTAGAAACAACCCTCTAACTTGTCAATGCATATACCAAAAATGGTAAGAGACATGGGAATGCTTCCACTCCTACCAAATTCCTTTGGGTCTTGGGTTGTTGACATGCTTCATTACGTTCAAGGAAGATGGGCTCTTAGCTAATCAAAACCAATATTAGGTCATCCTATAGGATGAAAAAGAAGTCTCGTTCTAGATAGTAGCCGCAAGAAATCCAATATCTTGATATTACTAGTTATTATTATAAATACATATATATTTTAGTTAAGATTTTATTAAAAAAATAAAATTGTTATTGTTTATTTTCCAAAATATGGGTCTCAAAAGATAAATACTTAATTACAATAAGATAATTGGAAAATACTTTATTTTTATTTTTAAAACATTATGATAAGGCATTGAGGGTGTTTTGATAAATGTTTAAATGTTTTTTCCTCACATTATTGACAAAGAGTCCTCAAACACATAATTTTATTGATATGGAGGAAAAAGTTACATAATATACATGAGGGATAAGAACACATCTACCTCATGTGATATGGATTTAAATAACCCAAAAGAAATAACTAAAATTTTGTTACCTAAAACTTACTAAGCACACCTCACATAATCTCATGAATGTGTAGGTGTCCTTTTACAATAAAGTTTACTAAGTTAAAAACCTAAACCTATGTTTTGGATCATAATTTTTAACAATCCCCCCTTTGTTCCAAAATTTCTTTAGAACAAATACCAAGTTCATTTCTGAACTTAGTAAATTAACCCTTCCAAGAGATTTGGTGAATATATCTGCAGTTTGATATCCCGATGGACAATACTTTGGCTTGATGATTTCCTTGATGACGAGAGTTCGAATGCAATGATACTTAGTATAAACATGTTTTGTCTTCAAATGAAAAACTAGATTTTTGGCTAACTTGATGGTTGACTGATTATCGAGAAACAAATAAATAACATCCTTTTGAACAACTTTAAGATCCTGTAAAATTCTTCGTAGCTAAACTATTTCACAAGTTGCTTCCCAAGTTAAGACATATCCAGCTTCTGCTGTAGAATTTGCAATTGTATCCTGCTTTTTACAACTCCATGACACAATAGTTGATCCCATAATCATTAATTAACCCGAAGTAGATGCTCTATCATCAACATCTCTAGGAAAATCTACATCTAAATAACCAACATGTCTAAAATTTTGGTTCCTTTTAAACTCAAGTCCAAAATATTTTTTTCCTTGTAAATACCTTAGTACCCTTTTTGCTACATTCCAATGAATTTCCCTAGGTTCCTGCATATACCTGGAAATAATACTGATTGAAAAAGATAAGTATGGCCAAGTATTAGTCAAGTATATCAAACTTCCAATTAACTGTCAATACCTGGTACCACTGACAAGTTCCCCCCCTTATAACTTAGAGAGTTTTAAGTTTTTCTCCATGGGGGTAATAGCTGGCTTAGATTCCTCCATTCCAAACTTCTTCAATAAGTCAAAAACATACTTAGTTTGAGAAACGAATATGCTTCTTTCTCTTTGAGCAACTTCAATTCCAAGATAGTAATGAAGTAAATCCAAGTCTATCATTTCAAAACCCGATTGAAGTTCTTGCTTCACTTGAAAAATATGATCATAATTATTAACTATTATTAGCAAATCATCAACATAGGTAACCAAAATGATTAAGTTGTTTTCCTCGAATCGAACATACAAAGTGTCATCTGACCCACTGCGGATAAATCCAACTTTTTGTAGATAGGCATACATTTTAGCATACCAAGCTCTGGGAGTTTGTTTTAACCCATACAATGCCTTAACTAATTTACAAACTTTCCTTTATTCTCCTAGAACCTCAAAACCATGAGTTTGAGTCATATAAACATCCTCATATAAATCACCATTTAGAAATGCACTCTTTACATCCATTTGGTGAAATTTCCATCCATTTTGTGCAACTAAAGCTAGCACAAACCTGATTATATTCCACTTTGTTGTTGGAGCAAAGGTTTATTCATAATCAATCCCTTCTTTCTAAGCAAATGCCACCAATCTTGCCTTATAATTATCAATTTCTCAATTTACTTTGCACTTAATTCTGTAAACCCACTTGCAACCAATAGGTTCAACATCCTTTGGACACTCAACAATATTCCAAGTCTGATTTTTTATCATTGCATCATATTCACTTTGCATAGCTTCCCTCCATTCATCATATTCAACCGTCTTATCAAAAGTGGATGGTTCATTAGCAGAAAAACCAAAATTTTGTTAAACCAAATTCCATTGATTCATTTGAGAACTCCTTGTACCTATTTTATGTTTCTTGTTGAATTAACTTCTTGAAGTAACTTAGCTACCCACTTTGGTTCCTTGTGTGCAATTTGAGATGAAGTACTTTCCATAGAACTGTCATCAATGTTAACTTGATTTGAATCCTCTAAGTTAACTTGTGAAGAATTTGTTGAATCCTTATCTTCAACTTGTTCATTTGAAGTCCAGGTCATATCAAACCACTAATCATCCCTTGATTTATTTAAGTGTTGCAGTCATTGATGTTCCTTAGATACTTTTTGTTCAAAGTGACTAAGTTGTTTTTCAGTTTCTTCTATACTTAGACTTTATGTTTCATCAAAAATAACATCTCTACTGACAATAAATTTTCCATCTGATAAAAGTCTATGCCCCTTTTTTTGTTCAAAATATCCAATTGGGATGCATTTCATACTTCTAGAATCTAACTTAGTTTTCTTTTC
The DNA here is from genome assembly GCA_027924585.1 of Larix kaempferi. NCBI lineage: Eukaryota > Viridiplantae > Streptophyta > Pinopsida > Pinales > Pinaceae > Larix > Larix kaempferi. The sequence goes on along the minus strand of BSBM01000914.1, from coordinate 905,585 downwards.
TTTTGGAACAAGGGCATAACAAACTGAACCAAAAAATCTGAGAGGGAATCCAAAGATGAAGAGGGTGACCGATTTCTCAAATAATTTGTTGTATGTACTGCCTCGGCCCAATAACTTGAACTTAATCCTTTGAAATATAACATTGCTCTTTTCATACCCAATAATGTTTGGTTCATTCGTTTTGTTACTCCATTTTTTGTGGAGTATAAAAGTTAGTCAATTGTTTCCTTATTTATTTTTCCCATAAATACATTAAGAATTCATTTGATGTGTACTCACCACCATTATCAGTTCTCAAAGTGGTAATTTTTTCCTTAGATGTAGTTTCAACAAAATTCTGAAAAGTCTAAAACTTAACATATGCTTCTGACTTCTCCTTCAAAAAATACACCTAAACCATCTTTCTAAAATCATCAATAAAGAGAAAAAAAAATACTTGCATTGTAACGCCCCGTTTTGACATTACTACCTAAACTATTATTATATGTTGTATTTGCTTGATTATGAGATTTCGTCATTTTGATGACACTGTGGACTTGAAGTTCCATTATTTTGCCGAGATAGATATGTGTATGTGTGATGTTAGTGTTATGATATGTAGTCAGGTTTTGATATATGTCTTGTGTTAATCATGTCTCATATATGCAAATTGTTGAATGATGGGTACGTGGATACCGTTAAAGTTATTGTTGAACGAAAGAATGTTATACTAGGTGCATGGTGAAAATAATGAAATGATTATTGTGGTTATGTTATGACGAAATGTATATGTACATGTTGAGGATTTGTGCACGATATTCGAGATTGTATGTCGAGGACTGACTTATAGGTTAAAATGGCTAAGTGGTAGCTGTATCCTACGAGGTGGGAGAGCCTTGGGGACATGGACTTTGAAAGATAAACGGTATGCAGGTGATGCATTATTTACTTTCACATGATTATTATGTTGTTATTATGATGTATGGGTGGGGTAGGGTTTCAGGAAACTCAACCGCCCAGATTGGTTATACGATGACAAACCGAGTACAAGTGCAACGCGGTTATTATGTCAGGCAGACATAGTCCCTTGTTCCATTAGGGGGGTGGAGGCTTTACCCACCGTTTATCCCCGAAACCCAGAGTCATGGGAGGGCTGTGCTACGGCGCGCTCCCCAAGGTGTGTGATGATGATTGGTGGTTTCCTGCTGGGGAAGCTTGGTCGATGTAATCGACACTTCCGCTTACGGGTTCTAGCTGGAATCGGTCATGACTTGACATTTCAGGGTAGTCTAGCAGAGGACAGGATAGGATGTGGAAGTTAGCGATGATGTAGGCAAATAGGTGTAGCTTGAAGTAGGGGTGAAAACAAGATCTAACTACATGTGTGTAAACCCTGGATTGAGTATGTGTCGTAACTCAGTAATGTATGAATTGTCGTAATTTAATAAAATTTCAGTTAGTAAAAGAATGTACCTCGCAAACTATGTTTAAACGTGTCTCGGTAAACAATAAGTTTCGTGATTTTGATTGATGTGTGTGCGATTTATTACTGTTAGTGTACTTACGCGAGGTATGTAAGCAGTAGCTACGCTTACATAACTCGCCTACATATTTATAAGTTGCATGAAATAAAAGTGAACTATAATGTTTAGGCATTAATTACGTTGTTACTACTTACCTAAATAGGAGATTAAGTTAATACGTTGAGTTAGTAAATTTTGGATTTATAACTGAATAAGGTAATAGAGGAATTAGGTGGTAATACAAGATGGTTTAGTAATAGCGTTAATCATTATCGATTAATGTTAGTAACATTGGTTAAGGTTAGTCATTGTTGATTAATGATTAATATTGTTGATTAATGTTAAATATTGGCGATTAATGTTAAGAATATTGATTAATGTAATTGTCGTTGATTAATGTTAATAATGCTGAATAATAATGTTAGTAACATTGATTAAGGTTAGTCATTGTTGATTAATGATTAATATAGTTGATTAATGTTAAATATTGTCGATTAAGGTTAGTAATGTTGATTAATGTTAATCATTATGAGTTAATGATTAATAGTATTGATTAATGAACGAACTATGGATTAACCTAAGTAACCACTAATGTAATTGATTAGTAATGCTTCATTGATTATTTATGAATTTAATTAGTCAAGGGTAAGGGTTAAAATGTTTAATGGTTATTGTAATATTAATTTAAGTAATAATAATCTCATAGGTTAGTATTAATTACAAGGTTAGTTAATTAATTAAAACATATGGATAAGAATTAATTTATAACTATTAATTTAATTATGATCATGTCTATGTTAATTAGAACCTAGGGTAAAATACAAATGGATATATTATGCAATTTATAAACAAGTGTCGGAATGCACATTTGTAGTTGTTTAATAAAAATGATGAATTAATTATAAAGTAATTATGAAACATTTAATTATGAGGTCACCGAGAGTGGACTAGTAATTATTGGGGTAAAGCGTGTAAGTGTAAAACATTTGTGATTGGTGTAAAACTTTAATTTTATAATATAACATCTTATTAATTATTAATTATTATTTTGAAAAAGGGAAAGAATGTTAGAATATTGTCGAGAGGTTGTCAGTTGAGTGGAAAGCCCTTAAGGTTCAAAGATGAACCAACCCAAACTGAAATTAATTAATAAAATAATATAGTCTTGGTTTATGAGTCAAAAGTTGGGGGCTCGAGGAGGAATGGGGATTGGATAGAATTAATGGGGAAGATAGGGGTAGTTATGATAGGAGGTGTCGGTGGAAGGAAAAAGGGGGGGATAAGGTCGAGAGGAGAAGGAGGAGGAGGGGTCTTCTTCACCTTGGATATTTGGAGGAGGGAGGAGCAGAGAGGAGGGAAAAGCAGCAAAGAAAGGGGGTTCTTGTGGGAGAGTTTGCAGAAGGGAAATACCGGTTGGCTTGTACTCGGTTTGGTCTCGGGGGTCCAAAGGGGTACCTTTGGAGCTGGGTGGTCGGCGAGACCTCGCCAGTTGGCAGGGTGGCAAAACTGTTTTGGATGGTTGAGTTTCAGAACTGTGGGGAAGGCTTTGGTTGCAGGGTAAATCAAGGGAATCAGCAAGGCATTCAGCAAACTGGGGCAGCAACAAGGGTGGATCTACTAGCTTTCCACAGGTATTTTCCAGCAGGTATGTTGGTCATTTCTACTTTGTCAAATTCAGATTTATGTTTGGTATTTTCTAGTTATATGCTGTATGTTGTTGCACCTGCACATGAGAAGTAGATGTTAGAATTTAAATGTAAACTTGATATATATTACATGCATAGAAACAGACGTAAGTAGAAAATCAAAACAGAAATTTGAAACCGTGCGAAAACAAAGAAAACACAGGTTTTATTAAAGTAAATTAGAAAATCTCAGACGGGATCTTACATGCATCCACCAAGTGAAGTGTCAAAAGGCCCACAAATATCATTGTGTATAAGCTGTAATCTCCTAGTTTCCCTCCAACTGCTTTTGGGAAAAGCTAACCTTCTCTGTTTTCCAAAAATACAAGCTTGATATCTTATATTTTCCTTTTGAAAAGTGGGTAACCCCTTTAACATTCCTTGTTGTTGAAGTTGAACAAGACTATCTTCATTCAAGTGACCGAAACGAATGTGCCACAATCTCATGGGTGCAATACCAGCCTCAACTAAACCTGCAAATTCCTTCATTCTTGGAATGATTGTGCCCTTCACTCTAAGAAGTTTTCCATCCTCATAACCTGCCATCATTTTTTTGTATGCATACTTAAGTAAGTTGATTTTAAGTATCCCATCATCCATCACAATATGATTTCCTAGCTGACGAATCAAAACCAAAGTCAACAAATGTTTCTTAAAGGTGGGAACAAACGAAAGATTAGAAATCATTCTTTCCCAAATTCCTATTAAAAATACTTTTACTGACCCTTTTCCTTGTGGTATATGTGGGGTATCATTTGCTAAAAATACTGAATTCAAATGGCAATCTTGATAATTCCAAAATAAATCTTTCATGTATGTCATATGTTGAGTGGCTTTTGTATCCATGATCCATGCATCCTCAAAATCACTTCTAAAAGAGTAAGTTGATTGAACTAAGCTTGTTTCTTCTGACTGATCAAGTGTTGTAAAAACATATTCACAATCCTCATTAGTATCTGTATATGCATATTGTGCTGATGAAGATTCTTTTTTATTTACAATCTTGTCATAAGAAACTCTGCAATCGAAGGCATACTGTCCAATCTTATTACATCGAAATCAAGTTACCTGTTTTTTACCTCTTCCTCTTCCACTAAATTGGGAATGTTGAGTACATGTACATTCTTCTTTTGAATTGATCTTATTCCAAGTCATATCACCTCTACCTATGCCTCTTCCTTGACCTCTTGGAATTTCAATTTTTACAATATGAGGAATTTCAATTTTTACAAGTGAGGAAAAATATAACGACTCCACACTTGCTTGATTTAGCTGATATAAAACCAATTTATATTGTTTTTTTTTAACAAATAAAAACTCCTTATTTCTCCAAAAATAACTATATATCCTCACTAGTAAAAGTGAACTACAAAATAACTATGTTTCTTGGCATGTTGCCTTGCCTTGGACTCATCCTTGTGATGACTCGTGCCTTGGGCTTCCTTCTCTATGCAATCAAACGAGGATCTCCAACTTCCAACTTCCAATTCTGTGGGATTCCTTCCCTGCGCAATTGAAATTTCCCTTACAAATCCGTGCCTTTCAACTCTGTCTTGTAGAATATGTTTTTGTTTCTTTCGTTTCCTTACAACTCTATCTCGTCACCCCATCCATGCATCCGAGATTTTGAGGTTCGTTGTGTCCACACAGACAGCTGCTAATGAACTATTGCTCTTAAGAAAAATTTCATGTAATCTGATGCCTTCTCCGTACTATGCACAAGATTGAACAATTCTGATGTCTACGCAACAAAGAACTCGGGATGTATCTTCCAGAAAACAATCCTCCAACGCCCACGATTCTCAAACAGTTAAAATAATTAAAAAACTGCCACAAAATGGCCTCCAAAGAACTAAATTAAAATATGGACTAGATCGGACTTTGATCATTTCATATAAATCTCGGTGTGAGTTCTGTTTTACAATGAGTATCTCTACAAACTCGGTAAAATCGACAGCGGCTGAGCACAAGAACGGGATTCTACTAGGGTTTGGAATAGGATTTCAGAAAGAGACAGTGGCTGCCAAGGTTTGGAAGTGCATACTCTTTGCTGCGCTTTTTTATTTTAATTTTTTAACTTCCGGAAAAAAGAAACGTGTGTTGATTTAGCCAAAATAAGAACGTGGAAGATGTAGACTTCAACCTTCAACACCTTCAAACCAAGTCGACCCAACATTAACCATGCTATGATACCACTTTGACAAAGTGTCCTCAAACACATAATTTTATACATGAGGGCTAATAACACATCTGCTTTATGCGATATGGGTTTAAATAACCCAAAAGAAATAACTAAAATTACATTACCTAAAACAAACTAAGGATGCCTCACATAATCACGTGAGTGTGTAGGTGTCCTTTTACAACCAACATAGATCCATCTTATGTTAGGAAGGAACGTTACAACATCTCCCCCATACTGGGTTGTAGAGCACCTTGCTTCTCTGGGTGCAATAAAGTTTACTAAGTTAAAAACCTAAACCTATGTTTTGGATCATAATATCTAACAACTGTTTAAAAAAAATGTTTGGAAAATAAATCTTAACCAATAAATATGGATGACTAGAAGCTTCTAAAAATGTTATGGATCATGAATTTTTTGAAAATTTCACCAAAAAGAGAGAGTTGATGGAACTATGAACATGTATGGCGTCAATATGAAGGATCATCGATACGATCACCAACTATTTCTCTTGATGTACAGACCCATCTAGGAAGTTGTGGTGCTGGTTCAAATTAATGTTAAATGGACCCAACTAGAGGAAGGTGAGGAGGAAAAGGTGTATTTTCATCCTCACTATCAATATTTGAAGAAGAAACTAGAACATGATCACTGACAAAAAGATTTGAAATAAAATATCACACAATCGTCGAAAATGGTTCACAGGGTTAATATGAGATAAATGGAAAATTGGTCTCATGGGATGAGAGACCTTCATGAAAATTAACATCTCTCTTAAGAATAATTGCATTGGAATGAGATTGAAGAAGTCTATAACCTTCTACATCTTCACAATATCCAACAAAAATACACTTTTCACTTTTAGGTTAAACATTTTCATTTTCTCATTAGGAATGTGAGTGCATGCTTCACTACCAAACAAATGAAAGTGTATTACATTTGGTTTATTTTTTCTCCATGCTTCTTCCAATGTTAAATATTTTAAATCCTTTTTGGGAGTGTGATTAACTATGTAATTGGACAAATAATGACATTTGCCAAAAAAATGATGAAAGAGATCACGACCAAAATTTGTAAAATCTATACAACTTTATAATTTCATCAACAATTTTAGTTGCTAGGACATACTTAGAATCTTTTAAACCTTTCATTACAAGTAAGTTGGTGAGGTGAAAACTCTATTGTTCACCTAAATGAAAGATTTGATACATTGGTAACAAGGTTGCAAGAAAGACTTGGAACAAAAAATGCATTGTTAAAATAGCCATCATCTGCTTGGATTGTTCCAGACCCTACAAAAGTAAGAGACCTATCATCACCAACAAATATTTGTTCGGTTTTACATTCACTAAGAGAAGGAAATATGGTTCTATTCTTATCCATATGATTAGATGCTCTAGAATCAATAATCCACTCATTAAAAGAAGATGTAGATGTTGCATTGGAGGAAAAATAAAAGAAGTGCATGTCCATGGGAATAAGAGTTAGAAGAACAAGAATCAAGATTGATGTTGTGATTCTTCATTGTTGTTTCTAAGGCTTCCATTTTCCTGAAACATTTATACTCTAGATGACCATCTTGCCCACAAAAAATTATAATGTCTCTCAATCTTCTTGCCTTTTGATTTAGTACATTTTTCTCCATTGGGGGTAGGAGTTGGCTAAGAAGGGTTGGGACCATTGTTTTGTCTGTTGTTGTTGCTTCTTTGATTGCTTGGATTTATCCTTATGTTGTGATACAAAGGATTGATTAGATGTACCTACAATGCTCGTCATTCTAATATGTAACAACTTACTTTCTCTCTAATGGAAGAAACACAAAAATGCTTTGAGAGAGAGCATTTTTCTAATTCCCCTAGTGATTCTCTGGTGGAGTGAAAAGTAGAGACAAAATAGAATAGGAACTATCAAGCTTAGGAAGAAATCATTTATACGTTGGTCATACTTCTTGTCCATCATACATTCTTCAAGTAAAATTTTAAGTGTTTTAAATTTAGATAGATAATCTTCAATGCAAGAGAAATCATTGGGATTCAAAACATAAATTGGTTTTCAAGCTGGTAGGACTGAATCTCATTGTGTTTATTTAACATACTTTCCAACTTCATCTAAGCCACTTCTAGTTTCTCAACTCCTTGAAGGTGAAAACATATATCACTATAGATAGGAATTCTAATTATTCCATGTTCTTTATCATTTGTATTATCTAGTTTGTCTTTCTTTGATGCATCAATGGCGGCGGTTTTAGTTTCCAAGGTTATCTAACAAGTCCTTTACTTCATTGTAAATCATCCATACATGATTTCCATGAAAATTAGTTTCAACTGGTAAGGATGAGATCACTATGACTAGCCATATCATAATATGAAGGTAATATGGATTCAAAATAAAATAAAAACTGATAGTCTAGGAGGATATCTTTTAAAAAAATAAGATGTTAAAAAAAACAACATTGAAAATAGACTTTGGATGTCAAAGTTATGCCTTTTTGAAGAAAGACATAAAAAATATCCAAGGTTCCTTCTAATAGGTAGAGGTTGATCAGTCTAAGGATGGGTGCACAAAGAGGTTATCGAATATGGAAAAAGGGTTCCTCTCCTTCTCTAACTTTACTTATAAGCTCACTTTTACTAATAAGTTACATTTTACGATGGAAATATAATAAGAGAAAATCACTTGTACAATGAAAAAAATGTACTTTTCGCAATAAAGTTATGTTATTACTTAAAATTGCATGAAGTTTTGAAAAAGTACCTTTCTCAAAACTTTTATTTTAATAAAATAACTATTAACCAAGTGAGTTAATGCAAAATATATAACAAATATTATGAAGAAGGGTTATTTTTTTTCAAAGTCTATCTTAAAGTGCGTGTGTATTTCAAAAAACAGTTTTTTTGTTTGCAAAAAACCTTCAACATAGTTGCACACAAAAACAAGCAAATTTTTGAAATTTTGTTTCGAAACTTTATAAGCTAGGGATTACATATCAGTTAGTCTACCTGAAAATGCAACGTTGCTTCTCTATTTTTTATTTTATTTTTGAGAACATAGAAAGTGTAGCGAAAATAACATACACAGAAAAAGAAAAAAAAACCCATTTTGTTTATAATTTCCTAGCTCACACAAGGCACGTGACAAAGAGTATACATAGATAAAAAATGTAGGAAACCATGAAAATATAAATAGAAAAACAAAAAATGAAATATTAAAACTTTTGTAGTCCTAATGAAGAGTTGCATGTAGTTAGCTTGAAACATTAACAACAACATGACTACATAGATCGTAGAAACACCAACAATCCCATCAAATGAGATATATGAATTGTCAACTAATTATAAAATGATAGAGGTATCATTGTAAAAATCAAAATGAAGTTGTATACCTATAGATCTGATAAAATCGATCATATATTGGGAAAATAAAACTTGTTTTGGGTGAAACAAAAAGGGTTCCAAACCAAAAACAATGCTCTAAAAATAATGAAATTGTTATCTCAACCCAAAAATTATAAAAATAACAAAATCTAGAAGTCCTCTAATACATGTAGAGAGAGGTGTTAGGGAGGATAATATGGGATGCCTAGGGAGGTACCCAAGAGAAAAATGTATGTAATGTGTCCATAATTCTGGAATAGAGCCACTTAGTAGTCGTTGGATAATAAATAAACCACTAAATAGTTAAATGAAATAATAATATAATAATGGAATAATGGAAACATATAATATGGATACTTAATAATTAGATATATTAAATAAGTGTGTGTTAAATAAAAGTGATATGAATGAGTACAATCAAAATGGCCTTGTAAATATAGGCTTGATGATGACCTTTCACATAAGGTCATGTCTTATTGAGGCACCTTTCTTATTGAGACACCTTTTAATATTACAATAGTATTAATATACTTATAATATATGTTATGTTATGCTCATAACATTGCCTCCGTCTAAAAAAACTCTGTCCACAAAGCTATGTTAAGAACTCCATCCTCTATTATGTATGTCCTTAAGCTTGTAAAATTGTCTCATATCCACAAACTTAATTAATTCTTTACCTCATATGGCCTCCATTATATAATTTTAATATTTTCCTTCGAAGAATATATAATAATATATAATGTTTTTCCTTTTCCCTTGAGACTATATCCTTAATTTAGTTTTAATATATGTTATGTTATGCTCATAACATTGCCTCCGTCTAAAAAACTCTGTCCACAAAGCTATGTTAAGAACTCCATCCTCTATTATGTATGTCCTTAAGCTTGTAAAATTGTCTCATATCCACAAACTTAATTAATTCTTTACCTCATATGGCCTCCATTATATAATTTTAATATTTTCCTTCCAAGAATATATAATAATATATAATGTTTTTCCTTTTCCCTTGAGACTATATCCTTAATTTAGTTTTAACTTACATCTTTGTTTAATTACTCATTTTTTCACCATTTAATATTTTTGTAAGTTGTTGTCCCTTTATGAAAAATCACAGCTCATATGTAATGTTCGTTCTTTTACGGATACTAAACGTGGATTAGTGTTGATTACATGGTACCCATGGAAGAGAAAATAGAAATAGTCTCGAGTGACATAGAATTAGAAACAATCTCATGTTGAAGTCATGAGCGCCCTGTGTAAGAATCAATGGTTCTAGTAACAATTCCTCAATTCCTCACATTTTAGTAAGGAGATGGATTTGAAGAGATTGGAAACTATAATATATATATTTTTTTGACTCCACTTGAATGCCAAGTTTACAATCATGTCCTTCACAATAAACTTAGAAAACAGAGAGGAGGAAGTGCAGAGCATAAAGGCTTGCACAATACAAGAGAAGGTTGGCACACCAAAATCAATTAGATTACTGAATAATATTTACATATATAGGTAACTACATATATAGGTAACTCAAAGATCAATCTAGATCCATTAATCATGGATCAGATCCTACAGAATAGGAACTGTCAAACCACCCATTCTATCTTGAGTAAACCACAATCAATACAATCTATCATTTCTACATTATCTCTAACATCCTTCCGTAATGTAAAAATGGATCATGATACTTAATATGCCTGTAAATGTAGACTTACAAATATACAAGCATTTTAACACTTTAACAAATTTCTTTTTCCTGGTACTCCAAACCTTGTACTCTTCAATCCTCCTTCTTCTTTTTAGCTTCACCTTTGGCGTGCTTCTCATCATTGTAAGTGCAACATGATCACCTTTGTAGCTTCTGTTATTAAGTTGCCATGGATTTTCCTCAGATTGTTTATTCACATCATGAGCTCCAAATTCAAAATGCAAATAATATACATGGTCTACGCTCTTTGTTTTTCCTCTACTACTAGGCAGCTTCTTCATCTCTTTAGAGGCTTCATCTTCAGCAATTTTTCCTTCAAGGCAGCTTCTTCATCTCATTAGAGGCTTCATCTTCAGCAATTTTTCCTTCAAGGCTACCATAAGTGATGTCCCCTTCGACACCTTCGTCACTTACAACATCAACATTGATGTCAACTTTAAAGAACATGTCAATTTTAATCTCTTTAGCTTCTTCCGCAACATTCAATATTGCTTCCAATTCTTCATAAAATTCGTAAAATTCATCATTCGTATAACAAATTTCATTTTCAGCATGAAATTCCATTGTTCTAACAATCAATATTGACATCACTATTACATTCTGCAGATAATAAACCTTCTTCACCATTCATCATTCGTATAACAAATTTCATTTCATTCTTGATTGCAATCTGTTCAAGCTCAGTTAGAATTTCTTCATGATAGTGAGGTTCACCAACAATTCTCATGAAATTGTCCATGTATAAAAAATTACCTTCACAACACAGCTCTTCTCTCTTCACCGGCTGCAATAGCAATACCAGTTGGACGTTTTTACTGCTGACCTTCACTCTGGCAGCGCGAGCTCCTCTTCGCACAGGCCTGCTTGCAGTCGCTCCACTCATTCCAAGCTCACAGCTTCACACTTTGACATTAATGGCAAATAATACCCATGCAACAACGATATGTTTGTGACAGATTCCCTCACAGCAGCTTCAACGTGGCTTCTCCTTCACGTGGATGGCAGCAGGCTTCTTCAATAGTGATCAAAACTTTACATAGCAGCAACTCCTTTCACCAGCATCTCTGATAAATAACATGCCCGCCCAGCACTCATCTCAGCAGTCAGCGTGGACTCCTCCGCTTCACGCAGACAACTGGGCAAGCCAGCAGCCACACCAATCGGCTCTTTTCAGCAATTTCAGCAGCTGGGAAACTCCACACAGTAAGTTCACATCTAGTACAAGGAAATGTTTCTCCACGCGCGTTGTTCCTCCACAAACGATCCCAATTACACACAGCAGCAGACAACTCTTCTCACAAATTGGCAGCACCTTCTGTGCACAACGGCCCTAACACACAGGCTCTTCCTCTTCAAGCGCCCACGATAGCAATCCGAATGGCGGATTTTTTTCTTCAATGGCAAAGGGGTCAGGCAACAATCTCCAGCAATCAAAACAGGTAAATATCCAGGCAAGAAAAATGCTAGATTCATAATCACTACGCCGAAACACCAGCACTGAAACCCAAGCACCGAAACAACGATCAGGGAGATCACTCAAATAGCAATCTCGCTGCACACAAGATCAACAGGTCCACGCAACAACGGATATAATCACGACGATGGCTACCTTCACGTTGGGCGCGTTAACGCAGTTACCCTTTCAAGGATGCAGACAGGCAGATCTTCACACGGATCTCTTTGTCAACGCTTATCTCTCTACACACGCTCTCACGCAGTAATCTCTGGTTCCCTCTCCTCAACGCAGCAACAACCTCAACTTTCCTCAGCTCACGTCCACAACAATTCTCACACGGGCCTCCTTCTCAGCCACGAACCAGCACACAACATCAGCAACAGGCCACGGGGAGTTTTCTCACAGCCTCGAAGGGCTTCTCACAGCAGGCCACAAGGGCTCTCACAACAGGCCACTGATACTAACTTAGAAAACAGAGAGGAGAAAGTGCAGAGCACAAAGGCTCGCACAATAAAGGAGAAGGTTGGCACACTCAATTAGATTACTGAATAATATTTACATATATAGGTAACTCAAAGACCAATCTAGATCCACTAATCATGCATCAGATCCTATAGACTAGGAACTGTCAAACCACCCATCCTATCTTGAGTAAACCACAATCAATACAATCTATCATTTCTACATTATCTCTAACAAATAAAGGTGTAATCAGTCCAGTGATTCAACGACTTCCCATGTATAAATTTGTATAAATTCATTGACATCCATACCAACTAAAGAATTGCTCTAACAAATAAAGGTGTAATCAGTCCAGTGATTCAACGACTTCCCATGTATAAATTTGTATAAATACATTGACATCCATACCAACTAAAGAATTGCTCTAACAAATAAAGGTGTAATCAGTCCAGTGATTCAACGACTTCCCATGTATAAATTTGTATAAATTCATTGACATCCATACCAACTAAAGAATTGCACATGGAAACCATTAAAGCATGGTTGTAATCAGTAGGATAAAGAATAAATTCAGACATGTCAGTTTCCGAGTGTGGAGTTTATGCATAAACTAGATTCAGTAAAGCATGACTAGGAAGCATTGATCCTTGAATTGAAACCTCAATTGAAGATCACATATGTTGTATCTTCTTGATCATGCTTGTAGGGTCTCTCATATATGATGACACTTGTTGGATTATTCTATGATTAAAAGCACATAATTTGGTTTTCATTGCTGCAGCACCTGTTGATAGTTGTGTCTTTCGATGCCATTTGTCTACAGAGTGATTACAAAATGGAACTATTCTAGTAATAAGTGTATTTATTCTCGCCCAATCCAACTTTGAAATATTGTCCTGAACAAGACTCTTTTAGAAAATTCGATAAGGTATCAATTCCCCTGTCCAGTCAAAATATGGAAGTCGTGAAGTTCGAGTTAGGCATTTTTCAAACCAATATAACCAACTTCTACTAAGTGCTACATATATATGTTCTTCTAGGCTATTTTCTCTAAATGTTGGCAATCTTGCTTCTGTATGCACATAATTGTGTGAGATCGATGTCACCTTAAAACAATTGATCAAATCTCCAAGTCTATGATCTCACCATTTTTCGTATTGCTCTTTCAATAATTTGTTGATGTCTAGAAGCAGAGGGATGGTATTGGTGACGTATCCAAGATGATCATTCGCAAATCCAAGGGCTTCATGAAGCGGTGGTGTAGTCCACACATATTCTGGAGCTCGTGATTGAATGTGTATAATTTGCACGAAGAAGACATCGGCATCAAGGGTATAAGCAACACACAGTGTATAGAATATCCCATCCTAGAATTTGAATACCACTAAATTCGTCTAAGAAAGCACAACGAAACCTTGACTTCGAAGGGAAAATATCGATGAAATTTATAGACATGAGTTGCAATGACATTTGAATAAGTGAGATCACCTCGTCCTAATGGAGAAAATGACATCTTGTATGTATAGGTTTGATGTTTTTTTAGATTGGTCTGCTCTACAATTCATTCTTTCATGGCTAGTGGTTCCTTGTGGTGGTTATTATATAGTAAATATAGAGACAATTTCAAGCTTCAATTTTTGTCTCTTTCGTCTAGCTATCGTATTAAGACTATACATGGGAAATTACTCTGGAAAACATTGAAATCATTCCTCAAGTTCTTATTTTATGTTTCTCCTCCGACCATAATACTTTGGCCCTTCCAAGGTTATGTTTGGGTGAATTTTGAGTTGTCCATCCTTATGAAGATAAGTAGGAAAGTCAATGTTGCCATCGCCACTGTCTTCATGCCACTTCCATCAAAAGAATGGCGTGTTTCAAACTCCAAACCTACATCATCACCTTCCTCATATAGGATTGTAGGTTTTTCCAGATTCAAAATACAGAGAGGAGGAGCCAATACTTCTCCTTGTTCACATTCCTAATTCCATTGGAATCAAAGTCTTCATCTTTAGAATCAAAATCCAATTCTTCGGTTAGGTTTGATTCTTCTTCAGTCATCGATGTATGATTCTCAATCACATTTTTGTTTTTTGTTTTTTCTTCACATTCATAACTGGATTTGAATTTAGTATCTAAGTCTCCATCTTTGTTGGCTACGGTCTTGGTTATGTTTTCTTCAATCATTCCATTCGATTGAATATTTTATCTGTATTTCTCTTTGATTTCTTAATAATGGTGATTAATTTCCCATAAATTGAATTCATGGTGGTTTCGTATGGTTTGGTTGGATATACCGAGCACGATTGAAGTATACTGCCAAATCGATTGCTTTGTTACCAATGAAATAGTGGAAATGTAGTATGGATACTTAATATATATATATATATATATAATAATAATGAATAAAAATGATGTGAATGAGTATAATAAGAATAGCCTCATATGTATGGGGTTTGATGATGACCTTTCGCATAAGGTCATGTCTTATGGAGGGACCTTTTCATATTACAATAATATTAATACTTAAATATACTTATATATATTTATAATATATGTTATGTTATGTGTATAATAAATAAGGGGTAGTTGGTTTAGAACCCCTAAGAATATTTATGAGAAAGTATAAATATAATGAGTATCATTGTAAGAGATATGTTGATGTATTATTTTTAAAAGCATGACTTGTGGAATGATTCCTTCCTCGAGGAGTAATTGATGGTGTTACCCTACCTTAAGGGTTCTTCTCTACAATCTTGTGTTGTTTATGGTTTGAATGTCTCTTGTTATTTATGAAATTTAAGGGTTCTATATCATTATTGTGATTCATTTTCGAAGTTAAGGATCACTACAAGTGGTATGAAAGCACTTTCTTGGGCCGAAAAGTTGGAATATTTTTTTTCCCTTTTGGAAGATTTTTGAAAGAAAAAAGAGGACATGAGAAATTCAACTCTATTTGTGAAACTTTCTATGCATAATATGATGAAATTGATTGCTAACCTAAGTTCCTCTTTCCAAGAAACAAAATTTCAAAAACCAATTTGTTCAATTTAGAGTCTAGAAAGTGAAGTTATCGCTAATTTAAAATCAACTATTTTAGGGTGTTTCTAGTGATGGTTGTGAGGATTGCAGTGTTGATATCTTTTGATAGGGTGTCCATATTTCTGACAAACCAGTGCTAGTAGATGAAAAATGACTATGGTATTTCATAATTGTAGTCATAATAGAAATTAGAGGAAATATTGATGGGGTTATGATCATTTTAATTTTTTCACTTCAAAAGTAAGTGATTTTCTACAAAACCCTAGTTCTATTTTTGGGAGTTATAGAAAGAACGATGTATTTTTTAGGGAATGTTGATTATGTTAGGATTGAAGAATACATAAAAAAAATATGAAGTCATTCTAGTCAAAATCTTGGAGATTTTGGTTACACATGGGTTTAAAAGAAGTTGCCACTAGATGGTGGCATTTTCCTAACCATTACAAGATGTCAAAAATTTTAGATGAAGATTTTGAAAAGGTATTTTTAGATAGATGGTATCATGAGGTCAAGAATGATAAAGAAAGCACTAAGAGTTTGTATTCATGTGACAACTTCTTATTACATGTTCATGGATGTAGATTATGTTAGTATTGAAGAATACATAAAAAAAATATGAAGCCATTCTAGTCAAAATCTTGGAGATTTTGGTTACACATAGTGTTTAAAAGAAGTTGCCACTAGATGGTGGCATTTTTCTTTACCATTACAACACGTCAACAATTTCATATGAATATTTTGAAAAACTGTTTTTAGATAGGTGGTATTATGAGGTGAAGAATGGTAAAGAAAGCACTAAGAGTTTGTATTCATGTGACAACTTCTTAATACATGTTCATGGATGTATTCAAGAAGAGAAGGCCATTGTCTCTATAAACCCTAGTAGCAAACATAATTTTATCAATGTTGATTTGACTAAAAGAGTGCAAGTTCATACAAAGCATAATAAAAGCATATAGGTTAAGGGTTAGAATATTCAATTTTGTTAAGATTTGAAGAATACCATGGATAAATATGTGTTGTAGTTAGATTTTCATGCTATCAATATGTATGATGTGGATATTGTTTGGGATAGCCTCAGATGGAATATGTTGGTATAATTAATATTGACCTACAAAAGAAGTTCTTAAAGCTTAGGTATAAGAAAAAGAAAATTACATTGCAGGACAATTATCTTACTATTAAACAAGAAGGGAACACGATGGCACATGAAGAAGTGCTTGCAAGTAAAATGGTTGAATTATGTACAGACATGGCAGATGAAGAGTATGTGGTTGAATCAAAAGAATACAAAGCTACACAAGTACATGAACAAAAGTCCCAAGAAGGAGATTTAAAGGAAGAAGAAACTAAGGAGATACATGACCCAAAGGAACAAGAGGTTCAAGAGCCAAATAAGTAAAAACTAATAGATAAGGTTGTAGTCTATCAACATCCACACCACTATGAGAAACAATAGTCAACAAGAAAGGTTGGCAGCATTCATGAACATGGAACCAAAAAGGAATCCAATATGAAGAACATGGAGTAATAAAAACAATGCATGGAGATATCCTAATAGCACATCAACAACATGGAACCATAGGAGCAATCAAAATCAAGATTAAGGTAGCAAGGAATTTGGTGGATCCCATGTCCACATTTCACCAAGATAGATTGATGCCCGTGCTTGGTACTAGTTGGTTATATTTCTTAGTATATCGTATTATATTGCTTCCTCCCATGTTTCGAGTGTGAAATATGAATAGGGGGTTGAATGTGATGTACCTAGGGAGGATAATATGAGGTGCCTATAGAGGTACCTAAGGGGATAATGTATGTAATGTGACCATAATTATGAAATAGGCCCACTTGGTAGTTGATGGGTAATAAATAGGCCCAGTAGGTAGTTAAAAGAAATAATATAATAATAAGGGGTAGTTAGCATATACCCCCTAGGAATACTCATGACAAAGTATAAATATACATGAGTGTCATTGTATGAGATATGTTGGATGTATTGTTTTGTAGCAACCATGTCTTGTGGAGTGATTCCTTCCTTAAGGAGTAATTTATGGTGTTATTGTACCTTAAGGGTTCTTCTCTACATTCCTGTGTTTTTTTATGGGCGCCAAAGTAGTAGAAAATTGAGGGTGCATAGTTTGTAATTTGCATTTTATGTGGTTTGTTAGTTAATGTGAATTAATAGAGCATTACGTTATATTGTGTATGTGATTTTGTATTGTTTTTTGTGAATTAATTATGAATATTGTTACTCAATGTCATTTTGTGAGATCGACTAACTTGCAATCCATTACGTGACAAATGAGGAGATCAAGATTAGGGGAAACAATCCTTATATGGACGAAATCAACAAATAGAAAATAACACAATAGACTAGATATTTATGATGATGTCATTGATAAACCTAAGCCAAATTAAGTGGACTCAACCATAATTAATTTCTTTAGTCTAAATTTAGTTTTGTATTATCATAATGCAAAATGTATGCACTCATCATCTTCCTTTCCTATTTGTTCAATCAAACATCATCTTTTTACAAGAATGGTTAGAAGTTTTTTATTGAAAGAACTTCGGTCTAGTTGGAGTGAGGGAGTACAAAAATTGAGGGGAGATGATGACCTCACACAGTACTATCAGTTTCCCAATGGATGTCCCGGGGGACAAATCCCAATTGTTTGAATTACATTTTCTTTTGAAGTTCATGTATGACTTACAAGTGTATATCCGAACAAATTGGGAACATAAAAGGATACACAAACAATACATAATTACTTGCTTGGTTGAGAAGTCAAGAGCCATTTGAATAGGGGATCCAGTCGACTTTGATAACCCGACATGATATTTGTCTATGCTTCCCTTTCTCCCCGTTATCTCCTCAATAAACATAGACTAGTCATGGTGTTTAGGTGATAGGAAGTCTTTAATTTTTGTTCTTTTATGTGTGTTTAAGGTCCGGTCTGATAGGTTGAAGAAGGTAACTAAGTCTGAAATAACTGTTTAAAGCTAACTCTCCTTCAAAAGGAAAATTTCAGGTTTCGTTAGCTTAGGCGGGCCTGACAATGGTTCGTTAGCTACCGAAAACCTTGTTTTCGGTGGTTTATCATGTGGAAGAAAATACGCTCTAGCTACCGAAAGGGCAAAATTACAGCATAAGTTGTGGGACATTTTTCGATGGCTTGGGCGAAGACGATGGTGTTCATTAGCCACCGAAAGGTAAATGTTTTCTGCAGTTCACGGTGCAAGTTTAGAACCTTCCTTAGCTGCCGAAAAGCAAAGTCGTTTCCACAATCCATGAGGCCGTTTCAGTGGTTTGGGTGAACACGATGGTGTTCATTAGCCACTGAAAGGGCAGATGCTTTTCGTAGCTCATGATCCAAAGGTTGGATCGTTTACAGCCACCGAAAGCAAAGAGCACTAGTTAAGGCTGTTTTCTGGTGGCATACGGTGTCAACGGTGGATTATCGACTGCCAAAAAGGAGTTGGTGTTGATTGGAAGGCACGTCAAATCGGTGGTTTGGTCATAATACAAGGAACCCATCATGGCTTAGCCACTGAAAGGGTCATTTCAGTGAAAACATGATTTACCCCGAGGAAAGGCCGGACGCCATCGCCATAACTCTCACCAGACCGACATCATTTCCCATCCAGATAACAACATTTCTAAAAATTTGTTCCCCCGGTGCACTCATGCTGCAGTGGCCATCATTACGCCCTCATGATTATCCACCTTTTCATACCCTCGGAGTCAGCTCCCGAAAAGCCACACCACCTTTCTATTTTCGCCCTCACCACGTCGATTGAACTCTTTTTCTCCCTGTTTCCCCGTCTCCCCCTTAGTCCCGATTTGAGAAGCAGGCACTAGCGAGTAGGTTACTGATGAAGAAAGGAGGAGGGGTGGTCCTGAGAAAGGAATTGAGCGACATCTGCTACCTGGAGGGACACCCCAAGGTATGTCAATTTTTCAAGAATGTCGGCTGCTATAATTTTGGCAAAAATCTACAGGGTTCTCATCAACAGGTGGCCGAAGCATTTGCCCTCACGTTTGACGGCAGTAAGGCTGTGATAGGTAAGGAAGAATTCCAGGTGGACGAGGCCCTTATAGCCAAAGTGACAGAAATTCCAACAACTGGAGAAAATTGGTTTAAGACCATTGTCAAAAAGGATTTCGAATTTCAATCATACCTGAAATCGGAGCATAGGAACTTGGTTTGGAGAAAAGACATTCCCATGTCATATCTGGAGGATAAATGGCAGCTTTTATTGAAGTCCATTCTGGTCTATATAACCTGTGAGGGCAGGTATAACAGGGTGCTAATTTACCACTTTAAACTACTGGATCACTTCACTAACAAGAGCTCTCTAAATCTCCCTTTCTACCTCCACAAGAGCCTCAACAAAATGACACATCAAGTAAAAGCTCAGCCCACCAAAATTGCAGGCAGATTGTACCACCATGGTCTGATAAAACTCTTGGTCTCTGATTTATTGCAGAGAAAAAGCACGAACTGGGCTTTCTTCCTGTTCTGGAGTGGGTTCGAGACAGAATTGCAACCAGAAGATGGGAAGAAATCATCCACCCCTAGAAGTGGGAAAAGAAAGAGGAGGGATATTCCCTTAATTCAAACCGAACCCCTTTCCTCAGATCCAAAGGTGAAGAAAGCCAAAAGGAAATTGGTATTTAAAGATAAGGCCGAGGGAGAGGGAATTGTTTCAGAAGAGACCCCTTCAAGGAGTACTAATCTTTTAAACCTCCCATACACCGATTCTGAGGAGGATGAATTGCAGGAAGCTGGAGCAGAAAAGGAGGAGGTGGCAACAGAATAGGAACCTCAGGAAGCAGCCCCATCCATGATGGAACAAGAGAACGCCTATGTCAATTTGCCCTCTCCTATACCTGTGGAGGAACAAGGTTAGCAGGTAGCTGAGGGACCAATTCATAACACAAAGATTTTTGCTTCACAGAAAATCAATCGTCTACTCCAGCAGGCATGTGAATGCGAGATACTCTAGAGAGTCATCAAGGAGAAGAATCAGAGGCTGACCGAAAGGTATAATGAGCTGTATGTTTCTTTCCAGGGGTTGACCAGGAAACATGGCAAAATGAGAGGGAGGAACATTAGGTTGATCAGGGAAAACATCAGACTGAGGAGGAAGGTCGAAGCTTTGGAGGGTAAGGGAAAAACTCAGAGTCCCCAGCCCATGGTACATTTGGACCTGGAGACCTTAGCAGCAGCTGCAATCAACTTTGCCAACCCTCCAGCTTTGGCCTAGGAGGAAGAAAAATCCAGGTAGCAGGGGACAGAAGCCCATTTTTGGAAATTTTTTGTAGGCTGGATCATCCACCACTTTCGGCAGCTTGGGCGAACATAGGCGTTGTTCATTAGCTGCCGAATCTCATTTCAACGGTTTACGACATGCAGGCAGTGCCCTCTCGGATATCGAAAAGAAATATATTTTTCCAGCACTCTTAAGCGTTTTGGTGGTTTAGGCGAAGCGTTAATCCAATTCATTAATCACCGAATACCAGGCTTTCGGTTGCTTATCACCTTCAAGCCCAGTTTTGTTAGCTACCGAAAACTTAAAAAACGCACAGGTCTGTCTTCGGGCATCAAACCCCTTTTGTGTTGGTCCTAGCATCTTGAAGGCATTTTCTAGGGGATCGATAAGCGTTCAAGTGCACCATGATCACCTCTGGTCCCAAACTGAGGGTGCTGGTAGAATTGACAGTGGAATATTCTTGCCTATTTTTAGAAAAGACGCCTACAGGTTTTTTGCAGAACAACAGTTTCAAACTCGCCCTCCAGCTCCCAGAGGCTCGTCTCAACTATCAAGCGTAGCTGTACTAGCAAAGATCAGTTATTTTGATCATGACACACTATTACATCTTTCATTAACTGTTCTTAATTGTTATTTTTAGTATATTCGATCCATCTTTTGGGATCTGAAAAACTTTGTAATGGCTATAAAGCCCAGAACTAAAGTAGAACGTGGGTTCGATTTTGGAGAGACTGATCTATATTTGTATTTTCAGACTTCAGTGACTTCTCAGATAATATAAGCTTCTTTTACTATTTGCTTCAGATTTCTCTTTCTTATGTTTCTGTATTTACAGTGGATGGTTTATTTCCTGTATGCTCACTTGTCTATGCTAGATAACTGTTATCATGTTTTGGAATTTGAGAACTAAACATACATGTTATTTATTTTGTTGTGATTAGCCATTTATATACAAATTTCTGTGTATGAGTCTGCTGACACGATAAGGATTCACTCCCATTAACCTTTTAGCAACCCTTTGAACAGTAGTAGTCAAAGCCTTGTCTCCCTGAGCGTCCCTATGTGTGTTCTGAGTGTGTGAGTTTGATCTCAGTCATCCAATTTGATCCAAACAAGCCCCATCATTTAAGATAAAGTTTAAGTTACCAGGCATCTCTGAATACAACCTAAGAGAGTTTCCTGGAGTGATAACACTCCCTTTTTTTGTTTCTTCTTCCTCCTCTTGGGAGAGGAGGAGAGGGATGAGAGACATTTGAATCTAAGTTTTATGGAGTGTAAACTCTATTGAGGGGAGAGAAATACGAAATTCCCCTGTCCATGGAGACTTTGTTATTTGTGACTATTGTGGCTAGCCCTTCAGGGGCCAAAGATTCTTGTTATGGCCTTGCCTCTTTCCTGGATTATGATGGAAATGAATTTGAAGCCCCCATCATTTCATATTCTGATAGAGATGGATTCAACGAGCTCTTTTCCCCTTCTGAATCAGGCTTTGAATCTTCTAGATCTACAACCGGTTCAAATATGCTATTGCTTATCGAAATAATTCCTACTGGCTCTAGGTTTACTGGATTGTGTGCTTGATGTTGGGCCTCCTTATGCGTAGGTTGTTGGCGTTCCTTACATGGAGGATTTTGATGTCGATTAGTTACTATATGAAACTATGCTTCTTTTCTCTTTGGAGTTTTTGTTTCCTATTGTTCTTCTTTCTGTTTGGGGAAATTATTGGGAAAGTGCCCGTAGACATGACATGAGTTGCATTTAAATAGAATATGTTCATAGTTTAACTCTTGGATATGGCTCCAGTCCCCAACATTCAACTTCAAATCCTCAAGAAACCCTTTCTCCAGGCTGACTTCCACACAGAATCGAGCACAAGAATATTGGCCCCCTTTTGAATCAGAACTATCCAGAAAATGACCCAGCTTATTCCCAATGTCCATGAGTGAAATTTTCCCCCAAAGATGAAGAGACAGGTGGGGAAACCTTACCCAAACTGTGGCAGCTATAATTTCATAAACAAAGGGGTCTCATTCACCAATTTATTGTCTATCTTGGTTGTAACCATAAATTAGACTATTATTATAATAATATATATATATATTAATGTGAATTTAGATTTAGATTTGTTACAATGATGATGATTAACGTCCATTGAGACCAAATTTGGTCCATCAGACCCAAAAAGCTTGGAGAGAAGCGTTTGTTAGGATATTTAGACACTTAGGAGTTAGTTAAGATCAACTTGTGTAATATATCCGTTAGGTAAAGTGTGTTTCTTTAGTATGCATTAATATGCATTTGTAAATATTTAATCCGACAGTCATGATATGTTCTAGACATAGAGTGATCCGACGGCTCAACTTCTCTTAGATCATACCTACCCTTGATTCGTGACTTAACACCCGATTGGTCCATGATCTCTATTTAAAGAGCATGGAGGGTCATTGTCTAGTTGATCGATTATGAGAAGCTCATTTGTAACTTTCTTTCTTTGCATAATAAACTGCTCCGTAGAAGCTATTTGGCCGGGGCCGTGGAGTGTTTCCCTCTCGAGGGTTTAAACCACGTCAAAACATCGTGTGTTGATTTGTGATCTGTTTGTGTGAAGTGGTTGCTCTAGGTGTTCAGTCTTTTGGGAGTACCCTGTGTACTCGAACATGGTATTAGAGCTTTTATGAAGAGCCGCTTCCTGTTATGATCTAGATCTTGAACTGGTGTTGCTAAAACTTGAAAGGGTTTTCAGGTTTTGAAATTTTTGTACATTTATGGGCTGCGGGAGGTGTTCTATCATGTCCGGAGCGCCGTTTCCATTGGGAAATAGTTTTTGTTTGATCGAAAACGATTTCCGGTTGCTTCAGAAACGCGTATTTCATCAGATCTGAAGGTATAATGTTACAATGACGTTTTTTTATTTTTTATTTAAAAAAAAAATATTCTCATATTTTAACAGTTTTTATTATTATATTTTTTTAGTTTCGGATTCTTGCCTTCTTTGTTTGCGTATGCTCTTCGCCATGTACCTTGTGCGATCTCTGCAAATCAGAAACATAAAGGGAAATGGTTTTTCTTGGCTGTGTATGCTCTTTGCCGTGCACCTTGTGCGATCTCGGCAAATCAGAAACAGAGAGACAACATAGACTTTCCGGGAAAGCTAACGAGATCTAACCCCAAAAGTGTGGCAATTTTTTTTTTATTATTTCGGTTTGTGGTGTGATTTGTAGGAAAAGAGGCAAGCACGAAAACCGAGAGAGAAGAGTAAAAAAAAAAAAAAACCCTCCCTTCTTCCCTTCTTTTATGTACCTTTTAACATTAACTCACTTGGTTCAAAGTTGTTTTATTCCTTAATAGGTCTTGAGTTCAAGTCTTATTAAGTTACTTTTAAACTAAGGTGCATGAAATTTCTAATTTTAAGTTACTTTATTTTAAAAATGCATCTCACTTAAATAATAAAAATAAAAATACAAGTGAGTCACTTAAGTTTTTTTTTGCTACACTATTTAAAGTAACATCATTGTAAAAGTGAAATCACTTATTTAACAAAAGTGATTCACTTAAAACAACTTTCTTGTAAAGTGATTTTCAAAGGTTTATCTTGGGAAGAGGGGGACTCTTTTTTTAGCTGGACATTCTCTATCTGCCACGTCACTATTGGGGACATCTTCAACATTTCCTTTGTTCAAGCATAACTTCATCATACAGAGTCAGTTTTCAGTGCCGTTTTTTTTGAAACCGCCTATTTTTTCCAGCTCTTCGCATCCAGACTATTGGTTTCTATTTTTACAGCCATTAATTTACAATATAGCCTCACCTTGTGATATTCTACTTACCAGTTCCAACTATTTCTCATGGAAATCTCGCATGGAGGATGTTCTACAAAGTAGGGGACTTTTCAGAATTACCTCAGGGAAAGAAACATAACCCACTGATGATGATAAGAAAACAAATTGGCAAATAGATGTGACGAAGCTCGCAGATTGATTGGGATGTCAATCTCTACTGATTTGCGATTCCACATATCTGGAATTGATGAACCTGATACTGCTTGGGACAAGTTGGAATCTGTGTTTAGTAAACATAATGAAATTTGAGGTCATCAACTTGAAAATGAGTTGATTTCTTTAAATCGAAATGATTTTTCATGCATTCAAGATTATTTATCTAAGTACAAAACTCTTAAACTCTTATGTGAAGAATGCAATATTAAGAGGGAAGACAAACAATGCATTTATCATATTCTTTCAAAACTTGGACTTGCATATTCTGTTTTTGCATCTACATTTTACTCCATGAAAGAATCCTTGAATGCAGCTAGCTATCAAGAGCTTAGTCTTGAATCCTTTTGTGATTCCTTGATTAGAGAGCAAGATAAGCTCATCCACCTTGGAATAATCAACAATGCAGATACATCTGGGAAATCCTTATTGTTCCAACAGAAAGAAAAGTCCAAGCCTCCCAAGAAACAAAATTTTTGCAATAATAAGTCAAACAAGGGTCCCAAACCCTCTCAGTCAGCTCCTTCTTTAAAAAATGACAAAGGATCCAAGCCAAAAGGAAAGAAGACTAAGCGTCATTGAAACTATTGCGGGAAAGATAATCATGATGAATCTAAGTGTTTCAAGAAGATGGCAGCCTTGGGAGCAGCAATGAAGAAGCACCACATCAGCCTAGATTCGCCTTCAGAATCTAACTCTCATGGACATGCACTTTGTGCTTTTGGTTATTCTTATACTGCATCTTCTTCTTCTACTTCAAATGAATGGCTCATTGATTCTGGAGCATCTTATCATATGGCTAAGGATCAAGCCATCTTTTCTACTATGCATGAATGTAACACCAAACAAATATTTGTTGGTGATGATAGATCTCTAAGTGTTGTAGGATCTGGAACAGTTCCAGTAGATAATGGTCATTTTAGTGATGTATTATGTGTTCCAAGAATTTCCTGCAATTTGTTATTAGTCTATCAAATCACTCATTCTGGTGAAGGTAAAACTGTGATGTTTACACCTCACCAAGTTGTAATCAAGGATTTTAAAGATCCTCAACATGTCCTAGCTACCAGAATTGTTGATGATATTACCAAGTTGTACAAGTTTAACAACTTTGGGTCATCACCTTTTCCTTCAGTTTTTGTTGCTCATAGTGATAACTTGAGCAAACTTTGGCATGAGCGATTTGGTCACTTAAATTATCGCTCATTGCAACAACTATGTAAAGACAATATGGTGATAGGTCTTCTGATGGTATCTTGCAGGGATGGTGTTTGTTCTGGTTGTGTACTCGAAAAACATCATCGGGACAGTTTTGACAAACGTGCCTCTTGGCACGCCTCGGTTCCCTTGGAGCTTGTGCATAGTGACTTGTGTGGTCCTCTTCCATCTGCTTCCTTTTCTGGTTTCAAATATTTCTTAACTTTCATTGATGATTACTCCAGGCGCACTTGGGTTTATTTCCTAAAACTTAAGAGCGAAGTATTTAACATGTTCATGTCCTATAAGGCCCTTGTTGAAAAAAAATCTAGTCATCAAATTATTAAGTTAAGATTCAACAATGGAGGAGAATATGTTAACAAAAAGTTCATTACTTTCTACACTGAACAAGGAATCCAATAACAACACACTGTTCCATATACACCACAACAAAATGGTGTAGCTGAACGGAAGAACCGCACTTTAAAAGAAATGACTAATTGTATGATCCAATCTAAGGGACTAAGTCTTCAATTTTGGGCTGAAGCCATAAATTGTGAAAATTACATAGTTAATCGCACCCCCAATAAAGATTTACAAGGTATCACACCGGAAGAAGCATGGAGTAAAACTAAACCTGATGTAAGTCACTTTCGTGTGTTTGGTAGTGAAGAATGGGCTCACATTCCGGATGAAAAACGGAAAGCATTGCAGCCTAAAAGTGAAAAGTGCATATTTGTTGGATATTCCGAAGATGTAAAAGGTTATAGACTTCTTCAACCACATTCTCATGATATAATCATTAGAAGAGATGTTAAATTTGATGAAAATCTCTTAGCCTGCGAGCCTAACTCGGTAGTTGTGCCATCTTTGGAATGCGAACCTGATTCGACGATTGTTCCTTCTTCTACTACTTCCAACTTCTTTGACAGGTTTCCAACTCCAGTTTCTGATGATGACAGTGAGGATGAAAATCCACCTCCGCCTGCTCATGTTCCTCTAGTTGCACCAGCACAAGTGCTTCCTCGATGGGTCCGTTCAACATGTGAAGCAGCTGGTGATATTGCCGGTGATCCTAGAGATCAACGTCGAACACGTTCTCAGTTTCAGCGAGCCTCTTCTCTTTTGGCTCAAGTTTCCAAGAATCATGATCCAACAACTTTTGCAGAAGCTTCAGGAAATCCAGATTGGGATGCAGCTATGGATGAAGAATATCGTTCCTTAATGGGAAACAACATTTGGGTTCTTGTACCTCTTCCAAAAGGAAGAAAACTTGTCAGATGTAAATGGGTCTATAGAACTAATTATGCATCAGATGGAAGTGTTGAAAGACTTAAGGCAAGGTTAGTTGCCAAAGGTTTTTTACAAGTTGAAGGGATTGACTACAATGAAACCTTTGCTCCTGTTGCAAAAATGAACTCCATCCACCTTGTTCTTTTCCTTGCAGCCTTACATAACTGGGAAGTCCATCAAATGGATGTCAAGTCTGCATTCTTACATGGTGATTTACAGGAGGAAATTTACATTGAACAACCTCTTGGATATGTTCAGAATAAATCTAGCCTTGTCTGTCGCCTTAAGAAATCCTTATATGGCCTTAAGCAAGCTCCTAGAGCTTGGTATGCCAAAATGGATAGCTTTCTCCTTGACACTAGTTTTTCTAGATGCCATTCTGACCCCAATGTCTATACCAAGAAAGTAGAAAACCATCTCATCATACTTGTTCTATATGTTGATGACCTTATTCTTATTGGTAGTGACCCTAAGCTTTTAACCCATATGAAATCCAGTCTTAAGCAAAATTTTGAAATGTCCGACTTAGGACATTTGCATTATTTTCTTGGTCTCCAAGTCCTGCAAACCAAAGAAGGAATCTTTCTTTCTCAGTCTAAGTATGCTTGTGACCTTCTTCGTCGCTTTCACATGGAATATTGTACAATAGCCCCTTCTCCCTTCCAGTCTGGAGTCAAAATTTCTGCCACTTGTCCTTCACCTGGAGTAGATGCCACCTTGTATCGTTAGCTTGTTCGTAGTCTCTTATACTTGACTCATTCCCGTCCTGACCTTTCCTTTGACGTTGGTTGTGTTGCCCGTTATATGCAAACATCTCATGAAAGTCACTGGAAAGTGGCTAAAAGAATACTTCGATATATTTGAGGTACAATTCAGTTTGGGATTCATTACAGTACAGGGGGAAAACCTTTGTTGGTCGTTTTCATAGATTCAGATTGGGCCGGCGATCTTGATGATCGAAAGTCTACTGCAGGTTATGTTTTTAGTCTGGGATCTGGACCTATCACTTGGGCTTGTAAGAAACATCAAGGTCTTGCTCTTTCTTCAATAGAGGCAGAATATCGAGCCACAGTTAATGCTAGTCAGGAAGCTTTATGGCTTCGACAGATCCTTTCAGAGTTTGGATTTGAGCAGCAGCAGCCTACTCCACTTTGGTGCGACAATCAAAGTGCCATCAAGCTCACCAAAGATCCAGTTCTACATCAACGCATCAAACACATTGAGCTACATATGCACTTCATCAGAAATCTTGTTCATGATCATGTTCTTGAAGTACTCTTTTGTCCTACAGATGATCAAGTTGCAGACATCTTCACTAAGTCTCTTACAGAAGTGAAGTTTTCTAAACTTTGATCTATGTTAGGAGTTCAGGAATTTGTCATTAAGGGGGATAGGCTCTAATGCCTCCTTCCTTCTCCTAATAGTGTCACTTTTGTAAATCCTTCAATCCTATCCCAAGTTGTTCTTAAGGGGGGATGTTAGGATATTTAGACACTTAGGAGTTAGTTAAGATCAACTTGTGTAATATATCCTTTAGGTAAAGTGTGTTTCTATAGTATGCATTTGTAAATATTTAATCCGATGGTCACGATATATTCTAGACATAGAGTGATCCGGTGGCTCAACTTCTCTTAGATCATACCTACCCTTGATTCGTGGCTTAACACCCGATTGGTCCATGATCTCTATTTAAAGAGCATGGAGGGTCATTGTCTAGTTGATCGATTATGAGAAGTTCATTTGTAACTTTCTTTCTTTGCATAATAAACTACTCCGTAGAAGCTATTTGGACGGGGCCGTGGAGTGTTTCCCTCTCGAGGGTTTAAACCATGTCAAAACATCGTGTGTTGATCTGGGATCTGTTTGTGTGAAGTGGTTGCTCTAGGTGTTCGGTCTTTTGGGAGTGCCCGTGTACCTGAATAATGTTCTGAAAATCACTATAATTTTTATGTGCAACAAATATTATAAAACTGAGAACTAATGTGAGTGTATGCAGGGCACTGCAAGAGAAAGTGCATTTCTTCATCAATGCTCATAGTATCATAGATATGGCAGATCCTTTCCTCCCATGGTGTTTTAGGAATTATCCAACATCCTATTTCACTATAGAGATCATGAGAGTTCGTTTTTATGTTGGCTATATTACTTTTCTTCTTCGAACTAGTTAAAATAGAGAGATACTTTTGAACTTCTATATTAGGGTTAATGACATCCTTATAGTATCTTAATTTTCTTTTAACCTCAAGTCTTTCTCACACCACATTTTCTCCTTAAACTTAGAAGTAATAATATTTTTAATGTTACTAATATTTTGCAAGGTGGCATTTTTCGTCGATCTCCCAATAGTTTAACTAGGTTAGGGCGTCTTTATAGCAACCTCACTTGAGTCAAAGTTGGTTTTGACCGGCTTTTAGGGCTAGCTTAGGAAGTCTTTGGTCCCCCATGTTATTTGTCTTGTGCTTGTACATTAGGAACCTATTCATGCCTTTGCTCTCGATAGGGGAAAGACCCATTCTAAAAGGAGAATAAGATAAGGCATATTGCTTTTAATTTTAAGGTTATAGGTTATAAAACACTTATGGATTTGCTCAATCTTTCTCCAAGATCCTCTAGAGATACTGCAACCCCAAACCTCACAACCATAAAATATAATGGGAGTGACGAGAGTTTCAAAGAGGGACTTCTTTTTATCCCACATCACAAGGTTTGTTGACTTACAATTGTTTTCAAGACCAAAATAACATTTCCACCCTCCATTAATCCTTTTCTCAATACTATAGTTTCAATTGAGTTTATGATGAATATCAATTCCTAAATATTTATTAGACGAAATCTCTTCCAAATCGATATTGTCATACACAAAATTAATATAAAAAAATTAATTATTTTTATACATATTAAGTATTTAATAAAAAAATTGAAATTTAATTTTAAAAAATTATTTATACATTAAAAACATAATAATTAATATAAAAATATTAATTATTTTTATACATATAAAGTATTTAATAAAAAAATTAAAATTTAATTTTAAAAAATTATTTAAAAATAAAAAGTTGATGACATTATAAAACCATCATTACTTTTCAAAAATAATTTATTATAAATCTTCGATTATTTTTTATTGCACCGAGAGAAGCGAGGTGCTCTACAGCCCAGTATGGTTGGGGAGATGTTGTAACGTTTGTTCCTGACGCCAGTATAGATCCATCTTAAACTCGTATCTATCAAGCACCGAGAGGGATCCAATTTCTTAAGGTGTATTTCTTTTTTTAATTATTTTTCATAATATTTTATTTTATGAACCGACATGGATTTTTTTTCTTAAATACTTTCCATAATTTTTTATTTTATGAGCCGACATGAATTTTTTTAATAAATATCCAGCCATTTTTACAAACTTGATGGGTTAGCTCAAGTGGTTGAGAGTTGTGAGTTGTAAGCATAAGGTTTTTTTAGTAGTGATCAAATTTGAAGGGTGGGTCTTAATTTCAATTGGAAGGACATTTGTTCTTGGAGCTCTTCAAAGGTGAAAGGCAATATAAATAATTGTACTTCAATTGACAAGTATAAATTATCTAAACCAGTCCCCTCGAAAAATGCAAAAAACAAATATTGCCCATCTAAAAATTTTACAATCTTAGACAATTGAGCACTCCTTAATATCTATATGAAAAAACCGTATCTTTTCAATTAAAACCTAATTTGAACACATTAATTTGACATATATGTAACATTAATTTTACAATTCATTAAAATAATACCTATTATGTTGTATTTTTTCGGGTTGGAGCACACTTCATTATACAATAAAATTACTTAGACTATGCAATAACCATATTGGGGCATCTACATGATCTTATGCATAGTGTGGGACGTTGTAACTAGATATAGTCTTAAAATAAAATAGGAACCATGAGAAAATTACTTATAGTTAACTATGTACAAAATGAAGCCATAAAGCAAAACGAGGCTATAATAAAACTACAACCAAAAAATACATATAAACCAACCAAAAACTTAATTCAAACTAGAGAGAGGGTAGCCATTCAAGCCTGAGAGATGTAAGAATGATGGGCATTCAACACCTAAGAAAAAATAATACATAGCTTAGAAAACATTGAAAAAATCCTCCATAGAAAACATTAAAAAATCCTCCATACCAAGCAAGTTAGCAATGCGAGCATCACAAGGGATAGGGCATCAAATTTTGTTGTTCAACACTTGTCGCAACAACATACAGGTATGGGGCGGAGGGGAAATGGAATCAAGCCTAAGTCAACTGGAGCCTTGCAACTCGTTGCATGTTTGAGTCTCGACAATCTACCTTTTAAATTGAACCAGAACACCAAAAGAAGTTTTTTAATGGCTCGATTTGAGAAAATTCTAGATGTGGGTAATTAAGAGATTGAAGCTCTGAAATTTGATTTTTTTTTGTACCAATCCACGATTTGGTGAATTTACAGTCAATGACATGAAATTTAAGTTATTTAATGAAAATAATTAATCTACCTCCATGTCGAACCGTTTTCAATGTTGATGTGGGCCACTACCCTCCTTATTGTCTTACCAAAAGGCATGAGAATGAGGAAGAAGACTTAAAATTATGGACTTCACCTTCAAAGATTGCCTTACAATCACATCGATAAGGAGTGATAAGAAGATCACAACAATCCAACGTGTCAAATCTCAGTTGATAGTGTCAATTAAAGACTTATATTGTAAATTTAATATAAGACTTACTTATAGTTGTCTCTTACTCTTTGCATCTTGACACATTTGATATTTTATGGTTGTCTCTATGCTATGACCAATTGATATTATAAGGTGAGGACGTGCATGCATAAAAATCCTTGGTTATGACTATGAGTTGAGGATTTAAATAGAAGTTGATGTAAATACAAGTTCTTTTTATACGTATTTTGGTTGCGAGCCTCGAAGACAAATGTGGTGAGAAACCACATATGTTTGGAAGGATGGAGGGAAATTACATCATGATCATGCCACCCATCAAATTGAAGACTATTCTTGGGCCAAAAATAGTTTTTTTTTTTTTAAATTTTATTAATAACCATTGTGGTGCTTTGGTCCAAATGTTTTCTCTAACTCATTGTTTCTCCATATCATGTGCCTAGTGTGACCTCTCTATATCAATCCATAAATCGCTAATAACCATTGTGGTGCTTTGGTCCAAATGTTTTTTCTAACTCATTGTTTCTCCATATCGTGTTCCCAGTGCGACCTATCTATATCGATCCATAAATCGCCCTCTCCACGGTTTGTGGTCCTAGCTACATGCCATTATTTGTAGTTGCATGCCATTGAGTGTTTTTTAGAGTTGTTGTGAGTTTGTGACATTCATGCAAGAAATGAAGTCTTGTAGAGGAGGACTCATCAAACCGGCTATTTGAATTTCATTTTGACAAAAAACGAGTGGACATTGGTTGATAGGTTCACATAGGTAGTAGGCATAAAGTTTCAGGTTCATTTTGGGCCTAATAATAGACTAGTAGTGGTTCTCTATTGTTAGGACCGTAGTAGCTGACACATTGTCACACCTTAGATCTCAACCCGAAGTGACTCGAGAGCTAGAGTAAAATGCCAGTGGCAAGTGCCTCGTAGTCGTTAGTCATCACTCATCATCTTACATAGCTAAGTAGTGAGTGCATGACATGAGTGAGTGAGTGATTATAATTTATGATATTTCCAATATTTTGAATGAGGAGTCAAATTTTATAGCATAGGAATTTCAACAAAGAAATTTAAATTTAAATGGATGGGTGATTTCAAATGTTGCCCTTCTTTTGAAATGTTGATATAAATTATGTCTTTCTTAATTGGAAGGGTAAAATTCAGATTTTTTTTTTTTCAAGGGCAATTTTAACTTTACACTTCTAGGAAGGGCTAGAACCATTTGGAAGGGCCAACAAGGGTTCAAATTTGAACATTGTTTCTTAGTCAAATCTTCGGGTCATTATGCCTTGATATATAAGGGTCTCACTTGATGTCCCCACCAGGTTAGGCTCCGTAATCGAAGTCAGCGGGGTGAGGACCCTTCGGGTGGGCTCCCTGTGAATTCTTCCATGGACGTAACAACTCCTCTCCTGGATTGTGAACCACATTGAAAAACATTTCAAGCCCTTTACAATCCCCACATTAAAAATGCAAATTCTTATAACATAAAACTACTCAAAATCATTAATACTTTGTTTATTAATAAACATAAAAACAAAAAAACTTCAAAATATATTTTACATATTTAAATATGGATTTAAATTCATCTATAAAATCTTGGAGATATTGAGACGACTATTAAGAACTATTAAACAATATGTGTTATTTTTTTAAATAATCAGATTTAATAATGAGATTTAGTGAAAAAATATATAAATTATTAACCACGAAAGAATAATAGACTTAATTACTGATATTTAATTAAAAATAAATAAGAAAGGCAAAAGAAAGTCTTTAAAGTAATTTTTAGAGAAAAACAAAGTGTGTAAATCAAAATGTTATTTAATGATGAAGAATGTAAAAAGATGATTAAAAAATCCAAAATTGAATTTGGCCAAAATTTTATAAAAGTAAATATTAAAATTAAAAAATTATTTGGGAATTTAAAAAAGAAAAGTAAGGAATTACTGGGTTTGTTTTAGAGTTTTATTTATGTGCTAAAAATGCTTGGAGATGAGTGTTCTTAAATTACTATAATTTTGATGAGATAGAAGGTTGGACAAGTTCGTATTGTAACAAAAATTTTGAAACTAAGGTTCTTATTTTAGCTAAGTGGATCTTCTTCTTTACGTTAATTAAAAAGACACATAATTAATGACATCCTTGTAATATCTTAATTTTCTTTTATTCTCTAAATTTTCATCACACCACATCTTCTCTTTTAATAAATTTTAATATTTTGAATGTGATTTAAATTTTTCTTTCAAAGTATGTAAGTTTTATGGATTTTTTTTCTATTTTTATAAATAATAAAATAATAAAATAATAAAAAATGAAATTTAAAAAATAATTAAAGTTTGCAATATAAAAAAATTGAAATATAAAATTATTTTTGAAAAATTGAATTTTTTTTTAATAACAATTATGTTATTTTTGCTTAAGACTAAGAAGGTTTATTAAACAAATAAGTATAATCATATTAAATATAAATTAGAATTTCATTACTATATTTTGACATAATGCAAATGAAAGCACTAAGATCATTATGGTTTTTGTAAATGAAGAAGTGATGTAAAAGTAGTAAGTTATTAAATTGGATAAATTTATAGTTTATAATATTAAGGGTAGGGTGATTTTGTGAAGGTGGGTGTCTTTTCGGTGAGAATCAAAGGGAAAAACTTCTGGTTGGAGTTTTTTTCGGTCGAATTTTTTTATTTTCGGCCAAACTTTGTAAATTTTTCGGCGAAAAAATGAATCAACGTTTTCAGTTGAAAACAATTTTTCGGCCAAATGTTAAAGTTAATGGTGGCCTCGAAATATGTGCGGGGACTTGCCGGCAGGAAAAATTTCACGGCAATGAGAAGATTTTCCAGCCGAAATATTTTTTGGCCGAAAGAGTTTTCGACCGAAAGATGTTTCAAATGAAAAATCTATATAAGTATATGCCTGGATACTATTTCTATCGTTCATTTTTATGTTGAACGAAAGTGATAGCAACTCGACACACTCCCACCACCTTTTCATTCCGCTACAATTTAGCCACCCTACATCATTTTTTCCACCCTCTGCTTCAACTTCACCACTCTCATGCAATCCTACATTTGTTTTTCCACCCTCTCGCCAATGTTGGCATTCGTCGTTGGGGGTGGTGTTTGATTCCCACCACCAGGGTAACTTTTAAGGGAGAAATTTCGCCAATTGGCTATTTTTTGGGCTCTTTTTCAAAAAATAAATTTGCTATTTTATCATTTTTAGTCTCTAATATCTCCTATATTTACATAAAATTTGTTTTTTTATCATAATATTCACCAAAAATTACATATTTCAGGAGTAAATTGTATTTTTCATATTTAGTATTCGCCTACCTATCTATATACATTTTTTTTTCAATCCAAAATAATTGCCTATGATACTATACTTAAGTATAATATTAGAATCCTTAAAAAATACCCTGCCCACCACCCTCCTCGCTTTAGATTTTCTACCCTCCCACCACCTTTGGCACTCTGCAGTTGGCATTCATCATTCGTGGAGATGTTCGAATCTCAGTGTTTGGCTCATGGTGTTTGAATCTTAGCATTTGGCTCATAACGTTCGACTCTTGGCATTCGACTCTTGGCATTTGGCTCATGGCGTTCAACACTTGATGTTCGACACTTAACTCTGCGATTTGAAAGGTATGTCATAATACCCATATATAATGTATTCTCCTAAAGTACATCAAATCAAGATTGGACATTCCAAACAAGGATCATTTTAGGGGCGAAATTTCGCCCATGGGCTATTTTTCCATGGTTTTTTCCAGAAAAAGATTCGTCAATTTGCATTTTTTGAAGCCCTGTTTCGCCCAATTTTGATGGGGTAAAATTTTTTCACTCTCAAAATCGCCAAATTATTATATAAACTATATAAAATCCTTAGAAATTGAAATAATTTTAGAAAAATATCGCCAAATATTTTATAGTTGACATTTTAACAATTGGTAAGATTCACCAAGGTTTATACACTTTTAAATGAGTATAGCTCCTTAAAATTATCCTTGACTCCAAATCTTCTATTTCAAGCTTGAAATATGAGGTCAGATCCATTATGACAAATTTGGAGTTTATTATACCATTTTCATTTCATTCCTCTAATATGAAGTTTGAACCTGAACAAGTGTCCTAATAACATGATAGCTAAGAAATTAGATTGCTAAGAAAGCTTTTTGTAATCTCTATCGATGGGATAGCAATATATTGAGATAAAACCTAATGTAATTCACTTGTTATAATTTAATATTACTTGATAATTGGTAGCATGCATAAGGATCTTTCATTGGATGATGCCTAAATATCAAACTTGATTCTAAACAAATCTCAGTACTATTTTATGATTCATGATTTGATTACCAAGACTAAAAGATAGTTGTAAATATAGTTCATGTGAAAAGGAAAATTAATTGATTCATGAATTGCTTGAAGCAATCACTAATGTAAAGGTTCCTTTGATTTAAAAGTTGATATTTGTGTGAAGAAAATAGTCTATGGTAATCATTCGATCCATTGACTAGGTTGCCTTGTTGGTCATAAGCTTCAGTTACAAGTTAGGCATAAGTTTTGAATTCGATAAGCATTAGAAGATTCCATAACAGAGGTACTTTAAATTAATTGGCTACATTTATAATTATCAATATGATTTTCTAATGCCAAATGTGATTGTCATATAACAAAGGTGTTTCGCTGATAGTTTACTGAATTTGTAAATAGCCATAGAACTAATTTCATATACTAAACAATAATAATAAGGAACAAAAAGCGTATTTGGGCCATTAACACGGGGGGAAACAACTTGAATAGCAACGTACCACCTGACCTTAGACCCGAACATCCAAATCACTTGTCTTGATCACCCCCAAGCCTGGACTATGACACCGTAGGGATGAACAAAATTACTTATCACCAGTACCTAACACTGAAAACAATGCTTCCAATAGTACTATGTTTTGCCTTGAAATGGTCAAACCATTTCCTGAGAGTTCCATCCTTTTCACAAGGCCTCCTTCCAACATTCCATAACATGCTTTTTGGTTTTTCCTATGTAATGAACTACCATGTTTTCTTTCTTCACCTGCCTCTTTATGCATTTCAATTTTCCTAGGTCTTAATAATTGCCAATCCTCTTTCATCATTCTATTCCTTTTTCCATGAATTTTGGTCTCCTCCATGATCAACAACATGGGGTTTCACTTGCGACTTGTCTTGGATGGAATTTACATGTGTTCCTCTCCTACGGGGTCATAGTCCACTTTTAATCGCATTTTCTATTCAAGCTGCTTCCTTTTCTTTATAATTTATAGAAGTGCCTTTACATGGTTTTCACCATAACACCATATGGTACATGGATCCTCAAAATGTTTACATCACAATTTCTTAATATAAAATAAAAATAAATCTTATTTTAAACTTTCAAAGAATATTGTATTCACTCCTCCATTAAATTTAACACCATCCTCGATGTTCCTTCACATAAACCTACAACAACCTTAAACATTCCTTTGGCTATCTTTAATATACCATATTAATAGCATAATTTTCAAATAACGTATCTTACCCCTATCTTGAAAAGTTCTTACTAATTCTTTAAAGTGATACTATGTAACATAACATAATTGTTACATACTTGCAAACTGTCATCATCATATCCGATGATCCTTATTCAATATTTTATGGTCCAAACCTTTTTTCGTCTTGTTCCAAAAGCTACAAGCCACTTTCGCTAATCCTTCTTGCTTCAGCTTTGTGCTTTAAATCATCTTTATCAATAACAGAATGTAGCCCAAACCTGCATACACAAGTGATGATACTTTCATCATGCCATTCATCTTTAATTTATTATCATTTTGTTTCTCTTAAATGCCTTTGCCACACCTAACACGTATAATGCTCATACCGGCGGGCATAACGAGTCCTTGTAGCATTTAACTGGTTGTGTACAACCATGTGTTCTCTTTGTTTGCCACACCTAACATTGGGTAGTGCTCATATCAATGTTCTAGAAGTTATTTTTTAAATGTTTTTGGTGTTAAATAAGTATCCTAGTTTAAGTCAAATATTTTAATGTGTTTTTAGATTTTTTTTATTTAATATTTTTTTATTTTATCAATAAAACTAAGATCTAAAAATTATGTGCTCTACTTTTAATTTTTCAATAGAAAAGTGAGATTTCAAATATCTTTAATTCTTTATTTATTAAATGGTAATTTATTTATTTTTTTCAAAAAAAATATATTTATATTTAAATTAATTATTATATTATTTAAGTGTTTGTAGCATTTGGCATAGGGCATAATCTTAAAAACTCCAAAAAAAAAATGTATGGACCATGGTTTTTTTATGTGCACTGATGACAAGTTTTACATCATTAATGATTGATAATTGAAGGTACACGATATGGGTAATTCTAGAGAACATTATTAAGAACAAGTTTGATCCTATGTTACTTTAAGCAGATAGTGCATTTTAGTATATAATTTCTTCTTTTTAGA
Source organism: Larix kaempferi (assembly GCA_027924585.1). NCBI lineage: Eukaryota > Viridiplantae > Streptophyta > Pinopsida > Pinales > Pinaceae > Larix > Larix kaempferi. The sequence continues at coordinate 867,212 of BSBM01000914.1, read as the reverse complement.
ATATAGTGATTTTTAGGAAATAGTGTTGAAAATGTAGAGTTGGTTTACAAGTACAACTCTTATATTAGTCTCTTTAGGAAATGTTATATTTTTCACTGATGACCAAGGTTCAATTGACTAACTAGATGTATAATCAATTTTAGCTAATTTTGGTATGACTTTAGTTTTGGCTATTTCACTAAATGGAAAAAGAGGGGTCATTGTTCGAGGATTCATTGGGTCTCTCTTCGATCCAAAAGCATTTAAGAAAGTCTACTAGTGTAATTCCATCCGTTGAGGGAAGGACATTAGCATTGGAGTCTCTACTTATAGTCGGAGATGGTCGGATTCATCTAGATAATCCATCTTGTTGTATCATCACGAATCAAGTCAAAGGACCATCGAGGATTTGTAATGTCCCCAATTTTGCGTAAGGAAAATTGGGTAAGGTCACCTAGGCAAAAATTCATAAAATCAATATGATGGCTAAAATTGCCTAAGTAAATATAATAAGATCCAAAAATAATTATTAAAAGGATAACTAAGCCACAACTAATTCCCAATTTGAATTATGGAGCAAAAATAATTTTCTAGAAACTAATTGGAGAATATTTTCCCAAGTCAAATTGTAATTATGAATTTAAGTGGGCAATTAATGATTAAATTGGGCCAAAGGGTGCTCAAGGAATACATAAGGAAGTTGGTTAGGATGGAATAATGATGCTGGATAAAAGTGGACAAACTTGGATCCTAATTCTTTTTTTTTAAAACAGAAACATGTGAAAGGATTATATTAACAAAGGCTGTGCATAGCCATTCAGTACAAAAACAAAATCCAGCTCTCTGCATCAAAAGAAGGAAAATTGCAGAGGCTTATAGTATTTGTCCCTTGGAGTTCTACACTTTCAGATTTCCTAAAAAATCTATAGTTGCTGGTGGGGTAAACCCTCACAAACTGATTACATAATTTAAGGCAAAAAAAAATTCAAGATAAACAGCTGAGAGAACCTGCAAACAAGAGACTGCCATTATCCGTAGTTCTGTTGATGAACTGAAGCTACCTCAGCCATCTCCAGGTTTACTGTTGGGGCCTCCTGTACGCAGCTGCATTGTGTTTTGTAGACAAAAGCAGAGATTTTCGTTTTGACACTGTCAACTTTCCCCATTAATTCAATGATGTTCCTGTCAGTATCCTCCATGCGCGATTCCAGGCAGGAGAGCCTAGAATGAATATATTTATCTTCCAGAACAAGTTCATCAATTTTATTTTCTGTGTTGCAAACTGCAGCGTACGTCCTCGATAGATAAACCTTAATATCATAGGTGAGTCAACTCAGTGTGACTATCGCCTGCCTGACACCGTCCATTTCGCATTCAGCCGAGAGAAAATCACCTTCGAACAGCACTGTGGGTTCCTGAGAGAGACAGAGGCTTTGCAAAGCCGGGCCGAGAGCTGAGAATGAAGGGCAATCCATATTGAATACAATACCACCGACTGTCGCCTGGGGTGATAAATGCTCAAGCGTGGGGACTGTACAAACCACGAGGAGAGCACGTGGAGTGATGTGAGACTGCCGAGCCATGCCTTGGCGGTGGAGAGGGTGAGGACCATAGCCAACATCGCCACGAAGATATGGGCTGTTAGGCCCAAAGTTTTTCCAAAGTGGAAATTGCCTTGATCTCGTTTTCATTATGGTAAATGATATATTAAAGCTTTGTTTAGGGAGGCTTGCCCCATGCCTAACTTGACTCCATCATTAGCCAATGTGTCAGCAATACCATTGTGATCTCTTAGCACATGGTAGTAGAGTGTGTCCTTTGGGAGAGCAAGACGCTTAATTCTTTTTTGAATTCTCTGGTTTTTATCATTCTTGAGGAGATTGCCAATGTGCATAGCTTGAATAACATGCCTGGAGTCCCCAAAAACCTGAAGGCGATTCATGTTAAGGGTGGCCACTAATTCTAGAGAGTAGTACAAGGCAAGCCATTCTGCTTGATTGTTGGTGCTGGTGCCGAGTCCCCAAGAGAAGTCTACTAATTTATTTCCTCCAGGTTCAAAAATTACCCCCCCCGCACCTGCCACCCCCAACTTGGATCCTAATTCTTAGGAAAGGATAAGAAAGTAAATAAATTCCACTTTTGACTTGGTGAGGTTCCTTAAATCTAGGAAATGAGTTGGGGAGCGCTTGGGGCCACTTATTGGACATTTATGACCCAAGATAAGTGGGAAATAACCTTGTTCACATTCCCCCAAGGAGATTAGCACATTAAGGAAGGAATTTGGTCAATTGGAAACCACTTGCTACATGGTGGATGGTTTTGAGTAGCCCATGGTATATGCCACTAGTATTGACTAAGTGGGAAAACTAATATTGTTATTGGTTTTCTTTAGCCCATGGTTTTACTCTCTAGTATGGGAAACTAATCAAATTTTAGATTAATAAAGGAGGCAAAGGAGAAGGGAAAAGGCATGCATTTGGATATTGTTGATTTTGATGGGAAGCTTAGTGCTACCTAGACTTGGGTGATGCTCCCCTTGTCAATAGTTGGGTGATGTGCCCCTTATGTATCTCAGTAGCTAGTTGGATTTTCTCCAATTGGTGAAGTGGAGTTGAGCATCCTACTGTTCTCATGGTGTTGTATGAATCCAGTACTGATATTGGTTTGACTGTGTTACATGATCACAGTTTCTGCAGGTATTCTACATCTCTCTGGTGGTCAGATTAGGTGCTTCTAGTGATATTGAGCTTCCATACTCATGCTACCTACATATGCTTAGTTACTAGGCTAGTGTCACACATTTTCTCTCTTTTATTTCATGCAAGTATATTTGGGGCTTCTACAGTGGATCACACATTCTACAGAGGATTTGGTTCCCATAAATCATCTTCTCTCTCCTCTCCATATTCTCTGTGTTTCTATCATTGATTCTCTTAGAATCGATTCTGATGTACATGTTCCATACTACTGATATCAATAAAAGAAATCCCCCTTTGTTCATATTGTGTCTTTCTCTCTTTTGCCCTCTGTCCCCAATTTGCATATATTTTGACATATCTATGGAATTAACCCAATTGAATGACCAATTCGCATCTAATTGTCAATATGAATTTATGAATGGTTAGCCAACATGTTTTTAGTCCTTCCCATACCCTCCTTTAAGAATTCAGTAAAGGCCATACTCCATTTGGAAGCCCTTGTAAATTAGCTTCCTCTAAGCCAAAATTGCCAATTCTTCAATCTTGCTTCCCAATATTGCTTCCATTCATTCCTATGATTGTTAGTGGCACCCCATTGAACACCAGTATAGAGGAGATTCAACATAAGTCCTGGCTTCTACACCTTGCATCCATTGGTCTAACCAATGGAGGCTTCCTAGGCGTGATGCACTCCCGAATGTGCCAATGGTCAATGTGCTAGACAATCTACTGCTCACCAATGCCACACATGAAAAATTATTGTGCCTTGCATATATACATATTTTTGTAGGCCACCTACAACCATGTAATATATAACTTATGTCCTACCTCCATAAAACCGTACCCTTCATTACCATATTTCTCACCCTTTCTCTTTCACTAGCCAAATTAGACTAGCTTCCACTATTTTGGCCATAAATTCTTCTTCGGAGGTCCAATTCACATTATGAAAGTTGTTGCAGAAACCCGAGACTGTAGAATCCATCCCAAATGGTTTTACAGAAAATTGGATCTCCTAAGTACCATTTTTTGCCGTTTGAGAATCATCTCCCTGTGTTGTACCGATCTCCTGATTCCACTCCAAGTCCCTCCAAACCTTTCCCAAACCCCTCCAATTATGCAAGCTGCATACTTTGCAAAAGTAGAGTCTAGAGCCACTACAATCATCTCCAAGCCATCCCAAGCCTTCTGGAGTCAATCCATAAGCATCCTAGTACTTATTGAAGAACCTTTGGAGCTAGTGTGCCATTTTGGCATCCTATAAGTGGACCATAACCTTGTTGCAGATTTATCAGAGCTGTAGCAGCAGTACATAATATTTTTTGAGTTAGTGTTCCCGAATTTCGGTTGGGGTACACTACAGTGGTATCATATTTGGATCATCCATTGAGGAAGAAAATTGCATCCATGTCCTACTCTGATGATGATTCCTATGAGCTATATGAGGGTGATGAGAAGTATGATGATGACTATGATGAGCAGTATGAAGAGTAATGCAGACAGTATGAGGAAGAAAATGTCTAGGAGGTATCTTCTACAATTATCTCCCATCATATCACATTTGGAAGAAGAAATGATGGTTATTCTTATAGCCATATGTATGGAGAAGACATTAGGCCTTACTCTTCAAGGTCTAGAATGGAGAAAGTAAGGCCAGAAGAATCCTTTCAATATCTCTCTGAGTACTGGAGATTGAGTGAAGAGGTTTGGAAGCTCCCATCCTTCATAGATTATTGTAAACTTCATATTGCAGGTATATTCAAAGACCCCTACAGTAGATCCAATAAAGAGAAGGTTGCACATATGGTTGATGAGGTGTGCAAAGAGGTGAAGCATATGCTATTTCCAGAAGAGATCCAAAGATATTTTGGTGCTAGAAAGCGTAAGGAGGATGAGGATGATACCCTAAATCCATTCTCAATCATTTAATAGGACCATCATCCAATTGGTCCTTCAAGTGGTCAAGCAGAAGAAGAGTTCCATAAGGAGGAGCATAAGTCACTCCAAGGTGACTTTGAAAAAGTTGGAGATCCAATCCTTATTGATGAGGATTGTAGAAATGAAGAATAAGAATACACCACCTGTGTTCTTGCTGATGATCATCGATAGGAAACTCTTATTGTGATTCTGGATCATGGAGCAACTACTGATGGTTTCTCAAGCACTTCTAAGACACTTACCAATGGGTTTCATGATGGGGCCCTTACCGATGAGAGCCCCAGTTCTATAGAGGCATATACTGATGCATGTTATGATGAGATACCTACTGATGGGTATCATGGTGAGGTGCCTACTGATGGGTTCCTAAGGGTTGATTTGGTTCCTATTGATGGGTACCAAGATTGCATGGATACATCTACTAATGGATGTCCATCCCTCTATGTTGATGACATAGATATTTATATTGAGGATACTACTGCAAGCGCAAGTTCCCCCGTTCTTAAAGAATATGAAGATCTTGCAGTAGAAGAAGAGGTCCCAGGATCAATCTCACCATCACCACATGAGCTTTATGAGGTTGATCCATTGTTTGATGACGAGGATGTTGGATCCCAACCTTCTTTTCTTGTAAGGTAATTCAGGATGATCAAAAGGAAGATCAAACATGCCTTATCTTCTCCATGACAAACATGCTTCTGTGTCACATCGTTGTTGGAGAGCTGCTTCACTGGAAGATCAAAATTCTATTGAAGCCATGGAGAAGACTCAGAAAGCATTGTCCATGATCCAAAGCAACTTTCTTCAAATGCTTTCTGATAGAGATGATTTGTTTGAGTTTGTAGAGGTGTTGTATGGAGCCTCCTTGAACGAGGAAGACGAGAGATACAATCTCAAAGATGAGTTGATGGCCACCCAAGATTCATTGAGATTCACTCAAAGTGCCCTCTTAGAGTATCAGAAGCAGATAGAGCAAATTCACCAAGAGTTGCAGAGATCACATATTCCCTCCTACATTCCAGTTAGCCATTCTCCTTTGGTTGATGACATTCATAGTTATATGGAAAAACCCCATGAGGTGCATGACGACATGCATGTGCTTGAGAAGTTTTGGGATGCAGATGATGAGTTCCAAGCACATGTCACTTTCCAGAGTGAAACTGATCCCTCTCATGGAGTGAGTCTTCTCTCAATTGAAGATTCAGAAGAGCTCCTTAGTGTTGGACCATCCCTTGATGGAATTGATGCATCCACATATTTGGTGGATACTTGTTGCAGATGTTTGGTTCATCCTTCCTCATTCTACACATTTGAGGGTGAGCATTGGGTGAAGGGTTTCTTCTTGTTGGTGCCCAAGGATGAGCGAGAGGCTCCTACATTCGCTCTAGTTGATTTTACTGCACCATCCCCTTCCCAACATCATTTGAGGCATCCTATGCCTATTTTTGATGCCTCCATGTATAGAGGTGCATTGTATTTCCACCTATCTTCATTGAGTGGATCATATGATGGAGGCTTTCACCCTTGGATCAGTGGAAGATATTTGATCCATTGGATGAGTTCACATAGGGAAGCACTTTAATTTCTACTTGGATTAGTTGATTGGAGTGTCCTTCCATTCCATTGTTGGATGAGGAAACACATGCTTGTATTTCCTACTTGCATTCTCTAAGATCTCTTTGATGTATCATTTTCTTGTGAGAAGCATGGACATCCTTGTTTGTTGGATGATGCCTACTTTTCTTGTGGTTGGACATGGGATTCTCACCCTTGTCACTTGATCTTTATTGATTTCATCTTTGATTCTTGTGTGCATTGGGAACATAAGAACCTTCCTATGAGTTTGGAGAGACTTGATGAGATTCGGCCTCACCCTTTGGAGATGTATTTCATGATGGATATCCTCCTTTTGATTCATCCCTACCTTGAGGATGCATATTTCATGATGGATAGCCTCTCTATGTTTTGGCCTAGCTTGGAGGATGAAATACTTCCATTCAGTTTGCATCATCTAGTCATTCTTCATGGTGTTCTTTCTATCCTTCATAGTACCCTTCATGGTGATAGCCTCTACATAGCTTTGATGATGTTTGCGAGGATACATTCTAGACAGTGGGATCCCGACATTCCTTAGGATGTCAAGTTTCCACCCTTGGCACTGCCACATGGATACTTGCAGTGGAGACAATGGGATCCATGCATACTTTTTCCTGAGGAGTTTTGTTGGATGGAATTCTCACTGATGGGAATGTAATGCAAGAAATGGGACCCTAGCATTGCTTGTCTTTGGAGAAGCTATTTTCATGTTGGCTTGATGAAGCAATTCAACCTTTATTCACATGATTTCATCTACATTGTATCATGTTCCAATTTGCTACATGGGGAACACCTCTTTGGATGTACTTGTGGTTTTATTTTCCTGGTGCATTGGAGGATGTATCTTGCATTTTGTGTTTTTGTGGATCATTTGGGATCCTGGTATCATTTCTGCTTAGTTTTCACACTAAGTACAAGGTTGGATGGTGGTAGCAGATATAGCTATTCTTTGGGAGAATCCATGATTTCTTCTCAAGGGGTAGTTGTGGAATTTCATAGATACAGTTATTGTGCACATTTCAAGTTGCATTCATGGTATTTCATGTGTTGGTACTCTTATTAGTCTTGATATGGAATATTGGTGAGTGGTTATTGTTCTCTTTTTTCATGGTTGATGGAGATTTTTCCATATCAGTTGGTTTGCATGAACAAGCATGTAGTTGTTTGTCACAGACCCATGGCGAGATTCAGTTGCGGCTAAACAGAGTGGTGGAGTGATTCCATCATTGAGGAAATTGCTTGATTGGGATTAGTTGCATGAATTATCTCTAACTTGCTTGAGGACAAGCAATCTTAGGAGGGGAGGACTGTAATATCCCCAATTGTGTCTAAGGAAAATTGGCTAAGGTCACGTAGGAAAAAAATCATAAAATCAATATGGTGGCTAAAATTACCTAAGTAAATTATCCTAAGGTCCAAAAATAATTACTAAAACGATAATTAAGCCACAAATAATTCCCAGTTCGAATTATGGAGCAAAACAAATATTATGGGAATTAATTGGAGAATATTTTCCCAAGTCTAATTGTAATTATGAATTTAAGTGGGCAATTAATGATTAAATTGGGTCAAAGGGAACTCAAGGAATGGATAAGGAAGTTGGTTAGGATGGAATAATGACCGTGGATAAAAGTGGACAAACTTGGATCCTAATTCTTAGGAAAGGATAAGAAAGTAAATAAATTCCACTTTTGACTTGGTGAGGTTCCTTAAATCTAGGAAATGAGTTGGGGAGCGCTTGGGGCCACTTATTGGACATTTATGACCCATGATAAGTGGGGAATAACATTGTGCACATTTCCCCAAGGATATTAGCACATTAAGGAAGGAATTTGGTCAATTGGAAACCACTTGCTACATGGTGGATGGTTTTGAGCTGCCCATGGTATTTGCCACTAGTATTGACTAATTGGGAAAACTAATATTGATATTGGTTTTCTTTGGCCCATGGTTTTACTCTCTAGTATGGGAAACTAATCAAGTTTTGGCTTAATAAAGGAAGCAAAGGCACAGGGAAAATGCATACATTTGGATATTGTTGATTTTGATGGGAAGCTTAGTGCTACCTAGACTTGGGTGATGCTCCCCTTGTCAACAATTGGGTGATGTGACCCTTCCATATCTCAATATCTAGTTGGATTTTCTCCAATTGGTGAATTGGAGTTGAGAATCCTACTCTTCTCATGGTGTTGTATTGATCCAGTATTGATGTTGGTTTGATTGCGATATATGATCATAGTTTATGTGGGTCTTATACATCTCTCTGGTGGTCATATCAGTTGCTTATTGTGATATTGAGATTCCATACTCATGCTACCCCCATATGATTTATTTACTGTGCCATTGTCATTCATTTTCTCTCTTTTATTTCATGTAGGTGTATTTGGGGCTTCTATAGTGGATCATATGTTCTACAGAGGATTTGGTGCCCATAGATCATCTTCTCTCTCCTCTCTATATTCTCTATGTTGATATCATTGATTCTCTTAGAATATGTTCTGATGTACATGGTCCTTACTACTAATATCAATAAAATAAAGATCCCTTCATATTGTGTCTCTCTTTTGCCTATTGTCTCCAATGTGCATATATTTGACATATCTATGGAATTAACCCAATTGAATGACCAATTCGAATATATTTTTCTATATGAATCCAACACGTTTTTTATCCTTCCCATACCCTCCTTGAATAAATCTGTAAAGGTCGTACTCCATTCGGAAGCCCTTGGCAATTAGCTTACTCACTAAACCAAAATTGCTAATTCTTCAATCTTGCTTCCCAAAATTGCTTCCATTCATTCCTATGATTTTTAGTGGCACCCCATTGAACACAAAGAGTAGAGGAGGTTACACATAAGTCCTGAGGTTGGCATATTTCATCCATTGGTCTAACCAATGGAGGATTCCTATGCGTGATGCACTCCGGAATGTGCCAATAGTCAATGTGCTAGACAATCTACCACTCACCAATGCCACACATGAAAAATTATTGTATATTGCATATATGCATATTTTTGTAGCCCACCTACAACTATGTATTGCATAACTTCTTTCCTACCTCCATAAAACCCTACCCTTCATTTCCATCTTTCTCACCCTTTCTCTTTCACGAGCCAAATTCGACTAGCTTCTCCTGTTTTGGCCATAACTTCTTCTCCGGAGGTCCAATTCACATTAAGTTGTAGAAACTTGAGACTATATAGAATACATCCCAAGTAGTTTTACAAAAAAATGGATCTCTTAAGTACCTTTTTGGGCCGTTTGTGAATCATCTCCCCGTGTTTTCCCGATCTCCCAATTCTACTCCAAGTCCCTCCAAACCTCTCCTGAACCCCTCCAACTTTGGAATTGTTATTATGCAGTATGCATACTCTGCAAAAATAGATTCCATAGCCACTCCAAGCATCTCCAAGCTATCCCAATCCTTCCAGAGTCCAGCCACAATCCTCCTAGTACTTATTGAAGAACTTTTGGAGCTAGTGTGCCATTTTGGCATCCTAGAAGTGGACCATAAGCTTGTTGTGGATTTATCAGAGTTGTATCAACAATACATCAGATTTTTTGAGTTAGTGTGCCCGAATTTCGGCTGGGGTACACTACAGGATTCCCTATATCTTCTATGGGAGAACATCCATCTTGACCATCTGTTGGTATAAGCTTGTGTAAAATTCATTTATGTGAATATATATATCAATTGTAATTTTGCACATGTATTCAATAATTTTGTGTCTTCACACACTTGATTGTCTTTGTTTTGTAGTAGAGGAAGGTTTAGAAGAATATCAACATGCTACCAATTCTACAGTGAGTGGTGAAGGTCGAACAAGGAGGGTAATTGTTCAACAAGATGTGGGTAGTACACCCATAACAACTTATCCCTGTGATCTACCTGAGGAACTTCCATGGGAAAATTTTGTTCAACAATTGTCCCTTCAACGTTGTACATCTAACCATACGAAGTTGTGGGATGGTCTTGCTAGTTTGGATCTCCCTCTTGAGAGTAAACAAAGTTGGAGATTGTTCTGCATTCCTTGTATATCAGAGCCTTGGCCCATCTACAAATGGTTTATTGACTTCATGCAGAGGAGAAGGAATGATGTGATGGGTCCTGATAAGTGGGTCGATGTGAAGAATAGGGTGATGAAAGAACAGGCCACTTCAATTTTTAATTACAAAGTAGAACTAAAGAGAAAAATGTTGAAAGTGCAATATTTCAAGCATCTTCATCTTGCACTTTTTTTATATGATTGGTTCCTTGCAGAATATGGTAAATTGCCATGGAATGATGAGGTACCAATTTATTTTTCCAGATTTTTTTTATGTAGATTTTTTTGAAAATTTGAAGCCAGATTATACTAACATTCCTTTCAACTTTTATGGAGTTGGAAGGGTTCGAACGTATGATCGTAGAGGTGCTTTTCGAGATCCTTCAACTCCTCGACCTACGACTCTTTTGATATCTCACCCTGATAGGCTTGTTATTTTAAGATCAGATATGGAGCCTACATCCCAAGTTGGTATAGATGTAAGGGATGCTATGGTAGAAGTTTTAACAATGACATGCATATGAGTTGATGTTGGATTGGGTCGAGAGAAGGCTCGAGCTAGTTTTCATCAAAGGTTTTTTTATAAAACCAATGATGAGGTAGATGCAATGAGCCTTGAATATCTTAGGGCCTATGCAAAGGAATCTCATGATTCTGCATATGAGGTCCTATCTCATGATATAGAGATCAGATGAGAGGTTTGTGTTTATATGTTTAATCTACAATTGTTTCATTCATTTTGAATCTAACTTTTGGTTGTTGTATATCTATGGATTTGTATATTTATATATGTAATAATAAATGTTCATTTATTGCAATTTTCTAGATTGTTGAATGAACATGATTTTAGAGTAACTTCCTCTAATGAAAATGTAAAGGACATAAAGAGGTACATTATGTTAAATATCTATATTTATCTCTTGTAAACACATGTATTGTATGATGTTAAAAGTTTACTTTAAGTAATTTATGTATTTCCTTGTTATTGTGAACACATTTTGAAGTTGAAAATGGTTCTTTTCACAGGTTCAGTCAGGTTCGAAGTTTTTTTTTATGACATTCCATCTTTATCACATGGAGATGTAAGGAAACTTTCAACTTTTTACTTTTTATATAAAGTGTATCTTAATTTTAGTTTATTTTACTCATGGAGTGTTTTAAATTTAATTACATAATTTAAATTTCAGGAAAGACGAGGAAGTATTGGTGGTGGGGAGGCAATCATTTATAAATTATGATTATGTTCAATTTTATAAATATAAGTTTATTTTAGTTTTTTATTTTAGTTTAAAATTGTTTAATTAGTATGAAATTTATATTTCCATTTACATTTATTATGGTCATTTTTTACAAGTCGGTGGACATGACAAAGGGAAATGTGCAGCTGAGGATATTGATCCTCCTTTGATATAGTGTTTTCTTTGGCCTCCTTCATTATGTTTTGGAGTAGTACTTTGATTTTGTCATTTGAACTAGACTATATTACATATATGTGTTTATACATATATTGTAGTTATTTTGGACATGAGAACTGTAGTGTCCCTTTTTATAATTTTGGAAAAATTGCTCTTTTTGGCCAATTCGACCATTAGACTAGTTATGACTCCAATGCTCCCAAATGGGTCCAAATGATTCCAAATTGGGTATGAAGGTATTTGAAAGGTATTAAGACATAAAAATGAGGCTTATGGATTCTTGGACACTCTCAAAATACTTCTGCAACATTCATTTACAATCATGGAAAGATAGGGAAATTTACTAGTCAATTCGAGGTTCAAAACCCCCAAGGGTAGGGGACGAAGATGGATTCCCAAATGCAGTACGACCCTCCCAAATTTCAGAATAGAGACATGGATTAGTTAAAGGACTTAAATGAGCACCCAAATGAATCATTAATTAGTTCCTAAAGGCTGTTGCAACTCCCCTAAATCAGAGGTTTGTGGACATGTCTTCACATAGGGGGAAATTATAGGAAACTTCACTACTTGCTATGAAATTTAAGATTTATGCTACAAAGGATTATGTAATGTATATGAAATTTCTTTAGGACATTAATTACTCCCCAGACATCATAAAAATCATAGAGATGAACTGATGCAAGTTGAAATAAAGCAACTTCAATCTTTCATAACAAGATATGAGGAAATTGACACCATTTGTACATTGTTTGGTATTTTGACATAGTTTCACTTGGTATTTAGACCTGAGGATATTATTAGAATTAAATACATAGTAAATACATAATATTAAAAATAAATGGGGCCACAATATATTCCCCAAAGAGATCAACATCTCACCAAATGGGCCCTTCCTCCAAGAGCCAAAATATGAAGAGAAATGTGATAAAGGTGTGGAAATGAGTTGAAGAACGGAATATCACGAGCATACCTGTAGATTTAAACTGAAAAAAATGAATCCATTGTAGCTCCAAATTAAAGGTTTGAATGGCCTCTCCAATTTCCAATTAGGATGGGAATATTTCACCCTCGAAATTGGTACTAAGGCAAGTAGAGTAAACACTCCACAAGCATGGACAATCTATGCTCTCCAATATGCAAAATGAGAAATGATAAAAAGACACTCTCCTTCTTTGTTCTTGTCTTTTATAAACTTCTCAAGTCCTCCATGGGTCAAATTCTTTCCAAAAGCCTCATGCCAACTCAATTTGGTAAGAGATTCCAATGTGTGACACTTGTCCAACAATTCCTAGTCTCCATCTTCCCTCAATTCGAATGGGTGTCTCTTTGGATTCCCTAACTCCTTTGTGCGCCTTATTGGACGTTATTTTTATCCCTGACATGTCATATATGTCAGATGTCAGCATTAAGGTCTGATTTGTGTCATAAGTGTCATAACATCTTCATCATTGTTGTCATAGAAGCTAGGGAATCTAACCGAAGTGTCTCAATATCTCTCAAATGTCTCTTCCTCTTCCATGGAAGTTACTCTTCCACTCCAATTCGACCTTCATTGAGTCATGCCAAGTATATTGACCTTCCAACTCTCCAAGAAAATTATACTCCACCTTGGATTCGAATGGGTGAGAATAAGATGCCATGTGGCATGAGGAATCTAGCTTTGTGTGGGTCCCGCACCACCAATGTGTTTCCATGACCAAGTGCCACCTTATTTTCCTATAATAAATATTTATTTAACCCCTTTTAATATATTAATGTAAATCTAATGTCCATTTGTGGTTTTATAGTCTCCTTATTCTAAATCTAATGTTTCCACCCCAACCTAGGAAACTAGTAGATTGGTGGAATTTTCTCTTTTGAGATTTATTTGAATGGGGACATTACAAGAACTTTGTTATGTTTTGGATACTCTAGAGCATTTTGATTTTTTCATTTGAACTCTAGACTATATTACATATATATGTGTTGATACATATTGTAGTTGTTTTGGACATTAGAACTTTATTTTTGGATTAAATACATAGCATAATTTACATATGTGTGCGTGCATGTGTGTATTGAGTACATATTGTTGTATGATAAATATCATAATTTTTCATGATGCCTATGAATGTGTGTTTTATGATTTTGTTTCATAATGTTAGTAATATTATAGTGAACAATTTTGTTATGAGTGAATCTTAAGAGTTCATATTGTGTTAAATGGCTACAATGTTTCATAGCGTTATTGTAGACAGATGTAGTCTTGTATCATGTAAAAGATGAATCTCATTAAATGATCCAAAGCATGCAGTTTGGAAGTGTTGTAGACAATTTAACTTGTCTATTCAATTTTGACGAGTCTATTTCTTCAATTGTCCCTATATACAATGCTTTTTAGTTTGGTAGTGTTGTAGACAATTCCACTAGATTAGTCACTTTTTGAGAAGTCTCTATTTCTCTAATTGTCTTAGATACAATGTTTTCTAGTTTGGTAGTGTTGTAGACAATCTTGTATTCATGTAAAAAATGAATCTTAGATCATTGATTCAAAGCTTGTAGTTTGGAGAAGTGTTGTAGACTAGGTTAGTAAAAAGATGAATTTCATAAATTATTTGTACAATTTGTAACATATGTTTTAATGTTTATGTTTAGGGTTTAATTTTCAATGTTGAAATGGTTTTATGATATTGTTAAATCTCAAGTAATATGAAATGTTTAAATTAATTATGTTTTGTTAAAGACAAATCTCGTAAATGATCTTCAAAGTTTGTAGTTTGGAAGTATGTGTTACACAGAATTTTCGTCAGCTGTACAAAACCAAGTGACCTTATGTTGCCACAATCCCTGAAGCCACTTCCATGGTGAATGATCTATAACTGCTTTTCCCCGCATGTTTACCCTTTTTGTGACTTCAACGCGCTTTTCTCTACTAGAAACATGCATCGAAGTATATCAATGCATCTTGCTCTACTATCAACCCGCGTCGATGACTTATTATGCTTTCACAACAACCCTCGTCGATCCTATGTGGCGTATCTTGCTCGACCATAGACCATGTCGATGTATCCAGAGGGAAATAACTAGGGTTTCAAGAATCTTCTAAAGCAAAATCTCGAATGATCCTTTTTCCTTCCTATTGTTTTGGATCTGGCATAACTCCCACCATTATAGGGATCATATCTCATCCACTCCCCACACTTTTCTCAACCTCTCCTTATCCATATTGTCTTAGAAATTGAAGGCTTGGGCCATGGGTGAAGGGGGGATATTGGAAGTAGGAAAATGCTAGAGAAATTACTCTAGACTCCTAGAATATTGAGGTTTTGTATTCAAGGTGAAAGTGACCCGTTAGAGCGAGAAGAGCCCATTGGAAAGGAACTACAACACCAAGGCCTAAAAGGTTGTACTCTCTTTCTATATTTGTTAATACAATTGTATTTTCCTTCCCAGACATTTGATGTTCTTAAAGGTGTATTGTGAGATTCCTTGGTGACTTGCATAGGTCAATTATATTGTTTCTATTTCACTTGTTGTTGTCTTGTTCTAATCTTTGGCAGGTTCTTTTGCACGTGAAGCTGGATTGCGACTACTCTTGGATCGCCACAACGATTTCTATATCAGTGGTATGTATCTTCTATACTCATCCATTATTACTATTTCATTGAACTAGGTGAAGGTTTGTACAATTTGTCTCCTTTTGTTTTAGATCTAAATCATTAAGAATAGGGACCTTGATATTTGTCCGCATCGATCGATAAATCCTATAACAAAATTGGCGATGCCACTGGGGATCGCTCATTAGATATCCCTTGGTTCTATTGAAACTCCTTTAGATTTTGTCACTTACCTTGTCTTATTTTGATTAAATTCTTGCATCTCTGATTTTATAAGTGATCCAATACGGATCTGACATTCACATCCATCTGAATCCTTTGAGGATTGATTGCATTTTTCATTTTTGAAAAAAACCCTCTGTTGGCATTGACGCGACCTGTATTCAAACACAGTGCGTCAAATACGGGCCTGGGAAGCTTAGTGAACCGCGTTGAACCACTTTGGCACGCGGTTTCCCACAACAAACCGTGGTTCTGTGCAAAATGTTGTGCTAGGTTTGAATTCCCTCTTAAGGTTGGTTCAAGTGTTATCCTCAAATCTATACCTCGTGCGTCTCAGCTATAATATCAGTCTAGATATGCTATTTACCCCTCTTCCTTGCATTTGATTTAGGTTTCAATACTAGCTTGAGATTTCTTATTGGGTCCTTAGTAGTCACGCGGTTGTATTCCTTGTCTTGGGTCACATAGATCTCTTGTAAGGACAACTTGTCTTGTGGCTCTTACAAGCCTCAGATCTGCTTTGCTTTAGCCTTTGGATTTTTCCAAGTATTTTGTTGTAGAAACCCTTGCTAGTGTGATTTTGGATTGAATTGTTGTATGTTGTGAGATTGGTTGCCTGAGTGATTGCTTTTTATTTCCAAAATTTGCAGACCTATCTGATCTTTAGTGTCTTGAGATTAGGAACAAAGTGAGCAGAGTTATATTTGACTTTGTTGCAAAATAGTGTTGAAAAAGGAATTGAATTTTCATTCTCTCCATTTTTGAAGTATAGTGCTTTGATTTGTTGAGAAGGTATATCTTTTGGATCTTGAATAATTGTTTGAAAAACTTGAAAGAGATGGAAATTGTTTATGTTTTCTTCCCTTTTATCCTTTAAAAAGTCTTTGAAAAGAGAATAATTCTTAGATTGAATATCCAAGTTTGCATTTTTCCAGCATTTTTCAAGCATTTTTCACAATCGGTGCATGTTCCAAGGATCTTTGAAATTATTCCTTCAACTCCTTTGCTTCTTTGTTTGAAATTGAGGTGTTTTTCAAATTAAATGACTCCATTGTTCTTTTATTTTCTATTTGCATAGTCAAATCTCTTTTGAAAAAACAAAAACAAAAATTGCTTTGGTGTTATTTTGGAATTCTTGGGATTGATAGAAAGAATGTATTTTCATCCTTTGGTTTGCTTAAGAAGGAAAGTAAAAGAATAGTGTTACATTTCAGGAAAGGTTTTGTTTGTCTTAGCGAAAGAAGAAAGATCTATCTCCTTCCTATACATATATCTCATCAAAATAAGAGTTTGTATCTCATTTAGTTTTCATGCATGATATTGGGATGTGTCCTGTCAAATTCTATATGTGTCATAGGTGGTTCTAGATTACTAGAGCAAGCTTCACTTAGAATTTACCAAACATTGACAGGAAAATAGAAGAAATATGAAGAAAATATGAAACAGAACTGTTGGGTGTATTATTATCTTAATGAATCACCAAATATTTAATTATTGACCAGGGTTGGTAATATTAGAGTTGTGGCAAAGTATATGCTGAGGTAGAAGGGTACCTAAGACATCGGCTCGACCGACCTTAGAAATGTTTAATAATGAAAGGATCGAAAGATCTTTCAAAATGAAAAACCGAGTCAAACTTCAGAAATACAACTACTAAACTGATTAGACCTAACCAAACCAATAGATCAGAATAGTATCAATCTATACTAATCTACTCTATGAACAATAATTGAAAATATAAAAACAATATTACTCTAGGAAACAAAACTTGATCAAAAGAAAACTACTCTTTTTTTTGTAATATTTGCAAATTCTATTAAGCTAAAAGTAGTAAAAATACAGTAGAAAATACAAACTGAGGTGGTCTTAACAGTATCCACCTATGAGAACCATGAACATACGGGTCATTCAGACCGAGAGAGCTAAAAAAACCCTGATATCAGGGTGCGAAATCGAAGCCATATAGGCTAGATACAAATAGCATGTATGATGGTCAACAAAAAACCAAGAACAACAAGAAAAAACCATGCTAACCAGCGGCGTTGGGTGCCTCAGCATCAGAGGCAATTTCTTCGAGAATGGGGTAGTTGTAGAAGTTGTCGTCGTCCTCGTCCCGAGCAGGAGGCACATGGGAGCTCCTCACAGAGGTCCGAGTGTCGCTCACAGGCAACTTGATGGGCAGGGGGGAGGTCTTTTTGAATGCAGAGAATCCGCCATACGGCTCATTCCTTGTGCGTTTAGCAAGAATTGGCCCGATCATGGAGGGAATGGGGAAGGCCAGACGGGGAGGGTCCTTTCCTTTCTGAGAGCTGCTGTGGAGCTAAACCATGGTGAACCCAGCTGAGGGATTCTGAGCCTTGCCAGGAGTGGAGACCACGAGTCCTGGAGGGCTGGCCCTACTGGAGGACGAGGCAATGTTGCTAGGTGGAGTGACCCTGCAACTCCGCGCACTGGCAAGAGAGCCAAGACCAAGGGTAGTGGCGAGAGTACCAAAGCCATGCATGGAGCCAGGGGAGTAAGCCTGGGTGCCGTAGATGGGAGTCGAGGGCCAATAATTATCCTGTCTAGCTGCAGAAGGTGAAGGAGAGGGGCTCGACGCAGAGCTTCTGGGTCCAAGATCACAGCGAAGGTGGCGTGTCGGTGCATAAGAGTTCCAACCAAAGGCACTCTCCAGACTATGCAGAATGGCAGCCATATTTGGCAAAGAGGCGCTGAGAGACTGAGTTGCAAGCTTGGCATAGGCACAGTTTGTGAGCATGTCCTCCATTAAATCTCCCAACATATTCTTTGTCAACCAGTAAGGATCCTTGTGTTGGGTTCGGTCGTTGCTATTGAGGGTGTCGGCTATGAGACGGGCCTCCCAATTATCGATTAAACAATGAACAGGGGTGGAGATTTTCGCCTTGTATCCTGTCTTGCCCTTCTTTCCTTTTTGGGTTGCCTTCTTCTTGCCGGTGTTGGCGCCTTTGGGTCTACCCATTATGCCAGAGGCGCAGGGAGAACTAGAAGCGGAGTGGTGAGAGCACAAGAGGAGAACGCAATAAGCAAAAATGCAGGGCAGGGAGGGCCGAGGTTGGGATTTGATGGGGAGCTGGTGAGGCCAGCTAGCTGGATGACAGAGTCTCACACACAAAGGATCCATGAATTGATGGTGGACAGGTTGCATGAGGGAACGTTGAGGGACGACGAGTTAATGAGGTTGGAAACTTGACGTCACTTCACAATTAAGAAGGGCCTCCACAGAGTCGAGAGTGCCTCCAGCGAGCTCAGCGTTGATAGATGGCATGGGAATGTGGAAGCTAGTGCCATCGGGGAGGGGAGTGTGTGAACCATAAGCCCTCTCCTCCAAGTGCACTCTGCCAAGTCCTCTATTGTCACCCGCATCCGGGGAAAAGCAAACTACTCTTATGAAAATGGAAACTACTGATTAATTACTCAAACTCTAATATAGGAGTTAGAAAGACTAGTTACCATGAAATAACTATGAATGAATTCATAAACCTATATATGAAATGATTCAGTGTACAACTTATTGATGGAAAGACAAGAAACTATATTATCTTAAAGCAAGATTACAAACTACTTAATAAACCTAATAAATTCAACAGTTGAACTACTCAGGCATTGAACAAATACTCAAAACTAAGCTAAGCTACCTAATTCCATTCTCCTTGAGTATTTTGAGGAAATGTATCAAAGGTAATAGGAACTGGAGAAAATGTATCGAAATGACTTTCAAATGTGACAAGGAAACAAAACAGAAGTAAATCTAGTTTAACTTCTACAAAGAGATGCAAGCTAAAAAGTGACCAATTGCAATTGATTTTAAACATTGTAATCTATTCTTTATCCATAAGCAAATAATACTTAAAAACTCAAGTTATGCTACCTACGACTGAATTGAAATGAGATGTTATTAACAATTGATCTATTAAAAAGAAACCAAGAACATGTATTTCTAATGACTACTTTGAAATCAAAGGTATGCAAGTATGCAAATATCTATGCTATCCTACGAGGGTAAAACATGAAATATAGTTACCGACACAAATTCAAGGAAATCTAAGCATGTGCAAATGACTTGGAAATAAGTTCGATCTAGAAGCAAGTAGAAAACTTAATAAGGTTATTCTATTTGTGAATCAAATCCTATCCATGAACATCTTCATTAATTATGTAAATGAGAAGAGCATATCCTATGCTTGAACTGAGATTTATGATCAAACCATGAAAAACTGATTACTTTTAGAAATGAAATTACCAAGCTTTAATACAAAATCAACCTTGACAAAGATGAGGTGAACTAAACTAAGAATGAAATTGACGAGTTCTAGAACAGGTAACAATTTAAGAAATCAAAGATAAAAGATCAATTATAGAAACACAATCTGAAAAGTAAACTAAGGCAATGTTAAGGAAATGAACAAGAACTCAGAATGGATATGAAGCTTAATTGAAATTCTATGTAGTTCAAAACAAGGTCCTAATAAGATAACAAATGTTGGTCAACTACAGGAAATAGTACAATTCGAAAACCTAAAAATTGAACTCTAAACAAGCATAAAAACAAGACAAAAAATATTAAAGTCCAGATGACAGTCTGAAAGATAGTCCGAATGACAGTCTAGATGACAGAAAATGATGTAAACTACGAAAATAAGCAAACTAAATGATCCTAATGCCAGCTGGTTCGTGCAGATTAGTCTATGGTGCAAGCAAATCAGGAAATAATTTGTTAAATTGAAATAATGAGAAGCAACTACACTAATCTATATCTAAGGAAAGAAATCGTTCTCTATTGCATAATAAACAGATTTGAAAAGGTAAATGAAACTAATCTGCAGCTACAGTAACATTAACAAAGCTAGATCTGTGTATAAACTGAACTTGAAATACTAAACTAATTAAAATCTATCTAATTGCAATGGAAAAGCTAAAAGACAAGCTGAAAGGAACTATGCATAACCGATGACTTTAAATTCTGGAAATGTAAATTGTATTAACAACAAGAAATATGTTACAGGAAACAAAACAACACCATCTACAGGAAAACCAAATTAAATACTGAAAATGAAAACTACTTATCTACAGAAAAGAAATAACAAAATATACACAATGAAAAACCTTTGGTTGTTGAGGGGCCCTTCTCAGCAATCAGGGATTGTGTCTAACTCAGATCAATCACCAACAGAACATGAATTTACTCATCAACAACTAAAATCAGAGGCTTTCTATTAACTGAATCAAAAGTTACACAACGTTTTCTCTAGCTCTGCATATATTCTCCAACTGACTGCGTTTCTCAACCTGAGACGTCTTTATATAGTTTTTACGATGGGAGATAATGTTGAACCTTTCAGTGGTCGAACTCTCTAAAAATATGAGGTCTTAATTACTGAAGAAAACGGCTCAGTACAACACACAGGCCGTCTCCCACAATCCACGTGTGTTGCTTCCTTCACATGAACAGTTGGTGCGTTGATTCTCTTTGACGTGGGAAACTGATGTGTTGTTAGGATGGGCGAACAAGAACACAAATCTTCTATAACAAGGGCTCATGAACCATGAGGGACACATTGCCAACAGAACCCACGTCATGGTTTTTGTCTTTAGTGCCCCGAAATATTCCAACCAACGAATCCGCAGGTGTGAATGGAGGGCTGAACGAAGGTTCGAATGCGGCTGGGAGTCTTCATTGTGAAAGCATGTTTGAATGAGAGTCCATTGGAAAACCATAGCCTACAGAACAAAGTCTATGTGCCAAGCAGGTCGAGAAATGTTAAATTAACATTAATAATCCACAAAATAATGATAATCACTTAAGATTTATGAAATATTCAAATGTATTCAAACCGAGTTCAAATGGTGGTCTGAATGGCAAGAAGCATGACTTATCATATCAAAAATAGTGAAAATAATGCCAACAGAGCACGTTTAATGACCAAAAATGATTAAAAAATTGGGCATCAACACTCCCCCAAACCAGAGATATGCCAAGTCCCACTGAGTAAAGAAGAGAAGAAGTCAGGAAGAAGGATGAGCTGCGGCAGCAGCTTCCTTCGACTTAGAAGAGGAAGTAGATTTAGGCTTAAAATTCCTGGCTTGGGCTCTCAAGGAATCATGCCTCATCCGGAGAGAGTCATGAGAAGATGTTATGGCTCTGTTCAGGTCTTCGACACTCTTTACTTGTATACGCAGTTCCTTATTCTCTTGACGAAGATCAGAAATGATTTCGACATACTTCTCATTCTGGATTCTTAATCGTGCTACATCCTGGGTCAATCTATCCACGGTCTGATGGATTGGAGTAGATGGTTCTACAAAATACTCAGAATCTTTGTGAGGAATCGATCCATTTAGACATGTTTCGGGATCAGCAGAGGTGGTTCATTCTTTAGGGGCCTTGCCTTCAATGTGTGCAGGAGCAAGTTCAAAGACAGGATATTCAAGCAAACGGGCAGATACATTGGCCAATGTAAGAAGGGATGTTTCAGGGATAGGGTCATTCGTCTGGACGTCAAGGCTATCTGAATGCACCGACTGAATGACAATCTGAACAATAGACTAGACGACGGTCTGGTCGAAGGACTGATAACGATTTTCCCTTCTTGATTTAGTGCGTATTGGTGAAAAGAGTGGGGGTTTCGTGGTCATGTCCTCATGGACAAGCTCAGGAGAGGAGGGTGAATGGACAATGTGCATTTCTTCTGAGGTACCCTCATCAAACTGTACAGACTTAGTATCCCTTTTTGATTAGGCAGAGGTTTGAGCAGGCTCATCAGCACGAGTTTGAAATCTATGACGCTTTCGAGAGGCAGAGGCTTTGGCAAGGGGCTTCTTGACCAAATGGGGGTTCAGTACTCCAAACAAAAAACTTTCCCATGTTTGTCCCTTTTCCCTCAACTGGTGAATGATCAGGATTTTTATGAGGCAATGGTGGTATAAACTACCAGTGGGGTTAACTACATTTTTCCTTACTTGGCTCGACATTTTCTCAAGGCTCTTCAGAAAATAAAATGGGAAATTAAGAGCTTGGTCATTAACAAAATGAGCTAATAATCGGAGGTGGCCAGCTTTGAAGATGGTAAACTTACCTTCACAGGTGATCAACCAGATGATAACGGTCAAGGGCTCGAGGTACTCTGGCTTAATCCACTCCCGGTGGAACCCTTTTGTGCCTACAACATGTTGGTAGTCGAACCTGAGAGCAAATTCATGAGCCGTCTGTGGGAGGAAGAGGAAGAGGTGCTTGTGCCAACGGGCACCCTCCCTTGGAAGCTTTGTGGCCAACGCAATAGACTCCTTAGTCATAGGAAAGGTAAGATGGCCAAACCTAGCCGTTTTTCCCTCAAATCCTTTGGCAAATAGCAGTGAGATCTCGTCATCGTGGCCCTAGAGAATATGGAGGAATGGGCCCCAACCTGCTCGAAGAAAAATCTCACGGCAAGCTTTGAATTCATGGATACAGAGCAAATCCTGGTAGCTTCCAGGCTCATAGCGGATCGACATTGTTAGACAGAGGTAGATAGATGCAAGGGATACAGGGGGTTACAGGGAATGCAAGAAATTCGGCTTGATGGACTTAGAGGGGACGAGAGTGAGCAGAATGAAGGTAAAAATCATGCAAGAGTTGGTTTAAAATATGATCCACTTGAACGGTTGAATGATTGTGAGGCAGATATTTAGCAAGTTTGAATGATCACGCTATCATTCAGAGATCTTGAATTGTGTGCCATCATAAAGATGCGTGAGTTAGTGAATTTGTATGGTTGTCATATTCAACCATGTCCAAAGTAAACTTTGGATAGGTTGAATGTAATTTTCATCATGAGATTATAAGCATAGGTGACATAAAAGAAAACATGATGACTTTTGATTAATTCAATGACAGATTGCATGCATACAACTTAATGAAAGGTTAAAACCATAAGATAGCCATATAATGATTCTGAAAATCACAATAATGCATGATTAATCGATTCATTTGATGGAGTCGAGATGAGTAAAGGAATGAGATCGTGTGCAGAGATGACATTTGATTAATCCCTGGTATGGTTAGTCAATTAGATTTACCATCAGAATTCAAAAATTAGATACCTTAGCATACTTAATCATGTTGTTATAAGCCATGGTTCCATTCGCATCATCATTCGACACTTCATTCAGATTGTCATTCATTTGCGTCATTCGTCACTTCATTCAGATTGTCATTCGACCCTTCATTTGATCCTGCATACGGACCTTCTGTACAAAATGTGCTTTGCTCGATCTGACTGCTGCTGATTATGCATAGAATTTTTCTGGGGCTGCCAACACACAAAAGGACGATGTAAACTTGCTTTTCTGAAACTTCAGTCGTGCTATTCTTTATTTATCATGGATCAAAACAATCTTCTGCTACTTGCATTATTCCTGAAACACATATCATTTTATTAGAGATAGATGAACTTTTTATAAATACTCAGAAAATAAAGACAATTCTGATCCTCCCCCAAACCAAAAATATGGTGTGTCCTCAAGCCATCAAAGAAAAACTGATTGGTATTCAAATATTTCAATTAATAATTTAACCAATAACTCTAAAATGATGTTATTTTTGTAAGAAAAAGAAATACTAACTAATAATGGAGATGATTCATACATGCAAATTCATAAAAAAAAATAACAATGCTTAGGAATACCATATCAATAATGATAATAGAGTCAATGGGAAAAATGCCATAGGAAAACCAGTCATCCTTGACTAATTTTGAAAGATCTCTTGTCATCCAAAGAATATAGATAAGGTTCACCGTGGAGTTCGTTAGATTTCTATAGCTATGGGTCCCACTTCTAGGATACAACATCCTAGATATTGTTTGAATTAGATGACAAGGTCCAAGTCCAACTTATAGCCATTCTCTAATGACAGTATAAATAATTGGCCTAAACATGTATTTGTGTACTCAGGCTTTTTGATTTAGATGTTCCATGTGCATAGCAATGTATTAACCATATCTCTTTTACCCGACATTTCCCCCTGCCAGTAGGCCTGTTTAGTACCCCGACGGGTTTATCTTGGTACCGTGCAAGCATAGCCTCGGTGCCAGCGAACCTGTTCAGTACCCTGACGGGTTTACTTGCATTTATCGATCTTCCCTATTTAAGATTTTACTTAGCATGGACCTGCTACTAGCGAGCCTGTTCAGTACCCCAATGTGTTTGCTTCGTATAATGATTTTAGTATGTGGAAGTCGGTTGGCACTAGAGTGTATTAAGCTTGCTAAACACATAATTCAATTTTTTAGAGCGAACCTTATGAGTAACTTTATTTATAATAGCCTACATTACCGATCATGTCAAAAGAGAATAACCTAAAGTTGTCCCTTGACCTCTCAGTCTATATTCATCATAAAAGATTAGTAGTGTTCCCCACAAGTAGAAATATCACATACTCTTGGGCTACCTTTTAAAAAAATGCTTAAGAGACAAGTTTTGATAATGACTCTGGGATGAACTAGTAGTCCATAGGTGTGAAATAGATCTTTGAAAAACATGATGATTAAAGTAGGTCTTAAGCAACTGTTCTAATGATAAATCAGGAATGTGCATGTTTGAATCAAATACCATATATAGAAGCATAAAAATGAAACTAACAAAAAGAATCATAGAGGAAAGTGGTTAGAAATGATATATATAAATAACACTTTATCTTTTCACTATAAATTTTCAATTCTCAACAATAATCAAAAGAGAAGGAGTTAAGATGCATTATGAGTTTTTTTTTTAGAGCACTTCCCTTTTTCAGATAATATTTTATGAGCTGATTATAGAAATAAGGTTCTTGTAATCAAACTGCAAAACCACTTGTTAGATGATTCAAATTTATTAAAAAAAAAACATATGTACAAAGAAAAAGTCATATGGAATTTCTCAAAATTAGGGAAAGGAGAAGAGTCTTCCTGTTTTAATTGACAAAATTCCATAAGCTGATCATAAGAATGAATTTCCTGTATAAATGAAATCAACTGTTAGAAATGACTCTTATCTATTTAAATAAACAAAAATATATTTACATATATACAAATGAAGATAACCCGAAATAATTCAAGAACCAAGAGAAGGAGGAATGACTTCCTCTTCAACCAGCTCCATCTCCTTCTATTGTGAGACATTCTACAAAAAATCTTGTTTGGATATTGGTTGATGATAAAGTCTTAGTCTATGTCCATTTACAACAAAATATATTTGTGAATCATCGATTGTTTTAATTTCAACAAATCCATTGTCAAAAGCTGTAACAATTTCATATGGACCTATCCAACGAGTAGTTAATTTACCTTTAATGTTTTTGTGCCTTGAATAAAAAAGTAATGCCCAGTCTCCAGTTTTGAATTGTTTTTGTTTAATATATTTATCATGCCACTTTTTGCGTTGATTTTGTATTAGAATTGTGCATTGAATGGCATCTTGTCTGATCTCGTCTAATTCATTTATTTGCAAGATTCGTTGTTTCTGTGCTTCTTCCAGATCCATCCCTAATTGTGCAGCCATAAGAAAGGTTTTGACTTGAAACTCAATGGGTAGAAGAACTTGTTTACCATAAACAAGTTCATAAGGTGTGTGGTCAGTGGTATTTCTCCAAGTTATTCTATAAGCCCACAAAGCTTCTGGAATCCTATCTGCCCAGCCTTTGTGGTGTAACTGGATAGTCTTGGTCAGGATGGCTTCTAATACTTTGTTTGTAGACTCTACTTGATCATTGGCTTGCGGGTGATATGGTGAAGATTTACAATGTCTAATACCATATTTTTCAGTAAGCTCTTTCATTATATTGGAGGTAAACTGAGAGCCTTGATCGGTTACAATTTCCCTAGGTACACCGAATCAGGTAAATATTTCTTCATATAAAATCTACCATAGATTTTTCTGTGGCTCGGAATAAGGCTTTATCTTCCACCCACTTGGTGACATAGTCTATACAGACTAGGATGTACTTCTTCTTGCGAAACATAGGGGAAATTGGCCCAATGAAATCTAGAGCCCATTTTTCAAAAGGCTCAATCATAACTTGGGGCTGTAAGGGAATCTCATCGGATGGTGTAGGTCTACCCATTCTTTGACAACTGTCACATCCCTTGACATACTTGGAAGCATCTTTAAAATTTCTTGGCCAATAATATCCAGAGTGCAACACTTTGTATGTTGTTCTCTTATCAGAAAAGTTCCCACCACAAGGTACACCATGACATGCATTGAGGATCTCTGCCATCTCATATACTTGTACACATTGTCTAATAATAAGATCAGGACCAGTACGAAAAAGATCATTGTCCACCCAAGAATAATTAGAACTTTGGACTATGATCCTACATTTCTCGGGTGGGGAGAGATGGTTTGGTAGCTTTCCAGTTGCTAAATAATTGGCTATGTCTGCAAACCAAGGGGTTCCAACAGACACATCGAACAAATGTTAATCTAGAAAGCTATCATTGAAAGGACTGGCTTTATCGTCAATTTGAAGATGAGAGAGAAAATCTGCTACCACATTCTCTCGATCGGGATGATCAACAACAGTGATGTTAAATTCTTGTAATAAAAGAAGCCACCGAGTCACCCTGCCATTGGTGATTGGTTTATTCATTAAAAATATAATGGTGGAGTGATCTGTGTGTACAAAAACTTCGTATCCTGTGATATAGTGAGGAAACTTGTTAATAGCATAGACTATTGCCATAAATTCTTTTTTCAGTAACAGTGTATTTTGATTTTGCAGGAGTCAAATTTTTTCTAGCAAAATAGATGGCATGTGATGTTTGTCCTTCCTTTTGGCCTAAGACTCCTCCTATAGCCATGTCGGAAGCATCAATGGATATATGGAAGGGAAAGTACCAATTGGGGTCCCTAAGTATTGGTGCCACTGATAGCTTTTCCTTTAAAGTTTCAAAGGCATGTTGACAAGGTTCAGACCATTGAAAATCTGTATCTTTCATGAGTAATTTGAACATAGGTGCAGCTATCTTGGTAAAGTTTTCAATAAAATGTCTGTAATAGCCTGCATGGCCAAGAAAGATCCTTACCTCCTTCTGAGTTTTTGGAGGAGGAAGATTATCAATTATTTCTATCTTGGCAGGATCCACCTTGATTCCTTGAAGAGAGACATGATGTACCAAAACTATACCCTCGGTTAGTAACATTTTACATTGTTCATGACTAAGGGCTAAGTTCGTTTCTTGGCACTGAATAAGAACTGTTTCAAGGTTATCAAGGGCTTCTTGGAAGGTATTACCATAAACTGTAAAATCGTCCATATAAACTTCTACACAGTCATGTATGAGGTCAGTGAACATTCCTAAGACTGCACGTTGGAAAGTGGTAGGTGCATTACATAGGCCAAATGGAAAAAATCTATAGGAATATGTCCCCCAAGAACAAGTAAAGGTGGTCTTGTCTTGATCCTCACGTGCTACTAATATTCGGTTGTATCCACTATACCCATCGAAGAAAGAAAAGTATTGTTTCCCTGACAAGGTATCTAACACCTAATCAATGAAAGGTAAAGGGAAGTAATCCTTAAGAGTGGCCTTGTTCAATTCTTGAAATTCAACACATATACGCCATTTCGCTATAACTTTCTTTGGACCTAGTACCAGAGGAGACACCCACTTACTGTTAGAAATTCGGTAGATGAAACTAGCATTGAGGAGTTTTTGTAATTCATCTTTAACTATATCCTTTAGGGATGGATTCATTCTTCTCTAGGGCTGCTTGACAAGAGGTATGTTTGAATCTGTGTAAATGTGGTGAATACAAGTATCTGGGTGTATACCCTTCATATCGGTGTATTCCCATGCAAATGCTCCAGTTTGGATTTTGAGAACTTTTAATAATTGTTTTTTCTGACTCTCATCTAAAACTGCATTTATATGTAGAAACTTTTCAGGATTGACCTCACAAGGTATGGTATAGGATCCTATATGTTCTTCGATTGTAAATACACAAGGTGTACTTGAAAATGTGGAGAGGCTCATGTTTTCTTGGAATTCATCTCCAAAGATTTGGTCAAGTTGGGAAAAAGACTGAGGAAAGTCTATACATGTTGTGGAAGAGACAAATTGGTTCAACACATTCTTGATATTTTGTTCTTGAAGTGCCCAGGAGAAATCACTAACAAGGGAAAGTTCTTCCAAGTTCTCATCCCCAAAAGGACAATCTAACCAAAATAGGTTTTAGGTTACTGGTTGTGCTGGTGGGTATAGTGCAAGTTTCCTTGTAGATAAACCATCAGAGATGATCATCTCTCCATCCCTACATCCTATAAATGCATTAGTAGTGGTTAGCCAAGGTCTTCCTAAAATAATAGGGTGTCCTTTGGAAGGTTCCTTTGATTCTATGACCATAAAGTCCACAGGATATTCCCATGAGGCCACTGATACAATGATATCATCTAAGATTCCAGCAGGCTACACCATAGTGCGATCTACTAATTATAGCATTGTTGGGGTAGGGTGGAGAAACTGTCCTAGATGGAGAGTTTCTAAAACTGTGGTAGTTATCAAGTTAATAGCAGCCCCTAGATCAATAAGTGTGTTTCCTATAGCAGTGTTATTGATGATAACAATTACCATAGGATTTCTCGGATTTGTATACTTTGGAATTCTAGGTTGGTTTGCTATGTAATCTGGCATTTCACCTATGGCATGAATTGTCAGAGGGTCTTTTTGCTTCTTACTTGGTCTTTTAATACATAGTTCCTTTATCACTTTACTATAAATAGGTATATCTTTAATGGCTTGTAACAAAGGGATCTTGATACAAATATTTTTCAATTCGTTAATGATATCATACTCTGGATAAGTTGCATGTTTCTCTAATACTAGATGCTCCGGATATGGGGGTAATTTTCCTCCTGTAATTACTTCTTCCTGAGAGGGTTCATGTGTTGGAACTTTTGGAATAACTACATTTTAGAAAATGGAATCATTCAAGGTTTTAGTCGGTATGTCTTCTTCTTCATTCTCTTCATGAATAACAACTGATTATTTGAGTTGATCTTGCAGAACTCTTCCAGACTGCAGTTGAATCTCATGCACTGGTGCGATAGAAATGGCATATGATGGAAGAGCTAGCAACCCAATGCTGTTAAGATCTTGAGTTGGTTTATTGTTAGTATTTGGTATCGGTTGTGTAGGCAATATTGTGGGTCTTGGAGGATTCATATTCTGGAAATGGTGAGGTTGATTTGTGATAGGGGGTAGTGAAGGAGGTACAAATCCAGGCAAGAGTTGCTGGAAATTAGGTGGGTAAGGATAGTTAGGAATAGGAGGAGGTGGTTGAGCATATGTGTTGGTGTCCATTTTTGTCATAATTTTTTATAAGTAAATATGCTCTGATTGGCGTTATTTTCACTATTTTGATATGATAAGTCATTCTCCTTTCCATTCAGACCATCAATCAGACCCAGGTATGAATGCATTTGCATATAACATGAATCTTGGTTGAATATCATCATTTTTATGGTTTATTAACAATTATCTCACATTTATAGACGTGCTTGGCATTTAGTTTTTGATCTACAGGTTGTGGTCATCATTCGGACCTTCATTCAGCCACCGTTCACGCCGAAGATGCCCAACTGCATTCGAACTGCCGTTCAGCCCTCCATTCACACCCGCGGAATTGTTGGTTGAGATATTTCGGGGCATTAAAGACAAAAACAATGATGTGGGTTCTGTAAAGGACCTGGCCCTCATAGTTTGTGAGCCTCCATTCTAGAAGATTCGCTCTCTTGTCCACCTAGATTGACACTGCATCACCTGCCCATGTCAAGGATAACTAATGCACAACTGCTCGTGTCAAGGAAGATCAACGCCTGTGGACTCAGGAAGACGTCTTGTGCGCAGTCGTAAACCACCCTGCAGTTGTTCTACATCCATTAAGACCTCTATTTTTAGAGAGGTCGACTACGACGACCTTCTCCCTTGTTGTAAAACTTATATAAAGACGTTTGCTGTGAAGAAACGCAACACACATATATCGTAGCATACATAGATGATAGCAATAATTTTTATAGAGACACTATGTAATCCTTTTTTTTTTTCAGTTAACGGAAGTTCCAGATTCTAGTTGTTGATGTTCTATTGTTGGTGAATAACTTGAGCTAAGCTTCAATCCCTGATTGCTGAGAAGGTCCCCTCAACAACCAGAGGTTTTGTGTATATTCTGTATTTCTTTCCTGCAAATAGATAGTTTATTTTTCAGTACATGTGTTTGATTTTGTTTCCTGTAGATGTTGTTTTATTTCCTATTGCTAAGTTAATTTGTATTTTTAGAATTTAGAACGACTGGTCATGCATAGTTCTTTAAGTTTGCTTTCAGTCTTGTCATTTGCAACTAGATAAAGCTAGCTAGTTACTGTTTCAAGTTTAATTCATAGTTAGAATTAGTTCTGTTAATATTTTCCTGTAGCTGTAGATTAGTTTGATTTACATCTCAACCTTGTTTTATCATGCAATAGACATAGTTCGTTTTCTTAGATAATGATTAGTATAGGTTGCTTCTTGTTACTCCAACTTTAAACAGTCTATTTACTACTTTCCTTACATTGTAGGTTCATATGCATCAACCAGCTGGCGTTAAGATCATTTAATCTGCTTCTTTCCTTAGTTTCTATCGTTTTCTTCCATCAGGACTATCATTTGGACTATCTTTTAGACTGTCATTCGGATCGTCATACGGACTTTAATATTTCCTGCATTGTTTTTATGCTTGTTTTAGAACTCATTTTCTTAGGTTTTTGAATTGTAATATTTCTTGTATTTAATTAGCATTCATATATGTAATTAGGACCTTGTTTTGCACTACATAGAGTTTTAATTAAGTTTCATACTCATTTTTAGTTTTCATTCCATTTTCTTAACTTTACTTAGTTGCTTCTCAAATTATGTTTCTTTCATGTCTGATTTATTAATATTTTACTATTCTAGAATTTATCAGTTTCATTCCTAGTTTAGTTTACTTTATTCATGTTAAGATTGATTTCGGATTGAACTTAGTAATTTCATTCTCCCAAGCACATTAGTTTTGATAGTTTCTTAGTTCAAGCATAGGATTTGCTTCTCTCCTTCACATAGTTAATAAAATGTCCATAGAATAGGATCTGATTTAGAAATAAAATATCTTTATCAAGTTTTCTACTTGCTTCTAAATCAAATGCATTTTCAAGTAAATATCTTTATCAAGTTTTCTACTTGCTTCTAAATCAAATTCATTTTCAAGTAAATATCTTTATTAAGTTTTCTACTTGCTTCTAGATTACATTTGTTCCATGTCATTTGCTTATGGATAGAGAATAGACCATAATGTTTAAAGTTTGTTGTAATTGGACACTCTTTAGTTTGCATCTCTTTGTAGAAGTTAAACTAGATTTGCTTCCATTTTGTTTCCTTGTCACATTTGAAAGTCATTTTGATAGATTCTCTCATGTTCCTATTACATTTGATACATTTCCTCAGAATCCCCAAGGAGAATGGAATTAGGTAGTTTAGTTTGATCTTGAGTTGAATGCACGAATAATTTTTGAATTCATTAAGTAGTTTGTAGTTTTGCTTCAAGTTAATAGGGTCTCTTGTTTCCATAGTTAGTTTCAATCGAATCATTTTATAGATAGGGTTGTAAACTTATTTATAGTTGTTTTCTAATTCCTAACTAGAGTTTGAATCATTAATCAGTAATTTCTATTTTCATCAAAGTAGTTCTGTTTTTTATTAAGTCTTGTTTTTAGAGAAATATTCGTTGTTTTTATCTTTTCAGTTATTATTCATAGAGTAGAGTAGTATAGATTGATACTATTATGATCTATTGGCCTAGTTAGGTTTAATCAAGTTTAGTAGTTGTATTTTTGAAGTTTGACTCGGTTTTTCATTTTGAAAGATCTTTCGATCTTTTTGTTATTAAATATTTCCAAGGTCGGCCGAACCGATGCCCTAGGTACCATTCTACCTCAACATATACTGTGCCACAACTCTAATATTACCAACCCTGGTCGATAATTAAATATTCGGTGATTCATTATATATTAATACACGCAACATTTTGGCGCCATTGTCGGGGAGTCATAGATAGGTAGATCGATAGAATTTAGTTCTAGATAGATAGAATTCAGTCATAGAAAGAATTTTCTCTTAAAAAATTAGTGATAGATTGAATTTCCCTTTTGAAACTTAGAAATAGGTTGGTGGCGGGTGAGCGGTAAGACGAGAGGTAAGAACTTGCGCATATGTTATAACAGGCATTCCCAAAACCCAGCAATAGTAGTTATGCCATTAGAATTTATTTCAGTTATAGCTTTGTTTTCATGAATAGGTCTAGAGACTCAAAAGGTATATACATTAAAACTATCCTTCCTACTAAAATCCCTACTAAATTTCTTACTAACCTCTACGGGGGGCATGCCACCCCAACTACTAACTGAGCAGAAATGTATCGGAAGAAACCTAAAGGGGATAGTCCTACTTGGAAAGCTAATGAAGTCCTTTCTGGAAGTCATTTAGGGGAAACCATAGAGACATCAGAAAAGTCTGTTCATAAAGAAATTCCACTAGAAGAACCTCAAGCTCATATTGAGACTGAACTTAGACAAGAGGAAACACAAAAGGATAAAACATCAGAACCTCTCAATCCTCCATTAGTTCAAAATCCCAAAGACACTACCTTTTCAATAGTAGGAGGTCCAAACTTAGTAGAATTTGTTGATCCTACACATGTAGACGCTCTTTTTTCTGTGAACATAGTTGTTTCACAAATTGAGACAACAACTGTAGGACCTTCAAAATTGGACTCCCACATAGCTGATAATTCTTCTCCTAAAAAGAGGAATATTTTCCCTGAAACAGAGCGTTGGGACATCCCATATTCACTAAGAAAGGAACCACCTAGGTATTCTCTCTTTGGCAATCGATTCTTCATGGAGGATGAAAACGAAGATCATTTCCGACAAGAGGAACAAGAGGAAGAGGTTAGAACTGAAGGTACTTTTGTGTTCCCTATCCTAGACACTGCATAATATGTAACCATGAAAAATATTCCTCCCTCCTCACTACCAACCTTTTATGGGAAGAGTAGTGAGGATCTGGATACATTCTTATTCGAATTTGACATTTTGTGTAGGAGTTATAACTACCTACAAGATGGCAAAAAGCTAAAACTTTTTGCTGCCACATTAAAAGATTCTGCTCTTTGATGGTTTATGGGGTTAGGAGAATCCAATATTAGAACTTGGGAAGACATGAAGAATGCATTTCTATGGAAATATCAGAATTACTATAAACCTAAGGACTCTCACAATGACATTTTCAAAATACAACAACTCGAAGATGAGAGCCTAGAATACTATCTCGAAAGATTTAACTATGTATTGCATAAATCCAAATATAGTGATCTCCGGGAAGATGCAGTAAGAACACTCTTCCTCAAGGGAATCTCAGAAGAATTCTTAGAAAACCTTAATCTCATGGAAGCATGAGACATCTCTCATAAGTATTTTGCACAGATTTGTGAGCCATGTAGGAATTACTCTAGGAGCAGAGGGAAAAGTGGGAGACACTTTCGAGAATCTTATGCTAGGAACCTAAAAGGAAACACATCCGGTCCTGGTGGAGTTACAAGGGTAGAGTTGGGAAACCTATTGGAAAATTTCAAAACAGATATATTAGTAGCCATGGGTTCTCAATTAGATGCATTACAAGATAAAAAGAGACAGGATGAATAGCGTGCAACAATGAGTGTTTTTTGTCCTAGGTGTAGAAATAAACATCCCCAATGAGAATGTCCATTGAATAATGTTTCAGTTTGTCACCTTTGTACAGAAGAACATCCAACTGATAATTGTGCATCGTTGCCTGGGTTGCAAGCTGCATATAAGAGTGGAAAATTTGGTGAAACATCTAGGAGGCCCTGGAAACCTAGAGATCAATCATCATACCGGGATTCATCATCACAATTTCCACCCTATTACTATCCTTATCAACCTCCTCAATAGTGGAACACTTTAGGTTGGAAAAATTGGCCACCGCAGTACCCTCCTCAGAATTCTCAACAACAAAAATGGCCACAGGGATGGAGAGGAAAATATTATGCTCAACCACCTCCTCCTATGCCTAACTATCCTTACCCACCTAATATCCAACAACTTTTTCCTAGATTTGTACCTCCTTCACTACCCCCTATCACAAATCAACCTCACTATTTCCAGAATATGAATCCTCCAAGATCCACAATATTACCTGCACAACCGATACCAAATCCTAACAACAAGCCAACTCAAGCTCTTAATAGCATTGGGTTTCTATCTCTTCCATCATATGCCATTTCAACTGCACCAGTGCATGAGATTCAAGTGTGGTCTGGAAGAGTTTTGCAAGATCATCCCAAGTCGTCAATTGTTATCTGAGAAGAGAATGAAGAAGAAGACATACCTAATGAAAATTTGAATGATGCCATCCTTGAAGACGTGTTATTCCTAAAGCTTCAACACACAACCATCCTCATGAATAAGTAATTCCAAGAGAAAAAGCACCCCCATATCCGGAGCGTCTAGTAATAGAAAAACCTGTAACTTATCCAGTGTACGATATCATTAATGAATTGAAAAATATTTGTATCAAGATCCCTTTGTTACAAGCCATTAAAGATATACCTATTTATAGTAAACTGATAAAGGAACTTTGTATTAAAAGACCAAGTAAGAAGCAAAAAGACCCTCCGACAATTCATGTCATAGGTGAAATGCCAGATTACATAGCAAACCAGCCTAGAATTCCAAAGTATACAAATTCGGGAAATCCTGTGGTAATTGTTATCATCAATAACACTGCTATAGGAAACACACTTATTGATCTAGGGGCTGCTATTAACATGATGACTACCACAGTTTTAGAAACTCTCCATCTAGGACAGTTTCTCCGCCCTACCCCAACAATGCTAGAATTAGCAGATCGCACTATGGTGCAGCCTGCTAGGATCTTAGATGATATCATTGTATCAATGGGCTCATGGGAATATCCTGTGGAATTTATGGTCATAGAATCAAAGGACCCTTCCAAAGGACACCCTATTATTTTAGGAAGAACTTGGCTAACCACGACTAATGCATTTATAGGATGTAGAGATGATCATCTCTGATGGGTTATCTACAAGGAAACTTGCACTATACCCACCAGCACAACTAGTAACTGAAAACCTGTTTTCGTTAGATTATCCTTTTGGGGATGAGAACTTGGAAGAACTTTCCCTTGTTAGTGATTTCTCCCGGGCACTTCAAGAACAAAATATCGAGAATGTGTTGAACCAATTTGTCTCTTCCACAACATGTATAGACTTTCCTCAGTATTTTTCCCAACTTGACCAGATATTTGGAGATGAATTCCAAGAAAACATGAGCCTCTCAACATTTACAAGCACACCTTGTGTCTTCGTTATCGAAGAACATCTAGGATCCTATACCATACCTTGTGAGGTTAGTTCCGAAAAGTTTCTACATATAAACGTAGGTTTAGATGAGAGTCAACAAAAACAATTACTAAAAGTTCTCAAAAGTCAAACTGGAGCATTTGCATGGGAATACACCGATATGAAGGGTATACACCCAGATACCTATATTCACCATATTTACACAGATGCAAACATACCTCCTATCAGGCAGCCCCAAAGAAGAATGAATCCATCCCTAAAGGATATAGTCAAAGATGAATTGCAAAAACTCCTTAATGCTGTTTTCATTTACCCAATTTCTAATAGTAAATGGGTGTCTCCTCTGGTAGTAGTTCCAAACAAAGTTACAGGGAAATGGCGTATCTGTGTTGACTTTCGAGAGTTGAACAAGGCCACTCTTAACGACTACTTCCCTTTACCTTTCATTGACCAAGTGTTAGATACCTTGTCAAGGAAACAATACTTTTCTTTCCTTGATGGGTATAGTGGATACAACCAAATATTAATAGCACCTGAAGATCAGGACAAGACAACCTTTACTTGTTCTTGGGGGACATATGCCTTTAGAGTGTTGCCATTTGTCCCATGTAATGCACCTGCCACCTTCCAGCGTGCAGTCCTATAAATTTTTTCCGACCTTATACATGACTATGTAGAAGTTTATATGGATGATTTTATAGTTTATAGTAATACCTTCCAAGAAGCCCTTGATAACCTTGAAATAGTTCTTATTCGGTGCCAAGAAACAAACTTAGCCCTTAGCCATGAAAAATGTAAGATGTTACTAACTGAGGGCATAGTTTTGGGACATCATGTCTCTCTTCAAGGTATCAAGGTGGATCCTGCCAAGATAGAAATAATTGTTAATCTCCCTCCTCCAAAAACTATGAATGAGGTAAGAAGATTTCTTGGCCATGCAGGTTATTATAGACGTTTTATTGAAAACTTCACTAAGATAGCCGCACCTCTGTTCAAACTACTTGTGAAAGATACAGAATTTCAATGGACTGAACCTTGTCAACTTGCCTTTGAAACTTTGAAGGAAAAGCTATCAGTGGCACCAATACTTAGGGGCCCCAATTGGTCCCTTCCCTTCCATGTATCCACTGATGCTTCCGACATATCTATAGGACCAGTCTTAGGTCAAAAAGAGGGACAAACATCATATGCCATCTTTTTTGCTAGTAAAAATTTGACTCTTGCAGAATTGAAATATACTGTTACTAAAAAAGAGTTTCTGGCAGTAGTCTATGCCATCAACAAGTTTCGTCATTATATTACATGATATGAAGTTTTTGTGCACACAGAGCACTCCGCCATTAGATTTGTAATGAATAAACCAATCACCAATGGCAGGGTGACTCGGTGGCTTCTTTTGTTACAAGAATTTAACATCACTGTTGTTGATCGTCCCGGTCGAGAGAATGTGGTCGTAGATTTTCTCTCTCGAATTCAAATTGACGATAATTTCGGTCCCGTCGATGATAGTTTTCCAGATGAACATTTTTTCGCTGTGTCTGTTCGAACCCCTTGGTTTGCAGACATATCCAATTATTTAGCAACTAGAAAGCTATCGAACCATCTCTCCCTACCCGAAAAATGTAGGATTATAGTTCAAAGTTCTAGTTATTCTTGGGTGGACAATGATATTTTTCATACTAGTCCTGATCTTATTATTAGATGATGTGTACGAGAGGATGAGATGGCAGAGATCCTCCATGCATGTCATGGTGGACCTTGTGGTGGGAATTTTTCTGATAAGAGAACCACTTACAAAGTGTTGCACTCTGGATATTATTGGCCAAGCATTTCTAAAGATGCTGCCAAGTATGTCAAGGGATGTGACAATTTACAAAGAATGGGTAGACCTACACCATTCGATGAGATGCCTTTACAACCCCAGGTTATGATTGAGCCTTTTGAAAAATGGGCTCTAGATTTCGTTGGGCCAATTTCCCCTATGTCTCGCAAGAAGAAGTACATCCTAGTCTGCACAGACTATGTCACCAAGTGGGTGGAAGCTAAAGCCTTATTCCAAGCCACAGAGAAATCTATGGTAGAGTTATATATGAGGAAATATTTATCCGATTCGGTGTACCTAGGGAAATTGTAACCGATCAAGGATCTCCATTTACCTCCAAGTTGATGAAAGAGCTTACTGAAAAATATGGTATTAGACATTGTGAATCTTCACCATATAAACCGCAAGCCAATGGTCAAGTAGAGTCTACCAAAAAAGTATTAGAAGCCATCCTAACCAAGACTATCCAGTTACACCACAAAGTTTGGGTAGATAGGATTCCAGAAACCTTGTGGGCTGACAGAATAACTTGGAGAAATACCACTAGCCACACACCTTATGAACTTGTCTATGGTAAACAAGTTCTTCTACCCATTGAATTTCAAGTCAAAACCTTTCGCATGGATACACAGTTAGGGATGTATTTGGAAGAAGCACAGAGACAACGAATCCTACAGATAAATGAATTAGACGAGAATAGGCAAGATGCCATTCAACGCACAATTTTAATACAAAACTAACGCAAAAAGTGGCATGATAAATACATTTAACAAAAACAATTCAAAACTGGAGACTAGGCATTACTTTTTGATTCAAGGTACAAAAACTTTAAAGGTAAATTAACTACTTGTTGGATGGGTCCATATGAAATTGTTACAGCTTTTGATAGTGTATCTGTTAAGATTAAGACAATTTATGATTCACAAATTTCCTTTGTTGTAAATGGATATAGACTTAGACTTTATCATCAACCAATATCTAAACAAGATTTTGTGCAGAATGCCTTACAACATAAGGAGATGGAGCTGGTAGAAGAGGAAGTCATTCCTCCTTCTCCTGGTTCTTGAATTATTTTGGGTTATCTTCATTTGTATATATGTAAATATATTTTTGTTTTAAAAAAAGAGTCATTTCTAACAGCTGATTGCATTTATACAGGAAATTCACTCGTATGATCAACTTATGGAATTTTGTCAATTAAAACAATAGGACTCTTTTCCTTTCCCTAATTTTGATAAAATTTCGTATGACTGTTCTTTGTACATATGATTTTGTTTTGAATAAATTTGAATAATCTAACAAGTAGTTTTGTAGTTTTATTACAAGTACCTTATCTCTATAATCAACTCATGCAATATTATCTGAAAAGGGAAGTGCTTTTAAAAACAAAAAAAAAACTTATAATGCTTCCTAACTCCTTCTCTTTCGATTATTGTTGAAAATTGAAAATTTACAGTGAAAAGTTAAAGTGTTCTTATATCATTTCTAACCACTTTCTTCTATGATTCTGTATATGGTATTTGATTTAGACATGCACATTCTTGATTTATCACTAGAACAGTTGCTTAAGACCTACTTTAATCATCATGATTTTCAAAGTTCTATCTTACACCTATGTACTACTAGTTCATCCTAGATTCATTATCAAAACTTGTCTCTTAAGTATTCTTTTAAAAGGTATCCCAAGAGTGAGTGATATTTTCTACTTGTGGGGAACATTACTGATATTTTATGAAGAAGATAGACTGAGAAGTCAAGGAACAACTTTAGGTTATTATCTTTTGACATGATTTGTAATCCAGGCTATTATCAATAAAGTTACTCATAAGGTTCGCTCTAAAATTTGAATTATGTGTTTAGCAGGCTTAGCACACTCTAGTTCCAACCGGATTCCTTATACTAAAAATCATTAGAAATCTTATTTGACCAAGAAACATTTACAAAACATTACATTTAGGGTAGTTAGTAATTTGGTATTCTTTGGTTGCAAAATACAATTCAATTGAAGGAACTTTAGATGCTTATTTATCCACATTGATTGTAGGAAAACTCATTAAAAGCACATTGGGTGAAATGACTTGACACTGCACTAATAGTGTAAGAAGAATATCTCTACAATTAGAGAGTGAAAAAAAAACTGAGATGCTCGATCTCATGTACTTATATAACAAAAATGACTTGACATTGCACTAATAAAAGAATATACTCAAAAGTAGTAAAATTCACTTGTACCAAGATGGTTCCCGTTGTGTAAAGGTAAATGAACTTATATCCTCCATTTAAATCGAAGCTTGATCGGTGATCAAATTGCATGAAAATATCCATACAGAGATTAAAATGTCCCTATATATATGTTAGAATTTATTTAAATTGAGATTGATATATTATTTAAAGTTGGTAATTAAAAGTACCCTAAAAGTTATCATATTAAGAGGACTTTCACAATGTAATCATAAGTGTTTGTGTTTGAGTAGGGTCCTCTTATAAAGGGGTAATGAAATTATACTCTAATATATATACTTGGAGCTATATTCCAACCTCCATTAGATTTGATCTCCATTGTTGATTATTAAACCATTACAATAAGGATTATTAGGGAGAGGAGGTAAATCTTCCCACACCTAACAATGTAAATGGTTGTTTAAGAGAGTAAGTTAGGGATTTATTTTGAAGGAATATAATTAATGGGTCCATTGTAAAATAGTGGCCTATGTTTATAGAAAAAATAAAATTAAGGTTCAATAGTAACAAAACCTGAAAGACTATTAATGCTAAGAGTGAGTTGAGCCGACATGCAATTATTGGTGTTTAAGGATTTGAATTTCTTAATGAAATTTCAATATCACGCTATTAGTGAAACTAACATGTTTTGGATTTTGAGAGAGTTTAAGGAAAATTTTTGCACCCCATACCCCAAGGGTCTACTGCAGGGATTGTGGGTAGTTACATTTTTAGACGTTAGAATGGAAGTAAGTTATTTAGGAGTTTAAACAAGATTATTGCAAAATAAGTGAATTGAATCAACATAATAGCATATACAGATGTAACATCAACATAACATGTACTAGTATCAACTAAACATGACAAAGGGAATTGATCCACATCGCAGTTGGCATTTGTTGTCGGATACTAACTTCGACATCCTCGACTAGTCTTCGTTGTTGATACAACTTCGATAAGTTTCGGCGCGATATGAATTCGAAAACTCCAGCACTTTGATATGCTGCGACATGTTCCCCACCTGCGACATGTTCTGCACCTTCAGCATGTTCAGAGACCTCACAGGTCATGACATCGACATGCAGCATCGACATGCGACCAACGACTGTTGAATTTCGACAGACTATCTCTCTGTCTTCCATTCGACTGTAACGGTTGAATAGTTGAACCGCTCTAACTTCTTCTTGTAACTGAACGTAATGGGTAGGCACCCAAGTGTCTCAGATTTCTTTATAAGCATGTAAACTATTGTAACGGTTGAATAGTTGAATCGCTCTAACTTCTTCTTGTAACTGAACGTAACGGGAAGGCACCTAAGCGTCTCAGATTTCTTTATAAGCATGTAAACTATTGTAATATACATCTTATCTTGATCAGTCTAGAACAGTTCGCATTCCTACATATTTTCTGTGCGTATTTGTGTTATCTGTATTGCGTAATCCTGCTTTTGCTCAATCTATTTTTTAAGCTTCCGCCATAACAGAGTCGACTCATTCAGTTGAACTGTTGTCCCCCTCGTGATTCCTGGACACAACACAGACCATTGGTATCAGTGCGCACTCAGTTTTTTGTGCTTAAGTTCTGCGTATACACTTCTCTCGAAGTTACCTGACTTATGTCGATTCAAACTTGCTCGCAATCTTAGCAATCCAAGCAGACGCGATCTCCAGAAATGACAGAAGAAACAGATGATAGACATGTAGCCGACAAGACAACACAACTTATTGAGCAAGCTCTGGCTCGACAACGGACTGAAATGTTCATCCAGTTCAATGAGATTCTCTTGCAATTCGCCTCGACATCCGGAGGATCCTCGACGAGAACTCACTCCGATAAAATCAGCCCCTTCAAAGTGCAAATGAATCTCAACATACCGAATCTTGAAGGTAATATTGACGCGGAATCCGTCGACAATTGGGTGCAGCAATTGGAATCCTATTACGCTGTAAATCAACTCTCAGAAGCTGAAAAGATCACCATTGCATCCTTAAATATGTCTACCTCCATGCACTGCTTGTGGGAGAACCTCTCGACAAAGATGGAGAAAAGCGGAGAACCCATCGAAACATGGGATAAGCTTGTCGAACACATCTGAAAGGAATTTTACTCGCCGAAATACCTCGAGTAGCAGTATAAGAAGTGGCAGCAGCTAAGGCAATGGAAAGACCAATCAGTATAGAGTTACACCGACGAGTTCTACTGACTCATGGCGAGACTTGGCATCCAAGAAGAAGAGAAACTGCTTGTTCTGAAGTACGTTAGTAGATTGTCCCAGTACATCCAGCAGGAGATGGAATTTCCGACTGTCAATATG
This sequence comes from Larix kaempferi, assembly GCA_027924585.1. Lineage (NCBI taxonomy): Eukaryota > Viridiplantae > Streptophyta > Pinopsida > Pinales > Pinaceae > Larix > Larix kaempferi. Next base: position 824,912 of record BSBM01000914.1, on the reverse strand, counting down.
CTTGCGGATGCTTTCCACCATGCCAACAAATTGGAAACCAAGCAGAAGGGAAAAGCACGTTTCGTGACAAAGTCAACATCAGGAAGACCACCCGACAAGAAGACACTAGCCGACTTCAACAAGTCGAAATCTTCTCAGCCGACACCTCCAAAGCTTGACAACAGTAAGAAGCCTTTTCACAGAAGGGAACGTAGCAAACAAATGCCGACCGAAAAATGGTGCGATTACCACCACTCATCTTGGCATGATACGTCTGAATGCAAAGCTCGGAAGACATTTCTGACAAAAGTGTCGACCTCCGACGCGTTCGACAAGACGGTGGATGATTCTGATCCAGAAGTGACGACCCTTTTGACCTCAAAAACTCGAGCAGCCTCGACTATTGTCAATGAAGAGGAATGAGAGCACCTATTCCATACATAGATATGGGTCCAAAGCAACCCATTGCATCTGATCATGGACAATGGGAGCCAAAAGAACTTCATTTCTAAAGAACTGGTGAATAAATTAGGTCTTGTCACCACTCCGCATCCTCATCCTTACAACATCGGTTGGATGAAGGATGGACAAGAACTACGGATCACTCGACAATGAAAACTTGCCTACTTCATAAAGCCTTTTGAATATGAAGTACTCTGTGACGTGGCACCACTCTCCATAGCCAATGCCCTGTTTGGGAAACCTTACCTCTGGGATAGACATGGAAGTTATCAGTCACGGCTTGAGAAGGTGATTTTCAGAATCCGAAATCGATGGCTCAGCATACCAGAGCGTCAACCCACACCAATGGTTGCACTCATATCTGCCAAACAGACAAAGAAGCTCATCAATCATGCTCAGAAGTTTTCACTAATCATGATCAAGCCGCAACATTCTAAGAAGACTGCAGTAACAAGTCGAGTCACTGACCAATGCAACGCCCAACGGAAGCAACAAATCGATCATATTCTTGATGAGTACCAGAACCTCTTTCAAGCTCCATATGGAGTACCTCAACATTGCCAAGTAAAACACTCCATTGAACTTGTTCCCGGTTCTTCTTTGCCTAACGCATCTGTTTGCAGAAGATCCATTCTTGAAAATGAAGAGATTCGCAGACAAATCCAAGAATTAATCAACAAAGGACATATTCGCCCCAGCTCCTCTCCTTGTGGAAGTCCAGTCATCCTAGTTCTGAAGAAAGACAGAACTTGGCCCATGTGCATCGACTACATAGCTCTCAAAAAAATATCGGTGAAGAATCAGTACCCTCTGCCGTGGATAGACGAGCTTATCGACTGCCTGAAAGGTGCTAAATTCTTTACTAAGCTCGACCTCAAGTCGGGATACCATCAGATTCCAATCGAGCCCTCAGATGTGTGGAAAACTGCTTTCAAGACAAAGGAAGGATTGTTCGAATGGTTAGTCATGCCTTTCGGTTTAACCAACGCACCTGGGACCTTCATGCAACATATGGATAACCTTCTACGACCTTTCATCAGCAAATGGGTTATCATCTATCTCGACGACATATTAATTTTCAGTCGATCATGGGAAGAATAGGACATCTTCGACAAGTCCTCGACACTCTCCGGCAACATCGACTCTATTTGAACATGGACAAGTGCTCTTTTGCGATGACCAGCATCAAATATTTGGGGTATGTAATTGACTCTGTAGGCATTCACGTCGATCCAGACAAAGTATAGATCCTCAAAGATTGGCACATTCCTAGAAGCATTCAAGAACTAAGAAGTTTTCTTGGTTTGGCGAATTTCTATCGGCGATTCATACTCAGATTCAGTCACATAGCCTGGCCCTTGAATCAGTCGACGAAGGAAAATGGGAAAACTGTCTTTCGATGGACAGAAACACATCAAGCAACTTTTGAACAACTCAAACATAGGCTTTGCTCTCCACCAGTACTTGTGTTACCTGATTTTCATCAGCCCTTTGAGATTGAGATGGATGCATCGGACTATGCCTTGGGCGCAGTGATCACTCAGTCTAGTCACCCAGTCGCTTTTCATTCCAAGACTTTTAACGACACAGTTAGAAGATACTCGACATACGAAAAATAATTGTATGCCATTGTGCAAGCTCTCAAACAATGGAGGCATTACATCCTTGTAAGGAAACGGTCATTCTTACTGATCACAAACCTTTACAGTTCGCTCTGACACAATCAAAGTGGCAAAAAACCTGACAACTCAAGTGGATTAATTTCCTACAACAGTTCTAGTTGGTGATTAAGTATCGGAAAGGCAAGGCTAATGTTGCCACAGATTTCCTCAGTCGACTACCCATTACTCTCCTTTTGACAGTGATGAGTATGCAGGGTTACGACATGACCACTTGGCAACAGTTGCATGAGGACGACATCGACTTCTCAGTAGTCTACCAACAGTTACAAACTAACAAGTTGTCGACCTTAGACTCTGAATACTTCCTGAAAGATACCTTGTTATACAAGCTTGGACAGCTTTGTGTAACGACCGGTGAACAACGACAACAGCTTATCTGGGATGCGCACTACAGCAAGACTGTAGGACACTTTGGGGTAGCAAAGACACTTGCTATTCTACAGAAGTATTTCTTCTGGACTACACTTAAATATGACGTCAAAAAGTACATTCGATCATGTGTGGTTTGTGCCATTTCTAAGCCGCCTAATCGACGATAGAGATTGTACACACCTCTGCCAGTTCCTAGTCGACCATGGGAATCTGTTTCTATGGACTACTTGACGGGTTATCCTACTACCAAAAATCAGCATGACACAATATTAGTAGTAGTCGACCGATTTTCCAAGATGGCCATTCTCATACCATGTAAGAATACCACGACAGTGCAACATACCACTCAGATCTTCTTTACACATGTTTGGAAACACTTTGGTTTACCCACAACCATCATTTTCGACCAAAATGCCAGATTCGTCAGCATCTTTTGGAAGAACCTCTGGCAACAGCTAGACACATGACTCTCATTGTCGATAGCTTTCCATCCTCAGACCGATGGACAGACGAAAGTTGTGAATCGCTTGGTAGTACAACTGCTTCGCATGTACAATCACCAGCATCAAGGCACATGGGATGAAATTGTTCCATACATTCAGCACAGCTACAATCATGCTTAGCACATCTCTACAGGAAAGAGTCCCTTTGAATTCTGTTACGGATTTCAATGCTCAGTGCCTATCGGCTTGATCAACTCCTCGACACAGCCGAACTTCGACACAGACCGCAACCAACGAGAAGTTGATAAAGCAAACAAGTTTTGAGAACAGATTTGTGACATTCAACGATAAGCACATGATATGTTGCACAGAGAAAATGAGAAAGCTAAGGCTCGACATGACAAGCATCGCATTCCTCATACATTTCGCATTGGGGATAAGGTTTGGCTACATCTTAAGAAGGAACGGTTTTCAGGCCCTTTCAAGAAGTTAAAACCTTTGCGATATGGTCTGTACAGTATTCTTCTACAGATTGGCGAGAATGCTTTCCAGCTCGACATTCCTGCTTTCCTGGGTCTACATCCAGTCTTTAATGTGGATCTACTTCGACCATATCATACACCCTTGTTGGAATAGAATGACTTCTCAACAACAGAACCCAAAGACATCCATCCAGATGTTCAAGAGCCTCTTCCTTGCGACACCATTGTGGGACGATGGGTACGCCTTACAAGGATGAACACAATTCCCTTGTTTCAGGTTGCCAAAGCTGGCCAGATCCCATCTCAAGGAAAGTGGTACTCTATTACTGACATAATCGACAAGTTTCCTCACCTACGTGAGCAAACAATGGGGTCCATTGTTTCTTAAGGAAGGAGGTCTCATCCACATCGCAGTTGGGATTTGTTGTCGGATACTAACTTCGACATCCTCGGCTAGTCTTCGCCATTGATACAACTTCAACAAGTTTCGACGCGACATGACTTCGACAACTCCAACACTTCGACATGCTGCGACATGTTCGGAACTTGTGATATGTTCCGCACCTTCAACATGTTCAATGACCTCACAATTCGTGACATCAACATGCAACATCGACATGCGACCATCGACTGTCGAATTCTGACAGACTGTCTCTCTGTCTTCCAGTCGACTATAACGGTTGAATAGTTGAACCGCTCTAACTTCTTCTTGTAACTGAACGTAACGGGAAGGCACCGACACGTCTTAGATTTCTTTATAAGCATGCAAACTATTGTAATATACATATTATCTTGATCAATCTAGAACAGTTCACATTCCTGCATATTGTCTGTGCGTATTTGTGTTATATGTATTGCGTAATCCTGCTTTTGCTCATTTTGTTTATTAAGCTTCCGCCACAACAGAGCCGACTCATTCAGTCAAACTGTTGTCCCCCTCGTGCTTCCCGGACACGACACGGACCAGGCACAATAGAAAAATGATAATTATACACTTAAACATAATCAAATGACATAACATAATACTGATACTTAGATGGAATGGTTGAACTAACCACCAAATGAGTAGGTGCAACACTCCACCCAACTATAGGCAATCTATACTCTTTAATTCTCCCAACACAACTGCCACCCGTGAGAGAAAAATAAAATAAAATAATAATAAATAAATAAATCCACTACTACCATGATGACACTCTTTCCTTCTGAATTTGGTAGACCTATGGTAAACTATATTGAAACCTCTTCCCAATGTTGACTTGGTATAGATAATGCTTGTAGTAGACTTGGTGTCTTGATTGTCTCTCCTTTTTTCTATTAGAAAACCAAACATTTTGTGAGAGATTTGTGGAAATTTGTTTTAAGACCTTCCTAGAAAAATATTTCTTGATCATATGGTAAGTTTCAAGAACCCTAAATTTCCTCCTGTAGGAGAAGTGTGCAATTCCAAGAGGACCTTATGTTTGATTTGATAATTCTTACATAAAATCAGGTGATCTCGATACCATAGTGAATCATAATTTCTTCCACACAAAATTGTCCAGTGAACTAGGGTCCTATTGTAGTTGTTGAATTATCTTGCATGGCTTCTAAAGTTAGAGGACATATGTTACATAATTTGGTATCAGATACTCAGTTTCCATGATGCATAGTTCATGTTGATACTCAGTTTATTATGGTTTCTAGATATATAGGACATGAGATACATGATATACTGATGGTTGATATTCAATTGGTAATTAGAGTTTTATTTGTGGCATCTTAAAAAGTAAGTTATGTGGTACCTGATATGGTGTTAATACATGTTGTTTCTTATAATGACGCCTTATAGACATGTGATTCATGGTCATGCATTATTCATGTGAAATTTGATGTTGTTAATTCTAGCCATGGGTTGTGCATGTGATACTTCTTGATGTTATTTCATGACGCTATGGTGATTTATAAGATAGATGACGCGTGGAACATAAATGATATTATTTCATGAATATATTAATTTAGCATCTTAATAGATTTATCATAGAATCTAGAGATAAATGACATCTTGCACATAAATGGTATGAAATCATGTCATGGTTTATTATGGTCGTTATGCATTTACTGGTTTATAGAGTGAACTTTTGATGGAGACCTGGACTGTTTGGTAGAGAGATGTCATGCACTTGCTTTTTGATAGGAATATATTTTTACAATGACGCATTGAGCATTCTCTTCATGAAACGTTTGAAGCTCTGTTGAGTTTGCATTATTTTAGATATGGGTGATATCGTAGATGGAAGCTCTGTTGTATGTCTACCTGAATCGAAAGGGCAGAACCCCTTTCTTTTATATTGAACAAATTCTAGTTTGGTTTTAAACCACTTGAGTCTTCTACCCTTTGAATATGCATATGAATGGGGGCAACTTGTTGATAGTTGATTTTCCCCTTCCTTATTCATACATCAAAAAGAGTTTTGTTTTATCTCATGGTTTATATTAAGTCCATAGTCGAGGCTATTGGTTACTACGAGTTTCCAGAAGTGTGATTTCCCTTTCTTTATTCCGATGCTACGAGTATCGATTAAATTGTCTCCTGAAGGGAGTGTTACCCTTGTATTGAGAGGCAAGTTAAATCTGTGTCCTTTCTCTGTGGTTGTGTAATATAAATTGTTAAGAGCAGAGCGAGAGGGCGTCTAAGCCTTCAACAAAGTTGTATTGATTAGTCTCTTCTGCCTCTTGGAATCTCCATTACTTGGGTCTGCTGTGAATTCTTAATTATGAAGCAAAAACGTGTAAGATTATTGATAAAGCGGATCGCTGCTAATAATGCTAGGCTCAGAGTTGAAATCTTCTTATAGCGTCAATTTAGAATTTTAATCTCTCATAAAATGTGTATAAAATATATAAGGCAGATTGCTGCAAATAACATGATGATTTTTGGGTTTGAACACTATTAAATTGGTTCTATTATTCGAACAGAGTATTTATCCCTGGATGGAACATGAACAATAGCATATGAATATATTTTAGAGGGATCGTAGTGTAAAAATGAGTTTCAATATCTATGATGAATATCAGTGTGAATGCCAGCGTTTATTATAAAGATAATAATACAGTGATAGATTATGTAGAACTATATCTTGTTAGTGTCGAATGACTTGGAAAGGACTGTCACTCGATAGGCTTGGGGAAAGTAGAATTTATTTGGTGCAACAAGGGTGTTGCAATTGTAAAGTTCTCTTTATAAATAATATATGCTGGGGCATTTTTTGTGGACGCAGCCCATAGAGTTGGGCGAACCACTTATGTATGGTGTTTTTCATGTGTGTTATATTGATGGCAATGTTGCTTATGATTTACTGTACTTCTTGTGGAATGTTCCTTGGTAAGGGATAAATCCATTTAAATATGTTGTTCATATAATGATCTCATAGATGTAATTACTACTCAAAATTCAGGTATAATTATTCTTACTACTCAAATTCAGGTACACATATGTTGTTCATAAGGATTGAATCTGAACTAAATGTGGGATGAAATTTTATTGTCTAAACTTACTTATTGTTATGAGACTATTCATTGCAAAATACTAACTCACCAGGCATTGGGTGTCTTACAAGAAAGTAAGGTTATAAGAACATTGATTTTAAGTAATACCAAACTAGATAATTATGCACATGGAATAATGGTATTGAGCTAATCGTTTTGAAATATCCTTTAAAAAATTCAGTAAAGACTAACCTGGTTCACCTGGGTATGTGACATTCACACAATTAAATATGACATTCACACAATTAAATCTGGAGAAGGTGTGTGACATGCAATATTCAACATTCTTGAGAATGAATACATAAAATTATAGACTTATATATTACCCTATCAAAAAATGACAACTTTTCTGCATTACACAGAGATGGAATTTACTTTGATCTTTCACCTTTTACGGAGCTTGGGATCTTAATATTTTTCATGACTATGAGCTTGAGATCACAAACATATCGTGAACATTTTCTTCTTCTCCTTTATCTCTTGCTCTCACTTACTCTATTTATATCTTCTCCTCCTATGTTTTTCTAACTATCTTATCCTACATATACACATACTTGATCTGGCTTCACTTGGAATCTAATGAGTTACATTAAAGACTGTAATTTGTAATGTCCCTAAAACAGTAGAAAAAAAAAATTCTATTACTGTAATAAACTGGTTAAAAAATGATGAAAATCAATTAACTTCAACACTGCTAAGAAAGTGCTACACCGATGCTTCTTTTGCGATATTTAAAAAAGTCAGTTTCTTAAGTGTCATGGATTTATTGGTTGTGAATCCTACAGCTTTGTGGAAGCGTTGTAATGAATAGAAGTGTAAATCTGTCACATGAGTACAAATGTTTTGAGGGTAATAATGCAAAACTCTTTCTTATAGTTTTAAGAGTTTGTGTGCATGTTTAATAAAGTCTCACTGATAAATCAGGTGTGATGGAACTTTATTGGTGGCGGTTGAGACCCATGGTGTGATGCTTGATCTTTTCAAAGGGCAGGGTACCACGGCAGGGCTGCCGAGAGGTAAGAGTAAGAAAATGGAGAAACCTGACTTACTTAGCGAGTTTGCTAACGCATCCACTTTGTACGTGGTTTGCAGGTGTTGGCACTCCATAAAATTTTGTGCTTAAATGCCTTATGACGACATTAATCATTTTTCGGCAACATTGGCAGTGCAAAATAGATCAAGTTTCATGAATGGAGATTTCAAACTTGGTCGAGAAAAGCGCATTTGTCCTTGAGTGTGGATATCAAAGTTACAAAAGGAAATATGTTTAAGAAAAGAAGGGAAGCAAAATCTTCATAAAGAGAAAAAATGGTTTTACTATCTCTATAGGTTTGCGAACTCAACCTTGGAGAGACCTAGAAGATTTGCTTAAGATTTTAATCTTTATGAAAGGAACATTGATTTTTATAATATGGCATAACCAAAAGCTTTATGAAGAAAAGGCCTTTAATTTTCAATAATTTGCCTAAATATGAGGAAGAGCATTTGATTAACTTTTGGCCAAAGTTAAAATTTTATGAAAGTGAGGTTTTAATTTTATATTCTAGACTAAAGTCTAGATTTTATGAATATAACTTTGGTGAATATGCCAAAAAATTAATTTAAAAAAGGAGCAAAAGGTATTAGCGCCCAGCACCGAGGGCTTGTCAAGTGACCAAGAGCTGAACCAAGGGGTCCCACATAGCCTCCATATTCCAAGCGCCAAGGCCAAGATCATCCTTTCATTTGTATTACTTGCTATATGTTAGAAGACTTGAACTATATAAAGAGTGGCGGTCATGCCTTTGTATTGCATGTGGGATAATTCCGCATCCCTCGATAGCTCGTAATTTAAAATTGTAAAGCGGTCGCGGACGAAATACCACGGGAGCACGTGGCGCATTATTATTCATCCGCGTCAATGCGAGGTGGTATCATAAACCGCCTTCCGCCCACGCGGAACCACCATTCCCGACGAAGAGAAGCACAATAGCACGTGCTATGTGTTATAAAGTGTTGTGCGCGGTGGGGTATATAAACACCACAATCATTTCCCGCTCAACCAATGTGGGATATATCCCATAAAGAAAATCAAATAGGATAGGAATAACACGTTTTTGAGAAAATGCCTGTTTTAGTCACCATTTTCTAGAAGCTGTTTCCGCCAAACCGAGAAGAATTTTAGGAAACGGAGAGAGGTTTTTCTTCACCACGGGACAATCTTCAAAAACCTCTCTCAGTTTTTACACAGGTGTTATGGTTTAAGAGAATCGAAGTCATCTTCACGGGGAAATTTTCCAGAATTTCAGTTTACTGTTTTAGTCATCAACTTCAAAGAGCTGGTTCTTCCAAATGAAGATGAATTTTCAGAAACTGAAAGAGGTTTTTCTTCAGCACATGCCCAGTTACAAAAACCTCTCTCAAAATGTACACAGGTATCTCCATTTGAGATATACAGCCAGGTCTTTGGAGCCTATTTTTCAGCAAATTTACTTCCTGAAATAAAAAAATAAGTTGTAACTGTTTCTATTTTTAGAGTTTCAGTTAGGTTTTGAATTCAAGATTAGGTATAGGCCGTCTTTCTATATATTGATATGTAAAAAACATGTAAAAGGTTCGAATTTTCAGAGAAGAAGGACCCATTTCGGGTTTTTGAAGTATTTTACAGAAATTAATAAAGATCTTAGAAGTTGAGCATATTTTCATCGAAGATTCATGTGTTGTTTCGAAATTGCAGTCTGTGTTTTTCTTTTCTTTACATGTGCATGTCAATTCTCTTTGTGACTTTTGCCATTATGTCTTTCCTTCTGTATTTAGGTGAACGTACTGAAAATAAATTGAGATTCATGTCATATGCCTCGATTTATCCGCATCTGAATACCCATTTATTTCTCCAAAGTTAACAGCGGATTCATCTGAAAATCGATGCCTGTTGTTAGTGGACTGTCATTATTTCTTTCCTTGTCACCTGCAAAATCTTATTGACTGTAATCAAACAGCTATCTTGCCTTTGTATGAAACATTTGTTGGCTGCCGATCTATTATTTTTCTGTTTCTTGACTCCATTGCCCAAGGGTATCATTTTCCTGTTTATCTAACCACTTCATTAAAAATCCTTAAGTTTTTATTTATTTTGCAAATTGGCCCTTGAGTTTCATTGTCAAACTGCTGTCGTGGTGACATTGGATGGCAGATTTGCCGAGAGAGCCCTCTCTGGCTGAAGGAGGCCAACTTTCAGTCTAAAGATTGGTTTGAAATAGGTTACCTCGGGTTTCTTTGATACAGCCCAAGGAAAATCCGAGTGCTAACATTTTGGCGCCGTTGCCGGGGAACGAGGGTTTCATTTTCCCTGGGTATGAACGACAAAGTTTTTAGTTTTGACTGTTGATGGTGAACAATGGTCAAACATCAGTAAGGTTGTACATCTTTCACCTGGCGACTCCATCTTCAAGAATCCAAATTTCAGTGACTCCATTGGCGACATGATCCAGAATCAAGCTTTTAAAGAGAACCGACAGACTCCGCTGGGAAATGAGCTCATTGTGAAGACATGGAAAGGCATGATGAAAAGACAAGGTACTCAAATTTCAGTTTTCTCCAAGACATATTATCCTTTCTTGTAAATCTTTTCCTGTCTTTTCCTAAGCTTGGCAAAAGAATTTCTCATTGTTTGCTATATTCGAAAAAAGACCATAGATTTACTCCTGTATACCCTTCTTTAGAAACTGAAAATGTGTCTTCATTCTGTACATATGATTTTGATCAAGATCTTTTACTTGAACCGCATGACAGTAAGGATCAGCCTTATAAACCTCATGATACTAAAACTGATAATACATCCTCTTTACATAGTTCAGTTTCTTCCAATATCCAAAACCGATATATGCCACTTCACCTACCTCATGTTCTCCATGATTATCCTCCTAAATACCATAAATACCTTCCTAAATTCGATGGAGAAATCAAAGGCCTTACTGCTGAGAAACATCTTCAAGGTTTTGAAAATTTTCTGGATCTGTTCGAAGTGGATCAGGATGATGTTTGTATGAGGATTTTTGCCCAAACTTTCCAGGGAGATGTGAAGAAATGGTTTCGCCATTTACAGCCAGAGTCTATAGACACATGGCAGGGGTTTTCTGATGTCTTCTTGAAGTTTTGGGGTAAGAGGAGGTCATGGGACCTAGTCCTTTCAGAATTTTATTCTATGACGGTGCAGGAAGGGGAATCATTATCCAGTTTCAACAGGAGGTTTGCCAGCGCCTATTATGATATGCCGAAAGAAATTCAGCCCCTAGAGAATGCTGCCAAGTTACATTATGTATCTATTTTTCATTCTGATTTCTCTTTTCTTCTCTTGGAAAGAAATCCCTCCAGTTTACAACATATGTTCGTTGATGCTTTAGAAGTTGAAGATAATCTTAGAATGTCCAGGAAATTATCGAGCAAAGAAAATGATGAGAGGATTGAAGAAGTATGTGGGTTCGAAGAGAAGTATGGACAAGGAGAAATGGCTTGGCATTCCAGTTTTTCCCATGACAAACAAAGAGATCATCAGCTGGGTGATGTGACAAAAAAAGGTAACTCTGACTTGTTTTATGTCAATTACAATCAGCCTGCTAAAAATTCTGTTAGTGAGGGTTTTAAAGAAAATTTCAGTCCACCTAAATTTGATGAGTATGAAGAAGATTGCTTGGGTATGGCACCGGCTGAAAACTTTATAAGTCCCAGAGCAGTTAGTGAAGAAAATTTGATCACTATCCATGATCAAACATCTGAAAATCAACATGCTGAAAGTGACTGTCTACCCCTCTGTTATGCTTCATTTGAACTTATAAAACAAAAAATTAAGGCTTCTAATAAAAAACAGAAATCTATGATGGAGAGCTCCATAAACTTTTTTGAAAGTGGAATTAAAAAAGAAGAGGAACAAATCTGTCATCGATCCCAAAGAGCTGGAGTTTGCCATAGGGTAGAAAAGTGCCAAACAGAAAACCAGGTCTCCATTTCGCATTCAGAAATTTTGTATCAAGAAGAATCTGTTGCACTTGATGTCATTGAAGAATTTAATGATGGTTCTGCTGTTTTTTATGAAGAAGGGCAAGTTTTAAATTCTGAATTTTCGAAAGAAATTGATGATGGCCTTTGTATCTTTTCACCCGAGCCGGATAAGAATTTTCTCCAGTCTTGTCAGTGGTCTTCTGATTCAGAAGAAGGTCAGATAAGCTTTTCTCCATGTGACACTATTTCAGAAGCTGTGGGTCTAGAGGATCCTGTCTTATTTGATTCACTTAAAAAACAATACATCAGTACTTCTCTTGGAATACAAGAAACAGAACAGGCCTCAGATAATGCTGCTGATTTTTCCTTAAACAAGAAAGGTGGACGTCTCCATAGTATTTCCAAAATTTCTCCTCTATCTGAAGATGAAATAGATCAGCTCCTGAAAGGTCATATTACAGCTCCAGTAATGTCGGGTCTGCATTGTTCACACAGTCCAGGGTATGTAAGTGAGACTTCTTCCATTTTCAAGCATGTAAATCTAAATTTAAACATTGACAGTTATGACGATCCTTTGAAGGAACCCATTTATGATGATGATTCTCCGCCAAGGGATCAGCTGTTAGACACCATTTATTTCCATCAAGAAGATAGGGTTGACATGATTAATGATCTTGAAGGATGTTTGTTGTTTGAAGATATTTTGGATAATGATGTGGATATGTATAAAGATGGGATAGATGACATACCAAAAAGGGAACCAGAGATGCTCATGCTTGAGGAGGATGCAGTCGAAACGCAGGTATTAGAATATCATGCCCCCCTATGCACTCTCATCAATCCACACTTGAATAGTCTTGCAGGTCAATTGGAAAGAGATATTTCCATTCTTGTTGAATCTCAAGACGAGATAATATTTCAAACTTTTGAAGATCCCTATGCTAATTTACTACGGTCTGAGGGGAAAATGAATTTTCTAACATTTGTGGGACATGAACTCATTATCAGAGAATGTTTGGAATGGTTTGTTTTCTGTCTTTCTTACTCACTCAAAAGGAATGCAAGCCATAGTCCAGCAGATGGTCAGTTATTAGATTGGCTTCATTGGCACTTTTGTGTCATTTGATTCAGCAATCACAATTCAACAGAGTAGGGTAGGTAGGAGGAATAAGTTTGCCCGGCAAACATTTTTTCAATATGTACAGCGTTGTTTTCAGTTTAATTCCAGCATGTATGTTTCAGTGTTCAGCAGTTATCGGTTTTCAGCTACAGTTTTTGGATACAGGATGCAGGATACAGGTTACAGGTTGCAAATGTCAAGGATTGGGAGCCGCCCAATGGTCAGGCACATGGTCTACGGTGTTCTTTGCTGCCTCGCTGGGAGGACAGTATCCCCAGTAGGAGCCAGTTGTTGGCACTCCATAAAATTTTGTGCTTAAATGCCTTATGACGACATTAATCATTTTTCGGCAACATTGGCAGTGCAAAATAGATCAAGTTTCATGAATGGAGATTTCAAACTTGGTCGAGAAAAGCGCATTTGTCCTTGAGTGTGGATATCAAAGTTACAAAAGGAAATATGTTTAAGAAAAGAAGGGAAGCAAAATCTTCATAAAGAGAAAAAATGGTTTTACTATCTCTATAGGTTTGCGAACTCAACCTTGGAGAGACCTAGAAGATTTGCTTAAGATTTTAATCTTTATGAAAGGAACATTGATTTTTATAATATGGCATAACCAAAAGCTTTATGAAGAAAAGGCCTTTAATTTTCAATAATTTGCCTAAATATGAGGAAGAGCATTTGATTAACTTTTGGCCAAAGTTAAAATTTTATGAAAGTGAGGTTTTAATTTTATATTCTAGACTAAAGTCTAGATTTTATGAATATAACTTTGGTGAATATGCCAAAAAATTAATTTAAAAAAGGAGCAAAAGGTATTAGCGCCCAGCACCGAGGGCTTGTCAAGTGACCAAGAGCTGAACCAAGGGGTCCCACATAGCCTCCATATTCCAAGCGCCAAGGCCAAGATCATCCTTTCATTTGTATTACTTGCTATATGTTAGAAGACTTGAACTATATAAAGAGTGGCGGTCATGCCTTTGTATTGCATGTGGGATAATTCCGCATCCCTCGATAGCTCGTAATTTAAAATTGTAAAGCGGTCGCGGACGAAATACCACGGGAGCACGTGGCGCATTATTATTCATCCGCGTCAATGCGAGGTGGTATCATAAACCGCCTTCCGCCCACGCGGAACCACCATTCCCGACGAAGAGAAGCACAATAGCACGTGCTATGTGTTATAAAGTGTTGTGCGCGGTGGGGTATATAAACACCACAATCATTTCCCGCTCAACCAATGTGGGATATATCCCATAAAGAAAATCAAATAGGATAGGAATAACACGTTTTTGAGAAAATGCCTGTTTTAGTCACCATTTTCTAGAAGCTGTTTCCGCCAAACCGAGAAGAATTTTAGGAAACGGAGAGAGGTTTTTCTTCAGCACGGGACAATATTCAAAAACCTCTCTCAGTTTTTACACAGGTGTTATGGTTTAAGAGAATCGAAGTCATCTTCACGGGGCAATTTTCCAGAATTTCAGTTTACTGTTTTAGTCATCAACTTCAAAGAGCTGGTTCTTCCAAATGAAGATGAATTTTCAGAAACTGAAAGAGGTTTTTCTTCAGCACATGCCCAGTTACAAAAACCTCTCTCAAAATGTACACAGGTATCTCCATTTGAGATATACAGCCAGGTCTTTGGAGCCTATTTTTCAGCAAATTTACTTCCTGAAATAAAAAAATAAGTTGTAACTGTTTCTATTTTTAGAGTTTCAGTTAGGTTTTGAATTCAAGATTAGGTATAGGCCGTCTTTCTATATATTGATATGTAAAAAACATGTAAAAGGTTCGAATTTTCAGAGAAGAAGGACCCATTTCGGGTTTTTGAAGTATTTTACAGAAATTAATAAAGATCTTAGAAGTTGAGCATATTTTCATCGAAGATTCATGTGTTGTTTCGAAATTGCAGTCTGTGTTTTTCTTTTCTTTACATGTGCATGTCAATTCTCTTTGTGACTTTTGCCATTATGTCTTTCCTTCTGTATTTAGGTGAACGTACTGAAAATAAATTGAGATTCATGTCATATGCCTCGATTTATCCGCATCTGAATACCCATTTATTTCTCCAAAGTTAACAGCGGATTCATCTGAAAATCGATGCCTGTTGTTAGTGGACTGTCATTATTTCTTTCCTTGTCACCTGCAAAATCTTATTGACTGTAATCAAACAGCTATCTTGCCTTTGTATGAAACATTTGTTGGCTGCCGATCTATTATTTTTCTGTTTCTTGACTCCATTGCCCAAGGGTATCATTTTCCTGTTTATCTAACCACTTCATTAAAAATCCTTAAGTTTTTATTTATTTTGCAAATTGGCCCTTGAGTTTCATTGTCAAACTGCTGTCGTGGTGACATTGGATGGCAGATTTGCCGAGAGAGCCCTCTCTGGCTGAAGGAGGCCAACTTTCAGTCTAAAGATTGGTTTGAAATAGGTTACCTCGGGTTTCTTTGATACAGCCCAAGGAAAATCCGAGTGCTAACAGCAGGTGTACTTACGGAGGTGTCTACCTATGGTGTTCATTTCGCAAGCCCAACACTTAATTAAGACTAATGTTTGTAACGTTTGGAGGTTGTCACCTTGTAATGCTTTGTTGGAAGTTAAAGTCCTTATTGAGCTTTCAAAACCTGTTGACCTTGCAATTACTTGTTGGCCTATACACTACTTGGGGTCTTTGTATCACACCTTGCATTTTCAATTACTTCTTTGATCATGAATGCCTCTACTACTATAGAGATCACAACTTGTATCGAAATATTTGGAATTGGTAGTGGCATTTAATGCATTTCTATGAAAGCACATGGCCAACATTACCAGCTAAGCTAGGGGTTTCTTCTTGGTTTCTACACCATCGAGGGTTTCAATTCCATCGTTCGTTTTGCCTTTGTCTATAAGTTGGATGCGATTGAGGGTTTCGTGTTCTGACCCGAGCTTGGCTCATGGTCAGCACGCCACCAAGGTTTCGTATGTAGAGATGGTGACAAATAAACACGAAGGTAATATCATCCTCGCTTTTCTTGTTAATTGAAAATTGGCAGAAACGATAATAAATCCAGGTTTCTGACTCGTATGTTTTACTTGCTTGACAGGTACATCGTTTGGTCCTCTCCATCTGCGTGGTTACTAGTTGATGGCCCAGACTAGACTTGGAGGCGTTTGCAAAGGGTAAGTTCAGAGTCCACCATTACTTATCTCCTCCTCTCGCCTCTGTGGAGTGTTTTATGTTTGTTGTGGGGAACCTTGTGAGCCTGATTGGGTTCACTATGACAAGCTTTGAGTTCCTAGAAGTCGCCGTTGGTTGGACTGTTGCAAAAAAAAAATGTATCTATTGAATTTTACAGGCCCTAGAGGGTCTTAGTGGAAGGTTTTGACCATTCGGTTCTATGTCTGAATTTTGTTGAAACTTGATGATAGTAATAATGCCCAATAAGAACTGGTGTTTGCATTTGAGACCTATATCTGCGTAATTAGTTTGGATGGGCCCTGGAATGGCCTTCTGTATAATTTTGTAAATGTTTGGCACCCTATTTAATCTCTGGGTTTCGCTTTAAGTGGATGATGTCTGTATATAAGGTTTTCAAAATGTGTTGGTTTTCTATTATGAACGTTTGACAGGATGAAACGTAACCTTGAGGCTAAGCCTGAAATGTGCTAGGATCTGGTTCTTACTGCTGTGTTTTCTGGTGGTTGTAGTAGATAGAAAAGCAAGAAGGGTTTTAAATGAAATGGTAGATGGATTCGATCCCTATCCCTACGTTTATAAATAACGCTTATCTGTATGTTATTGCGTAATGTTTAGTTGAAAAGTGCTGTGTAAAACTTCCCGCGTTTTAGTGGGAGTTGTATCCCTAGCTACAGTTTCGTTTGGTACCAGTAAGTTGATATGTTTAAAGATTATGCATATTGTGGACTGTTGATCCTTGAAATGATAATCGTTGGGTTTTTAAAACGTTTAGGTTGTAAAATAAAAATGCCTGAGTTTATGTTTTGTAAATCGTAATTCATTGAATACGCCTGATGCGTTATTTCTTTGCAATGAGTTGGCTATTGGTGAAAATTGTGTAGCTGTTAATACTATGGAAAAATGTACTTAGTTTTTAAAGAACAGAAAGAAATAGTAAATGATGATGTGGTCTCTTGATGATTGTGGAGCCAGATCTTCTAGTCTCATAGATGATGATTCAGTCGTGTCTGTACCCCAGGTTTGGTTATGATATCGACTCGATGCTTAGGGGGTTCGGGGGCATAGCCCCCGAGGAAAAGTTTTGGGGCTATTTTCGCCACTAGTTTTTGGGCCCATGGTTTTGGGTAACCCGTGGTATTTTCCCATTGTATTTCCCTTATAAAAGAAAGACATTGTAACACGGCTAGGGTTGATGTATTAGGTTTTATGCATTGTAAAGATCTTTGAGATCTGTGAAGAGAGACTGTGAGACAGTGAAGAGGAAGTGCAGCAGTTGTGCTGCAAGTTGTATCCCTTCACTTTGCTGGACGGAATAGTAATAAGGACTGGCAAATTCAGTGTGGACATAGCCCAAGTTGGGGTGAACCACGATATATCTGTGTCTCTCTTGTAATGTGTGTGTGATTATATTTGCATTTCTGTTTATTGTTATTTCTCTGCGATCCTATTTTTCTAACAATTGATATCATAGCCGAAGGTCTATTTGGCAGATAAACCCGCAGGAAGCTAGGGTTTCTGGTTCGAGTGGGAGCAATGGAGGAAGAAGGAAAGTTTAAGGTCGAGAAGTTTAACGGCCAAAACTTCCAATTATGGAAGATGAAAATGGAGGACTATCTGTACCAGAAGGATCTATTCCTACCGTTGGGAGGAAGAGCAAAGCAACCGGTGGCCATGAAGGACGAAGAATGGGAGGTTCTTGACAGAAAGGCTCTGGGAACAATACGACTGATCCTGGCTTCGTCGGTGGCTTTCAATATCTCAAAAGAAACGACAACGGAGGGTTTGATGAGCGCACTGGGTAAGCTGTATGACAAACCCTCGGCCTCCAACAAGGTATTTCTAATGAAGCATTTATTTAATATGAAGATGTCTGAAGGTGGATCTGTTACTGATCATTTAAATGATTTTAATACGGTTACAAATCAACTAAGTTCTGTAAGTGTGAACTTCGATGATGAGGTTAGGGCTCTTCTAATCTTCTGTTCATTGCCAAAAAGATGGAATAGCTTGGTCATGGCTGTAAGTAACTCTGTCTCTGGTTCAAACAACTTGAAATTTGATGATGTTATTGGTGTTATTCTTAGCAAGGAAATGCAAAGAAAAAGCACAGATGAGACATCAGGTAATGCATTGACCATGGAGAGCAGGGGAAGACAAAAGGAGAGAGGAAAGAGACAAGGTAATCGTGGCAAGTCTAAAACGGGAAGATCCAATTCCAGACTGGGAAAAATAGAGTGCTAGAATTGTGGAAAGAAATGACATTTGAAGAAAGACTGCAGATCTCTAAAGAAGAAATTAGATGCATAGAAGGAAACTACCCAGGAAGCAAATGTAGCAGGTGATGTGTTACAAGATGATTTGATTCTTGCATTAGATAATACTAGTGATTATTGGGTAGTAGATTCAAGAGCTTCATGTCATGCTACACCCCGTAGGAAATGCTTTCATGAGTATGTTCTTGGCGATTTTGGACATGTTTTATTGGGTGATGATGAGCCATGTAAAATTGTTGGAATGGGTAAGGTATGGATAAAATTTAAGAATGGAACTTATTGGTTGTTGAAAGATGTTAGGCATATTCCTGCTATGAAAAGAAATATGATCTCAATAGGGTAGTTGGGAGATGGCGGCTGTCTATCTACATTTCGAGAAAAGTGGTGGAAGATCACTAAAGGATCAATGGTGATAGCAAAAGGAGATAGGACAGGTACGTTGTATTTATGTCCTCATAATTCTGACCATTCTATCTCTTTAGCTTCCATAGGAACGAATACAGCATTGTGGCATCATAGGCTTGGCCACATGAGTGAGAAGGGGATGCAGATTCTCCACTCAAGGAAGCTGCTGCCAGATTTGAAGCAGGTAAGTTTGGAATTCTGTGAGAATTGTGTTTATGGAAAACAGAAGAGAGTCAGATTTCTCAGGGTTGGGAAACAAAAGAAGAATAAAAAGTTAGAGCTAGTGCATACAGATGTATGGGACCGACTTAGGTACAATCTCTTGGTGTCTCTCATTATTATGTTACATTTATTGATGATGCAACTAGGAAAACTTAGGTTTATTGCATTAGACATAAATCTGATGTGTTTGCTACTTTTAAGAAGTGGAAAGCTTTGGTTGAGAATGAGACAAGAAAAAGGTTGAAGTGTCTCAGATATGATAATGGAGGTGAGTACCGCGGCAAGGAGTTTGATAGTTACTGTTCATACCATGGGATTCATAGAGAAAAGATAGTCCCAGGAACACCACAAGAAAATGGTGTGTCAGAAAGGATGAATAGAATGATCATGGAGTGTGCAAGGTGTATGAGATTGCATGCAGGGTTGCCCTTACAGTTTTGGGGGGATGCTGTAAAAACTGTTGTTTATTTAATAAACAAAGGACCCTCAAGTGCTTTGGATGGTGGTATTCCAGAGGAGACATGGACAGATAAAAAGGTAAACTACTCATTTCTGAGAATGTTTGGTTGTGAAGCATTTGTCCATATTGATAAAGAAAATAGAACAAAGTTTGAAGCTAAATCCAAGAAAGGTACCTTTATTGGATATGGCGTTGATGAATTTGCTTATCGTTTATGGGATTATGAAAATAAAAAAATCATCAGAAGTAGAGATGTCATATTCAATGAAAAGGCCATGTATAAAGATCGGTTGCAGGGAAAGAAACAGGAAAAGGAAAACACAGAGTACACAGTACCTGATGAAATTGAAGAAAATGAAGTTCCAAAGGTGCCAGGAAATCAAGAACAGTAGCAAGTACCTGAAACTCCTGCAACTGTAAGAATATCTACCAGGTTAAGTAGACTCCCTGAATGATACTCTCCTTCAATGTATTATTTGTTGATGACTGATGCTAGTGAACCAGAATGTTATGAAGAAGCAATGCAGGTGGAAACTAGAAAGAAGTGGGAGCAAGGCATGAATGAGGAGATGGACTCATTAGTAGGAAACCAGACTTGGGATTTGGTTCAGTTTCCTGCTAGTAAAAGAGCATTGCAGAACAAATGGATTTACAGGTTGAAGGAAGAAGAAGGAGGAAAGAAGCGGTACAAGGCCAAACTTGTTGTAAAGGGGTTTGCATAGAAGAAAGGTATAGATTTTGATGAAATATTTTCTCCTGTTGTTAAGATGACTTCAATTAGGACTATCTTAAGTCTAGTGGCGGTAGAAGATTTGCATCTTGAACAGTTAGATGTAAAAACACACTTTCTCCATGGGGATTTGGAGGAAGAGATATATATGCAGCAGCCACAAGGGTATGAGGTCAAAGGTAAGGAGAATTTGGTGTGCAGGTTGAAAAAGAGCTTGTATGGTCTGAAGCAAGCTCCAAGGAAGTGGTATTTAAAATTTGACAGGTTTATGACAGAACAAGGTTATAGTAGATGTCATTTTGACCACTGTGTTTATTTTAAGAAGCTAGATAATGAAAGATATATTATCTTGTTATTGTATGTGGATTACATGCTTGTTGCAGGGTCTAACATGCAGTATATAAATGTACTCAAAAGGAAGCTAGCTAATTCATTTGCGATGAAGGATTTGGGTGCTACAAAGCAACTCCTTGGTATGAGAATAACAAGAGACAGGAAAAATCACAAATTGACATTGTCTCATAGCGAGTACATACAAAAGGTGTTGGAGAGGTTCATAATGCAGAATACAAAACCAGTAAGTACACCTTTGGCCAGCCATTTCAGTCTAAGTAAGGAAATGTGTCCCAAGACACAGGAAGAGACAGATTACATGTCCAAGATTCCCTATCAATCAGCAGTTTGCAGCTTGATGTATGCCATGGTGTGCACAAGACCAGATATTGCACAAGCAGTGGGAGTTGTGAGCAGATATATGAACAATCCAGGTAAAGAACATTGGAAGGCAATACAGTGGATTCTTAGGTATTTGAGAGGTACCACCACTCAGGAATTATGTTTTGGAGGTTCAAACACTGTTCTACAGGTATATGTTGATGCAGATATGGCAGGTGATAAGGATAGCAGGAGGAGCACCATAGGGTATGTGTTTATTGTAGGTGGAACAACAGTAAGTTGGATTTCAAGACCGTAGAAGGTTGTTTCACTTTCAACAACTGAAGCAGAGTATGTTGCTGTTACAGAGGCTAGGAAAGAGATGATTTGGTTGCATAGGTTTATGGAGGAAGTGGGTAAGAAGCAGAAGGATAGCAGGTTGTATAGTGAAAGCCAGAGTTCCATTCATCTTGCAAAGAACTCAACATTCCATTCCAGGACTAAACATATACAGCTCAAGTACCATTTCATACGCTCTGTTCTGGAAGATGAACTGTTGAAGCTAGAAAAGATACATACTATCAAAAATCCTGTAGACATGTTCACAAAGGTAGTGACCAGAGAGAAACTGAGTTCCTGCTTGGTTTCAGTTGGCCTTCTAGCATGAAGGTGAAGATGAGAAAGTTTCCAAGTCCAAGGTCCAGCAAGTACAGCAGTGGTGGAGTTGTTGTGATCAGTCTCCAAGTGGGAGATTGTTGGTTGTGGAGCCAGATCTTGCAGTCTCATAGATGATGATTCGACCATTTCCGTACCCCACGTTTGGTTATGATCCCGGCCCGACACTCAGGGGGTTCGGGGTGTAACGCCCGAGGAAAATTTTTGGGGCTATTTTCGCCACCAGTTTTCGGGCCCATGGTTTTGGGTAACCCGTGGTATTTTCCCATTGTATTTCCCTTATAAAAGAAAGACATTGTAACATGGATAGGGTTGATGTATTAGGTTTTATGCATTGTAACGATATTTGAGATCTGTGAAGAGAGACTGTAAGACAGTGAAGAGGAAGTGTAGCGGTTGTGCTGCAGGTTGTATCCCTTCACTTTGCTGGATGGAATAATAATAAGGACTGGCAACTTCAGTTTGGATGTAGCCCAAGTTGGGGTGAACCATGATATATCTGTGTCTCTCTTGTAATGTGTGTGTGATTATATTTGCATTTCTGTTTATTGTTATTGCTCTGCGATCCTATTTTTCTAACAGTCTCTTCCATCATTCGATGTGTAGGGTGACTAGGATATCTGGTGTTTGACTTGCTACTGTTATTATTACTATTTAATGATTGTCAAGCATAAAAAGAATGACAATGAACGATTTAAAAGAGACCATAAGTAATCCCTGCATTATGAATTAGTAAGACGAATCAGACAGAATTCATAAGAAAAACGATATAATAACCCTAAGTTTGCTTATGGGGTGTTGTCTAGCACAGGCTAGCTTTGCTAGACCTTCTAGACCCTCCACTGATTTCTGGGCATAACATATGAGTTGATAATGTTTGTGAGGAGAACAATGCTAACGTATCAATTCTAAAGTAAAAGCCTCGGTTTATTATAACTGAAAAATGGAAACAATTACTACTGCATACCTGGGGGCTTGGGCACTCGATCCTTTCCTGTAGAAGCGTGACTGCTTGGTACTTGATCCATTCCTGTAGAAACCTGCACACTCAACAATAATTAATGCAGAACATGTTGTATTTAGCTAACCTGTTAGGATGATTTCCTTAGTTGGATAACTTTGGGGCTACCGTGTTCCTCCCAACCATGATCCTACAACCATCCTGGTTCTGTATGGATCCCCCCGAGCTGGATTCCAACATGCAAAAGAGATAAAGGACCTAGGGTTACTGCTGGTTCAGTTTCTTGGATTATAAGTTTTTCCTTTGGTTACCATCACCGAATGATAATGAAAAGGTAGATGATCCCCAAAACCTGGGATCTTCCCTCTTTAAGTAGGGGAGTCTTTAATTATGACTGTGGAGTAATTAGTTTCTTTAAACTAATTAATTAATATTTACAAGATATTATTTAATAAATATCTAGTCCTTTTGAACTAGGAATTTTCCCATTGTTTAACTATAAGTGATTTTGGTTTAAGCTCTCCATAATAATTATAATAACAATAATTATATTTCACTTAACTATTAATACATTATTTATAATATTAAATAATGCATAAGCCATCTATAATAAATATATTTCATAATTAAATATTGACACATTATTATTAAAGCTTTCAATAATAACATTAGCCTTGAGGCCTTTATGCATGTTGGTCGTAAAAGACCACGTAATTATCTTTTATTAAATTATGTATCTTCAGATGATACTTCTTTTAACTTTTAAGGACAAGGTCCAATATTTGGATGGTCTCGGTAAGCTTGGTTAGGTACCTCTAGTCTCTCTCTTTGCATGTTGGATTCCCTCGTTTAACACGGTAGTTCCCGCAGTACTTGATGATAGATAAAAGATGAATCATTTAATCAAAATAAAATAAGTGTGATGGAAGTAAAAGTGCTATTCAGAGTCCTTCTGACTCAACACTTTGAGATCCATTAACCCCGAGTGCTCTCCAGAGCCTTTTAACTCAACACTCTCACATGGGCGTTACGCTAGTGCAATTCCAGAGCCTCTGCTCAACACTAGTGCTAGAATGTGGTTGTGAGGCACATCTAGAATATTTCAGTTGCCTCAAATCCAGTATTCGTTTATCAAGCTTGGAGTGCTCCAGGGTTTAGGCCCAACTTTAATGTACCTCGGGGCTTACTCCCAATACATAAACATTCTTCTAGGTACATCGGTGCTTATGCCTGGTACGTAGGTTATATGTGTGTTTCTGAGTCCACGCTCAACACACTCACAAGTCAAATCATGTAAAATCATAGCTCTGCACAGTAAGTAACAAAAGATCATCTCAGTATATTAGGGTCTGTACCCATATCAAAGCTGAAGAACATCATTATAACATCAGGGCCTTTTCGCCCAGCATACACTCAAATAAAGAAGTTAGTTAGGGTCCATGCCCGATATGTCAATATATATATATATATATATAAGAATAATCATAGGTGCTAGGGCTCATGCCCAATAATCCAAATAAAACATAGGTGCTAGGGCCTTGGCCCAATATAACAACCAAAGTAGTTAGTCCAAAAATTCGGGATATTACATAATTAAAGACTAGTAATTGCCCCATAGGGTGCACAAAATAAACTAAAAGTAAAGTAATGTGATGAAGAAAAATAGAGAATAGTGAAATAGATGTCATGGAGAGCTTCCTTGTCATCATTGAAATGCCATGAAGAGAAAATAAAATTGCGGAAATTTTTGGGTGGTTCACTTCATGCTTAGATTCCATGATAGATGTTTCACTATCAAAGATGCAATGAACAACTTCATGCTTAGATTCCAGGATAAACGTTTCACTATCAAATATGCAATGAACAGCCTTTCACTCAATGAAGAAATGATAAAATGCTAATGCAAATAGAGGGAATAGCAAAAATTGTGCATCGAGGAAAAATAGAGTAATGCACTTAATTATCTTCACTTTCTATGCGTGTAGGTTCTCCTGAATGTGGTCATTGTTGTCACATGTCTAAAGAATATATACAACCAAAATTGGAAACCAAATTTGCTTCAAAAGGCCTTCAAACCTAGAGAAACAAATTGCTACATGGTCAAGAAAACAAGAGTACAAGGAATATTTAGTTTGTTGGAAAGAATAAAATTTGAATATGCAACATGGATAAATTTATTATTCAATTAGAAAGTTCAAGTTGTTTACCATCAATGATACATAGATGAATACACTAACTTGTAAGTCAAAATAAATATACAAGTAACAATACATAAATTATATCCAAGTTGCTTAACTATTAGATTTTTTAGACTTGTATATAATTAGAATATGTCAAATCACCATTAAAAAATTAATATATCAACAAAATAAATCCATAAAATTATCAAAATCATAAAAAAAATACTTATATAATATCAAAATAGGTCTTCCAACTCTATCATGTCAAATTACAAAACCAATTAAAACAAAAGCAATTAGTTAATTATTTGACTATACCAACTAGTGAGTTAATTATTTGCCTAGACCAAATGGTGGAATTCCATCATAATAAAAAAATATCACTATTTATACTTAATAACATTAATAAACATAAATTTAAATTAGGAGTGACATAGTTTCAAAAACTATGGGTTTGTCAATTGGCGCATGTGGGGGTTGAGGAGTCTTTTCAGAATCTAATGGTGGGGAGTACGAATGTGTGGGCCATACAAACTGCTTATCAAATTCTAAATCAGAATCAGATATCTCATAGGAATGATTCAAATGGTATTAGGAGGATTTTCTAGAAGGTGGGTCAGAAACATGTGAAAAAAGACAAGGATTGAGAAGTGGTTTCGGTGGACTAGTGACTAGAGATTCTTCCAAGGAAGGGATGGATATTTCTGATTCTGATATATCAGAATGTGCATCTATATCAGAAATATCATAAGCATAAAAATGTGGTTTGAATCGATTACTCAAAGCATAAAAATGATTACCTTCATGAGTAGCACTGAGACAATGTTTTTGGTGAGTAGCAGTCTTTTATGGTTCTTTGTTTCTTATGAGACAAGGAACATCAATGTTATGTTTTTCAATCAATTGAGTCATGATCTCCAATTTCTTATTCATACAAGATTTCTTAAAATGAAAACCTTTGATTCAATAAGAGCACTTGGATCCCCATTTTTTGTTCTTCTTCTTGGAATTGGAACCTTCATCAATTGAATTGGAACCCTCATCATATGATAGATTCTTAT
Organism: Larix kaempferi; assembly: GCA_027924585.1. Lineage (NCBI taxonomy): Eukaryota > Viridiplantae > Streptophyta > Pinopsida > Pinales > Pinaceae > Larix > Larix kaempferi. Next base: position 799,061 of record BSBM01000914.1, on the reverse strand, counting down.
TTTTGAAATGATTCTTCCCTTTGGCTTTCTTGGAATCACTTGCAGCAAGCACTTGGTCCTTTGAAGTCTTGCTGGTACCGATATGAACCATTTTGTCTTGCTCCTAGGTGAGGTCCTCCATGAAATATTCCAAGGACGACATCTTCCAATTTTTCACTTCCAACTTGGTTGCATGAAAAGTAGATACAAATAATGAATAATCTGATCCCAACTTTCAAAGTATGGACATAACCAATTGTTCCTCCTTATTTTCAATTCCACATTGCTTGAGTTGGAGCACCAAGGATTTAAATTTTGTGAAGAAGTCCTGTAGGGAGTCGAAACTGCTAGGGATTAGAGTAAGCATCTCAATTTCTAGCTCATGGCCTCTCATCTCATTTGTCTTTCCAAACATAGTTTCGAATTTGCACCAAACTTGATTTCGAGTGGTCAAACCATCGAGGTAAAAATGTAGATCTCGACAAGTACTAAGGAAAAACAACCCATACACTTCATCCATTCTGCTGTACCACTTGGCCTTCTCAAATGTTGAGTTTGGCTTGTTCTCAGTGCCCATGGAGACTCTGTAGAGAGCTTTGCTTCTGAGAAGAATCACCATCTCCGCTTTCCAACCAAAATAATTGTATGAAGTAAGGAGAATAAGCTAAGATTTATCCATCATTCAACAGTTGTTCTCCTAATAAGCATGGGACCTATAACCTACATTAAAACACTCTTTGAAGAAAGTCTAATATCATCTCACTCAATCTATACTTTGACACTAAGCCCTTTTGAGAGTGCGTGACAACTGGGTAGACCCCCAAGGATTTATCCCATGGATTCAATGCAATGGCGCCAAGGATTTCTGTGGAATCTCCACAGCTTTTGGTGCATCAATGGAAATATATAATATAAAATAGATAGGTGGTCTTCTCTGATACCATGTGAAATTCTCTCACACAGATGGATCTCCAGTAGTAAAACAACCTCACAATGTTTAACACAGATCTACAGAAAATTTGAGAAGAATAGCATAAGGAAAAGATAGTTCCGAGTGTAAATTTTTTTCATATTATTCATCCATGATATGTGGGTATTAAAATAAGATTACATACAGAAGAATTCATGATCCTTTATTTGCATTCAAATTCTATTGAAGAGACAGGCTTAGTTTGCATTGGATCCATCTCCTGAAAAGCACAAGTGGAAACTAAAGGTGAATGACGAGTTAACTAAAGGTGGTTGGTGCATGATTGAGACACTAGGAGTGAAATTGGGGAAGGAGTGTAATATCCCTAGACATTTAATTAAAGTTTAATTACTTTGTAATAATGTTTTTTATTATTGTTGAACAATTATTTGACCAAGTGTGGTCAAAGACACATGTTTGAGGGTATTGTATTACTTTTATTATTTAAATAAATAAAACAGGAGAATCCAATCTCAAGTAGTTGTTGAAAGAGTGTTTGCTGGACCACAAGGATAAATGACATGTGTTGGGAAGAATGCCCATAGTGGTGAAAACCACTAATTAATACCTCAATAGGTGCAGGAGGCATCATACCTATTTTTAAGGTCAGAACTCCAGATGGAGGTTCTAGAGCAAGAGGCTCATTATATACCTAAGTCCTAGGCAATGCTTTATTAAGAAATTCCCATCAGACAAGAAGGAGGCTTGGATGGAAGAGGAAAATTATTTTGTTGAGATGAGATTGAGAACTGAGTGATAGTTCTGGGTGCTTCAGCTGTCTTTGTCCTTGTGGTCCGACAAACAGGCTTAGGGGTTTTAGAATTAGCAAGCTTGGCTGTTATGGAAGATTGGTTGGGAGGATTGACGAACTTTAGATTGGATTCGGTCTATTCTTTCAATCAGGTTCAATTACTGTTTATTAGTATTCTGTATATTTATTTCTCTATTTGTTCAACTATTTACTGGGTAGAATTTTGTAGTAAATAATGAACTGTGTTTTATATTGTTTTAATATTCTGCTAATGATTTAATTGCTAAGATTTATATGTGTTCATGTTTACTATGTTTTTATTATCTACCTTCTGTTATCATTGTTATATCTATGATTTTTATTATATTACTGTAGAACAATATTTCACTTCTATTATAGATCCTTATCAGAAATATGTCAAAACATAGCTATGGTTTTTACAATTTATAAGTGTTATTATACTTCTCTTACAGAGTTAGTATTATTATTAAATTTATAATATCCATTGATTGTTTAAGGAACACTTATAATACAGAGTCAATGTTTTATTATAGTTTATATTACAAACTATATAAATAACTCATATAAATACATAGTCATTATAATGTATTATATAAAATACATTCCAAAGAAATCAACAATAGAACAATGCTAATTCTTAGGCATGGATTCCATATAAACAACACCGAGATAATAAAAAAGCAAAATGAAGAGAGCTGAGAGGCTCGACATTTTTCACTGGATAAAAACAGAGCCATGAGGCTCATATAACAGTAAAAAGATAAGGTTCAAGCATACAAAGGCTAACAAGGGATCGCAAGACTCTTAGGTTAATCCGACATTACATTTCAACAGCATTGTAAGTGTTATACCACATCCGTAAGGATTGTGCAAACATTAAGCTAGGTTAATAAAACTATAACAGAGGTGTAAAAATGCTCAAGTCTAATCCAATCATAAAATCAAGAAGATGTTTAAATAACAGAGCCTTTGTAAATTAAACATGGGTTCCAAATGCATACAGAATCATGTGTTTATTTAAAGAGCCTTCATGGTTAAAACACACAGTGGTTAATGTGGCCGCAAGGCTTCAGGCGTATTGATGCTAAGTATTCAAGTGAGGCCGTAAGGTTCAATACTTCATCTTTTGATGCAAATAAAAAAACTACAAAATATTTATAAAGTCGTAAGGCTACATAACACATAACAAATGGATTAAAGATCTCGGTATAAACCTAGGCTTCATTAGTGCCGACAGGACATATCATATGCATAGAAAATGTATAAGCTCAACAACGAGCTATATGAATTCATAATGTAGTTACAAAGTAATAAACATAACCATAACCATATCAAGCGATTCATTGAGTAATATAAAAGTATAAAGATAAAAGAAATGAACTATTACTAAGAGCCAACACGTTGTATTTCTTAAATAGTGTACGATTGCCGATATGCTCATTACATTTAGGGAAACGATGGGAATATACCCTGTTGGTAGTTAATACCATACTAAGAGTCGGGAATGAGCACGAATCCCTCGTGGCATTCATCCTTGTAACTATTTCAAGCGCCCACGACTACCTGTAAGCACGCTCGAAACTAGATAGTTACGGTTACAATTTCAAGAAAAGAAATAACCATAACCTTTAATGATAAATCATGAAGAGTCTTACCTAGGTTATGGAAGCTGAACTGCCCCCAAACATCGACATATCCCGTAGCTCACCTACAACCATTCAATTGCGCAAAGTTAAATATATTTCAGGAGATAAACGTATTGAAATATAATGTCAATAACAAGAATGAAGCTATACTTTTAAATCATGAAGAACTTTACCAAAACTTACCAAAAAACCTCGTGGATGGATGGGAGTACCAAACTAGATAGTGTAACTCCTTACCCGGCTCCAGCGACGAAGTCCTTGCAGGGTTCAAGCTTAACCTGCATAGTGAACAACGTATTATTTAATAGTTGTTAAATAGACGCAAAATAAACACAGATAAGTAAATCGTTTAGGATAAAACCTTACCTTCATGCTAAGAAGTATTCGAAGCACACCATTGACCACTTTCACCTTCAAAAGGAGAGTTACAGAGCTGAACTAAAACTTATAGCACAGAGAGAAAAACCCTACGTTTAAGTTTAACTTGCTTGGGAGAGCTTTAATTAGAGCTGAACCACACTGCAATAGCATAACACTTGCCGCGAATGAAACAATGAACCCATTCATTTCGTCGCCTGGCTAAGTCATGGAATAAGGGTTTGAAAATCCCAAAACATTTGGATCAACGATCCTCCTGTTTCCACAAGCATCCTGTATAATGTACGGTGTAATCCATTGCATGGCTTCACCAACTCTTGGCCGAGTTGGCACCTGTTGGTGTTCCTGCATTTAAATCATACGACCATACACTTATGCTGGAGATTCTCAACATCAAGTTTTCATTTAATACATAGAGATATTCGTAATCATGGAATTAATACCAAATATCATACATATTCTACGATCTACGGATCATTCCTTACAACTGTAAGTTGGGATTTAAATCCCTTAATCATAGGTTAAAACATCGAGATCATAAATTAAACCTTGCGAATCAAGTTTCATATGATCGCTTTTTTCACCTAGTCGCAATGCATAGTTATCATGCAAGTCTATAACATTTGAATAGGATGTTTGTATAGTTTATACATTGGCTTGGTTATAAACATCATTTTGGTATTTTCTATATAAGGTTGGATAAGCCACACGATGGTTAATAAACCATACGTTGTATTATTATACAAATAACTTGTGTTAATATATGTGATATATAGTTGTATAGTATATAAATACTCACTATGGAATTTTCCATATGAAGTCCATAGGTTTATAAATACTTGGTATACAATCACTTGGTTTATGATATTGAAGCTTGAAGAGCATATTTCATACCTAGATATAGACCTTAGATGGAGTTGACTTATGGTAGCAATACCATAAGTAAGACTCTTCACTCAACTTGAAAGGATAATAACATAACTAGTTAATAGTGAGAAGATTTATGGCGCTTCCATTAAACATGAACAACGCAGAAGTATCATAAAAATATAAACATAAGAATTAAACAACAATTCGAATAGATTATGACAGTGACAAAGTCAACTATTATTATTACACGATATGTATTCGCCAAGCTATGGCTGGCTCGTTTCCGCAACAAAATTGTAATAAGTATTTAAACATATGTATAGGGAAGAAATACAAATTATACCTTATCAATAGACGATGTAGAGTCACAACTGCATCCTCTTAGTATTTCATACTTGCGACATTGGAATTAATGTCGTCAACTTGTAAATATAATTTTTTTTTAAAATTGAGTAAATTGGGGTTGTGACAAATTGGTATCATGCACAGTTACAACACTAGGCCTGAAAATTGGCTCAAACACGCATGATCATTTAAAAAAAACAACAAACAAAACTGACTTATGTTTTTCTTATGGTATTTCCGAAACAGAAATATAATCATTGTTTTTCAGGAAAATGGAAGGAGTAGAGACATCTGTTGAAGATGGGTCACATCACAGTGAACAAGAAAATCATGAACATAATAATCATGAAAAAACATAAATAATGATAATTTATGGGTTGATTTAAACGATAGTATAAATGATAATCAATCTGAAATTTTACAAACTGTTAAAGAGCTAAGAGCAGAAATTTTAAGTGTTAAAGAAGATAACGAATGCATCTTGAAGGCTCAGGAAGAGTTAAATAACATACTTCTCACTAATCTACTTGAACAAGAAACAGTAAAGAATAAACCATTAGATTAGGAAAATGAGAAAACTCCATCGTATAAGCGTAAATGAAGAAAGTTAACTTTTTTAGATAATGAAAGCGATTCATCTAGTGGTATTTTAGTAAGAGAACATAAACAAAAGCATAATACAAGTGATAGTAGTGATGATGGAAAAATTACTAAAAAGAGTAAACGTTATGAGAAAATTTATGGAGAATTCAAGAAAATAAAACGACCTCTGTTTAATGGTGAAGTGGAAACCGGGGAGGAAGTCGAAGCATGGCTATCCAGAATGCATCAATATTTTCAAATTTACAATTACTCCACAGAACTTAAAACAAGAATGACTATCTATAATCTGTCGGGCAAGGTAGATATATGGTGGCAAGATATTAAAAGAGTGAAGAACATAAAAGAACGTAATATCACATGGAGTTCATTCAAGAAATTATTTAAAAGAAAATATCTTTCTGAACAATAGTATGAAGAGAAAGCCAAAGAATTATATGATCTGAAACTTGGTACTTTAATTATGAAAGAATTGTCCAGTAAGTTTCTAAATTTATTACGTTATGTACCTTACATTACAGAAGAGAAACCAAAAGTGCAAAGATTTCTAAGTTGTTTTCTTGTTATGTATAAAGAGAGAATAGAGTATGATAACCCAAAAACATTGGAAGAAGCAATGAGGAAATCTAATTTCTGTTTTGATCAAAATAAAAACAAGAGAGATAGTTTACTAGATTTGAAAGGGAAACACTTTGACCAACATAAGAGAGATAAGAAGTTTTTCAAAAGTGTTGGAAATAACCATAGAAATTATCAAAGTAATAATTTCAGAAATAAACCTCAAAATGCAACAAATTATCAAAGTAATAGTTTCAGAAATAAACCTCAAAATGCAGCAAATTATCAAAGAAGAGATACATCTGTTAAGTATAACAAAGTTAATCATCCAAAAGTTCCATTACAGCATTGGGGGCGTGGTGAACCACACTATTTTAAGGACTGTCCAAAGAAGAAAAATATTGCTAATAATATACATTCTATACAACAAGAAACTACTATAGGTGACGTGGGAAGAAGTATACCCAGGATCAGCGCAGCGTTGGAGAATCGACAGGAAGAACATCAATCAACAATGGTCGAAATAGAAGGTATGTTACAAAATAAGTCTATTTCTATGTTGATAGATCCAAGTGCAATTTTAAGTTACATATCTCCTAGAATGGTAGATGCATGTAAAATTCAGCAAAGTAAATTTGATAAATCATGGTTAGTTCAGCTAGCTACAAGCACAAAAAGGAAAGTGACTAGTTTTGTTGAAAACCGTGAATTTTACATGAATGACATGAAAACACATGCAGATTTGAATATTCTACCTTTAGGATCCTATGACATGATAATAGGAATGGATTGGCTAGAGAAACATAAAGTTATATTGAACTCTTATGAAAATTCTTTTACATGTAAGGATGAAGAAAACAAATATGCTTTAGTGAAAGGAATTCCTAGAAAAGTTACAATAAGAGAAATCTCTGCTTTAGAAATGAAAAGATCAATTAGAAAATGTTCTAAAATTTTTGTTGTTCATATATTAGATGACAGAGATAAAAGTGACAAACTTGATATAAACAACATTCCTATAATAAAATAATTTAAGGATGTATTTCTAGAAGAAGTTCTAGGTCTACCTCCTAAAAGAGAGATTGATTTCTCAATCGATCTCATACCAAGAGCAGTACCAACTTCTAAGGATCCTCATAGAATGAACACCTTGGAACTAAACGAATTAAAATCTCAAATTCAGGAATTAATTGACAAAACGTATATACGACCAAGTGTGTCCCCTTGGTAAGCACCAGTAATCTTTGTTAAAAAGAAAGATTGCACTTTAAGATTATGTATTGATTATAGACAATTAAACAAGATGACTATTAAGAATAGATACCCGCTACCCCGAATTGATGATATTTTCGATCAATTCAGAGGAGAAACTATATTTTCTAAGATATATTTGCGATCAGGATATCACCAAGTAAGAGTAAAAGATGAAGACATTTATAAAACTGCATTTAGGACCAGGTATGGTCACCATGAATTTGTTGTGATGCCTTTTGGGATGACAAGCGCACCAACAATATTCATGTGTTTAAAGAACAACGTGTTAAGTAAATACTTAGATAAATTCGTAGGCGTATTTATGGACGATATATTAATTTATTCTAAGAACGAATAAGAACACGAAGAACACTTAAGAATTGTACCACACGTTTTAAGAGAACAAGAACTTTATGCAAAGTTCAGCAAATGTGATTTCTTTAAGGATAATAATCAATACTTAGGACATTTAATAACTAAGGAAGGTATTTCGGTTGATCCTCATACAATAAAAGCAATTATGGATTGGCTAGTACCTAAAGACGTATCTGACATATGATCATTCATGGGAATAAATTGGTACTATAGAAATTTTATTGAAGATTTTTCAAAAATAGCTTATCCTATAACTTCTTTACATAAGAAAGGAGAGAAATTAGAATGGAAAAATAAATGTGAGGAAAGCTTTAATAAACTAAAACATTTGTTAACAACAGCTCCTATCCTTAAGATTGCAGATCCTTATAAAGAGTTTACTGTTTGTACGAATGCATGCAAGGAAGGATTAGGAGGGGTACCAATGCAAGAAAATTACGTAGTAGCTTATGAGTCAAGAAAATTAAAAGAACACAAGAGAAACTACGCAACTCATGATTGGGAGTTGGATGCAATAATTCACGCACTAAAAATGTGGCATCATTATTTGATTGGTAGATGTTTCCTATTAAAGACAGATAATGTAATTTTGAAGTATCTTTTCGATCAACAAAATTTGAACGCAAGACAAGCTAGATGGTTGTCCTTTCTAAGCAAATACGATTTTGAGATAAAGCATATTAAAGGAAAAGAAAATAAGGTAGCTGACGCCTTAAGTTGTCATGCTAACATGATATTTATGGCTGCAAATAGCAGTTACGAAACTGATTTATAATCTAAAATAAAAACAACAACAAGTAATGATGAAGAATATCAGAAAATAAAAGATAAAACAACAAAAAATGAAGAAAATGAAGAAAGGAAAGTAAAATTAAATTTTAAATTTAGCAGAAATGCACTATTAATGTATAAGGACAGATTGTATGTGCAAAATTCTGTAGAAATCAAGTTGTCAATTTTGAATGAGATGCATAAAACACCTTGTTCAGGACACCCAGGTTATCAGAAAATGATTACAATGTTAAAGAAGGAATATTATTGGCATAATATGAAAAATGAAGTTGCTGAAAGTATAGCTAAATGCATGCAATTCCAACAAGTAAAAAATGAACATGAACAACCAGCAGGTTTATTACAATCACTACCTATTCCAGAGTAGAAATGGGAAGCTATTAGTATCGATTTCATAACTGGTTTTCCTAGAAATAATAAACAGAATGATTCTATAAGGATTGTGGTTGACAAGTTAAATAAAGAGACACATTTTATTCCTCTTAAATATACTTATAAGGATATTAATATTGCTTAGATATTTATGAAAGAAATTTTCAGATTGCATGGTGTGCCTAAAATAATTGTTTCTGACAGAGATTCAAAGTTTACAGGAAATTTTTGGAAATATTTGTTTAAAGGGTTAGATACTAAACTGAATTTTACTACATCTTTTCACCCTCAAACTGATGGAAAGACTGAAAGATTTAATCATATTTTAGAATACATGCTTAGGATGTATGTTATGGACAAACCTGAAAAATGGGGAGACTATTTACACTTAGTTGAGTTTGCTTATAATAATCATTTTCAGAGTTCTGCTAAAATGAGTCCATTTGAAATATTGTATGGACGTAAGTGCAACACTCTAGTCTCATTGAGTAGTCTTGTTAATAGACTAATGCTAGGTCCTGAATTGTTAAAAGATATGGAGCTGTCCGTGAAATAGGTACAACAAAATTTGAAGGTATCTCAATACAGACAAAAGAGCTACGCTGACTTAAAAAGAACTGAAAAATCATTCCAGGTTGGTGACCATGTTTATGTAAAGGTAAAGCCAAGAAAAATTTCCCTAAGCTTGGGAAAGTGTGCTAAAATAGCACCCAGGTATTGTGGTCCTTTTGAAATTTTAGACCGGGTTGGATCGGTAGATTATCGATTGGCATTACCACCTACGGTAAAAGTACATAATGTTTTTAATATCTCTTTGTTAAAGAAATAGATACATGATGCTACTCATGTGGTGGATTGGAATGATATTCAGGTGGAACCGAATGTAGAATTCCAAGTGGAACTAGAATGCATCCTCGACAGGAGGGAGCTTATCCTTTGAAACCGCATTATTGGACAAGTAAAAGTGCAGTGGATGCACCTTAGTCCATAAGAGGCTACTTGGGAATTGGAAAGTAAAATGCAAGAGGCATATCCAATTCTCTTTCAAGATGAAACAATGGAAGATTGAATAACACCGAGGACGGTGTTATCTCTAAGGGGGGGTGTATGTAATATCACTAGACCCTTAATTAAACTTTAACTACTTTGTAATAATGTTTTTGATTATTGTTGAACAATTATTTGACCAAGTGTGGTCAAAGACACATGTTTGAGGATATTGTATTATTTTTATTATTTAAATAAATAAAATAGGAGAATCCAATCTGAAGTAGCTGTTGAAAAAGTGTTTGCTCGCCCACAAGGAGAAATGACATGTGTTGGGAAAAATGCCCATAGTGGTGAAAACCACAAATTAATACCTCAACACGTGCAGGAGGAATCATCCCTATTTTTAAGGTCATAACTACAGATGGAGTTTGTAGAGTAGGAGGATCATTATAGACCTAAGTCCTAGGCAATGCTTTATTAAGAAGTTCTCATCAGACAAGCATGAGGTTTGGATGGAAGAGGAAAATTATTGCGTTGAGATGATATTGAGAACTGAGTGATAGTTATGAGAACTGAGTGATAGTTCTGGGTGCTTCCTCTTTCTTTGTCCTTGTGGTCCAACAAAGAGGCTCGGGGGTTTCAGAATCAACAAGCTTGGATGTTCTGGAAGATTGGTTGGGAGGAACGACGAACTTCATAATGGATTCGGTTTGTTCTTTCAGTCAGGTTCTATTACTGGTTATCAGTATTTTGTATATTTATTTCTATATTTGTTCAAATATTTACTGGGTATAATTTTGTAGTAAATAATGAACTGTGTTTTATATTGTTTTAATATTCTGCTAATGATTTCATTGTTGAGATTTATATGTGTTCCTGTTCACTATGTTTTTATTATCTACCTTCTGTTATCATTGTTATGTCTATGATTTTTATTATATACTGTAGAACAATATTTCACTTTTCTTATCGATCCTTATGAGAAATATGTCAAAACATAACTAGGGTTTTTACAATTTATAAGTGTTATTATACTCCTCTTACCGAGTTAGTATTATTATTAAATTTATAATATCCATTGATTATTTAAGGAACACTTAGAATAAAGAGTCAATGTTTTATTATAGTTTATATTACAAACTATATAAATAACTCATATAAATACATGGTCATTATAATGTATTATATAAAATGAATTCCAAAGGAATCAACAACAAACCAATCCTAATGCTTAGGCATGGCTTCCATATAAACAACACCGAGATATTAAGCAAGAAAAACGAAGAGAACCGAGAGGCTCGACATTATTCACTCGATAACAACAGAGCCATGAGGCTCATATAATAGTACAAAGATAAGGTTCAAGCATACCAAGGTTAACACCAGATCACAAGACTCTTAGGTTAATCTGGCATTACGTTTCAACACCATTGTATGTTAATGTAATTGTAACTTCGGAATGTATTTCACTTATGTATATTGTACTCCTATAGAGATGGTATTATTCCTCTATACGGAAGTGTCATCATTTATATTGTAAGTGTCGTAACTTATACTTGATGGGTTATTAGACCACCTTGATGGGGTCGGACCTGTATAAGTCATGTGGGTTAAAGGGTTATTAGACCACCCTATTGGGGGGTCGGCCCTGTCAGCATTATGTTATGTGGCTAAGTTGAGGCCAACCTAGTAAATGTTATTAGGCAAGTCAAGTCAAGTATAAATAGAGTGCGGGAGGCACTCTATTTGATCATTCAATTTCTGACTCATACACTCATTGGAGAGTGGCGCACTAGTGGAGGAGGAGAAGCTACTGCTAGGAGACTATGTCTTATGCTTGGGTTTTGTATCATTGCTCTTTCTATCTCTGAGGAAGTTGCAGGGTTTTTCACCTTCTTGGTTTTCCCCGAGGAAACTCTGTGTCTCTTGTGTGATTTCTATTGTGTCTATGATTGATATGATGTAGATATGTTGTACACGTTATTCTCTCATATAAGATCCTAGATTATATTGAATTGATGCTCAAAAAATTAACATGGTATCAGAGCTAACCTGAGAAGAAGACACTGTGCAGTTGCGGAAGCTAGGGATTCTTGTTTTTGGGTTTCTCTCCATAGATCTTGAAAGGAAGGAGGCTAGATTGACTCTCCTAAGCAAGGCACATATTTCTGTCCAATCAGAATTCAATTCTGAGCACTTTCAGTTTTGGCCCTAAAAATTAGGGTTTCCACAAAAAAGTGGAATTTCTAAAATCTGAAATCATGGCTAGATGCTCCTCAGAAAAATCAAAGTTTAGAGCTTTGGATTGAACTTTTTGGTTGGCTGAAGCTCCGGGAAAATCAAACCTTAGTTTGGGGTCGTGTCTAGTGAAGCTGGAAATTAGGGCTTCTACAAAAGTTGGAATTTCTAAAATCTGAGACCATGGCTGGAAGCTCCTCAGAAAAATCAAAGTTTAGAGCTTTGGATCGAACTTTTTGGTTGGATGAACCTCTGGGAAAATCAAACCCCAGTTTGGGGTCCTCTTCAATGAAGCCCAAAATTAGGGCTTCTACAAAAGTTGGAATTTCTGAAATCTGAGACCATGGCTGGAAGCTCCTCAGAAAAATCAAAGTTTAGAGACCAAGATCGAACTTTTTGGATGGGTGAAGCTCTGGGAAAATCAAACCCTAATTCAGGGTCCTCCCAAGTGAATCTGGAAGTTTGAAAAGCAATTTTGAGGGGTGAAACTTTGCAGTTTTCAAATTCTGAGTATACCAGCTTGATCAGCTCATCAAGGAGCATCTTTCTATCCTTTCAGAAGTTTTAAATTCAAAGTTTGAATTTTTAGGGTTTCTCTTACAAACCCTAATCCAGCACCAGATCCAGTTTTCAACAAATCAAGTGGTAAATCTCTTATTTCCATTTGAGTTTCTCATTGAAAATGTCTCACCACACCAAGCTTGAGGACAAGCTACTTGAAGGGGATGATAACTTCCAAGCCTGGAAGCATAGGATTGGGTTAATCCTAGAAGAGAATGAGTTGGACACCTACATAAGTGAAGAGGTTCCTGTCCCAGAGGGAGAAGAGGCTAAGGCCTTACAAAAGAGGAACTTGGTCAATGCCAAGAGGATCATTGCTGATTCTATCAAAGACCATCTCATACCACATGTGTCATTTCTGAAGACACCTAAGGAGATGTTTGATTCCTTGACCAAGCTATTTGAAGGGAAGAACATAAACAAAAGATGACCTTGAGGAATCAATTGAAGAACATCAAGATTCATAATGCGGAGACCATGCAGTCTTATTTCTCAAGGGTCTCCCAGATAAAAGAACAACTTGAAGTTGTGGGAGAAGATATAGAAAATGGAGAAGTGGTAATGACCACTCTTAATGGCCTTCCTAGGTCATGTGATTCCTTCATCCAAGGAATTTGTGCTAGAAAGAAACTTATCTCTTTTAGTAGGCTATGGGAAGAATGCTCATAGGAAGGAGCTCAGATTATAGATCAAGAAGAGAATATGGGGAATGAAGATCAAGCTCTCACAACACATACCTAGAAGAGAACACTTTTCCTCAGATTGCCCTAAGAACAATAGGAACAACAACAACAACTACTACAAGCAGTATGACCGGTATGACTTACAAGTATGTTTTGAAATATGTTCATGATTAAGTTTATGATATGTTTGTCTTCATGTTATTAAGTCTAGTAACAATCTTGATCATTCTTAGACTTGTCTTATCACTTTAGTAAAAGTATGAATGCATGTGAATGATAGAAGACATTCTTTGATGATTGTAATAATGCACTATGGTGTTGTATGAGGATAATGTTATCCGCTAACATAAAGGTACAAATCAAGTTCTAGATCAAGACCATGGTGACAAAGAATCATCCATAGTCATGGATCACATAGAGGTATGTATGTTTTGGTTCTACAATAGTTAACTTATGAATTATGTAGGTCATTGAAGAGAACAAGAAAACATTGCTAGACATAACCAGCAAATATGATGACCAGGTATGTTTTCTTATATCAAGTTAGATTCCTACCCTATTTTAGGATCTTATACTTTTGTATATGATTATTCATGAAGTTTGAAATTTAAGTAATCAAGGGTTTATGCATATTATGTTTCTTACCTTGATTGATGATATGACTAACCAGAAGAGTTCTATGGTCAAATATGAATATGCATGAGTAAGAGAAGTCTTCCCTGAAACCTTGAATACTAATGCTTATTATCTGTGTTTGAAATAATCATGACCATACATGTTTAAGATTAGTTTGTTTTGAGATTATACTAATGAATGTATGCGATCTTGAGAATGGCACAATCATGACACTAGTGCACACTTAAGCATGCATAATGGTCCATGATGAATATAAGTTCAAGGACAGGTAATCCAGGAAGCAAAGATCAAGAGGGAATAGACTATGAAGGACTTGGGGATGATGCACTATTTTCTAGGCATGGAGGTGTGGCAGAGTGCAGATGGAATTTTCCATGGACAAGGGAAGTATGCAATAGAGATCCTGAAGAGGTTTGGGATGATGGACTGCAAGGCCATGGCCACACCTATGGCATCAAAATTGAAGCTTCTGTGTTATGCTTCATTTGATCCAGTTGATGTCACTGTGTATCATCAGATGATTGGGTCCTTGATGTACCTGATGAACACGAGACCAAATATTTGCTTTGCGGTTAACACATTGAGCCAGTTCCTGGCGGATCCGAGAGGTGTTCACCTGGTTGTTGTAAAGCATATTCTGAGGTACCTGAAGGGTACAATTGACTATGGGATCAAGTATGATGCAAATCAAAAGTTTAACTTGCATGGTTATGTTGATTCGGACTGGGCAGGCAGTGCTGCAGATAGGAAAAGCACTTCTGGGTGCTGTTTCAGTATGGGATCAAGTGTGATCTCTTGGTTTAGCAGGAAGCAGTCCTGCGTAGCACTAAGTATAACTGAGGCAGAGTATGTTGCAGCCTGTTTGGCTAGTTGTGAGGCAGGATGGCTCTGGAAGCTACTGAGTTATTTGATCTCTCGTTGGATGCTACTGGTATCTTTTGTGACAACCAGAGTTGTGTGAAGCTGTCTGAGAACCCGGTGTTCCACGACAGGTTGAACCACATCAAGATCAAATATCACTATATCAGGGATATGGTGTAGAGAGGAGCAGTGAATCTCCTGTATGTTGCGATGGATGAGCATGTTGCGGATGTTTTGATGAAACCACTAGCCAGAGTGAAGTTTGAGTACTTCAGAGAGAGGCTTGGTGTTCTTCAGATTGACAACACTTCGAGGAAGAAGTGATGGAAACATTTGCAGGAGCCATTCCAAGCATGGTGAGAGGAGGATCCTTCCCATGGATGTGGATATAAGTGTTGTGTGATGAGCATCAGGATGATTCTCCAGTTATTGCTCTGTGTATGCATCAGTTGGATGCTTTGTATGATCAGTTGGATCATGTATATGTATATGCATCATGTTGGATGCTTGATATGATCAGTTGGATCATGTATTTGTGTATGCATCATGTTGGATGCTTGATATGATCAGTTGGATCATATATTTGTATATGTATCAGGTGGATACATTGTATGATCAGGTGGATCATGCATTTGTATATGTATCAGGTGGATACATTGTATGGTCAGGTAGATCATGTATGATATGTATCAGGTAGATACTTGGTATGCATCAGGTGGATGCATTGTATGATCAGGATGATCATGGATGATGAGCTTCAGGATGTTGCTCCAGATGATATGTATCAGGATGATGCTGTGATGATGATCAAAATGATCATGTGTGATGAGTATCAGGATGATGCTCTATATGATATGCATTAGGAAGATGTAGTGACGATGATCAGGATGATCATGGATGATGAGCTTCAGGATGTTGCTATGGATGATATGCATCGGGACGAGGCAATGATGAGTATCAGGAAGATTCTATGGATGACATGCATCAGGACAATGCAGTGATGATGATGAGGTTGATAATTAGTATCAGGATGATGCTGCATGTGAGGATGATCAGGAAGACCATGAGTTTTAGGATTATACTTAGAGGTCGAGGATATGTGGCAGGTTGTGCAGGTAGCATAGAAAAGATCCTGGGAGATCCTATAATCTATGCTAGGATTCTCTTTCGAGGTTTTGCTACAGGTAGCATGTAAAAGATCCTGGGAGATCCGATAGGTTGAGCTGTGTGCTCGTAATAAGTCTTGGGATGCTCTTTAGAGATCTTGTCGTTCGTGCTTAGGCACGTAAGATGTTCCTGGGGTAATTCTTTAAAGGTTTTGCCTATTCACATGTAATCAGTCTTGGATATGTGATAGGTTGAGTTGTGTGCTCGTAATAAGTCCTGGGATGCTCTTTAGAGATCTTGCCGGTCGTGCTTAGGCACGCAAAATGTTCCTGGGGTAACTCTTTAAAGGTTTTGTGAAAGGGATGCATATAAGTCCTAGGAGATCTTGCCGGTCATGCTGAGACACATAAAATGTTCCTAGGATGCTCTTGTCAGGATTTGAATATGCACATAATGAGTCCTGAGATACCACCTCTATCAGACCACTCGCAGTGATGATGAAGACCTGCAAGTGGTGGGCCTACATCCAGTATGAAAAAGGACTGGCTCTGTAGAACTTCCTATGACAAGTAGATCAGAGATTGATTGAGATAGAAACAGCCGTGACAATGATCCGGTGACGATGATCTAGAGAAGAAGACTTGTGCTAGCAGATCTGTGTCGAGAAATACCTTCCTAGTTAAGAGGGAGTGTCAATGTAATTGTAACTTCGGAATGTATTTCACTTATGTATATTGTACTTCTATAGAGATGGTATTATTCCTCTATACGGAAGTGTCGTCATTTATATTTTAAGTGTCGTAACTTATACTTGATGGGTTATTAGACCACCTTGATTTGGTCGGACCTGTATAAGTCATGTGGGTTAAAGGGTTATTAGACCACCCTATTGGGGGGTCGGCCCTGTCAGCATTATGTTATGTGGTTAAGTTGAGGTCGACCTAGTAAAGGTTATTAGGCAAGTCAAGTCAAGTATAAATAGAGTGCGGGAGGCACTCTATTTGATCATTCAATTTCTCAATCATACACTCATTGGAGAGTGGCGCACTAGTGGAGGAGGAGATGCTGCTACTATGAGACTATCTCTTATGCTTGGGTTTTGTATCATTGCTCTTTCTATCTCTGAGGAAGTTGCAGGGTTTTTCACCTTCTTGGTTTCCCCAAGGAAACTCTGTTCTCTTGTGTGATTGCTATTGTGTCTATGATTGATATGATGTAGATATGCTATACATGTTATTTTCTCAGATAAGATCCTAGAGTATATTGAATTGATGCTCAAAAAATTAACATTGTAAGTGTTAGACCACAGCCGTAAGGCTTGTGCGAACATTAAGCTAGGTTAATAAAAGTATAACAAAGCCGTAAAAATGCTCAAGTCTAATCCAATCATAAAATCAAGAATATTTTTAAATAAAATATCCTTTGTAAATTAAACATGGGTTCCAAATGCATACATAATCATGTGGTTGTTTAAAGAGTCTTCATGGTTAAAACGCAAAGTGGTTAAGCTGGTCGCAAGGCTTCATGCGTACTGACGCTAAGTATTCAAGTGAGGCCGTAAGGTTCAATACTTGATATTTAGATGAAAATAAAACAACTGCAAAATATTTATAAGGTCGTAAGGCTACATAAAACATAACAAATGGATTAAAGATCTCTGTATAAACCTAGGGTTCATTGGTACCCACAAGTCGTATCATATGCATAGAAAACACATAAGCTCAACAACGAGCTATATGAATTCATAATGTAGTTACAAGGTAATAAACAAAACCATAACCATGTTAATCATTTCAATGAGTAATATCGAAGTATAAAGATAAAAGAAACGAACTCTTACTAAGAGCCGACATGTTGTATTTATTAATCAGTGTATGATTGCCGACAGGTTCATTACATTTAGGGAAACGATGGGAATATACCCTGTTGGTAGTTATTACCGGACTAAGAGTCTGGAACGAGCACTAAGCCCTCGTTAAATCCATCCCCGTAACCGTTCTAAGTTCCCACGACTACCTGCAAGCACGTTCGAAACCAGATAGTTGCGGTTACAAATTCAAGAAACAAATAACTAGAACCTTTAATGATAAATCATGAAGGGTCTTACCTAGGTTATGGAAGCCAAACTGCCTCCAAGCATTGGCATATCCCATAGCTCACCTACGACCATTCAATTGCGCAAGGTTAAATATATTTCATGAGATAAACGTATTGAAATATAATGTCGATAACAAGAATGAAGCTATACTTTTAAATCATGAAGAAATTTACCAAAACTTACCAAAAAACCTCGTGGATGGCTGGGAGTGACAAATTACAGAGCGTAACTCCTTACCCGACTCCAACGATGAAGTTCCTGCGAGATTCAAGCTTAACCTGCACATTGAACACCGTATTATTTAAATAGCTGTTGAATAGACACATAATAAAAAATGATAAGTAAAGCGGTAAGGATCAAACCTTACCTTCATGCTAAGAAGTATTTGAAGCACACCATTGACCACTTTCATCTTCAAAAGAAGAGTTACAGAGCTAAACTAAAACTTATAGCACATAGGGAAAAACCATGAGTTTAAGTTTAACTTGCTTGGGAGAGCTCTGATCAGAGCTGAACCCCACTATAACAGCATAACACTTGCCACAAATGAAACAATGAACCACTCGATTCGTCTCCTGGCTAAGTCATGGATCAATAAGGGTTTTCAAATCCTGAAAAATTTGGATCAATGATCCTCCTGTTGCCATGAGCATCCTGTACAATGTACCGTGTAAGCCATCACATGGATTCACCAACTCTTGGTCGAGTTGGCACCTATTGGTGGTCCTGCATTTAAATCATACGAACATGCACTTACGCTGGAGATTATCAACGTCAAGTTCACATTTAATACACAAAGATATTCGTAACCTTGGAATTAATACCAAATCTCATACATATGCTACGATCTACGGATCATTCCTTACAACTGTAAGTTGGGATTTAAATCCCTTAATCATAGGTTAAAACATCCATATCATAAATTAAACATTGCGAATCAAGTTTCATGGTGAGCAAGAGGCTTTTCTGGTTCTTTGTTTCTTGTGAGATCAGGAACATCGATGTTATTCTTTTCAAGCAATTGGGTCATGATCTCTAATTTTTCTTCATACAAGATTTCTCATAACGGAAACCTTTTCTACAATAACAACACTTGGATCCCCATTTTTTGTTCTTCTTCTTGGAATTGGAGCCTTCATCAGTGGAATTGGAACCTTCATCATATGAAAGCTTCTTATTTTTGAAATTCTTCTTCCCTTAGGCTTTCTTGGAATCACTTGAAGCAAGCCCTTGGTCCTTTGAATTCTTGATGGTATCCATTTGAACCAATTTTTCTTGCCCCTTAGTGAGTGCCTCCATGAAATCTGCCAAGGAAGGCATCTTCCAATTTTTCACTTGCAACTTCGTTGCATGAAAAGTAGACACAAATAGTGAATAATCTGATCCCAACTTTGAATGTATGGATATAACCAATTGTTCCTCCTTCTTCTCAATTCCACATTGCTTCACTGAAGTACCAAGGATTTGAATTTTGTGAAGAATTCTTGTAGGGAATCGAAATTTCTATGGTTCAGAGTAAGAAACTCATTTTGTAGGTGATGGTCTCTCATCTTATCTATCTTTCCAAACAGAGTTTTGAATTTTCTCGAAGCTTGATTTGGAGTGGTCAAAGCATCGGGGTGAAAAAGTAGATCTTTGCAAGTACTGAGGCAAATCAAACCATACGCTCCATCCATTCTATTGTACAACTTGGCCTTCTCAAATGTTGAGTTTGGATCATTCTCAGTGCCCATGGTGACTCTGTACAGACATTTTCTTTTCAGAATAATTACCATCTCCACTTTCCATTGAAAGTAATTGTATGAAGTAAGGAGAATAAGCTAAGATTTATCCATCATTCAATAGTTGCGCTCCTGATGAGCCTGGGACCTATAAAATACAACAAAAAAATCTTGGAAGAAAGTCTAATATTAGCTCACTCAATCTCTACTTCGACATTGAGCACTTCCGGGAGTTCGTCACACCTAGGTAGACTCCAAAGGATTTCTCCAATGGCTTTAATGCAATGGCCCCAATTATTTTTGTGGAAACTAAGCAGCTTTTGGTGCATCAATGGAAGTTTCTAATATAAAATATATAACTAATATTATTTGATACCATGTGAAATTCTCTCACATAGATGGATCTCCAGCACTAAAACATCCTCACAATGTTTAACACAAATCTACAGAAAAATTAAGAATAATAACATAAGGAAAAGATAGCTCTTAGTGTAAATTTTTTTCATATTATTCATCCATGATATGTGGGAAATAAAATAATAATACATGTAGAAGAATTCACGAGCCTCTGATTGCATTCGAATTCCACTGAAGAGAGTCTTAGTTTGCATTGGATCCATCTCCCAACAAGGACTAGTGGCAACTAAAGGTGAATGGCTAGTTAACTGAAGGTGGTTGACGAATGATTGAGCCACTTGGAGTGAATATAGGGAAGGAGAACCCAAGGAGGTGCATTAGATGAATTGTAGTGGTCAAAATGGGCGCTCCTACATCGAGTCTTGAAACTAGGTAGAAGGGTTATTTAACTACGCAATCAAGGGACAAGGTGCCTTAATTCAAGGAACTGATGCTACTAACTACTAAAATCATGCATGAGTGTGCATTAACATTCAAGTGACATGGATAAGTTGCTCTGAGTGGATAAGGAGGCTAATGATTACCAAAATTAATCATTAGGGGGATAAAAACACAGTCTAGGTGCCTGCAGACTCAATTACCAATCTATGGAATGCATGCATGCATGCTAAACCAAGGTATATATGGATAAAATGTTCCAACAAAAACCATATATAGTAATAGGAAAACATGTGCAAAAAATACTAAATAGGAGATAAATCTTAATAAACAATCACATAACAAGGCCTCTTTTGGTGGTATTTTGGGACCTCACCCTAACTATCGCGATACATAGAAATTCACCATTCTCTAGGAATATTCTTTGAAAACAACAATGAAAT
Organism: Larix kaempferi; assembly: GCA_027924585.1. Classification (NCBI taxonomy): domain Eukaryota; kingdom Viridiplantae; phylum Streptophyta; class Pinopsida; order Pinales; family Pinaceae; genus Larix; species Larix kaempferi. The sequence goes on along the minus strand of BSBM01000914.1, from coordinate 778,017 downwards.
TTCTCATCATCACGAAAAATAGAATCAATGTTAATATGAAGGTACACCAAGACCTCGATCCCCATTTAGCTCTCCATGTTATTACAAGGGCCCACCAACACCTCATTTATGCATACACCTTACCAAAGACCATTTTAAGAGAGAAATATTATTGCATATATGTATGTTCTTAATGAATCACAAGTGTGGAAGACTCTTACCAAGAAACTAAAAGATTTCCTTATGTATGTTAATTTATCCCAAGACATCCCTTCATACTGAATTTAGGAAGATTCAATTAAATAATGCACAATATCATCAGGTCTAACATAGCATCATATACAACCTTTTACATGGCAGCTAGAAAAATAGAGTTAAGTATTTCACATCTTCTCTGATGCTTCACATATCCATTTTTTCAATTCTATACGTCCATATTTAATGTATTCCCTTTTACTAAAAGAGAAACATTCATGTCGCAACAGTATGCTAACCAACCACAAAATACAATGTCAACCCTACAAAAATCCTTTGAGAAACATAAATTCACTAAAAAAAACAAGAAAAATGTCAAAATAGGTAACAACATCCAAATCAAAAGAAGCAACAAAACTTTGAGATTCCAGGTTGCTCCACCCAAGCCCTATCATAGAAAGCAAAACATGGACACAAGTAGAAACAAAATGGCACTAGTTATAAGAAATTCCATGCCACCGTGCATGGACAAATATGTGGCTATGAATGAAGTCCCATCCCCTAGGCATGATGCCCCAAACACCTACATAAACATTATTGTTGCATCATTGACCGTGAGCTTCACAATCCCCATGATTCTTGGGGAAACATTGGATTCGAGGCGATGGGATTCTGAACTCTCCTAGATACAAATGGGTCACTATACGACTTTGATTTCCATGATAAATAGAAGGCAAAAGAGCCCCTAGTAACTACTATTTTTGTAAATTGTGGGTGAATGGAAGCCACATAGTGGTCTTCATGGGGGAAAACAGGTTTAAAACAATTTCTAGAGGGGTTAAATTGTTTTATCTTTCCTCTCCCTTTTAAATTAGATGGGGTTAACATTTTATTCATTAAAAGTAAATAAATAAAATGTGGGCTAATCATACCTAAGAGGTGTTTAATAAAAAATTAACCCATTAAAAATTTAAAACCCTTGAATTTAGCACATGGGCTAAGATTAACCCCTAAATTTTTCCATGCTTCAAAGAAGAGGACAATGAAAAAAATTATGGATGAGTATCTGATAGGATCAAGTTGAGTGATTCATCGATATATTGTTAGATATATTTATGCAAATGCCCTGGATTAAATATATTAAAGGTGACATAGTTATTTTGGTGACCTATTTTATTTTATATAGAGGGACTTTATTGTACAGTACAAACACATGGGAATGGTTTGTCTGAATAAAATTTTCCAAAGTCCCTTTGGGATTTTCTTTAGTGTAATCACCCATTGCTCCTTCCTTCACATATGTCTAACTTTATTTGCTACTCAATCATTCTTGAAAACTTTTGGTTTTGTTTTTATTTCTTATATATAAATTACACTACTCTCCTTAAATATAAACTATCTTATAATAATAAATGACATATTTTATTTCACTTTAAATTTTCTTCAAATTAAAGCATGTAATTACACCTAAATATATATTTATTAAACATATTCACTGATCATGTTTAATATCAAGGGTTCCATGTCTCTCCATTCCCTTCAAATATTTTTTCCTTGTTGGGAAATGATAATTCATTTTTGGAGACTAAATGTTGTTGATGAATAAGGCTAACATCTCAGCATGCCCCTTAGTTAGACATCATGAGTGGTAAAATATTCTATTTTCCATAGGAAAAAGTGGAATCTCGAGGTGAAAATGAATCATAATTTTCAATCCTCTTCATAGAGGGATTGCTAATAGGGGGATGAAGGAACATTACTTATCCTCTCTCAAAGTTATCATTGTATACCTTTCATACAACCCTATTTCTCATTTGTAAGACGATTGGAAAATTTTGTTATGTTTATAAACAATAAGACTAACACATGGAATAATCCAATAATTATAAATTTAATAAATGTACACATGGAAAACTCAATGTGTCCAGGGTGTGTAATTTGGTGCAATTAAACATCTATATTCACATATTTCTTTTCCTATGACACTTGAAATCTATAATTAGCACCAAATGTCTTAGCATAATATAATCGACGCATCCTAAATATAGATGTTAATACTATAACACACATCTATGTACATCTCATCTCATAAATGGATCACATAATGTCAATTATAACCATACAAAATTTCATCATACATGGTATACAATCATATCTTATACACACAATGTCACAAACAATAGCTTACATGAAAATGCACACATCTTCAATACAAGTGATCTTTACATCTACAATACCCTTGCAAAATTAAAATTTGGCTTTATTAATGTACTCATAAATGGTGCATTGCACTCTCTCTTGAAAATACTTCATTTTGAATTTAATATAAAACTTGATTTTTTTAGTTTATGTCAATACATATTTGATCAATTTTTGACTTTAACAATTTTTTCAAATTTTGATCATTAATTAGGCATTTTAGTATTTGAATTTAATATAAAACTTTTAGTTTATGTCAATGCCATATTTTATCTATTTTTGACTTTAACAAATTTTTCAAATTTTGATCATTACTTAGTCAGATTAGTATTTATTATATGAATTTCCCATAAAAGTTTCTTTTTAAGTTTCATTTCCATAGTAATCAGTCGGGATTAGGCGGAGGTAGTATTTTACATAGTGAAATTAGTAGAACACATTCAAGATTCAATCATGGAGGTAATAGCTCACCCAAACTTCAAAACCAAAATTTTGTAGCACAACCATGACCTAGACAATTAAGTCTGCTGGATTATCTCCTCGCACTATGGGGGAATACAAGGAGAGGATTACGAACACCATTGGTTTCTTTGTGAAGCCATTGGAGAGTCGGAGAAACTACAAATGTAGGGCGTTACAATGTTATATGAATTTTGTACATTTCTCGACAGGGTGGAGTGATTCCAAACATGGATGAAGTAAATCAATAGTTTCTAAAAGCGTTTTATGAGCCCAAATATGAACACAAAAAAATTGCAGAGCTGAAAGACATCAAGGGAAAAACACAATTTTCAAGAATTTCATATTTACAAATTCAGGAAGCCATTATTGTTGTACTCATCATAATACTCTCTATGATTACCAATATAAATTTCAAGTTTAGTTTATATTTTACCAATTCGGATTGTTCATAATCTCCATCCAAAAATATTTATTATATCTTTCATCATTCTTTGATTTATTTATTTCTCTATTTATCACATAGTCATAATTTCTCTGTTATAAAATCCATTCAATCTTCTTAATCCATTGAACTCTTACCATTTTTTAAATATATTTTCTCATCCACATGCATTAATTATATGAAATATTCATAATGAATTAAATAAATATCTCTTACTATATATTGACTTATCATTAGCAATCAATGCAAACCATACACGTATATGTCTATAACTAGCTATGGGGCTTTATCAATTATGATAATAAAAAGAAGGGCATTTTCAAGATGAATAGTCATTCAAAGCTTGTTAATATACAATCTACAAATAAAACAATTGTTCATGAAGATTATTTTAACTAAATACATAAGAGAACGTAATCTCATTTAGTCGACCATCTTCCACTTCTCTGGAAGGAGCTCATGCCACAAATTCCTATCAAGTTCTTGCTAATGCTATTGAATTAACAATCATTGTAGATACATTTGTTGGCCATGCTTCATATTTGTAGTGGGCACTCTTCTTCCCCGGGGACCCTCAAGCTTCAATGCGGTTGCATGGAAGAGTTACCACTAATTTTGAGTGTAGCCTTAGCAAATAGATCTCCTAACCTTCATCACCCTACAAGGGACCAATGTTTCAATAGTCACCCCATACTTTTATGATCATCTGAACCATCCCTAATTGAGAAAAAATGTGTCATTTAGCTCAAGCCCTCACCTTTCTTTTAAAATATTTGAAGTATGTGCAACATGTCCCACTCACGGAAATATGAGAATTATTTAATTGCAATTTCATTAATATTCATCACTCTATGTGTCATCTTCCTAATGACATATATAAGTAATTAAATTTTTAGAATTATTAATTACTTATTTATTCTCACCTTTCAATCAATCTTCATATTATAGGTATTCCCTTCAACTTTTTTTTTCCAAAATTTTTCTTTCCACTTTAGTTTAGTGTTTCTTTTAATTGATTTGTTTTTTCAAAATTATATGTCTCCTCTATATTTCTTCTTCCCAATTAATGGAATGTTCTTTAGTTAATGTTTCCCTCTTTCACATAAATATTTTCCTTTTGTCCATGCACATAATTTGTTTTAATAATAAATTTATTCATTCATTTTCTTTTCATAACTTATACATCTCTACAAGCTTTAACAATTTCTCACTAATTCATTATATTTTAAAGGAAATGTATATACTAATAAAATGTTTAATTTTTTGATGTAATGAGATTTACCAAGGTAATATCATACATATGCCAATCAAATATTCTATTTTCCATGGTGGAGAAGTGGTACAAATATTGATACCACCTTAACTCAGTTCGTCTCTACTCTATTGAGTCTAATGGTCATCGAGGAATAAAGATGACACCTTATTGCATGCTAGTCCTACAATGTAGATTCCACAATACAACCCCATTACCTATGTGTAGATAGATTGGCAATTAAATTATATGTGTCTACAAACAATGAAATCCAAGTGCATCTAATAATTCCATACCCATAATTTAAATATCAAATTACTAACATGGCACAGGGTTCATGCGATATTAAGATAACCTTGCATCATTTCCTTTATGCTTTCCCATCATACTAGGAAAACCATCAAAATAACCTAACCATTAGTGCATCCAAAATACATTAACATCTTTCGCTTTTCATGCATCATATAATCCCATCATACTAGGAAAACCATTAAAATAATCTAACCATTAGTGCATCCAAAATACATTAACATCTTTCACTTTTCATGCATCATATAATCAATTGTGTTGCATCATGGAAATTAATTTCATGCATAGCAAATTAATATGATTTACAATGAAGAGATAATAATATAAATTGTTTAAGTTTCAAGGTAGAGGTGTATAACATCAAATCAAGACATTTGCAATCAAATGCCATCAAATAATAACATAGCCCAAATTGATTAAGAGTCTAAAGGAAAATGGGACACTAAATACAACTTCTTTGAAGGAAACTTTGTCCGAAGTTCTAAAAAAGTATAGAAACTCTTTACGCATTTCCAATGCATCCTCTCGTGTAGTGGAGCTAGGACTATAACAATCCGATTGGATCTTTATGTGGTCAACCAATCCATGTTGAAGTGGTAGAGTTTGTCAGCCCAATATATGAATCGATTCATCCATCAAGACACCCTCGTCCGATATCTAATGTTACTTGAATATATAACATGAGAATTATTTAAAATATAACTAATCAAAACATATAGATGAAAAACATTATGAGTATGACTCAATGATGATGACAATGTAAAAAAATAGTAAACTGGTCCCAATTTCTACATTGTTTTAAAAAATCCCACAAACAAAGAAAACAATTTGGCTCCTTTGCCAAATTTAATGACCCTATTTTGCACCGTAGCATACAAAAACACATTATCACCTTTGTCCTAACTTATGTGATGGGATCACTATGCACGCCTTAAAAAAATCCAAAAATAGCACATGACATGAATTTCATTTAGGTGATTTATTTGTGAATGCTTCGTAGCGCTTCGTAGTTTTTTGACTTTGTACTTCTATAATGGGTGCACTTAAATTTTTTATTTCAATTGATTTAAAATTGTTTCTCTCTATTTCATGCTCATTTTCAAAAACATGTTATTTTTTATGCTTACGAAATATCTGTTAACTATAAAAGTAAATTTTATACCACTTCTTAATTTGTGCAAATCATTGAAACACTATACATATGCTTACCTATATCCCTACGTAATGTTTAATCACAAAGGTGTCGTGTTCCTTAACACCCTTTGTATATTAGCTTTGCTTTGTTGGAAATTTGTAATTATTATTTTGTTGAGAGAAGTTAATGGTTAGTGCCGAATAAGGGCAACAACATATTTTATGCCCGGCATTTAAATGTTTAGTGCTTCATTCCCCTCATCTACAGTGCAGCATGAAATTTTTAGTTTCACATGGCTCTTGATTTTGCGTCTTAGTTTGCATTGGGGTTTCGGGTTAATAGTTCAGAAAAAACCTATCAACAAAAGGTTCGAACTAACCAAGCAGTCCAAACAAAAATCTTAAAAAAATGGATCCCTGGGCTGGTAAGATATACTATAAGCAGTACAGGAACATTATCAAAATATCTTCAACTTAACTGATGACAGCTGATGCTAATAGCAATAGTTTTGACTAGATTTCACTGTTTCTCAAAATGCGCTAAGGCCATGAAACCATAGTTCCAGTTTTGAATGCTAAATGACTTGCGCCTCCCTTTTGTTCTTGGTCATTGCAGAAACACTACTGAGTTACCTTTCTTTCCCGCTAGAAAACCAGAAATGGTGAGTTAATTTTTCTCTATTGTGAGGCCATTACCATCATCTTTTTCCTGTCTGAATTTGAGACTCTGAAACTGTAAGGTGTTTCCATGATATGTTAGCACTAGCAATAACCACACTTTTAAATGTGGTTGATATTTGCCGATTGGCATATATCAACTATGACCACACATTTAAAAGTGGTTGATATTTGCCAATTAAAAGTGTGGTTGTTGTTAGTGGACAACCGACCCACGAAGAAATAACTAAATTAAAAAATTAATAAAAATATTATTTGGAAATAAAAATAAAAGAAATACATTAAGTTATATATATATATATATATATATTAAAAATTAAAAAAACTTAAGTAAAACATATTAAAAATTAAATTTAAATTAAATTAAATAAGTTAAATTAAATTAAATTAAATTAAATTAAATTAATTAATTAATTAAATTAAATTAAATTAATTAATTAATTAAAATTAAATTATGATGAGTGCTATGTTTGATTTAATAATAATAATATTATTTAATATTATTTATTAATTTTATAATAATTATTGTTTTTACAATAATTATTATTATGAAATAATGATTTTAATTAATATTAGTAAATAAGATATATTAATATTAATAAACAAATATTTTTATATGACATTTATTTTTATTACAAATATTAAAATTTCTTTATTAAATATAAATATTTATTTATTGAAAGTTAACATTATTTTTTATTTAATAATAATACTAATAATCTTATTATTATTATTATTATTTAATATTGATTAATATATACTATTAAATTAATAAATATTATTTAATAAAATAAATAAATAAATAAGTGAATAAATTATAATTAAATAAAAAATAGTAAATAAAATAGGTTAATATTATTAATTATCATTAATATTAATATTAATAGTTATGATTAATATTCATATTAATAGTTATGATTATTATTTAGTATTAATATTTATTATTCTTCATCAATATATATAAATGTATTAATCAATAATATTTAATAAAATAGATAGATAAATAAAAACAAAAAAAAGTCGAAATTAAATAATGAAGAAATAAATGAAATAAAAATCAAAACAAATAAATATAAGTAAATAAAATATTTATTATTCTTCATCAATATATATTCATTTATTAACCAATAATATTTAATAAAATAGATAGATAAATAAAAGCATTAAAAAGTTGAAATTAAATAATGAAGAAATAAATGAAATCAAAATCAAAATAAATAAATAAAAGTAAATAAATGAAATAACTACATAAATATTTCTTTCTAATTTTGTAGTTAACTATGTTAATCGTGACCGACTATCGTAAACTTGATTTTGACAACGTTAACCATGGTCGACATAGGTTGTAAAATTATGAGTTGACTTTAAACCATGGTTAACCATCGGGTAGGCGTGGTTCACTTTGGTTAACCATGGTTGAGTATGTTTAACCATGGTTGATGACATCTCATTGTTGACCATGGATTGAAGTCAATCCCTGGTTGACTGCAATCCATAGTTGACTATTAGGAAATGTTCACTAAAATAAATGGTTGACTTCAATCCAAGGGTGCCTTCAATCGATATTTGACTTTTACGTAAGCTTGACTTCAATCCATGGGAGAATTCCAACCAAGGTTGACTTCAATCCAAGGTTTCCTTCAATCCATGGTTGACTTCAATCCATAGTTGACTTCACTCCATAGTTGACTTTTAAGCAAGGTCGATTTAAAATAAAGGTTTCCTTCAATCCATCGTTGACTTCTAAGAAAGGTTGAGCTCAACCCATGGTTTTCTTCAAGCAAAGGGTGACTTCAATCCATGGTTGACTTTTAAGCAAGGTTTGATTTAATCCATAGTTGACTCATAAGAAAGGTTGGCTTCAATCCAAAGTTGACTTCAATCCATAGTTGACTTCAATGCATAGTTGAATTTTAAAAAAGCTTAACTTCAAGCCTAGGTTGACTTTATTCCATGGTCAACTTCGATCCGAAAGTGACATCAATCCAAGGTTGAATTCAAGCTCAAGTTGAACTAAATACATGATTGAACTCAATTCATAGTTGAATTCAATCCGACATTGACTAAAAGGTGACTTTAATTTAAGGTTGCGTTCAACCAAGTTGACTTCAATCCAAGGTTGACTTCGTCCAAGTTTTAATTAAATCCATTAATTAAACCCATTAAATCCAAGGTTGAATTTTTAGTAGGGATGATTTCAATCCCTCGTTGAATTTTAGGGAAGGTTGCTTTCAATCCATAGTTGACTTCTAAGTAACGTTGACTTCAATCCAAGTTTGACTTCAATCCAATGTTGGCTTCAATCCATGGTTAACTTCAATCCAATGTCGACATTTATCCATATTTGAATTCAACCCATATTTGACTTTTAAGAAAGGTTAACTTCAATCCAATGTTGACTTCAGTCCATGGTTGACTTCAATCGAAGGTTTCCTTCAATCTAAGGTTTCCTTCAATCCATGGTTAACTTCAATCCAATGTTGACTTCAATCCATGGTTGAATTCATTCAAATGTTGACTTCAATCAAATTTTGACTTCAATCCATGGTTGACTTGAATCCAAGATTGAATTCATTTGAGGGTTGACTTCAATCCAAGGTTGAATGCAAACCAACGTTGCCTTCAATCCATGGTTGCCTTCAATCCAATGTTGAATTCAATCTGTATTTTTTTTATTAAAGGTTGACTTCGATCCAAGGCTGGATTCATTCCATGTTTGACTTCGATCCAAGGGTGAATTCAATCCAAGGTTGACTTCAAGCCAAGGGTGACTTCAATCCAAGGTTGACTTCAATCCATAGTTGACTTCAATCCAAGGATTCCTTCAATCCATTGTTGATTAAGAGGTTGACTTCATTCTAACGTTTCCTTCAAGCCAAGTGTTGGAGCATAGGCCGCAGCTATGGTAAAGTTGCGAGTTTTGAGGAAAAAGCACAAGTATGGAAGGAAAGTGCTAATGTTGAACAAGCACTAAGTTTTGGATAGAAGGAGACGGTGCGTAGTACGGTGCCAGATGGATGAGCTCAGCGCAGATCACGGACCGAAAATCGCGGAGCTCGCACGCATGTCATAGAAGGATGAATGAAGCTGAATAGAAAGCTCAGCTACCATAATAAATAAAGCGACGGAGTAAAGGGCTCAGCTACCCTCATTTAAGGCTAAGTACAGAAGTTATGGTTGCTCGGATCAAGGAGGAGCAACGGACCGAAGCATTGAAGGCGAAGGACAAGGCACCCATACCCGCAATCTGCACCGGAAGTCACGGAACCTGCAGGAAGCGGCGACGTGACTATAAGCGGCGACTACAGTACACCTAGACATGTGCGTGGTTAGGGTTTTTGGGGATTACTGTTGGGAAAGGCCCACAGTTTTGTAAAGGTGTGACCGCCATGGCCACCTATATATATGTGTAATTACAAAGAATAGATGTTAGTTAGCTGATTAGTAGTAAGTGGGTTAGTCAGCCCGCTAGTAAGCTAGTCATTCAGTCTTCTATCGTATTGTAAGAAGAAGAGTCGAGCCAGGATAGCCGTGGAGTTAATCCCTGAGTTGCAGACCGTCTGAGTCGACGTCTGAACTATTGTAATCTCTAAGAGAGACTGGATCGAGAGAAGGGCTCCCAGCTGTGTGCGTGGCGTTTCCTGGAAAGATCTAAGGCTGCAGCTGAGTGCGCAGCATATTGTGTAGCTCTATCAGTTTCTGGTTAAATATAACACTCCCGTGGACGTGGTTTTCCTCGAGGAGGTGAACTTCATACTTCTTGTTGTCAGAATGCTGTGTTGAGTGATTGCCTGTTTAGTTCGTTACTTATGTATACATGAATCATGCAATATCTTTATGAGTGTTAAGTGAGTTTGTGAAGTCCCTATAACTATAATTGTTAAGTGGCGAAGAATATGTGAACGCTGTCGCCGCAGCGATAGGGGAATGCATTGCTGCACCGGGTGCGAGAAAGGAAAAGATACTTAGAGCATCGACGCAGGGGATAGTTGCCCCGTGCGCCGGGATGGAGACGCCGCGCAACTAGACTGTTGGGTGAGTTCTGCGCAGTTACGCCGAGGGGGCTGCGGAAAAGTAAGACAGTCCGGTTTGGGGAATCGCCGAGGAAGAGGGAAACAGTCTCCGTGTCGCCCAGGTTAAGGAAATCTGATTCCTTAACCCCCCCATAGCCACTTCGGGTGAGACCTCGAGCTGCTGCGCAACTCGTTGCCGAGAGGGCCAGTGCGCCAAGGGGTTTTGTTGCTACGCTTCATTAAAACCCGGGTCTGCCCCAGAAAGCAGCCAACAAATGGTTCCGTTGCCGCGTGACTGAGACTTGTTATTTCCGCGACACGACATTGAGGTGAAACCCAGAGAAAGAAGGAGCCAACAAATGGTTCCGTTGCCGCGTGATTGAGACTTACTATTTCCGCGACGTCTGAGATTGTTGCTGAAGCCAACAAATGGTTCTGTTGCCCTGAGACTTGCTCACCTAACAAATGTGTTACTGGAATCCCACAGTTAAAGAAATTGAAGACTGGTTTGATTTACAGGCTAAAGAGTTCGCTGAACAAGAAAATAGAAGCTCTAGGCTCCAGACAGAAGACTGGTTGCAGAAGTATATTTATACTGACCTTCACAAAATTTTCTTCGTCACATTTGCATTTAAATTGCATGCTTGGATAGCCAAGTTAGTAGATACTAGACCCACTGTGTATGTTGATCGACCCATCGCTTGGACGCCTGAGCTAGTCAATATTTTGAAGCGGGTAGACAATCCTGTGTCCCGCGCAGTAGACTTTTGGTTGAATAGTCTACTGGAAGGTTTCATCACTAAGTTTGCAGTAGATACAAGAAAGAGTTTCAGTCAAGCTGAGAGGATTTTCTTCCAAGCACACAGAGGTAAGTTCTTAAATTCTCTGAACTTATGGATTAAAATGCTTCTGTATGAAAAAGCAAAACTATGTATAGCTTTCGATGAATAACGTAGACAAGTAATGTCCGCAGATTCTGATAGTGATCCTGAACTTATTGGTTGCACTCGTAGTGGAAAACGGTATAAAGTAGGCCTTCACCAGCATTCTTTTGAATCTAGCCCAGAAAATAGTCAAGTTCCTAGAGCAAGCCATATAGAGAAACAAGGGAGTGCTCATATCCCTTATCACCCCATTACACCACAAAAGCCAGACGGAGCTCAGTATAACCCCGCAGTAACATCTTCTAGTAGCCCACACGGTACTTCTAGTACCTCTGTACCACCGTTGTTCAACCATCCCGGAAGCACTGCTACAGGACCACCACCTCACCCTAGCACAAGAAGGATGGGTTATGACATGAAGCTACCAACTTTTAAAGGAACAGGGATAGAAGACCCTGAGCAGCAATGGTTCTTATGTGAAGCCATTTGGACAATTAAGCAAATTAATGATGATGCTGTTAAACTGTTTCAGTTAGCAACCACACTAAGAGAAAGAGCCTTAACTTGGTTCATGAAATACTCAGCAGCACAGAATAGGACGCTTGCTGATGTAAGAAATGCTATGATTAGAGAATTTAAAAAACCTAAATCAGAATCACAGTGTATAACAGAGCTCAAAGACATCAAACAGTTACCTACAGAGTCAGTATGGGATTTTGATCAGAAGTTCAAAGCCTTGATAGATCAAGTAAGCTTTGAGTTTGCGCCACAGCAGCATAAGGAATGGTTCATTGCTGCGCTGCTCCCACACATTAGACTTCCTCTTATGCAACAGAATCTCAATACTCAGGAACAAGCTCTAGAGATGGCTATGAAACTAGAAGCTTCACCAATTGCTGGAACAAGCAACGATGTTGCGCACTTGCAGAACCAATTAGCAAACTTAACCTTGCAAGTGCACGATATTAAGAAATCCAAGGATGTTAAGGAAGAAATTTGGTGTACAAAATGTAAAGCGCAAGGTCATTCAAAGGACCATTGTCCCGTTTTCATAGAGTATATTGCAAACGGAGCACCTAACCCTCTACCACAGGCACAGGGGCCTTGGTGCGAAATCTGTAGAACTAGAGGTCATAGACCATAAGAATGTCACTTACTTCAGAAATATGTACAAACTCCAAAGAACTTATATCGTAATTTCTGTAAATCAGTAGGTCATGATGAGAACAATTGTAGAGCATATGATCTTATGATAGAAAGAAAGCATGATGTTTATAGAGTACAATCAGAGACACAAGGACCCACAGCAGGTCCACAGTATGACCAAACTCGCGACGGTCGAGCAGGAAATTACAGGGGTCGCGGACGCGCAACTAATTTTGGTCGCGGAAGAGGACAGATCACTTGTTATAATTGTGGAGTGCAAGGTCATTTTGCAAGGGATTGCCAAAATCCTACAACCATCTGCAGATACTGTAAATCTTATGATCATGCCATTGAAAAATGCCCTCAGTTGATGGCTAAAATGCAAGCAAAAATGCCATAGGTCAATCAGAATATTCAGTTGATTGGAGAAGAACAAAGAGAACTAGACCCTACAGTTAATATAGTGACGCGCAGTGGAGCAACCACTGGTGCGCCAAAGATGGGAACCGGAAATCTAGCTACACAATGGGTGCGCCGCGCTAATATTAAACCAGCCCCACTTAATCTGCAGAAGCAAAAAGAAGCATTCAAGCAAGCTCAAGAGTATTTCTCAGACCCGAGACCCTCAACTTTGGTCGCAATTCCGTATAATGCCGTCAGACCGCAAATGCTAAGACAAGAGAACCTAGTACAAGAATAGGCCACTACATCCGGAACGCCTGATGAACAGGATGCACTAGGTAGTGTCCATACTTTTCTGAGAAACTGCTTAAAATTGTTGCGCAATGAAAAAGCAACTATAGAACTTCAACACCTCTTGGATAAATGTCAACAATATGCTTCGACGAACACACCACAGCGTGCTGTTCACCAGATTGGGAGCCACACTAGAACTGGAAAAGAGATGAGGCTCACAGCGCAGATTGGCGCATTTGAGATGGACGAAGTCATTTTAGATTTGGGTTCAGAAGTTAATGTTCTCACTATGCAGACATGGGAATAGATGGGGATCCCTCAGCTTACAAGATCCCCCATCCAGTTAAGACTCGCGAATCAGCAACGAGTCTCTCCATTGGGCAGATTACCCAATGTGCCTATTGATATCGAGGGAGTAAGAAGTTCTGCAAACTTTGAAGTAATCAAAATTCTGGATGATAGTAGACCTTACCCAGCACTTTTAGGTATAGACTAGGCATTTGATAATTTGGCTGTCATTAATTTGAAGAAAAGACAGATGACCTTTGAGGATGACCAAATTAGGGTCATTGCACTGCTTGATCCTATTCAAGGACCAAGATATATAGAACCCATTCGGGCAGAAGAAGAAGCGTGCCACATGGAGAGTTTGTATCAAATGATTGCTAACCAAAGTGACTATGTCAATCCCACAACAGACGGCCATATCAGCTGGCGATGCGATAGTTCGTGCACATCAGACTCAGATGCAGGATTGGAAAATTGGCAGAATCGTTTACATGAGGTTTCTGCAAGGCATTGCGCCATGATGACTAAATCCATTTGATGGATTGGTACAGAATTGACTAACACTCCAATTTTTGATGGGATAACTAATGCAAGTGAATTCATACATACATATGAACAACGGCTTCCAGAACAGCAGCGCATACAGGCACTGGATGTAGCACTGCGCGCTACACCCGCAAGATGGTGGGGTGCGCATAAAGAGAATATTCACACATGGAAAGACTGTCGCAGATTGATACTGCGCAGATTTCAGGACACCACAGCAGACGTATTACGCAAATATGAGGGACAGAGTGACCCTAGGTCACATGTTGAAGCATGTACTCAGCAATGGTCAGATATTCTAGAAGATGAGTGGGTTCACCTATTTATCCACACATTGGATACAGTTCCAAGGAACTGATACACTGAAACAGAATTGCGCAGAGGCACTATCAGTTGGCTTCTTATGATATAAAGTTTTCAACTTACCTTCAGCTTTGAATCAGAACATCCAAGTATTGACTACGCTTTAAAATGTATTAAAAAGAAGGTATTTGAACAATGTCCAGTACCAGAATATTCCCAACCAGATTGGGCTGTCCAGATAGAACATGCCCTTGAATGCTATAATTTCACCACTAGAGAAGAGGACGATGATCCTCGCAACATCAATATTCCAGAATTAGAAGGGATGCGCAATGTTGAAGGTCCTCAGCTTGATATTCCTGCCATCACAGAACACATCAAGCTCAAAAAGATTAACATTGGTACAGAAGCCGAACCCAAGTTTGCTTCTATAGGAGATTATTGGGATAATGAAACTGTCGGGCATATTTCAGACCTATTACGTGACTACCAGGATATCTTTCCTACCAAGTTCATAGAAATGAAAGGCATCCTAGGAGACTTAGGAGTGATGCGCATACCTCTGAAAGTAGACGCCAAGCCAGTAAAACAACACCCATACAGATTGAATCCGCGGTATAAAGAAAAGGTTAAAGAAGAAATTGATAAGATGCTCGCAGCAGGTATTATTGAGCCAGTAGAGGAAAGCAATTGGATTAGTCCTATGGTTGTACAAGAGAAAAAAACAAATGGTGAAATAAGAATCTGTGTGGACTTGCGCAAACTCAATGATGCATCAGCGCATGATCCATTTCCCACTCCTTTTACGGATGAAGTGCTTGATAATGTTGGAGGACAAGAGGCTTACTCCTTCACTGATGGCTTTTCGGGATACCATCAGATCAGAATCCATCCAGACGACCACCATAAGACTACTTTTGCGACTGAATGGGGCTCATTCCAGTACATGGTAATGCCCTTTGGTCTTAAGAACGCACCTGCTATCTTCTCTAGAGTCGTTGTTGCTGTTTTTAAAGAATTCATTCACAAGTTCTTAGAAGTCTATTTTGATGACTGGACTGTATTTGGTTTATTAAAGAATCATATAGGGAATCTGCGCATGATGTTAGAAAAATGTAGACAGCATCAGATTTCCCTTAACTTGAAAAAATGTATCTTCTGTGCTCCTTTTGGTATTTTGTTGGGTCATATTGTATGCAGACAAGGACTCCTGATGGATCCTGCGAAGGTTGCCATCATTGCCAATTTACCTATGCCCAACTCAGTCAAAAAATTGCGCACTACATTGGGACATACAGGATACTACAGAAAATTTATCAAAGTATATGCAAAGATCACAGCACCTATGGAAAGATTGCTGAAAAAGGATTTGAAGTTCCAATGGACAGAAGAATGCCAACAGAGCTTGGATACACTTAAAGAAAAGATGATCACTGCGCCAATTCTAGTTTTCCCGGACTGGAGAAAAGCCTTTCATGTTCATGTCGATGCTTCTTCCATAGCATTGGGGGTCGTGCTTACACAACCGGGAGAAGGAGGTATTGACCACCCGATTGCTTACTCCAGTAGAAAGCTATCTGCAGCCGAGAAGAACTACACCACTACAGAAAGAGAAGGACTAGCTATGGTGTATGCCCTACAGAAATTCAGGCACTACCTATTGGGTGCACATTTTAAAATGTATACTGACCATTCTGCTTTGAAATACTTGGTCAATAAACCAGTGTTAGGGGGAAGAATTTGCAGATGGCTACTCCTTTTCCAAGAGTATGATTTTGAGGTTATTGTAAAGCCAGGCAGATTGAATGCAGGACCTGACCATTTATCCAGGATAGAGTCAGGAGAGGAACCTACAAGTCTGGAGGACAACCTGCCTGACGCGCAGTTGTTTTCTATTCAAGCAGCAGATGAATATTATTCCGATATTCTTGAGTTTCTCACTACCGGGCAAGCGCCAGCTGAGTTTACAATCCCGCAGAAGAAGCAACTTGTTGTCAAAGCTGCAGACTTCACTTTAATAGCAGGCCAGCTCTATAAGTTGGGCCCCGATGAAGTCTTGCGCAGATGTATCTTACCACATGAAAAAAGCCCTATCATCGCAGAAGCACACTCAGTTACCGCAGGAGGCCACTTCGCAGGAAAGCCGACTGCGCAGAAGATCTTAGCCGCAGGTCTTTGGTGGCCGACATTGCACAAGGATACTAAGGAATTCTGCAAATGTTGCGATGTGTGCCAGCGAACAGGAAAACCCTCAAGGAGAGATGAAATGCCGCTAAGACCCCAGATAACATTGTGTGCTTTTGATAAATGGGCCATTGATTTTGTAGGACCTATCAACCCACCAGGAAAAAGAACCGGCGCGAGATACATCATCACAGCTACTGAATACCTCACCAGATGGGCTGAGGCGAAGCCAGTTAAGAACTGCGACGCTGCCACTGCCGCGCAGTTCATTTTTGAGAACATTATCACGAGGTTTGGATGCCCAGTGATTCTCATGAGTGATCAGGGTACACATTTCCTCAATGAGACTATAGAGGCCCTTACTGAAGAATTTCAAATTAGTCACCATAAGAGTACACCCTACCACCCTCAAGCTAATGGTACGGTGGAGGCATTCAATAAAATTCTTGAGAATTCCCTGACGAAGATCTGTAATCAACAAAGAGATGATTGGGACCTTAGAGTCACAGCTGTATTATGGGCTTACAGAACCACATGCAAGAAACTAACAGGTCACACACCTTTCAGTTTGGTGTATGGACAAGAAGCAGTTATGCCCATGGAATACATTGTTCCCAGTCTCAGAATTGCGCAAATTACAGAGATGACAGATCCTGATACTATGAGCGCAAGACTCTCACAACTGCTTGCCTTAGAAGAAGACCGACTTTTAGCCGGATTTCATCAACAGGTACAGAAGGCAAGACAGAAAGCTTGGCATGACAGGCACATTAAGAATAAACACTTTGCAGAAGGAGACTTGGTACTCCTCTATGATAGTAAATTCATCAAGTTCCCAGGCAAGTTTCGAGTACATTGGTTAGGCCCTTTTCGGGTGACGAAGATAACTGAAGGAGGAGCAGTTCAGCTTGCGAAGCTTAATGGAGAATTGCTACCTACAATGATCAACGGGAGTCGGCTTAAGCTTTATCGGGACGGCCACTCCGCCCTGTCGACTTAATATAATGTTAAAGAAGTGCAGATGTCCGGTGTAGTTGAAAGAGACATCGCATTGTCACAGTCTACACGAAAGTTGTGAGACACTCAGTCTCCGGCTTCCCGCGCAGTTCCTTGAAGCATCCGCGCATATCGAATAAAAATTTGGGATTGAGCGAGCTTATATTTGCGCTCTTGCGAGGTTTTCCCCAGGCCGTTGAACCGTCGCTCTTGCGAAGTTCCCTGTGTCAATTTGCCGCTTGAGGAGTTCTCGGTGTGGACCCCTCTATATGCACAGTTTCCTAAGCTGAAATGACCCGCCGAAAAATTTGAATTACCGTAGTTATGTAGCCACGTCTGAGAATAAATGAAGGATAAGCCCACCATTTAAGTATAGCCGCTCTGACAGATTTGGCTTGATCTCCGTAAGATTTGCATTTAACTCATGCACCGAAAGCGTTAGCCTCTCCCGGAAGCCTGTCAGAGCCCGTCCATCACAATAAATGCACCGCAAACGCGAAGGGGATAGTAGGGTTGTCAACTCATGCATAGCCGCCTATAGCTAGTAACCCCACTTGCCCGCATTTACTATCACCTTTGGCTATAAATACCCCACACTTGTATATTTTCGGGTTACTTTTCTCGAGCTGCATAGTCTTGTTTGAGAATCTAAGTTATTGCTTTCAGAGCCGAGTTGTGCAAAATTTCCTTTGTTTTCAGCGTTCGTATCTTACGCTGTTTCGCCATTATCTGTGCAAGTTCTTGTTGCTTACATCGGTTCACGACGGAGAACCTGTCAACTGAAGAAGTTGTTCGTCAATTCCTACGCCGAGGCTTAGATTTCGGCATGACTACTTCGGTGACCGCTTCGACTTATGTACACCTTGGTTGGACTGACCCAAGGCAATCTCCGGGCACCAGAGCATCTCAGCAACAGCCAGAAGAGCCCGTTCCAGAGCCGTTGGCCACCATGGTGAATTATATTCCGCCCCGTCCAGATGATGCGCCAGAGGTGCATATCCCGAAAAATGCAAAGTATCCGATTCCGTTACCCCCATTGCCCGTGGGCGTGCGACAAGAAGGGTCCCTGCTTGGACACCTTCCATTGGTCAAGTTCTCTGATTTCAACCTGGGAGACTATAAAACGTATCCTCAATTTGCGCCAGATTGATATCTGACGGTAGTTCATAATCCCACCAGAAAGGTTGATGAATTTACCCCAAAGGGATTTGCAGCAAATCTTGAGCGGCCTGGACTCCTGAACCTGTTAAAGCTACCGCACTTCGGGCGTAGCAATGAAGTGAACGTAGTTGTTAAGACACTGCTATCTTGCGTTCATGGAGGTTACCTTTGGCTCGGGAGGCCAATCGATTTAAATTTCGATTTGATTCATCGCATTACTGGCCTGTCTAAGGTTGGTAAGGATCCCAATATCCATTTTGTGGGAAAGGACAAGGATAGAAAACTGGCTGCAAAGCTGGTGCAGAAATACAATTTAACAAGAGGAGGTCGGGCTTATGACCTCACTATAGTAGAAGACGAAGCACTTAGATTCACAGGAAGTCTGCTTGCAGGCAGACTTCTCACAAAGTGCAGACCAAAGGAAGTTACTGGAGCTGTCATGGAGCTCGCCATCGCAGCTACGGAGGGAGAACAGTACAATTGGTGCCTCTTCCTCCTAAATTCTTTCTTGGAAGACTGCCGGAACGTCCAAGATAACCCCGGTCAGTCATTCCATTTTTCTTGGCTTTTAATTTTATGTGCTCTTGTCGGGTGGAAGGATCCCCCGAACACTCAGTTCCTTCCGCGCCGCGCAGGAGAGGCTGCGGGAATCTGCTATGTTAACCTTTGGGAGTCTGCTAATCCCGCAAAGCGCAAGATGAATCGCGCTGTATTTTGTGAATACTACTATCTCCTCAGAGATACCATTCAGGAAATGCCAAGGCTGAGCGAGGAGACAACAAAAATATATGAAGGAAAGTTGGCCTTTACTGCCGACTTTCATCAACTTTACCTCCGACCCTGCGACATTCAAGAGGAATGGGCCGTAGGCCTTTACAGGATGACCACCGAAGATGTTGAAGAAACCATCAAGTCTTGGTTGGATGAATGGAGGGAGGCCGCTGATATCGCATTTGCAATGCCACCCACTGCTCCGCAAGAGAAGGATAAGGGCAAGGAAGCCCCCGAGCAAAGAAGTGATGAAGGTTTGACAGAACCAGCAACCAAGAAACAAAAGGTGTCGCATCCCTCTGAGCCCATTCCCTCGGTGATCGACCACTACTTGAAAGAGCAATTTCATGAGCTGTGGATCGTGCACGCTCACATCGGAAGTGCTCTAGACCTGTAGTTTGTGGAATTGAAAGGTCTCGCAGGAAGAGTTGCGCAGACCCATGCGCCAGCATCTACTTCACAGGCGCCACAAGTAATTCCAAGTACCAAGCGAGTTGAAGAACTTGTAGAAAGGCATACTATCGTGCATATTCCGCCTACAAGCATGACACTTCCAGATCCGCTAGCTGCACTACAGGTAAGTGCAGTTGGGCCTGTTGAAATAAATTTGTCTCTAATTCCTATAGAGACTCTACAGCTAGTGCATGAGAAAGTTTCTATTGAGCTGAGAGCTAGAGAGCTCTCTACCTTCCATGCAAACCAAAGACTGCAATCGTAGAAGATAGAGCTGAAGGCAAGCCATAAGAATATCTTCGAGAAGCTCGCACTTTATGAGGCACAAGACACTGGGATAAGAAATGTAATCGATGAAATTGCCCAGGAGTTACCAGCCTGCGAGATTCAACCAGACCTTCCTCTGGTTGAGAAAGTTCAAATTATTGGAGGAAGGGTGAAAACCCTGGAGCACGAAATAGTTGCTATGGCTGAAGACCATAGAATGCAGATCGCAGAGCTAGAAGCTCGTGTTGCAGCACATCTTACGGACGATAGCCAGGCACAATTTGAAGCGCTGCACAGAACTTCTACACAACTGAAGAGAAGAGCAGCTGAAGCTGAGAACCTGATGAAGCAAGCTATGGAGGCTTGGACGGAGCTTGAGACGCTCCCTTTAAAAGTTGGTCTGTTTCAACAGGTACAAGCCGCAGAACAGTCCCTAACTGTTCTGACTGAAGAAGCTAAGGCCTTAGACAGCTTAGCAAAAATGAGGAAAATGAGTGAAGTGCGCAGAATCCAACAGCAACTGCACAAGCTCCGAAGTGAGGATGCCAACCTCACCAACAGCATTCGGCCATTTATGGATGAGTATGCTGACCTTGCCGTCCAGATTGAGGCAAAGATCAAAGAGATTGCAGAGTCTCAACAGGTGATTGATAGTACAACTAAAGAAGAAGCCACTACAGAAACGGTGCAGACAGCCGTGGAATGCGTCGATGAAATGGACTCCGCTATTGCGCAGTGGAAGAAAACATTCGCGGAGACCCAAGAAAAAGCAGATGCGCAAGTAAAGCGACCACGCGCTAGTGCGAGTGGCTCGAGGGCGAGCCATAAGTAAGTGTTAGGGGCCTGTTGGAGCATAGGCTGCAGCTATGGTAAAGCTGCGAATTTTGAGGAAAAAGCACAAGTATGGAAGGAAAGTGCTAATGTTGAACAAGCACTAAGTTTTGGATAGAAGGAGACGGTGCGCAGTACGGTGCCAGATGGATGAGCTCAGCGCAGATCACGGACCGAAAATCGCGGAGCTCGCGCGCATGTCATAGAAGGATGAATGAAACTGAATAGAAAGCTCAGCTACCATAATAAATAAAGCGACGGAGTAAAGGGCTCAGCTACCCTCATTTAAGGCTAAGTACAGAAGTTATGGTTGCTCGGATCAAGGAGGAGCAACGGACCGAAGCATTGAAGGCGAAGGACAAGGCACCCATACCCGCAATCTGCGCCGGAAGTCACGGAACCTGCAGGAAGCGGCGACGTGACTATAAGCGGCGCCTACAGTACACCTAGCCATGTGCGTGGTTAGGGTTTTTGGGGATTACTGTTGGGAAAGGCCCACAGTTTTGTAAAGGTGTGACCGCCATGGCCACCTATATATATGTGTAATTACAAAGAATAGATGTTAGTTAGCTGATTAGTAGTAAGTGGGTTAGTCAGCCCGCTAGTAAGCTAGCCATTCAGTCTTCTATCGTATTGTAAGAAGAAGAGTCGAGCCAGGATAGCCGTGGAGTTAATCCCTGAGTTGCAGACCGTCTGAGTCGATGTCTGAACTATTGTAATCTCTAAGAGAGACTGGATCGAGAGAAGGGCTCCCAGCTGTGTGCGTGGAGTTTCCTGGAAAGATCTAAGGCTGCAGCTGAGTGCGCAGCATATTGTGTAGCTCTATCAGTTTCTGGTTAAATATAACACTCCCGTGGACGTGGTTTTCCTCGAGGAGGTGAACTTCATACTTCTTGTTGTCAGAATGCTGTGTTGAGTGATTGCCTGTTTAGTTCGTTACTTATGTATACATGAATCATGCAATATCTTTATGAGTGTTAAGTGAGTTTGTGAAGTCCCTATAACTATAATTGTTAAGTGGCGAATAATATGTGAACGCTGTCGCCGCAGCGACAGGGGAATGCATTGCTGCGCCGGGCGCGAGAAAGGAAAAGATACTTAGAGCATTGACGCAGGGGATAGTTGCCCCGTGCGCCGGGACGGAGACACCGCGCAGCTAGACTGTTGGGTGAGTTCCGTGCAGTTACGCCGAGGGGGCTGCGGAAAAGTAAGACAGTCCGGTTTGGGGAATCGCCGAGGAAGAGGGAAACAGTCTCCGCGTCGCCCAGGTTAAGGAAATCTGATTCCTTAACCCCCCCATAGCCACTTCGGGTGAGACCTCGAGCTGCTGCGCAGCTCGTTGCCGAGAGGGCCAGTGCGCCAAGGGGTTTTGTTGCTGCACTTCATTAAAACCCGGGTCTGTCCCAGAAAGCAGCCAACACCAAGGTTGACTTCAATCCATGCTTGAATTCACTCCAAAATTGACTTCAGCTAAGGTTCACTGCAATCCATTAACAATATTAAGATTAATGACTTCAATCAATGGCTAAATTTAATATATAGCTGCCTTCAATCCATGGTTGACTTGAATCCACAGTTGAATTTGAACCACAATTGACTTTAATCCAAGGTTGAATTTGAAACATGGCTCACTTCAATCCATTGTTGACTTTAATTAAACGCTGACTTTGAACCATTGTTGACTTTTAAGCAAGGTTGAATTCAAACCGTAGTTGACTTCCAGGAAATGTTGACTTCATTTTTTAGTTGATTTTTAAGAAAGGTTGAATTCAATCTAAGGTTGACTTCAATCCATGCTTGACTTCAATCGGTAGTTGACTTCAATCCACATTTGACTTTTAAGCAAGGTTGGCTTCAATCCATATTCGACTTCAATCCAAGGTTGAATTAAATCTATAGTTGACTTCAAGTAATAGTTGACTTTTAAGTAAGTTTCACTTCACTACAAGGTTTACTTTAGTCCATGGTCGACTTGAATCCAAGGTTTCCTTCAATCAACCATTAACATCTATCCATGGTTTACTTCAATCCATAGTTGACTTCAATATAACCATGACTTCAATCCATAATTAACTCTTAGGCATGGTTGACTTCAATCCATGGTTGATGTCAATCCAAGGTTGACTTTAGTTAACCATGCTTTACTTTGGTTGACCATGGTTGACGTTTTGATCAACCATAGTTGACTTCTGGTTAACCATGGTTGACATTGGTTGCCTAAGGTTAACTTTGGTTGAGCTTCACTCACTTTTGATTAACAATGGTTGACTTGAATCCATAGTAGAATTTAGTCCATGGTTAATCTCAGTCCATAGTTGACTTTTAAGAAAGGTCTTTTTGGTTAAACATGACTGAACATGGTTCACCATGGGTGACTATGGTTAACTATAGTTGAATTTTGTTGAGCATGGTTGACTTTGGATGACGACGTTTAACCATGGATAAATTTGGCTAGCCATGGTTGAGTATGGCTGACTTTGGTTGACTATGGTTCACCATGGAAGACTCTAAATGGTTGACTTTGGTTGACCATGGATAACCATGGTTGACCATGGCTGACCCTAATTTCATTTTGATGATTATGGTTGACCATGGTTGGCTATGGTTGATTATGGTTAACATTGGTTGGCAATGGATGTCTTTGGTTGACTTTAGTTGACTATGGTTAACCATGGTCAACTATGGTTAACCATGGTCAACTATGGTTGACTTTTTGGTTAACCACATTTCACTTTGGTTGATTATGGTTAACCATATTTCATTGTGGTTGACATCATAATCATATGGTTGATTATAATTTCAGTATTGTTTGATTGTTGTTGGATTTGGTTGAATATGTTTGACTTTGTTTTACTATGATTGACTGTAGTTGACCATGGTTAACTTTGGTTGACCATGGTTGATCGTGGTTGACTATGGTTGACCATTGTTGAGTTTGGTTGACCACAGTCAACTTTGGTTTATTTTGGTTGAGAATGGCGGACTTTGGTTGGAAATGTTTAACGTTGGTTGACTTTGGTTGACTTTGCTTGAATTTTGAATGACCATGGTTGAATTTGGCTTACTATGGTTGACTTTGGTTGCCGATGGGTAACCATGGTTTTCCATTGTTAACTATGGTTGTTCGTGGTTCTCCATGGTAAATTATGATTGATCGTGGTTTATTGTGTTTATTCATGACTGACTATTGTTGATTGTAGTTGTTCATGGTTGACTATAGTTTATTATGGTTGTTATTTGAAGTCAACCATGGTTGACTTTGTTTGACTTTGGTTGACAAAGGTTGGCTTTTGTTAGGTTTTGATTGAATATGATTGACCATGGGTGAATTTTGATTGGATTTGGTTAACTATGGTTGATTATGATTGACCATGGTTGACTTTGGTTAACTATGGTTGACTACGTTTTACTTTGGTTGACCTCGATTGACTTTTGTTAAGTTTTGATTGAATACAGTTGACCATGGTTGACTTTTTGTTGGCTTTGGTTAACTATGGTTGAATTTGGTTAAATATGGTTGACTTTAGGTTGAATTTGATTTTACTATGGTTGACTACAACCATGGTTGACTCTGATTGACTTTCGTTGACCATGGTTCACTTTGATTGACTATCGTTGAATATGGTTAATCGTGGTTGAGAATGGTTGAATTTTTATGTTCCTAAATGATTATATCTCATTTCAATATTTAGGGTTGTGTGTTAATACGACATTTGCCATGTGTTTTGTTAAATTACAATAATCATCCATGCTTCAATACAATGCTTACAATTAATACCTAGTAAAACTATACAATGTCACATTGAAACATTCCCATGGGTCATATTAGAATGCAATGATCATTATATGTTCTGAAATTATTTTTCAATATTAATATTAATATTATTAATTCAAATGTTATTAACTTTAATGATATTAATTTGATTAATAATATTATTAATGTAATTAATATTTAAATAATTTAAATAATTAGTAAAGTTATTTAATGTATAGTTGAGTTAATTTTTATTTTTTTAATGTATAGTTGTAATTAATAATTAGCAAAGTATTTAATGTATAGTTGAGTTAAATGTTATTTTTCTTTATTGTATAGTTGTAATTAAGTATTGTTTATATGTATAATTATTTTTATATATTTTTATAAGTTTTTATTTAATTTATGGTTGAGTTAAATGCAATAGACAAATTAAATTTTTTTTTTTATTTTTTATTTTTATTTTTATGTATAATTGTAATTAAGTATTATTTATGTATAATAATTTTTTATTTTTATAATTATTTATTTCAAATTTGGAGTAAAGATTATAAAATCAATTTGGATTTTTGAAGATCTACTTCCATCCTAATAAAAATAGAAAGAATTACACTAATAGATTTATTCTAACACATATTCATGTAATTAACTATTCAAATAATTATTAAATATTATTATGAAGTAAAAATGGAAAGTAAGACATTGTTGTCAATGAAGTAATAAGATTATGTGGATATGAGCATAGGATAATTGCATATGAACATATTATAATGATTTAATATAAGTTATTCTATGTTGCACAAGTTTCTAGAGCAAGGGAACGTAGGGAACGTGAGTACGAGTGTCAGATACGTCTAGAAGTTTCTCCCAAATTTGCAGGAAACGACAGGTTGGGAACGACAAAAATATATATTAAAAAAAATAAAAATAAAATAATTAAATAAACATGAGAACCAAATGACTTAGCTTATTCCTTATAATATGGTTGTAACTAGAACCTCTTAGCATATAGAAATGGCAATAAAACCAAGATTACCATCCATATTATATAAGGTAGACTCTTTCTATAGTGGAAACTTTTAGAAGTTATAGTCCCTATATTTGTGGCTATATGTATAGAGTAAGTTTTGAGTTTTGTGTCAACTATGATTAAAATGTATTAGAATATTATATGTTTACAAGACATTATATGCTAGGGTATTTGCAAAGATGTATAAATAATCAAATTTAAATTATTATAAAATAACAATCAAGATAATTTTTATTTAAATGTAATATATGAATTTAGTTTTAAAGTAAGATTTAAAACTATTTCCAATTATTTGAAAGTTTATTTTTTCATTCATAAAGTAAATAATAAAATATATAAATTTACTTTATTTTTATTTAATATATAAAAAGTCAAAATAGATTTACAATGTACATTTATTATTGATTAGCGGTAATTGCAATTTAGGGAGGAGTGAATACTCTAGCATGGGCGATAGACACAGATCAATGCACCAACTCGACAAGGTTGCACTAAATAGACTTTTATTGCAACTTACTTTTCTAGAGAATTTTTTTTGAGTCAACCATGTACAAGTATGGTTGCGAGGAAATAGGAATGTTGTTAACAACATACATGGTGATCATGAATGCATGGAAGCTCCCAGTGAAGGAAACAAACATGAAAAAAAAGTTCCCAAGTTCCGGATTTTAGAGGGTAAAAGTTCCTAGTAAGTCCCCAACCATTTGGAACGGTTCGCTGGATTTGGAAAGTTTCCTACAAGTTCCCAAGTTCCTTGGAACGTAGGAACTTCGGAAACGAGTTTTCTAAAAGCCGGGAGCAGTTCTCATGCTATATAGAGTTTATTATAATTGAATTTAATTTTAATTTTTAAATTGTATAATATTAATTTATTTATGATATTAAAATGTGTGTTGGTTAAAATAGTTATTAAATATTAAATCCATTAAGAATGTAAAAATGTAAAAAGAAAAGAAAAGATGTTATTGTAACTCAAATAATAAAATTATATAAGCATAATTATAGTATAATTGAATATTACCATATCATAATTGATTGAGTATGAACATATCAAAATTGAATTTGATTTTAATTTTTAACTTATTATTGATGTTATTGATGTTAGTTAGTTAAACAATTTAGTTTTAACTTTTTTTTAAAGATATTTTTACTGTCATAATTACCGTATGTCAGCGAAACAATAAGCTGCTATCATATCATTTGTCAAATATAAAGCGAACTGCCCATGTTTCTATTCAATCTTTGTTCACAAGTTTTAATCAAACTGCAAATCAAATCCTTTGTTAAGATAGGTACGTAGCTTTGTTTAATCAATATTTGTCCGTAGGTTTAATGAAACTAATATAGCTACTCTTCACATTAATATAAAATATCCACATTAATATTAAGGGATTATTGCTCTTCACAACAATTTTTAAATGAAACTAATATAGCTACTCTTCACATTAATATAAAATATCCACATTAATATTAAGGGATTATTGCTCTTCACAACAATTTTTAATTTTTAATACATAGTATTAATTATTAGTCCTTGCTTGACTATGCTGCAATTTTTAAATTTTAATACATAGTATTAATTATTAGTCCTTGCTTGACTATGCTGCACGGACTCTTCGCAATAGATTTGCATCGAATTGAGTGTTTTTTAAGAATGAATATTTAAATTAATGCAATTGTGTGAAGTTTAACTTTATAAATATCATTCATTCTTGCTAAGCTGAAACTTCTCTTAGTTTGCGATCATATTTAAATATTAGTTTATTTGATATTAGGCATACTACAGATATTTCAAAGTTGGATTACAATCACTTCATGTTAATTCAATATGTTTGCAGTCTCTTGAACTTTACAAGCGGACATAGTACTGTTCTCCAGCAAGATAATTTGGGTCACGCCAAGATTTCACTTCAAGAATGGATTGAAGGGACCAATCTGGGATTTACAAATAAAAGAATAGACGATCGTGTGGGCATATTGCAGGCTCTGAGTACAGATCTAGAATTGCAAATGGGGTGGAGATCTCGGGGGTCTTCTAGGCTGGATAAGGATAAGGGAAAGGCTGTGTTTTTTAGGGCTATGTCTGGGGTGAATGCAATGGTTATCTTCGTATGTAGTGTAATTTCTGTGCCTTATCACGTTTATTAGGGGATCAACAGGGTCTTCAAGGGAGGCCATTGGTAGAAGTGCAAGTTCCTTAACATTTATTATGGTCTGCTTCATTCATGAGCTTGCAGAAGCTTGTAAGTGATGAGATGATTATTCTAATAAATTCCTATTCAATGAATGGAAAAGGTTGGATAGAGCCAGCCATATCAATATTTATAAGGTTTTCACAAAAAACCCTACATACGATAGGCCATAACACTATCACAAAATGTGAAAACATTAATTTCAAGATAATTAAAATAAAATGTGAAAACATTATTCAAGAAAGCTCATTCATGCATTCAGAGATGTCAAAATCATCACAGATAAACAATTAGGTCACATCATCAATATAACAAATAGTTGGGTTGCCATATTCCGTGATACAGTTATCAACAACCGTGACTACAAAGTGATTAGAATTATCCATTGCATTAATAACTATCTAGTTTACTTTATCCAGATTTACGACGGTAGTAAGATCTCCCGACCTAAAAATGTATTTGCAATGATTTTATAGGCCTTTTGAGATAAATGCACAGAGTCGAAGAATAGATATTTATCAGCATCAACACGGGTGAATGGAGTAACTTTGTTGCAGAGGAACCCAAGCTTTATATATCTCCTGTCCCACAACAAGCCTTAGAAGTCACGTCAAAACCTCCATGCGAAATCTCATGGGCAATATTGACTGTAATTATATTAATGCTTAAAAGATGAGGGCACTCATATGGATGTACAAATTGATGGTTATTGAGGATGTCCAACCATTAGCCTTAAGAATAGCTTGGAAATTGCAGAGACCATCAAATTTGAGATTACATAGTAATCAACAACTTGTTACCAGTATTTTACCAGATCCCACAGAAGCGAAGCTAACGCCTGTTATTATGTCTGAGTCCTGAAGCTTAGGGTCCAGATATGGTGAAAGAATGACTGAAACTATAGTTGATCGAGACATTCACTATCTTATTAATCACTGTGCATTAAACATTATATTTTACTGTACATTATCATTAAAACTGTATCCCTGAGGGAAGGGTTGGCTGTCTCGTGTTCTTGATTTTTCAAATCAAGACTGTATCGCTGAGGGAACTGACCCGCCCGCCCCAAAATTTCGTCTTGGTGTCCTGGAAAAGTGTTTGCTCATGTGAAGTGACTCCTTTTCGTGGGCGCCATGAGTGTTTCGACAACATACATAACGATGAAAAGTCCATTGAAACTGCAATGAAACTGAAAGTGCATTGAAACTGCATTATTTTAAAACTGCATTATGATAAAACCGAAAGTCCATTGAAACTGCATTAACCTGCACCGAAACTGCATTAATCTCGACCAGGACAGACCACGCCCCGATTCTTCGTCACGCCGCTCCGCAAAACCACCGCAGCTCCACCATTGTGTTCCTCGTTCTCGCGAGGAAGACAGGGCCGCCGAGGACCGCCGAGGAAGACCCATCGATTCCCTTTCCCATAACAGTGAAGAACAGTGGAATGTGCATCGTGAAGGTGCAATTGGATGAGGAGAGGACTAGAATTGTGAAAGAGGGGAATGGAATTATTTTGTGCAGTATTGGGATTACCAAATGAGAACCCGAGGATTGTACAAGACGCCTGATCCATGGAAAGCAGAATGACCCATCGATTCCCTTTCAGGCGGCCTGATCCATGGATAGCAGGATGACCCATCGATTCTCTTTCCCATCCGCGTGGCACTGTGATTAGCAAAAAAAAACACTTAATCCAAATCCTCATTAGCAAATGGACTGTTGGCTTACCTATTAGTAAACTCTAAATTCGAGCCATCCGATGATGTGCTCGACGAAAGAATATGCTGCCTTCCTCAATCGCAACCGCTCATCTTAATCCGTCATTAAAAAGTTGCGATAGCACTCCATATAGAAATGTTAATTGTAGCGCCTATCGGCGAATTAATGAAATGAATTTTGTTGCATTATCCTGGCCTCCAGAAAAAATCTATTCTTATGCTCGAGGACACTCTTTTTAGGTTCATGTGATAAGTCACTGTAAACCATAATGTACCTGGTATCGTTAGCTGTTTCTCAAATTCAATCTAGTTCCAATTTAAGGCTTTTTTCTAATCAGCCGTGATTGTTAATTTATGTGTTTCCTCTAATAATTCCTGTCAACAAATTTAAATATCGAACTGCTGTTAGTTTTGAATGGATAGTTCCAGCGGTGAAATGTAACATAATGTCTGGGAAATACTACTTCTAAAAAAGAATAAACAAAGAAAAGCTATGTGACACTGATATCTATGGTCCAATTAAGGAATGCCCACAGTACTATCAAGGAATGCCCACACTACTAGCTTATGCAGCCAACTTTTTGGGGCTAACAGACCTAATAACTTCAAATATTAACTCAAGTATAAGCCATGCAAATGACATAGAGATTGGCAAAGGGCTAGGCCGTGGGCAGAACAATATATGGAATAAATGGGGCATCCATGAGTAGAGAAAAATATCAATGTCACATAAATTGATATTGATTTGCTTTTTATTTTTAAATGTATAACAATAATAAGGAAAAATCATGGGTGCTTCACTAGAAAGCAATATAACATCATATTGCAGTATTAAATATTTATTATTAAATATTTATTATTAAGGGGCGAAGGGTTTTTTTATTTAATGTAACAATACAAAAATACTTTATTAAATATTTATAAAAACCTAAGGCAAGGCTCAGGCAAGGGAATTCACATCTTGAGGCATGCTTGAGGCCAGGGTTTCGTGGTGAATTCCAGTCGATCATAGTTGAGAGACAGTGGTCATTGAAAACCAATTGTTACCAATAGCACTCATCGAGATGTTACCAATAGCCTTTGGAGGCTCTAAGCCTTCAGGGCCTGTTATGGATAGTCCTTGGGGGCTTGTGTACCCAACCACTCGTGCCTATTACAGGCCTTAGGAGGTTTATTGAACCACCTAGCGCTTGTTACCTCTAGTGATATGCAAGAAGTGATCTCCTATCTCTTCATTAGACCATTAGATGTTGCAAATCATAATGATATGTGGTTGAGTAATTGTATTGTGGGTGAAGTAATGCGCATCCACAATATACATCGAAAGAAGCAATGTGCATTGTAGAATGCATGTGGAGTCATAAGAGGGGTATCATATCAATATACTAAGTAGAAATATAAAGGGGTATAAAAAATGTTATTGAAAAAATTGATACATACAATATCTAGTGAAAATAGGGGTTTTTTAAATTGGGAAGGCATATTGAGAGGGGGTTAAAAAAAAAAACGATTTTGAAAGGTATTTTCCAATATTTAGTGAAATTAAAGATATTGTTTCATATGCCACTAATGAACATGTTATGATAGAGGTTTATTGAGTGAAACCCTCATGGAAAAAATCACAAAAATAAATATTGAATTTTATTAGTAAATGTGTACAATAATAATATGTAAGAATGACACAAAAATTGACATTGAATTTTACTTGTAAATGTATAGTAGTAATAAGGAAGGCAATATAGAAGTACATAAATATAGAATAAGAATGCTAATATTCTTGCTCCTTCATCTTACAAATTCTACAAAAATATCAGGCAATGTATTTCATATTATGTATCCCAAAAATATCTCGCAATATATTTCATATTATGAAATATTATATATACCAACTGCATATTAAATGGATGGAAAAAATGTATGTAAAAAAATTATCATAAAAATAAAGATAAATCTACAAATAGATTTGTCAAATTATAGACAGCAACAAGCAAGTAAATGGGCTTCTTTTCAACAAAAGTATCAATACTTAATAAAGTGTCTTTCAATAAAACCCTCATTTTGGCATGCAAAAATGTGTATGCCAAAAATTTATAACAAAAATAAAGATAAACCTAAGTTCAAATAGATTTATTAAATTATAGCCAGCAACAACCAAGTAAATAAGATTCTTTTCTGCAAATATTAATGCTGAATACAACGCCTCTCAATAAAAACGCTCTTAGCAATTGACGAATTTCGCACTTAACAGAAATAGAGACCCAAACTTCTGCAATCTATGAAGAATTTAAGTAACATCTCAATTATGTAATTGACCACCTTGCATAAGAAGTACAAACCATAATTATATCCAAGTTCTACTAAACTCATTTCACACAGTAAGAACGCCTACAACAGCAACAATAACTAAATTCATTTCACACAGTTAGAACGTGTTCGTTAAAACTATTGCAGAGGAGCTCTATGAGGCGTGCCCTTGCGCCTGTTCGTTCCTTGTTTCCTTGGTTGATGGGTATTCTCCTTATTCAGCATTTCACGCTTGTTTGGTTCTTGTTGGGGTTGTGGGGACGAGTCAACAGTCCTCTCGCCTCGCCGTTGTTTTTCCTCGTAAGCTGCAGCACCAGGTTCTTGTTGTGGTTGTGGGGATGGACCAACAGTCCTCTGGCCTCGGCCTTGTTTTCCCTCGAAAGTGGCAGCAACAGCAGATGTGGACTCTTTTTCGTGGTTCTTTGTCTTTTGTAATTCCTCCTTTTCTTCTTCACGATCCTTCGGGGCCTGTTGTTTTCGGGGCCTTCCTGGCTTCCTTCGTGACTGGCCTTTCTTCCTTCGTGATTGGACCTTCCTGGCCTTCTTGCTGACTGGGCTTTCGCTATCTTCTTGGTTACTGGGCTTTCGCGGTCTTCCTCGCTTTCTTTGTTGTTGTTGTGGTTGCAAGGAAGTGTCAACAAGCCTCTCGCCTCTTTCTACTTCCTGCTCAGCAGCAGCACCACAAAGAGATTTTATGTCACCTTGAATTTCCTCGAAAGCTGCAGCACCAGGTTCGTGTTGTGGTTGTGGGGATGGACCAACAGTTCTCTGGCCTCGGCCTTGTTTTTCCTCGAAAGCAGCAGCAACAGCAGATATGGACTCCTCCTTTTCATGGTTCTTTGTCTTTTGTACTACCTCCTTTTCTTCTTCACGATCCTTCGGGGCCGGTTGTTTTCGGGGCCTTCCTGGCTTCCCTCGTGACTGGCCTTTCTTCCTTCGTGATTGGACCTTCCTGGCCTTCTTGCTGACTGGGCTTTCGCTGTCTTCTTCGTTACTGGGCTTTCGCGGTCTTCCTCGCTTTCTTCGTTGTTGTGGTGGTTGCAGGACAGTGTCTATACGATTCTCGCCTGTTCCTCCTTCCTGCTCAGGGGCAGCACCACCAAAAGAATTTATGTCGCCTTGAATTTCCATACTGGTTTCTGCACTAAAGTAACAACAACGACAACAACGACAACACTGAATTTCTTCCTCTCGCGTCTCGCCTGTTCCTCCTTCCTGCTCAGGGGCAGCACCACCAAAAGAATTTATGTTGCCTTGAATTTCCATACTCGTTTCTGCACTAAAGTAACAACAACGACAACAGCCAATTTCTTCTATGACATACAAATTGCTCACAACATACGGAATAAAGATGTTGAGATTGCTTTATTTATACAACCAATTGCACCTTTAATTACTACTTCGTCAGTTGGCTTTTAAGGAAGATCGAATACCCCATTTGAACATATCAATGGGACGAATGCCCCCATTGGTCATATCAACTCATTTTAAAATCTGAGCATCACAAAAGGTCAATAATTGACATTGGTTCATATTGAGATTAAGGGCACTCCATCAATCTCACATGGCTCAAATTACAACAATCATTGAGGAAGTTAGATAAAGTTAGATATCCAAAACATGAAGCCCCCGGTCATATCAACATTTTTATAAATTTGAGCATTGATTGGATCATCATGTTCAGTGTTCAACCAAAGTAATTTGTGATCCAATTTGACACATATACGTTAAGCTATTTTATTATTAAGACCAATTGAGTGATCAAATGTGACTTTATCACCATGTTTTATGGAATACTAAATATTATGGCTATTAAGAGCTATTGAATTACTAGGTTCTTTGTCATCCTAATTTTATGAAGAATCATTAAGGTCTTTGCATTTTCAAATTCATTAGACTTATTTAAACGTTAGGTTCTTTTTGTCATTATGGAGGATTATTAAGACCTTTGTATAATACATTTTCATCCTTATTTTCTTATGGAATAATATTAAGATCTTTGTATAATTCGTTTTCATCATTATGAAAGATTAGCTATGCTAAATAGATCTTATTAAATTATATATGATTATATTCCTTAAATTAAGTATATTAATCTTTTTAAATTTATTTATAATTTTAAGTTAAAGAAAAATAAACTATATTATTATTTTCTTTTAAAATGGGTTGTGAAATGGGTGACTTATAATTATTTAAAATTACATGAAATGTTAGAATAGATTTATGACTTCAAATTTATGATTTTTTGGGGGTTAAACTATATTTGTTAATGTAAAAAGTAATGTAATATTAGTGTTGTACTTTTGGGTAGTAAATCTCCACATACTTTCAATGGAATTATTGTTTTATTAGTTTTATATTATTTCTATTTTGCATTGTGTATATGTATAATGCCAAACTAATTTAAACATATTACAAGTGAGGTTTTTAATTGGGTCGAGCTTAAGTGGTTTTGGTATGGTCTATTATCCTCCCCACCTATGCTCTATTCTAGTGAGTGATATGTTGAATTCACAATGGGATTATTGTTGTAATGACATTGTGCCTTAAATAATCTAAGGTTTAATTTGCGGTTGAAATTACATAGCTCGATGGTTCCATTCACTCATTTTCTTTACCCAAGGATATAAACATGCAAATTATGTTAAGGGGTACATAACATTTCTTTTAGTAGTTATTAAATTAAACTTTTTTACCAAACAAATCTTACATATCTTCATGCAAACAATTCTATGAGGTATAATATTCCATTGAGTTATTATCCCTTTCCATAGATAGAGATTGTCATTAATGCCTACCTATGTGTTGACGGGTAGAGATGACCTAGAGTCAACATTATGGGTTCTCCTCAGTAAGAAGTGTGAGTTAGTAGTAAGCCCTAAATGTGGGCACATTTCCCCTTATATGGGTCATATTATATTAGTAATAATGTCGGCTTGGTCCATTAGTTGTAATTATCATTAGTATGTTTGTATTAGTTACGTCGCCTTGGGTTAGTTAGTTGGAATTGTACCTGTTAGTCTCCTATAAATAGGAAGGGGGGGCCTTCTCATTTGGAGCATCTTGTTTAGTCTTATCTTGTGTACATTATAGATTGTATAACGAGGTTTCCCCCTCGAATAGGCTTGCTATTCATCTATTTTATTCATTAAAGTCGTGGAGTACTCTTTCTAGTCTATTTATTTTCTTCTGATGCTCTTTTTTGGAAATTCGTTGCATAACATTCGGTATTAGATTTCTTTCCCCTGGATTCGTTTATGAAAAGCAATTCATCTTGACATTTTTCTATAATTTTTTTCTACAAGTTTTGAGACACGTAGACAAAAAACCATCTAGAATATTTTCTATGCTATCCGTAGAAAATGTTTTAGATCTTGAGCCATTACATGTTTAGAGATATTTTTGGTGGAGTAAAGGGTTTCTCACTAGTCCAAAAATGAGTCTAAAACACGTGTTCTCGAAAAAACAGTCATATCTAGAGCATGCGAGATCCAAATTGAGTGATACCTATTGCAACATAAAGAAGATGGGACAAACTATTTGTTGTATCTTTTCTAGACTCATATAAGAAATATTGGACACATGATAGGTCATACAAGTTCTCCCTTATGAAAGGACAATAAATACGAAGCATTGGAAGATTTGGAATAATTTTTTTCTTGCAGATGAGAGTTAAGTCATACCTACGACATTGGAATGAGGAAAAATCAAGCTAGAACAAGCCAAAGTTTCATACCTAGAGGATCTATAAATTCAAATTTACCTCAATTCCATCTCACCTAATAAACAATCTCCAAATCAAGTTTTGAAAAAGGTATGCCATTTTAAATTGAATAAATTTGAGTATAAGGATCTATTTGATTTGAACCATAGGGTGTGATATCTATTTATATTATTCAAAATGTCACCAAAAGGAGGTGGAAAAATCATACTCCAATCAAGCCACCAGATGATTCATCCCTCACCTTTGCTGAAAGTGAAGATCTATCTTTTCAAGTGTCCATTTTGGAAGATATGATCAAAGGGACAATGAGCAAGGTTGATTTAGTTAAATTGGAGACTAATATGGAGGAAAGGATGGGACATATTGATACCAATATAGAAATAATTGCTAACCTCTTACAAAATCCAAAGGAAAATATTTCGAAAGGTGATGATATGTCTCTGGCTACTCAGGAAGATAAAAATATCGTTCATGTTTAGAAAAATTTCATTAATAGGAATTCTCCAAGAGGATTTGGTGCTAATAATGGAAGTAATCAAGGATGGTCCCCAAGGGGTATCCAACTCCACAATATTGACATGAGGAAGTTTGATAACAAGGACCCCATAACATGGATATTCCAAATGGAGCAATTCATTGATATACACGAGATGCCTAGTATTTAAAAGGTACCTATTGCATCTTTATATTTAGAGTCTGATTAGTTTGTGTGGTACGAATGACTTTGTGAACGCAGAAAGAACTCCATCATCTCTTGGTCCATTTTTATAGAATAATTTATATCATATCATGTTGATGCTAAGAGAAATTCCTTCTTTACCCAATTGATAAATCTAAGGAAAACGGTCTAGGAAGTGAGCACATTCGATAGTTTCAAAAGTTGAGTCTTGGAGTGGAGGGAATACCAAATGATAAATTGTTGAATCTCTTTATTAGAACCTTGAAGGATAACATCCAACCTGAGGTGCTCCTCTTCA
This sequence comes from Larix kaempferi, assembly GCA_027924585.1. Taxonomy (NCBI): domain Eukaryota; kingdom Viridiplantae; phylum Streptophyta; class Pinopsida; order Pinales; family Pinaceae; genus Larix; species Larix kaempferi. The sequence continues at coordinate 741,124 of BSBM01000914.1, read as the reverse complement.
AACCCACATCCTTAGACAATGATTTCATGTTGGAAAGGAAGGTTGAAAGTAAAAATATGGCAATGACTACTAAAAGGTCCACGTCCAACACATATAAAGAGAATAATCTTACTTCTTCTAACCAACCTCAAAGGTTGACACCTCAACAATTAGATGAAAGAACAACAAAAGGTCTATGCTTTAATTGTGATAGCAAGTATTTTAAGGGACATAAGTGTGGAAAGAAGAAATTATTCTACATCGATTGTGAAGACGAAGAAGGAAAATAACAAGAACCATCTCCAGTTGAAGAAATAAAAGATATTACTTCCGAATAGATTACTCCCACCATATCTTGTCATGCATAGGATATAATTAGAACTCCTTAAACTCTGAATATTGAAGGATATGTCAAAAATAAAAATGTAATAGTGTTTATTGATTCTGGTAGTACTCATAATTTCATTAATTGTAAATGGTCTAAAGTTCTCAATTGCTTTGTATATCAAGCACCAAAGTTTCAAGTAATTATTGCAGATGGATGAGCTATCAATTGCTATGTAAAATGCCATAATATCAATCTTATGATGGGGGAATATGTATTGAATAGTCCAATTATTGATATCTCAATGGGTGGTGTTGATGTTGTATAGGGGTTCAATGGTTACAATCATTGGGAACATTGGCTTTGAATTTTCAGAAGCTTTTCAAGAAATTTTCATGGGAAGGAAATGAGTATGAGTTAAATGGTATCACAGGAAATACAAGCAAGGAGATAATCTCTAATGGCATGAAAAATTTATTGAAAAAGGGACATGATGTTCAAACGTTTAAGACTTTTATTTCATCAAATCTCTAAAGGGTCAATAATAAGCATTCCAAGGTATTTGAAGATATTACAAAAGCTCTTCCACTTGTTTGATATTTTGATCATTCAGTTCACTTAATTTCAGGAAGTGTCCCCCCTAACATCAGATTTTACAAATACCCCTATGGCCAGAAGAGTGAAATTTAGCATATGGTTGAAGAAATGTTAGAGGCTTGCATAATTAGGCCTAGCCAAAGTTCTTACTCTGTACCAGTGGTAATGGTACACAAGAAGGATGTCTCATGGCATATGTTTCCGTATTATAGAGAACTCAACAAGATCACGATTCACCATTAAAGATAAGTTTCTCATTCTTGTAATTGATGAAGTGTTATATGAATTACATGGAGTAGTTTTCTTCACAAATTTGTATCTCCATTCCGGGTATCATCAAATTAGAATGAAGAATGAAGACATCCAAAAAAAAAATTCAGAACTGATGAAGGTCATTATGAGTTTCTGGTCATGCAATTTCGTATCACAAATGCACCTTCCACATTTCAAGGTTTGATGAATTCCATTTTCAATCCCTTTCTTAGAATATTTTTGCAAGTATTTTTTTATTATATACTAATATACAACAACTCTTGGGAAGAACATGTTTAACATGTTGATAGGGTGCTATAGATACGAAAGGAGCAATAACTATATGCAAAAACTTCCTAATGTTCCTTTGGGGTAAAAGAGGTAGAATATTTGGGTCATATTCTATCTCATGAAGGTGTCAAGGTAGACCCTAACAAAATTAAAGCCATGATGGACTAGTCGATTCCCAAATCCTTGAAGAATATTCGAGGATTCTTAGGGTTGACAAGGTACTACTGCAATTTTGTTTATGAATATTGAAGAATAGAAGCACCTCTAACAACATTATTGAAGAAAGAAGCATTTTCTTGGACTCCACAGGAAACTCAACCTTTTGAAGAACATAAAGAGCCAATGTGCAAAGATCTTGTTTTGGCCACACCATACTTCAAAAAAACCTTTATTGTGGAATGTGATGCCTCCGGAAATGGAATTAGTGCTATTATAATGCAAGAAGTACACCCCCTTGCTTTCAAAATTTGACCAATTAAGGGAAAGAACTTACAAAAACCAATTTATGAGAAGGAAATCATGGAAATACTACATGCACTTAAGCAATGGCGTCCTTACCTAATAGGTAGGAACATCACGATCAAAACATACCGTGATAGTCTTAAATACTTCTTGGAACAAAGAGTATCTTCAGAAGAGCAACAAAAATGGGTAGCCAATATGTCAAGATATGACTTTGAAATCATCTATAAAAAGGGGAAACAAAATGTGGTGGAAGATGCACTCTCCAGAAAACATGAGGATGTTGGGGCATTACTTTGTGCAATTTCCATGAGACAACCCGATCAAGTGGTAGCACCAAGGGAAGAATGGGAAAATGACATATCTGTGTGGACGCTCATACAAAAGCTACAGAAGGATCCCTATGTATCAGATATTTTTGCATGGAAAAAGGATTCACTGTGGTATAAGGACCGCTTATATATATGCAAGAACTTCCAACTCAAACAAAATGTCATGTTGGAATTACACACCTCTCCTATAGGTGGGCACTCAGGATTCTTGAAAAACTACCATAAGGTCAATAAGGAATTTTTTGGGGAAGGTATTAAATATGATGGGAAAAAGCTGATAGCAGAATGTTTGGTTTTCCAACAAAATAAGGTTGAAACAGTTAAGACCCCAAGTCTTTTACAACCTTTGGAGATACATTGCGAGTCCTAGGAGGAAGTCTCAATGGATTTTATCAAAAGACTACCCAAGTTAGAAGGGAATAAGGGTTTTATGGTGGTTGTTGATAGAATCACAAAGTATGAACACTTTTGTACACTTCATCACCCTTTTAATGCAAGCATTGTAGCTACCGCCTTGATGGATACAGTTCAGAAGTTACATGGAAACCCACATATTATTGAAAATGATAGAGATCCAATTTTCACTTGTAAATTTTATACCGAATTACTTTCTTGTGTGGGTACCCAGTTGGATCATTGTTCATCTTATCATCCTCAATCTGATGGGAAAACATAAATAGTGAACACATGTTTGGAAGGATATATCCGTTTATTTGCATTAGATAAACAAACACAGTGGGTCAAATAGTTGTCCTTGACAGAATGATGGTACAATATTTCCTTCCATACATCATAACAAAATGTCTCCATTTATTGCACTTTATGGGTACCAACCTCTATCTATTACATCTCCCTTAAAAGGAAAATCTAAACTTCCATATTTGGAAGATCACATAGAGCACTAGCAAGAAGCTCTCTAAATACTTAAAGACAAACTGGCTATGTTGAAAAATAGGATGAAACAATAAGAAAATCAACATCGCAGTGAAAGAAGTTTCAAAGAAGGGGGTTGGGTATTTCAAACGATACAAGCTTACAAACAGATGTCCCTCAAGCAACTAAATAGGGACAATAAATTATCACCCAAGTACAATGGTGCTTATAAAGTGTTACAGAACATTTGTAGTATGGAATACAAATTGGATCTCCCTTCATCTTCAAGGGTACATCTAGTTTTGCATGTTTCTTGCTTAAAAAAGGTAATCAGAGACAATATTCCCACTTGAAAAATCCTATTAGTACTTGATGAAGAAGGGAAATTCATATTGGAACATAAATAAATCACCAACACAAGGACCAAGCAACTACATGAACGAGCTATTATGGAGTACCTCATCAAGTGGAAGAACTTACCAATTGAATATTCCACATGGGAATATGAGTACTTCATACCGAAGCATCCACAAATAACCAAGTGTTGAGGACAACACTTTTCTGAAGGGGAGGGGCATGTTAAGCATTAAATGTGGGCACATTTCCCTTATATGGGTCACATTATATTAGTACTAATGTTGGATTGTTACATTAGTTGAATTATCATTAGTATGGTTATATTAGTTGTGTTGACTTGGGTTAGCTAGTTGGAATTGTATCTCTTAGTCTCCTATATATAGGAAGGATACCGCATTTGGAGCATTTTATCTAGTCTTTTCTTGTGTACTTAGTACATTGTATAAGGAGGATTCCCCCTCGAAGAGGATTTCTATTCATCTATTTTTTCATTAAAGTCATGGATTACTCTTTCTCATCTATTTTTTCTCTTCTTATGCTCTTTTTGGAAATTTGTTGCATAACAATTAGACCTCCAACCATTTGGAATAAAGGGAATGTTCGAATTGTGTCTTGACAACCATTACTTCTTTGGTTTTTTACCAGTTGCGTCTTGGTCCACCGTTTATGGTTTTATGACTTAGAAGTGATGAAAAGGTAAGATAATATAACCTCAATGTAGTTCCTAACTAAATTAAAATATCTTATCTAGGAGTGAGATTAAAGATAATGAACAAGGAAACACCTGTAACATCTCAAGTGATTTACTCCCCTTTACACACAATTTTTTTTACCATATTTAGAAAGTAGTGAAAGTGTCAACTTGTATTCAATACTCTCTTGTTTATTTATTCATCCATTTGTAAGGATGACTATTCATCTTTTAGAATTCTATACGTGACATGATCGCAAAATTTCATTTTTTTTTTTCTTCTGTTCAATTTTCAATATGCATAGACTATTTGTTTCAGTCAAGAATTAATATTTTTGTCATTATAGGTTTGAACAATAGAATTGAAAGGGATCTAACAATTCCTCTTGAAGGTTTCAGTCCTTATCTGGCTTATTTATCCCTCATTATCAGATAGATTAATTTTCCATTATAACGCAATGCTTATTTAACCTCTGCATTCATATATTTGTTTATCTGCCCGCAAAAAGGCATGCACAACACAGTATTGATTTAAACATGTATTTATAATTGTCTTCGCGTGTTATTTGCTCATCCTGTGCTCACACAAGTCTTATTATACTAGCATAGAAATTTGTAAATTATATTGGTCATTATGCCTTCACATATTCAAGGTGATTTTACATAGTTATCCATAACCATTCATTAGCATGCTTGCTTAACAATTTGTGTTTTAGAAGACATTATAACTAGCATAAGGATTTATCATGACTTAGACTTGTTTTCTCCATTTTCAAAGTTTAACCACTATGCTAGCTCAATACATAATGGGGATTGAACTCACCTCATTGAAATTATATTATAAATTCATTATTAACCATAGATTTAATTTAAACATGGTGTCTCCCTTGTTAATGCTCCACAATGGGAGCTTACTTAGCATAAAGATAATGCTTTGTATTTGATTGCAGGTGCTCCAAAATGATCCCATATGATTCTATCTGGTATTTGTTGAACCATGATTCGCGCTGTCATAGTGCCCAGTCATGCTTCCATAATGCTCTATAACCAAGTGTTCCGTTGAAGCATCCAACATGGAAGTATAATCAAGATTGCTATTAATTATGCCAGCTAACTAGCTGTTGATCGCGATGCATAGGTGTAACTTGGTAGTTGAGAGTATCATCCGTATTAATATATTACACTTCCTCTTCGGGGAAAGGCGTGGAGGATTTTATCCCTCACGAATCCTCTCGAACTTGTCATTTTCTTATTGAACGTTTGAGGGTTTCACTCTGCAATTGTCCTAGAGATAATGTGCAGGGTTCAAGCCTCCTACGAGCTAACTCTCTCACTAAGAGGTTTTTTAACGTGCCACATTATAAGCGAGTCCACTTTTATCTTAATTGAAGATATTAATAGTTCGTTTCTTGGCTGTGATCCCTCATCATGCTATGGAACTCTCTACCAATCGTTTCCAAGGTAATGCATTACATTATTGCTTGCCATAATATTTATTCATGGTATATTTTAGTTCTTGTGTTTTTTATTAACACATTCTTTCCTTTATGTGTTGCAGGTGATGGATTCTAGTGGTGTGGGGTTTAACAAAATCAAAGGGTTACGAAGGGAGATGCCAAGGTAAGCCTCCCTCCCTCAGTCCAAAAGAATGGCCCAGACAAACCATATTTGAGTCAATGGAGTCTTGTAACATAGCTCTGGAAGAGCTTTGGCTCTCGGGCCTTGTTATCATTGTTAATAAAAATTGTACTAGGTTTCCATACGCCATTTTGGCTTCTGGAGTTATTATGTGTTTAAGTTGCGGTCTGTGGATTTGCACAGGGTTCTCTGTGTTTAACAATTTTACATGTATATCATATTTCCTCTTCGTTTTTAGAGTTGGATTTTCGTTCCCACTCTTAACGCTCTTTATAAATGTTTAGGTCAGGATTTTTGTTCAATTTATTCGTGCTCTATTTATTTTGAGCAAATAGTGAGTATGTTGTAATGTCCCCAGTTTGGAAAATTTTCGAACCTTGGACTAGTGAAACTCCAAAATGTCCCAAATGATCCCAAGTGGTTTAGAATTATGTCTAGACTAGATTGAGGTGTATTAGGAAACAATAATGCATATATTATATGCTTGGACACTTCCTAAATACTTCAGGAACTTGCATTCGCAATTAGAGAATGAAAGGAAAAATTACTAGGAAAATCGATGTTGAAAAGCCCAAGGGTTGATGGCTCCAAAAGACTCCTAAGGATTTTGAATTGGGTCTAAGAGTGTTTGAAGGGTATTAGGTCATCAAAATGAACCTAATTGTTTCTTATACACTATCAAAATACTTCTGCAACATTCATTTAAGTTCAGTAGAAAATAGGGAAATTTGCTAGTAAATTCGAGGTTCAAATCCCCAACAGTAGAGGTCACTAATGGCTTCCCAAATGCAGTACGAAACTCCCAAATTTCAGAATAGAGACATGGATTAGTTATATGAATTCAATGGAAACAAAAATGCATCATTACTCAGTTCCTAAAGTTTGTTGGAAGTCCCATAAATCAGAGATTTGTAAACATGTCTTAACATTGGGGGGAATGAGTGAAAAATGCTATAACTTGCTATGAAATTTGAGAGAAATGTTACAAGGAATTTCATAATGTGTATGAAACTTCTTCATTATATTAACTCCTCTCCCAAAATAAATAAAACCACATATATTTACCGATGCAAGTCGATACCAAACAACTTCAACCTCCCTCAACAAGATATATGGGAAAATGGCACCATTCATACATAGTTTGTCATTTTTACATGGTTTTACTTGGAGTTTCGATCTAAGGTATATAGGAGCATCAAATACATATTGTGGAAATAATATTACAAATAAAATGGGTCCCTTGGACTCCCCCAAAGAGATCAACATCTCTCCATGTGCGCCCTTCCTCCAAGAGAAATAATATAGAGAGAAAATTGGAAGATATGTGGAAACAAGTTGAAGGGGAAATGGTCATGAGAAGCCCGGTATCTTCAAACTGAAACAAAATTTATTCATAAATCTCCGAATGAAAGGTTTGAATGTCCTCTCCAATTTCCAATTAGGATGGCAATCTTTCACCCTCGAAATTGGTGCTCAGGCAAGTAGAATAAACACTCAACTTGCATGGACAAGCTATGCTCTCCAATTTACCAAATGAGAAATGATCAAAATATGCTCTATTTATTTCCTCTTGTATTTTATTAACCATGTATTAACCTCCCAAGGCCTCCTTAGCTCTAATTCCATTGAATATACTCATACCAACTCAAGTTAGGGAGAGATTCCCATGAATGCCACTTGTCCAACTTTTCCTAGCTCTCCTCTTCCATCAATTTGAATGGGGGACTCTTGGCTACCATAAATCCTCTTTTGCGCCCACTTGGAGGCTATTTTTAGCCCTGACATGTCATATATGTCATATGTTGGCAATAAGGTTTGAACTTTGTCATAAGTGTCATAGAATCTTCATTATTGTTGTCATAGGAGTTAGGGAATCTAGGTCCAAGTGTCACCATTCTTCTAGATGCCTCTTCCTCTTCCATGGAGGTTACTATTCCACTCCGATTCTACCTTACATTATTCATGCCATGAATAATACTTATTCAAAGCCCCCAATTATGTTACCCTTCATCTTGAACTCGAATTGGTGAGAGAATAATGCCAAGTGTAGTGGGGAATATTGCCACATGTGGGTCCCACAACTTCTTATGTGCCCTCATGATCCCATGCCACCTTATTTTATTATTATTATTATTTATTTGACCCATTTAATGTGAATTTGTAAGTCTAAGGTCATTTTGGGTCTTGTAGCTCCCTTATTCCAACTTTTATTGCTTCCACCCCCAACCTAGGGAACTAGTAATTTTCTTCCATCATAGTTCATTTGGATTGGTATATGACAAACTTGGAATTGGGAATTTTCTCTTAATGTGACCCACCTTGTCCATTTGGATATAATTTTACATTATTACTAACTTGGACATCATGATTGGCAATTATTTGACCCTTAGAATCAATTTGAAAAACCATCATGAAAATGGCTAAGGGGCTTAGGCCATTGTGACCCAATAAAATTTTTTGGGACATGAAAAATCCTCCCCTCCCAATATTGCTTTTCCTCACGCAATTTAAAACATGGATGTTGAAGAAGCTGCTTTATTTCCAAAAATTTCCTCCTAAAACTCTGAGTAGTGGCACTCATGTACTACAATTATGTGCTTCCAAAAGCAAGGAGATGTGGGTTTTCTTTTTCATTATTGATATCCCCCGTGACATCACCACTAAACACCAAAATATTAATTAAAGCCATCAAAAAAAAGTTTTCACAATTACTCTTTTACCTCTTTCATATTTTGGAAACCCTTTCTATATAATTCTTTGAAGTTTCCATTGAGTTGGCCAACTTTGAGTCTTCAAGATTCTATGAAAAATTTAGAGAGGAACCAACATGCTTGCTGCTTCACTACTATGATTAAAATCACCTTATTAAGTGGGGACACAATCTCCCATACTACTTGTTTCCCCAAAAAATTGAAACCAATGAGACTAAAATTTATCCCAGGGTCCCATTGCTTGTGTTGCACTCCAACAATTAGGAGTGCTCTCCAACCCATACCATCATGAAAGAAAATTCTTAGATCCCATTTCCTTGTATGAATTCTTCCAAACATCATATGTACAAAAGATAGATTTGTTAGGATATTCTCATCATGTTGTCATGCAGTCATGCAATCATGCATATCATGCATATCATGCACTCATGAATATCATGCACTCATGCATATCATGCAATTTTCCATGCATCCCATTCATCAGTGAGGTGTCCTCCAGCACCCAGTCCCCAGTTTGTAGCCCTGGGAGCTTCTTTCTGCTTAGTTCCAGTCCTCCTAGTCCATGATGCGACATTATTGAGCCTCCAGCTTGACATATGTGCCTCCCTCACCTACCACTTAGTTACACTTCAGTTAGTTAGCTTGACTTGTGGATGTTTCCTTGACTTAATGATTGATTGACTTGTTAACTAACTGAAACACTCCGTTGGACCCCCAGCGAGACTAGATTGCCTATATTGACTCCAGTCAGCTCCCCATGTGCCCTCTAGTGAGCCTCCTTCAATACATTAGTGCCTCCATGTGCCAGTTACACTACCTACATTCAGTTAGACTCAGTTTGACAGCTGGTTGACTGTTACTAGTGCATGATGACTCCACTGATATGATGATGAGGACTCCTAGTGGAGCCAAGCTATTCCATGCAGCATATTCGAATGACCTCCTTGGTTAATTCGAATTATTCAGTCATTGTGACTGCACATTGTATTGTATTCTACTTCTGAGTTTAATAGAGCACTGCTGCAATTCTCTTGCATAGTTTACACATATTATTCTTTATGCATCTGTTGTAATTGATTTACTTGTTCAATTAGATTTCCAGTGCTTCAATTTCACATGGTATCAAAGCCATGGTAGGGACAAGACTTCTTTTATGCAGGGATTATTCATGAAGATTGAGTGAATTTGCTCACAAAAATATTGTAGCAGTGGCATGCATTCTCTCATGTGCATTCGCTACTTGGCATGCAGTGTCAAAAATTTTCTTCCAATACACACCAGAAGCCGAGAGTCTTCCACATAATTCCTGGATTCGAATCATTGGATCTTCAATCTTACTTGATTGTCTTATGACGGGTGTGAAGCAACTTGAAAAGTGTGGATTGTTCTACCTTATGGTTCTTGTTTTCTTGTGATTTGCAGGTTTTTCTTCTCCTCCTATTGCACTTGATCTCTTGAAAGATGGACACTTCTTCATCAAATATTCTCACTCCCTCCAACTATTTTCAGTGGAAGGATGATATGGAGATATTGATGCACTCTAAAGGTTTCTACAAAGTTACCATGGGCCTAGAATTCGAAGCTACATCAGCAGTAGAGAAGGAAAAATATTTCAATAAGCTTGATGAAGCTTATGGTTTCCTTTGTCTCAGCATCTCTAAGGATCTTCTTTTCCATCTCAGTGGATTGACTACTCCGAAAGAGGTATAGGAGAAACTTGCCACACTCTTTGGCAAGTAGGATGATATGAGATCTTATCAGCTAGAGAATGAGTTGATTGCCCTCAATCCTGAAAATTTCGAGACCATCAATGACTTCTTTACTAAGTTTCAAGAGCTTGGTTATGCTATTGAAGCAATGTGGAGTGGAAAAAGAAGATAAACAATTGATCCTATGCATTCTTTTGAAACTTGGGAAAGATTATTCAGTTTTTGTTTCAACTTTCAATATGGGAAAGCTCACAATTCCTCATTGGAAATTGCCTACCTTAAGTACCTTCATTGAATCCGTGACAAAGGAGCATGATAAACTCATTCAAATGGGGACCATATGCTCCAAATATCATGCTTTATTTGCTGGAGTATCCAAATCTATGAATGGAAAAGGGAAGAAAAAGAAAGAGAATCCAAAGTTTGATTCTTCGAAGCAAAGAGAGAAAAACAAGCAGTCGGATGAGCCATCCGGTTCAAGAAACAAGCAAAGAGGGAAAGAGGGAAAAGAGAAATTTGAATGTCATTATTGTATCATGGGCTATCATCCTGAAATATCATGCATGAAGAAGACCATAGATCATATGGCCCTTGTCTTAGATAAAAACAACATAACACTTCTTGACGGTGCAAGGAAGAAGGAGAAGAATGATCACCACGAGAGAGGTCTTGCACTCATGGAAACTATTTCGACTTCCACAACTCTACTCATTGATTCTAGAGCTTCGAACTACATGGTTGCAAATAAATATTCTCTATCATCATTTGATCCTAACAGCACCATCTCCATCGACATGGGAGATGACTCTCAAATTTCTTCAAAGGGCAAAGGAACCATTCATTTAGAGCATGGCGGTTTTCACAATGTTCTCTATGTTCCTTCCTTTGCTTTGAATCTTCTTTCCGTTTATCAGATGACACACACTGTTTCACCAAAGAAAGTTGTATTCTGCCCTAACAAAGTTGAAACTTCTGATATTCAAAGTGGAAAAATTATTGCGGTAGGAAAAGCCAATCCTGCGGCAAAAGCATATGAATTTTCCCACTTTCTGCCACATGACAAGCCCACCGCTCTTCTAACTCATGTCAATGAGATTAGTAGGCTATGGCATGAGAAGTTTGGACACCTAAATTATAAATATTTTCAGCTTCTATTGAAAAATTCCATGGTTGATGGCCTTTCGAGGATCAAATCCTCGAAGGGAATATGCAAAGGTTGCATCATTGGGAAGCACCCCGAGCACAAATTTGACCGAGGAAAAGCTAGCAGAGTTTCTACTATTTTGGGGATAACACATTCTGATATTAGTGGTCCTATGACACATACCTCCATTAATGACTCAAGGTATGTTTTGACATTTATCGATGACTTCTCCATATTTACTTGGGTTTTCTTTCTCAAAAATAAGTCAGAAGTGCTAGAAAAATTCAAGACTTTTAAAGCTTCTGTTGAGAATGCCACTGAGAGAAATATCAAAGCTCTAAGATATGATAATGGAGGTGAATATATCAAATCATAGCTGCTTCAAATTTGTGTTGAAAGTGGCATTTAGATCTAGCACACAGTTCCGTACACACCTCAGCAGAACAGTGTAGCGGAAAGGAAGAATCGATCACTGAAAGCGATGGCAACCTGTGTGATTGAGTCAAAAGGTTGGCTGCAAATATTTGGGCTGAGGCCATGAATTTCACTGCACACATTCAAAATAGAGTTCCACATTCATATTTGAAAGATACTACTCCTTTCGAAGCCTACACTGGTCACAAACCTGATGTGTCCAATTTCAGGGTTTTTGGCTCAACCACTTGGGCTAGAATTCCTACTGAAAATAGAAAATCTTTGGATCCGCAAAGTGTTGAGTGCATCCTATTAGGATATGCTGAAGAATCAAAAGGATACAAACTCATGGATATCAGATCCAAAAATATATTCATTGAGTGAAGTGTGAGATTTGAAGAACCGCTTCAAAATCTAGAGCTAGTCGAGGAAGAAACTGTTGATTTACCGCCTCTACAAGAAGACGATTTCGGAGAAGATGATGAAAGTTTTGGTTCTGTTATTTTTGATATTTTATCAGAATTTGAAGAAAATGAAATATCAAGTTCAGAAGCTAATCCATATGTGCCCCAACACTTGCCAAAGTGGGTCCAAAATACTCTCAATTCTGCTGGTTCAAACATTGGAAATCCTGCCGATCCAAGGAGAACTTGAGCAGACTTTCAAAGATAAAATATGTTCTGATCCTTTTCTATATGAGAAATTTTTTTTGATGATAGGTTCAGATCCTAAATCATATTATCATTCCCACTGAGATCTGAGATGGCAAACCGCCATGGATGAAGAGTACAGTTCTCTTCAAAAGAATGCTACATGGGAGCTAGTTTCTCTTCCTTCTGGGAGGAAATTAGTCCAATGTAAATGGGTCTACCGCACAAAGGTTGTTGATGATTGCTAAACCTAGAAATACAAAGGTAGTATGGTTGCAAAAGGTTTCTCCCAAGTCCATGGAGTGGACTACAGTGATACCTTTGCACCGGTTGCAAAGATGGATTCTATCCGCCTAGTTTTGGTTATTTCTGCATCTAAGCACTAGGAAGTGCACCATATGGATGTGAAGAGTGCATTTATCCATGGAGATATGAAAGAAGAGATTTACATGAAGCAGACAAAAGAATATATATCAGATCCAACATTAGTGTGCAGATTGAAGAAGTCAGTGTATGGCTTAAAACAAGGCCCAAGACCTTGGTATGCAAAGATGGACTCCTTCCTTCTGTCACAGAATTTCGAAAGGTGCAAATCAGATCCAAATGTGTGCCTAAAACAAAATGAAGATAATTTTTTGATTATAGTTCTTTATGTTGATGATATTTTAATAACTGGAAGCACTCTTGCTTTAATCGACAAGTTAAAAACTGCTTTAAATCTAGCTTTCGACATGAGTGATTTGGGCTTGTTAAAGCAATTTCTGGGGCTCGAGATTGCTCAAAACTTTGATGGGATCACCATATCTCAGCAAAAATATGTTTCAGACCTGCTAAAAAAATTCAATATGTCAGATCGTAAGGCAGCCCCATTCCCATTCCTCTCAGGAATTAGTTTTGAGGAGGGAAATTCTACACCGCTTGTAGATTATACATTGTATCGACAGTTGATTGGTAGCCTTCTCTACTTGACACACTCAAGGCCTGATATATCTTATGCCATGAGTGATGTATCAAGATATATGCAGCAGCTACATGAGATCCATTGGTGGGCAGCCAAAAGGATCTTGCACTATGTGCAGGGTACTAGACATTTTAGCATACACTATGTTGCAGATTCTGAGCTAGATTTGGTTGGGTACTGTTATCACATTTATAGTAGCTGGGCTACCATACATTATTTTTCTGATTCCAGTACACTATTCAGCCAGTTACCTTACATTTGAGATGCTGAGATGAGCATCTATATTGGATCACTATCAGATTGTGGATAGCAATATATATTCCCCATGCCATGATTGAGTCTCAGGACACTCAGAGAGATGACCGATGTAGCCATTATACCATTGGTACATAGCAGTCAGTAGTGCCCAGACTTATAGCAGCAGTTTCAGAGGACAGATGATGGTACAGATTGATGAGCATTCAGGTCTATGACTCAGCAGGTATATCATTGTGTCATGGTTATATTGCTTTTATATTTATTCTTATAGCATGTCTTAGCACTTAGTTTCATGATCTGGCGATCATATAGATATGCGGACCTGGTTGATCTTATTATATATATATTATATTGTCCCTACTCAGACTTAGAAGTTCACTATTCATACTCATTGGTTTTACCCTCCTTAGGGAGAATAGAGGTGATCATTCCACCATACCTTGGCTTGCTAGTGTCGGCTCCATTATTCATTGTCTTCATCCATCCATTGCCTACCTCTTAATTTATCACCCTGACTTACTACTTGACTAGTGACATGGAGGATCTTTTCCCCAATGTAGCCTCTGTATTGGATGAGCTTCCCTGTTTATTGTGTCTCGGCTCTGAGTTGGTGACAAAACTTGCCTATGGTGAGTTGGAGTTCCTTGTGAATTCCCCCTAGTCACTAAAGTTGTGTTGGCTAAACCTGAAACTTTTAGTGCTACCATGAATACAAAATCTGGAAAAATGAAATGCTATATCTTGTATGAAAAGCCCATTCATGCAATGTGTTTCTAAACACACATGAATGAAAGGCATGCCAAATGAAAATGGCTATGAAAATAAAATGTTATATCTTTTGGAAAAATAAATACCTAGGTAAACAAGCTGTCCATGACACACCTAGAAGTGCTTAGGTAAACAAGTGCCTTAAAAACACACCTACAGTAGAGAGCCTAAAATAAATGTAAATCTATGCAATGTGTTTATAAACACACATAGACCAAGGCTATGGAAACTTCAGGCCCAAAAAGCAATGGAACTTAAATGCTATATCTAAACAATTGCTGGCCTTATTTGTATTATGGATTGTGCGCATTTGTTAAAGGTGAATAAACCCTCTTTGAACAACTCATCCATTTGTGAGACACCGCCATCCCCTGTGTTGTTGCTCATTCAGTATATACTATGGTGTGTATTCCCTTTCCCTTTTCCAAAGTGTCACAAAGTTAAGTCAGTCAAGTCATCCCTTAGCCTAGCCAGTTATTTTAGCCTTCACCCTTCACTAGCAAATTGATCACAGCTATGAAGTGAGTATGATCTTGAAAGTCTGGTCTGAGTAATAATAATAATTAATGACATTATACATTTGGATTTAGATTGCCAGTAATGATTACTTTGTGTTATAATTGTTATTTGAATAAGTTGTAGAGCATGCATTAACCTTGGACACTTTGCAGCAGCTTCTGATGATGGTCTGAGTTATATTTGGTCATGTTGACTTAGTTAGACCAAGGTCAACCATAGGACATGAGATGGTTGGACCTTATGATGATATGGATAGATGATATATGTTCTATGTACATGTACATGATGATTCTATGCAGCAACTACAGGGTTATGATGATGATTCTTGGTTTACAGCAGTATTTGATCATTTACAGATTATTATTATTGGCCCTGTTCCGGTATATTGGACATATATTTTGATCATACATAGACTCATATGGCGTATGAGTGCACATATTGGATGGATTTGGACCTTTTGTGTCCAATGAGACAGTTTTTTTCCAGTTTCGGGCACTTACAGTGATGATTGAGCCTCAGTAGGCTATCCCAGTGCAGTTTTGGTCTGTCGGAGGCCCTGTCAGAGCAGATGTGATTTTTATCCGGTTGACCTAGGGCGCTGTGCTTGGAGGGGGTGGTCCAACCACTTGTTTTTACCATATTACCCCCCTCCCGGACACACTGGTGCCCTCACCTTGACAGCGCAGGCACTCCAGGAGGCAGTTTGGGGCAGTTTCACGCTTCCCGAGGCATTTCAGGATTGGTAGAAATGGCTATTGAGGAAATCGATTTGGGCTACTGAGGCAATGTTATGGCATGGGATGATCAGTGGTGATAGATCGGGGTCCTCCACACCTCCTCCAGCAGTTTCAGCTTCATCGGGGCCCGCATCCGTCACTTATGGCACTTTCTGAGGATTTATGAGGTCTTTTTGAGGCCTACGATTTGACCAAGGAGGGACGATTTGGTACATTTAGGATTATTTTATGATTATTGTGCTATGGGGATTGACTAAGGAGGGATAAAATTACCCCTTGGACCCACCATAAGCCCCTTATTATATTTTGTCATCATGATTTGGTCGGATTCCCCTCTTCTAGGGCGATTTTGTCCACTCACATAATATTTTATTAGTGATCCATGTATTTTATTGTTGAGCTCATCTCAACCATTGATTAGACATTTGTATCTTTTAATCTTAGCCACTCATTCAAAAAGTGGTTAGGGTTTTGGTGCCTCTCCTTCCTATTTAAAGGAGAGAGCCTCTCATTGTAAAGGGGACTTTTGGCTCTGAATTATTGGAATAGAAAATTATTATTGCATCTATCTCCAGTGTTGTGGTGAATGTTTTTGGTGTTCGTTCATTGGTTCTTCCTTTGCACTGAGTTATTGGAGATCTTGTTTGCCATATATTTTGTACCACATTTTTGCATCTACAGGTGGAGGCCGATTTGCTTTGAGGAGGAAGTATTGGTAGGGGAAGACTCTCCCTACTTCTTCTTTGGATCTCTTCGTTGGTAACAGGGAGTATTACTGTCCTAGGACCTTCTATTTCATGTTACTATTGCATTTCTCTTTTATTTCCTCCATGCTTGATCTTACTGATTGAATCGCTATTCCTTGGTTTGACAGGTAGAGGAGGTCGCACTTGTGGGCTAGGGCATCACTTCGGCAAGCAAAATCAACAATTTCTCATTTGATCTCTGTGGGAATCTTCCTCAACATCAAGACATCTCATTCACATCACTCAGGTATGATCTCAAGGTAATTTCTATCTCCATGATCTATCCAATTGTCTAAAACAATTAAAACCCTAATTAATCAAAACCCCCATTTTTACATTTTCTCAGATCTACTTGGATCTAGTGGGTTGTTGGGCATAATATTGAAAACCCACCTCTATAGCATCCACGGCATCCTGGATCTATAGTTTGGTGAGGATTGGCTTGCATTTAAACCCCTTCCCAAGCCAACTTAGCTCTCCCAAGCAAGGGCACACTTCTTGGTGGTAGTGAGTTGACCTAGGTTTAGGTGATGGGTAGTTGAGATCCCGCTTGATTCTTAATCTACACATCAAATAAACTACCCCCAGATTGTCACTTTTCTGATTTCTACCTTGTGGGCCCTATTCCACATTTTAAGGGATTTAATCCCCATTTTGGACCACTTGGTATATTTAAACTCAGATCTAGTAAGATCTAGCCGTCGGATTACCGTGAAATTATAGATCCACACTCCTACTTGACTAACCTACCCGGATCTAAAGTTTGGATGTCAACGGACTTGTCTTGACCCCACATACCCCACTTTTAGGCCTCCTTGGGCAAAGTCGCACCACCTTGGAGAAGTGAGTTGACTCACTTCTAGGACGTGGGTACTTGAGATTTTTGGAGATCTGGAACGGGAATAATTCAAAACCTAGGTCTAGTGTGTCATCTTGTCAAATCTTGCCTTGGGGATAGCATTCCTTATTTTAAGGGATTGTGGTCCACTTTGGTCAAACCTAGATCTAGACCTATTTACCCATCAAGACCTTAATCGCCCACTTGTCTCATGCCATAGGAGTCTTAAACCACAAGTCAACCCTACTTTGACTCCATTATCCCAATTACCAAGGCACTGGTTCCTCTCCAAGTCAATTCGAATTTCCTAGATTGTTGGATTAACTTGTGGTTTAACCTTGTGTGGTGAACTAAACCCTTGATGCCATCATGGTCAAGCTTGTCACTTGTACTAGTTAGCCCCAATTGAACCCCTAAACTACCCTGCATTGGACACGGTTCCCAAGGCAGTGGATTTTCCAACATTGAACTAGTACACTAATCCTAGATCTCATTTCAAACATTATAAGTCACTCTCACATCAACTATGAACCAAAGCTACACTCTTTGAACCCCTCACTTGTCTTGTGACTCCATCTTAAGGTCTAGGATAAACCATACACCTAACTTCACTTAGAAATAACCCGATTTGGTGTCTTGGTTTTGATCTCTCCTGTCGGGAGTAGATCGGGTCTCCCCCTTTGTTGTCTGGGCTAGATAACATAAAGTGAAGGTTGCCTCGACTGGCGTGACAACCATATATTGGAGGTCGAGGTGATTGTGGTTGCACCTTTTGAGTTGCCCTTCCCTATTGCCATCCATGACTGGATACATCCATAGGGGTAACTACAGTTTAGGTGATAACAGGTACACTGATTCAGATTGGGCGGGTGATAGTATTGATTAGAAGTCCACTTCCGGATATGTTTTCATAATTTTCACTGGGCCTATTTTCTGGTCAAGCAAAAAGCAGGAAGCCATTGCCTTATCTTCAGCAGAGGTAGAGTATCGAAGAGCAGTCAATGCTTGCATTCAGGCAGTTTGGTTGCAGGGTATTTTGGCAGAGTTTGATATTGGTAGCACCACTTTGACTATCATTTTTTGTGACAATAACAGTGCTATAAAGATCTCGAAGGATCCAGTTTAGAGACACAGGACCAAGCACATCGATATCCACATGCACTACATCCGAGAGCTTGTGCATGACATAGACATTGTTTTGCAATATTGCCCTACCGATGAGCAAATTGCAGACATCTTCACCAAGAGCTTCACTGAGAAGAAGTTCTCTTACCTCCGTTCACTGTTGGGGGTGATTTCCATCATGGTGGAGACAGATTAGATCCTTCTATGTTCAGCTTGAGGGGTGGCTTTCTTCCCACTGGGTTTTCCCTCTTTCCTCACTTAGATTTTTTCTAGCATTTTGGATTATTTTTGTATTGGGGTGACCATTGGTCTAGTTACCAGGGACCTATCTTTTATTTTTTAACTACATAGTATATCTTGGGGGGGTGTGTTAGGATATTCTCATCATGCAGTCATGTAGTCATGCAGTCATGCATATCATGCGTATCATGCAGGCATGCATATCATGCATATCATGCAATTTTGCATGCATCCCAGTCATTAGTTAGGTCTCCTCCAACACCTAGTCCCCAGTTTGCTAGCCTCGGGAGCTTCTTTCTGCTTAGTTCCATCCCTCCTAGTCCATGATGTACCCTTATTGACCCTCCATCTTGACATATGCACCTCCCTCACCTACCACTAAGTTACACTTCAGTTAGTTAGCTTGACTTCTGGATCTTTCCTTGATTTAAGGATTGATTGACTTGTTAACTAACTGAAACACTCCGTTGGACCCCTAGTGAGACTAGATTTCCTATTTTGACTCCAGTCAGCTCCCCATACGCCCTCCATGGAGCCTCCTTCAATACATTAGTGCCTCCATGTTCCAGTTACACTACCTACATTCAATTAGACTCAGTTTGACACCTATTTGACCGTTAGTAGTGCATTGATGATTCCACTGATCTGACGATGAGGACTCCTAGTGGAGCCAAGCTATTCCATGTAGCATATTCAAATGAACTCCTTGGTTAATTCGAATTATCCAGTCATTGTTACTGCACATTGTATTGTATTCTACTTCTGAGTTCAATAGAGCACAGTTGCACATCTCTTGCACACTTTACACATATTATTATTTATGCATCTGTTGTAATTGATTTACTTGTTCAATTAGATCTGTTGTGCTTCAAGTTCAAAATATCATCAAAGAACATAAAAACATAATAAAAATTTACATCAAGGAGGTGCCTCATCCAAGAATCATGGAAGTGCTTATACCTCCAAGTAAGTAGACCACCATTTGACAATTGCATACAAGCATCAAGTGGCCAATAAAATCTACTCCAATGACATAGGTGAGGATCCCATGTCCTATAATGCTGCTCCAAAAGGATGTAAGATGCATCAAAATAATCATTCCTGTGTTATTTCATTTAAGAAGTGAATGAATAATCTCCATTAAAATATGAACCAAGTAGGGAACAAAGAAAAAAATGAGCCTTCAAGGGGCTCACAAAAGTACCATTTACGCATCCATGAATATGTGTATCATCAAGAAATCACAAGGGATGTTGCTGCCAATAAGAATTTTCTCCAATTATACATTTCTTCACCCAAGTATTGGATGAAGTTCCTCCAACATCAATTGAACTAAGCAAGGAGTAAGGAAAATCACGACTCTTAAATATGAGTGTGATTCCCACACACTCGCTCCCTACCTTTCTCAAAATATTAACCTATCATGCAAAAATTGTACTGCATGTCACTTAGCAAAACCCTAGTTTAGAAAACCGTCAAAATATACATCTTTCGTTTGATAAATCCACCACACAGGGGTGTCCCTAGAGGTATTCATATGTCATGAATCCAAGAGAACTGATAGTGTGTCCTTCGAATCCACGGTTTTTGAATTATTGCGAGTTTCATCTCGCTTCCCAAGGTCATTCAAGGACACCATGCAAATTTCAACCGGGGGAATAAAAACCAAAACGAGCAATGGAATTGAGTTTTTTTCCCTCCTGCAAGTGTGTTTGGGAAAGGAAGAGATGATTGCGATGCCAACGCACTCACTTGACACATTTTTCAAAATATTATCCTATCGTGCAAAATTGCATTGAAGGTCACTTAACAAAACCCTAGTTTAGAAAACCGTCAAAATAAACAACGATTGGTCCATGAAGCCAACAGAAAGGGGTTTCCCTAGTAGTACCTAGATGTCAAGAATCCAACAGAAGTGATGATTTGTCCACCGTAGCCACGATTTTCGATTTATGGAAAGTTTCATCTGGCTTCCCAAGGCCATTCACGGACATGAGACAAATTTCAACCAAGGGCATAAAAGAAAAATCGAGCAATGTAATTGAGTTCCATTGCCTCCTGCACGTGTCTTTGGGAAAGGGAAATATGACTGTGATGTCCATGCACTCGCTTGACACATTTTTCAAAATCGTAGCCTATCATGCAAAAATTGCACTACACGCCAGTGAGCAAAACCCTATCTTAAAAAATCATCAAAATAGACAACTTTTGGTCTATGAAGCCATCGAACAGGGGTCTCCCTAGCGATACTCAGAGGTCTTGAATCCAATGGAACTGATGGTTTGTCCATCAAAGCCACAATTTTTGAGTTATAGCGATTTTCATCTCGCTTCTCAAGGCCATTCAGGGACACCAGGGAAATTTCAACCAGGGCCATAAAAACCAGACCGAGAAATGGAATTGAGTTTCGTTGACTCTTTCATGTGTGTTTGGGTAAGGGAAATATGACTTCAATTCCCACACACTTTCTCCCCACATTTTTACAAATCTTAGCATATCATGCAGACATTGTACTACACGTCACTTAGAAAAACCCTAGTCTATAAAATCGTCAAAATAGACAACTTTTGGTCCATGAAGCCACTAGAAAGGGGTGTCCATAGAGGTATTCAAATGTAACGAATCTAACAGAACTGACGTTTTTTCCATCAGATCCATGATTCTCAAGTTATTGCGATTTTGATGTCGCTTCCCAAGTTCATTCATGGACACGAGGGAAATTTCAATCGGGGGCATACAAACCAAATCGAGCAACAAAATTGAGTTTCATTGCATCCTACAAGTGTGTTTGGGAAAGGACGCAAAGATTCCCATGCACTCACTCAACACATTTTCCAAAATCATAACTTATCGTGCAAAAATTGCATTGCACATCACTTATCAAAACCCTAATTTAGAAAATCGTCAAAATATACAACTTTTGCTCCATGAAGCCACTGGACAGGGGTGTCCCTAGAGATAATCAGATGTCACGAATACAATGGAACTGGCGTTTTTTTCACCAGATCCAGGATTTTCAAGCTATGGAAATTTTCATCTCGCTTCCCGAGGCCATTTAGGGACACCAGTCAAATTTCAATCGGGGGCATAAAATCCAAACCGAGCAACAAAATTGAGTTTTGTTTCCTACAACAAGTGTGTTTTGGAAAGGGTTAGATGACCATGATTCCCACACAGTCGCTCCCAACATTTTTAAAAATCCTATCCTGTGGTGTAGAAATTGTGTTACATGTCACTGAGCAAAACCCTATTTTAGAAAACCGTCATAATAGAAACGTTCGGTCAATGAAGCCATTGAACAAGGGTGTCCCTAGTGGTACTCAGATGTCACTTATCCAACAAAAATTACATTTTGTCCATTGGATCCTTGATTTTCAATTTATGGTGAGTTTCATCTCGCTTTCCAAGGCCATTTAAGGAGACCCAAAAAATTTCAACTAGGGGCATAAAAACCAAACCGAGCAACGGAATTGAGTTTCGTATCCTCCTGCAAGTGTGTGTGGGAAAGGGAAATATGACTATGATTTCCATGCACTCGCTCCCCACATTTTTCAAAATCTTGGACTATAGTGCAAAAATTGCAATCCACGTCAACGAGCAAAACCCTAGTTTCGAAAAACGTCAAAATAGAAAATGTTTGGTCAATGAATTCATTGGAAAAGGGTGTCCCTAGTAGTACTTGGGTGTCTTGAATTCAATGAAACTAATGGTTTATCCATTGGATCCTTTTTTTTAGAGCTATGGTGAGTTTCATCTCGCTTCCCAAGGCCATTCAAGTACACCGGCCAAATTTCAACCGGGGGCATGAAAACCAAACCGAGCAAAGGAATCGAGTTCCATTTCCTCCTACAATTGTGTTTGGAAAAGGGTGAGATGACTGTGATTCCCATCAACACATTTTTCAAAAGCTTATCCTATCATGCATAAATTGCACTGCACGTCACTTAGCAAAACCCTAACTTAGAAAAGCGTCAAAATAGACAACTTTTGATCCATGAAGCGACCAAAAAAAGGGTGTCCCTAGTAGTACTCGGATGTCACGAATTGATCAGAACTGATGTTTTGTTCATCAGAGCCACGACTTTCGAGTTATGGTGAGTTTTAGCTCACTATCCAAAGCCATTCGAGGACACTAAGCAAATTTCAATTGAGGGCATAAAAACCAAACCGAAAAACAAAATTGAGTTCTGTTTCCTCCTGCATGTGTGTTTGGGAAATGGAAATATGATTACGTTTCCCATGCACTCGCACGAATTTTTTTTCAAAATATTAGCCTAACGTGCAGAAATTGCACTGCATTTCACTCAGCAAAAACCTAGTTTAAAAAATCGTCAAAATAGACAACTTTCGGTTGATGAAGCCACTGGATAGCAGTATCCTTAGTGGTACTCGGATGTCACAAATCCAAAGGAATTGAAGGTTTTTCCATCAAAGCCATGGTTTTTGAGTTATGGCGAGTTTCATCTCACTTCCCAAGGCAATTCAAGGACACCAAAAAAATTTCAATCGGGGGGATAAAAACCAAACCAAGCAATGAAATTGAGTTTTGTTGCCTCCTACAAGTGTGTTTGGGCAAGGGACAGATGACTACAATGCCCATTCACTTGCTCAACACATTTTTCAAAATCTTGTCCTATCATGTAGAAAATGCACTGCAAAGTACTGAGCAAAACCCTAGTTTATAAAACCGACAAAATAGGTAATTTTGGGACCATGAAGCCACTGGACATGTGTGTCCCTTGCGGTACTTTGATGTCACAAATCCAATGTGACTAATGGTTTGTCCATTAGAGCCATGATTTTCGAGTTATGACGAGTTTCATCTCGCTTCTAAAGGTAATTCAAGGACACCAGGAAAATTTCAACTAGGGGCATAAAAACCAAACCGACCAATAGAATTGAGTTTAGTTTCCTCCTACATGTGTGTTTGGGAAAGGGTGATATGACCATGATTCCCACACACTCGTTGCCTACATTTTTCAAAATCTTAGTCTATGGTGTAGAAATTGCACTTCATGTCATTGAGCAAAACCCTAGTTTAGAAAACGGTCAAAATAGACAACATGCAACCCATGAAACCACCAAATAGTGGTGTCTCTAGCGGTAATAAAAGGTAACGAATCCAACAGAATTAACGTTTTTTCCTACTAAACCTTGATTTTCAAGTTACGGAGAGTTTCATCTTGTTTCCCAAACCAATTCAAGGACACCAGAAAAATTTAAACTGGGGGCATAGAAACCAAACAAAGCAAAAAAATTGAGTTATGTTACGTCTTGTAGGTGTGTTTTGGAAATGGTGAGAGGAACACAATTCCCACACACTCACTCGACACATTTAGAACATCTTATCCCATCGTGCAAAAATTGCACTACACATCTCTGATCAAAACCCTAGTGTAGAAAACCATCAAAATAAACAACGTTTGGTCCATGAAGTCACCGAATAGGGGTGTCCCTAGAGGTGCTCGGATGTCAAAAATCCATCGGAATTGAAAATTTGTCCATTCAATCCTCAGTTTTTGATTTATTGCAAATTTCAACTCTCTTCCCAAGGACATTCAGGGATACCAGGCGAAAATTCAACTGGGGGCATAAAAACCAATCCAGGCAATAGAATTGAGTTATGTTACCTCCTCTAGGTACTTGGATAGCATGATTCCAACAAAGCTTTGTAATATTTGTGATTATTATACCAATGATATGATTAATATGTTAAAACTATATCTATGATAATATTCTTTTAGCCATGTTTATGAGGGGATATTTTCAAGAATGTTATATTAAATTTACTTTTAGATTAAAATGTAAACAATTCATGCACTTGATTGAGAGATGAAAACTATGGTTAATATGCTCTTAAAGATATAGACTGAATAACATCTTATATATATATATATATATATAGAGAGAGAGAGAGAGAGAGAGAGAGAGAGAGAGAGAGAGAGAGAGAGAGAGAGAGAGAGAGAGAGAGATTGATTTAATGATATAACAACTTTAGGCAAAAAATTGGTTCAAAGCGAATAGTATATGGGATATCATATTTTTCTTCACTTTATATATAATCACTAGGATGTCTATTTTTCCTTACATATATGTCTTATTTTATTGTGATATGAAAATTTATGGTGTTTATGTGTGTGTATGTGTGAGTGTGTGCACAGTTGTGGATACACTTGATATATGTGGTTACTATCTGTTGATGAGATGATGTTTATATTCATGGTTGGAAAACTCATGAGAATGCATAAATTATCACACTAATATTTGTAATATAGCACAAAATATGCGTTATGTAATGAAATTAATACTAATGTTTTAAATTGATTATTTCTTGTTGTTTGCAGAAAAATGGTGAGGATGACTCCTTAAATGATCCAGATTATGTTGTCACCAATGTACCAGAGAAAGATATTGTTGATAATGATGCAGATGGATCAAATGAAAATGATGATGGATATGATGTTGTGATAGATGAGGATGATGAGCATGGAGATGATGATGATGATGATGGTGATGATGATGATGATGATGATGATGATGATGGTATCCATTTATGCTACTATAGAGATTGTGGATGTTTATTTTTTTCTCCATGCTAATAGACACATATTTTTATTTTTGTGATGATCGAAGTTTATATTACATTCTAGGTCATTTTGATTTGAATGGTGGATTCATCTTGACATATAAAATTTGATTACCCTTGATCATTTTGACATTTCTAGATATGGATATAAAAAAAGATATCTCTTTTGATATTGGTATTTTCACTATATATATATCATTCATTTGTTCTTTTAACCTTAATATGATGATTTGTATGATATGTTATTGATGTGATGATGTTTTATAGTTTATATTGTAAATGTATATATATTGGAAGTTATTGATGATATTTTCATGGAAAATTAATATATATGATGATGTTACTATTTTGGATAAATGTTGTTTGTTTGTGTTAAATTTATTCATAAATGCTATGCAATTAATTTCAATAATGGTATCTACAATTAATTTGAATGCGTCATTATGTTATTTCAGAACTATGAAGTAAATTATATATCAGAACAATTGAAATTAATGAAATAATTATAATAATTTGATATAATAAATATATTAACACACAATTGGATATAGTTGCAGGTGTTAAATAGCAATCCTAATGTGGTGCTAATAAGGAAGCAAATAGGAAGCAAAACTAGGAGGTAAAATGGAAGCTCACTATGTCACAGTTCTAGAAGCAACACTCGACGCAAAACCTTGCGCTAAGTTGGAAGTCAATTATGATGCTATTTTGGACGCCAAAGTAGAATCCAAACTAGAAGCTAAACTAGTGGCCAACAACGAATCAAAATTAGATTCTAAATGGGAAGCTAAATGTGGCGTTCATGAGGAAGCAAAATAAGAAGAAATCCAAGCGTCTAAATGAGAAGCAAAATGTGGTGCTAGTGTGGGAGTAAAAATGGACGCTAAATTGGGCACTAAAGTGGTAGAAAAAAATGGTGTTCATGTGGACGTCAATAGAGATCCAAAACTAGGTGTTAAAAATGATACAACACTTGGCTCTAATGAGGAAGCAAAACATGGCATTGATATGATAGAAAAATAAGACGTTACTTTGGATGGAAAATAGGGCGTTAAATAGGAAGACAAATATGGTGCAACAATAGAAGAAATATTTGGTGCCATTTTGGTAACAAAACACGATGCAAAAATTGCTGCAAATTTGGAAGTGAACATTGGCTGATATTTGGAAGTAAAATGTAGTGCAAAATGAGATGCTAAAGTGGTAGCACATATGGATGCTAATTTGGATGCAAATATGGCGCGAACGTAGATGCAAACATAAATGCTAGCATGGTGCTTTTAAGGATGCAAATATGGCACTAATGGGGATGTCATTTAGGAAGCAAAAGAGGACAATCTCTAGGAAGAAAAATAGGATGTTATTTAGGAAGCAAACCTCGATGTTGTTTAGGAAGAAAAATTGGACGTTATTTTGGAAGCAAAAGAATGGGCGCTATTTTGGACGTCAGAAAAAGACGTTATTTTAGACGCTTTAAATTTTGTACATTTTGTGGATGCATCCCATTTAGCGTCTACTTCGACCACTCAATGAAAAAAAAAATTACACTAAAAAGGGACGCTAAATGGGAAGCTAATTCCAGGATTTTTTGTAGTGAATATTTCCACAGTCCTCTCTCTAAAACACACCAAATATCATACAATTTGGTAATATTAGTGCTCAAGCTGTTGGCACCAATTTTTATCTGGATAAAGTGGAGGGTTAGACCCTGAAGTAAATGGAGAAAGCCTCGAGGGTTAGGGCAAAGTGGCCCTGAGGAATTCTAGGTGGGAGCCGTTTGATCAATATTTGTGGCTCAATGGATGAAATGACCAAAGCATAGGTCTAAACATGGCATAAAGGGTTAAAAGGACAAAATCCCGCCTTACTTAAATAATAGCGCACGTGGAAGGAAGAGATCCATGGTGAGGGAGATCCATGGCTGAGAAGCAATCTCGTGAGGAAAGTGGTGGTGGTTAAAGCGAGGATGGCATGCATAACCCGTGAGAATCTTAAGGTTAGATCGATGGTCGATGGTGTAGATCCACGACCAGGAAGCACTTCGTGAATTTGACAAGCGCAAAGAAAAGACATTTTCATATCTGTGAGCTTTTGGTAGAAAGGCGTAGGTTGCAATGTCCCAGATATAACGGAGGTCAGATCTACGACAGAGAATAAGTTCACAGAATGAACTAGTGCGGATAAGTAGCAGCCCATATTTTGCGAATTATGGTGGGGACCCTGTCATTCAATGGCCTGGATGCGAGTAGAGGTCGAGATTGATGGTTGAAAGATGCATTTGTTGTCGAATGATGTTCCAGAGAACAAAGGCCACATCATAGCCGTCATATTTCCTCTTCTCAACACGAGAGTCTAGTCAAATCTGCTCAATGCCACGCTGAAGCTCAGTCATCATCCTGCGTCGTGTGAGGGGTCCTGTCGAGAAATCATGCCTAATCATTATCCTGATCACCAACTTGTTATAAGCAGACTCCCCGTGTTTACTATTCACGTCCAAATTTGAAAGGGTGGCAGGCTCAAAGGCTCAGGTTTTTTCAGTTGCGATTTTAGTCATGGAGGAAAATAAAGAGGCCAAGGTGATTTTTATTCTAGAGCAGGCATGGTCCTACGTGGAGGATGACCAACTTCCTTCATCCCCTGTGAAATTCGACCACGTAGATGAAATTTCAGCCAGTGAGCTCGAAGATCCTAGAAAGCAACAGGTGCCCATGAAAGTTCAGCGGAAGGAGAGAAAATGGGACCGAAAGGTGGAACAACTCACTCGCCAAATTGTAGAGATTCTCAAATATTTCATAATCCCCACTGAGGAAGTGACACCTCTTCATTCGACAGAAGAATCACAGGTGGCTGATTCCCTCAAAGTGGAGGATTTCTTTGACCAGCAGGGCCATGTAGTAGCTCTAGCATAAGATGGAAGCCTATTCATGATATTTTGTTTCCTGTCATGTCAGACTCTTTCGGATATATAATATTCCTAGATTTTGAGGCCTCTTCGGGCCTTTCAACTGCTTAGAGGTCATTGTAGTCCACAATCATGCAGTGACACCTGCAAATTCAGTCATGTTTGTCTATCAGCTTTCATTCTCTGTTGTAATTAGCTTTCAAAGGTGGTGGAATGGGCCACATAGGTGTCGGCATACCCATAATTGTTTTTTGTTAGAAGCTTTGAGCCTACGGGCCTATAAATTCCCATGTAGTAGAGATAGCAAGGGGTTAGAAAATTTTGTTGGACTCGTGATTTTTTTGGGTTAACCGTTCTGAGACAAATTTTAATAAAATCTAGCAATGGCAAGGAAGTTTTTCTATCAGATGTTCCTGTGTTATTCATCTTAAAGTCTATTTATCTCTTCTCTTACGTGAATGTTTCTCTCATTGTTTAATTTGCACTATTATGCTTTTTCATGCTTGGATAAGTGTTGTATTGGAACATAATTCATATATATTATGCTTTGTTGCTTTCATTTCAAGCATCCACTATCATTTTCTACTAAATTCGATATAGAATTCATTGTCATCTGCTCTATATTTATGGATTGTCCATATCTTCTTCTCTAATCACAAACAAAAGCTCTTTGACTGTGAGTGGGTGGCTATCCTTCCTCTGTGTAGTTTCTCTTTGCAAAGCTCTATCATATTTAATCGTATTTGTGTGTTTGACTCCACTTCCCAATGGGTGTCCATTTTGCTTTTAACCAAACAATAATTTCATCTTAGTTTCATTCACGTATCTGGCCTTGTTAAACCAATTTGTGAGAGATACCTCTCTGGAGAGTAAGAAGCCAGTTTATTTCTCCTAAAGTGGTTCTGTGTGTTACCCCAAGGAGACCTTTCCACAACCTTAGGGTCAATTTGGGTGCTAACATGATTGGCGCTGTTGCCGGGGAGAAAATGCTATATTATCCCTGGGAAGAATGACAAATGGTTTCAGATCTAGTTGTTGATGGTGAACAATAGTCAGACATCAAGGAGGTTGTGTACCATTCACCTGGCGACTCCACTCATGATGATTTCATTGTGAAGGTGACTCCACTGGGAATATTGGTCACTCCATGTCAAAGTTAAGATGTCGAGAGTTTTATGGAGAATCCACATGGAAGAGATCCAACATTCCACTATTCCACAGGCTGCTCCACTCATGATTCAATCAAATTTGCACGTGCCCCTAGAGAACAAGCCCAACTGACAGAGGCATGGGAAATTTAATATTAAGGTATCAAAGTATTAATTTCTGCAAAGAGATCTTGTTCTTATGCATGAATTTCTTTTTATCCCTATGTGTATGTATCAAGGAATTTTTGTTTCACCAAAAATCCCTAAGTCATGAGAAAGTTTCCTTTGTATACCCTTCATTAGATATTGCAGATGTACATTCTTCTTTCATTCCTAGAGCTGATCCTTCTTTTGAACCATGTGAGATCCATAATCAGCCTTGCAAACCCCATGAGATTGAGGTTGATGACTTTCCCCTTATACATACTCATTTTCCTTCTAGATCTCAGCAGAGATATAGTCCTTTGAAGCTACCCCCTGTTCTTCAGGATACCCCCCCAAATACAATAAATACCTCCCTGTATTTGATGGAGAAGATGGAAGCCATACAGCGGAGAAACATGTCCAAGGTTTTGAGAATTTTCTAGACCTTTTTGAAATAGAGCATGTAATATCCCGAATTTTGGACTAACTATTTCTGATGTTATATTGGGCCATGGCCCCAGAACATATGATGTATTTTGAGTATTGGGAATGAGCCCTAGCACACATGATTTATTCTTTTATATATTGACATACTAGGCATGGACCCTGACTGACTTCTCTACTGAGCATATACTAGGCGAAGAGGCCTTAATGTTTTGACTATGTTCTTAAGCATATGATCTGGGTACAAGCCCTAATATATACTGAGATGATATTTTGTTACTTACTGTGTAGAGCTATGATTTTACATGATTGAATTATGTGGTGTGTTGAGCGTGGACTCAGAAACACGCAGATGACCTACGTACTGGGCATAAGCCCCGATGTACCTAGAAGAATGATTATGTACTGGGAGTAAGCCCTAATGTATATTGAGTGTTGGGCATAAGCCTTAGAGCACTCCAAGCTTGATAAATGAATACCGGATCCGAGGCCACTTAAATATTCTAGATGTGCCTCACAACCACATTCTAGCACTAGTGTTGAGTAGGAGGCTCTAGAATTGCACTAGTGTAATGCCCATGTGAGAGTCTTGAGTTAAAAGCTCTAAAGAGCACTCGGGATTACTAGCTCTTAAGTGTTGAGTCGAGGAGACTCTGAATAACACTTCTATTTTTCATCACATTTATTCAAATTGGTTAAATCAATCTTTTTCTATCTATCATCAAGTACTGCGGGAACCACCATGTTAAGCGAGGGGATCCAACATCCAAGAGAGAGAGACTAGAGATTCCTATCCAAGCTTATAAAGACCATCCAAAGAATTGGACCTTGTCCTTAATGTTAAAAGAAGTATTATGTGAAGTTACATAATTAAATAAAAGATAATCACCATAACTTAAAGCATGAGTTGACTAAGAGTAGTCTTATATGAATAACATGCATAAAGGTTCCAAGGTTAAATATTATTATTATTAAAAGCTTTATTAATAATGATGTTATTATTTTATAAAATATATTTATTGCATAGGGTTTATGCATAGTTGGTTGCCACATTATTAAATATTATTAATAATGTTATTAGTATTAAAGTTAAATAATTATTATTATCATCATTATTATTATGAAAAGATTAATTTAAAATCACTTATAGTTAAAACAAATGAAAAGTCCTA
This sequence comes from Larix kaempferi, assembly GCA_027924585.1. Classification (NCBI taxonomy): domain Eukaryota; kingdom Viridiplantae; phylum Streptophyta; class Pinopsida; order Pinales; family Pinaceae; genus Larix; species Larix kaempferi. The sequence continues at coordinate 710,111 of BSBM01000914.1, read as the reverse complement.
GTTCAAACAAGGACTGGATATTTGGTAATAATATCTTTTAAGAATATTAATTGTTTAATTTTAAAAAACTAATTAATTATTCAAACAACCATAATTCAAGACTCCCCTACATAAAGGGGGTATATCCCAAGAATGGGGGATCATCTTATTTTTCATTATCATTCTCTTATGGTAATCAGAGAGAATTTTCTACTCCAAGAACTGAAGCAGTCCCATACAAATTTCCAGATCTGAACTAGCAGTGAACCTAGGGCCTCTATCTCTTATTGCATGTTGGAACCAGCTCTGGGGGATCCAATTACAACCAGGAACGGTCTAAGGGTCATGGTGGGAGGAACATGGTAGCCCCAAAGTTATCCAGCTAAGGAATCATTCTAACAGGTCAGCTAAGCTCAGAAGATTTTACACTAATTATTGTTTGAGTGTGCAGGCTTCTACAGAAGAGGAGCAAGTCACTAGGCAACCAGGTATGAATTATTCAACTTCCATTTCAAGTTATAATAGAAGTTAGGCATGTAGCATAAATTTGATATTTCAGCATTGTTTTGTTTTTATCTTGATTTGTTTAAAATATTAGTTCACTTATAGAGCAATGGCCTTTGGGCATGGGCTCTCGGGTCATTATAGGAGCAGAACCCTGTAACTAGAACTTGTTTAAACTCAAAAATTTGATTTAGAAACTAGCATAATGTCTAGTAGGTCTATCCAAGCTAGCATATGCTAGACATCCAAGCACATCGAAAACCTAGAACCCATTCATATTAAATTAGACGACTAAGTTTTTCTTACGAGCAATACTATATATTCAAATACTGAAATCGTAAATTATGTTTTAAATCAATGTATAGCTAGGATGATATTTTTTATTATACATTGATGTTTTCGTATTTATCTCTAACCCTCTCCCAGGTTTTTAAACCCCAACGTTTTCACAAACCTGGCTAAACTCCATTTTTTTAAAACTACTAACCCTTTGTAGGAAAACGAAATCGTTGCAACAGTAGACCAATTTTGGAGTTAGGGTTATCATCCTCTTCTTTATTTTTCCTTTTCTTGAAAACCACCAAATAGAAATAGCAAACGCAACGAGCCATCCATCAAAACTCTTAGCAGCATTACATATCAAGAATCATAGGGTCAAAACAACCGTAACTACTACTGCCTACCCATTCAAACCAAAATACAATGCATATCACTTTATCAAATGACCATATCGTTATATTTTCTTTCCATGATAGCTACCGTTATTTTCTTTTCAAACATTTCATTTCGCAAATAGTAAACATGAAATCGTAGGTGGAGTCCAATGTTCCATTATTTAGACTTCTAGGCAACCATAATGAAACCAGAAAAAATAACGCAGGACAGGACACCCACAATTGCTTTGTTGAGTCTAGTTTAACCCAGAATGGTTTTACTTTTACAACTTACAGTCAAACCATGGCGAGTATCATTCTTCAACCAACAATCAAACTCTCATAGCAAACGAGACATTACACAAACAATTGAAAAATGAATACATTATCAATACCGGAAATACTAGACGCAGGTCAAGGAGTCAAAACCACTACCCAACACTAATTTCATAGAGGAAGATCCAGAAGAAAGCTAAAATGAGTTTTACTTAACAGTATAGATCCCATTGAATGGACAACGACTTTTCCACCCAAGATTCAAACTGACATAGCACCATTTAAAATCACAGTGACCATAATTTCTTCACGTATCCATTTGGGTCTCATAGAAAAGAAAACGCAGAGGTCCATTTCTTAATACAAGCATAAAAACGAGCTCCATAGATAAATACAGGGGGCAATATTCTTTTCAAAACCTATTTTTACACAGTACGAGTACCATTAAAACTACACAGGACCAAATTATTAAACCCTATTGTAAGTATGGAAACCCTCAGAAGTTTCGTTCATCAAAATATTAATTACAACAATATTCCAACACATCGGTCCAGCCAAAGCTGACCACATTTGAGACTCCAAAACCTTAGTGATCCAAAGGCATCATGACGCCGCCCCAATACAATTTAAATAGAGATTTCTTCCACAACCAAGAGAGGGAGGCGTGGACAATTGAAAGAACCCTGGACTTACCCGTCCAATGCCCAAATGCAGTTAGTGATGGTCCCCATTTGTTCCAAACGCAAAGATTCGTACCATAACTCCATACCTGTCAATAGAGGCAAGCCAATACAAGTTAGAACCTGCACATTTAAATAGCATGGAAGTTAAAAAAAAACTTAGAAAATGCAGTGATTACATATTGAAGAAGTCACTTGGTAAGACTCTTTCATTTACATCGCCTCATAAGACCACCAACGATACCTTGGCCATGAGCGTAGCTCAGACCAAGCATAGACATCACACACCCAGGTAAAGCTCCCTCTCAGCCACAAGTAAAAACACACAAAATGACCAGCATTGTGCAAACCCTCGTTAAAACCCTTATTTCCCAGCTGGTCATATACCACGTGATAGTCATGTGCACATTTAAGACTCTACCAACCATGATAGGACTCAAATATGTTTGTAAACTCTATAGTATAGTCATGTAGTCCCAACACTTGGTTATTTATTACCAAATAAAGACCTTACCCCAACTATGTTGTGTTTAATGGATGTTTGAACTTGAAGGGAATTACATGGCATAGTTTCTCAAGGGAAGGCCACCATGGTACAGCTACAAAGACATGACAAATAGTTATGCATTAGCGGAATTGCTAAGTAAGTCAACATGTTTCAAACACTCACCCCTTACCTCTCGACGACTCTGTTAGTGGTGCATGAATCAACCCCAAGTTTCCAAGGTATTTCAACTCCCCCCATTAGGTCCATCTTGCCTGAGGATGACATTTAAACAATTTACATTTTTGACATGCAATTAAACCGTAAAAGAGAAAAGGGACTTTTAGTATTACTCTCATGGTTAAATTTTCCATAAACATACTTACCACAATTACTTCTGTAGAGAAAACATGACTGACAAAACTACCTTGCTAGGAATTGCATAAACCCTTAATGTTGAAGTCAAAGTACCAATACTTTTCCCAGTGCTGAAGTTAATTTATAAATACATAGTCTATGTTAAGAAATCTAGCAAGTAGAAGAATTTTTTTTAAATTTTACTAATTTTTAAGGGACATTACAAGTGGTATCAGAGCCCAGCTACAAAACTAAGTGACCTATGGGATCATTACAAAAAGAGCATCCACTGCAAGATACCCGTTAAACAGAAACATAGATTTAGAAATTTTGTTTTTATATGAGAAAATAAACTAACAGATTTTATGTTCTTGATACTTATATAACATTGTAGGTACAGTTATTTTCTGAAAATGAATGCAGAACAGAACAACAACATACATGGAAATCTGAACTCTCCACCATGAGAGAAAGAAGTTGTGGTGGAATTAAACTCAAATTTAATGAAATCAATGCAAAATCTACAGGCAGAATTCTAAAGTTTCGGAGATGATAACATGCAGGAAAGAAGACAGCAGCAAGCTATAAATGAAGCTTTACTTGAAAGCTTGATCGGGGCAAATCCCCACAGACAGCCTGCACTCTCAGTCAACAACTTTAAAAAGGGAAATTGTCACACACATAAAACTGCTAGTCCTAAGAGAGAAGAATAGGGAGAACACCTGCCTGAATCAATGGAAGAGGACTGTAAGAGCTCTTCCAATGATGACGGCTCACCACCTCCTTGCAAGAAAAGGAGCAAGAGTGACGACAATTTGCAAGGAGAATTCAGAAAGATAAAAGCCCCAACTTATGATGGGGAGATCAAATCTAGGGAGAAGGCTGAAGAGTGGCTACTAGGAATGAACAAGTATTTCAAAGTTCATAAATATTCCAGCGAAATGCAAGCCCGACTAGCCATCTACAACCTGAATGGTAAAGCAGCTAGATGGTTGTGGGACTTGAAACACACCAAGGGAAAGGAGACATAACTTGGGATGCTTTCAGCAAAATATTTCAGGACAAATACATGTCTGAAATATTCTTCGACAAGAAGATCAAAGAATTCCATGAATTAAAAATGGGCTCCCTGACAATGGAAGCTTTCATCAACAGATTTTTAGATCTGTTGCATTATGTCTCTTACATAAAGGATGAAAAAATCAAGATACAATAGATCTTGGGAGGTCTACCACCAAACTTTAGAGACAAGATAGAGTTTGACATGCCCAAAACCTTAGATGTGACCTTACGTAAGGAAAGACTGTGTTATGAGCACGGGTAGCCAAGGAATGATAACATCAACAGAAATAGAGATAGGTTCAAAACCTTCTAAGACAACCACAGATCGGGTTTTAGACCTCCACCTTACCGAAAACAAAACAACATTTTCCCACCCAAAAGAAACTTCAATCGACCTCAAGCACGGTCAAATGCACCCCCACCACCTATCAACAGGTCATCTTTCAACAAAGGGACAAAAGTTGTCCCACCAACCATTTCTTGTTGGAAATGCCAAGGGTCCCACTATTATAGAGACTGCCCCAGCAAAACGGATGGAGTTTTACACAACGTCCAAGCAGACCCTATAGTAGGAGACATGGAAAAAACACCCAGGATTTATGCCACTCTTGACGACCGACAAGAAGATCACCAGGCCACCACGGTTGAAATTGAGGGTAAGATCTCAAACAAAACCATTTCAGTTTTAATAGATCCCGGCGCATGCCGAAGTTATATCTCCCCTAAGATAGTGGACACTTGTAACTTAAACCGAGAGCACCATGAGAAACCATGGCTGGTACAACTAGCCACTGATACCAAATGAAAGGTCTTCGAGATAGTTAAAACTTAGATTTGAACGGTTTCCCAAATAGGTTAGAATTAAACATTCTACCCCTAGGATCATACGATGTACTTATCGGCATGGATTGGTTAGAAGAACACCATGTCCTACTTGACTGCTTAAACAAGTCCTTACTCTACAGGGATGACCAAGGGAATCAAAAGAAAATTCAGGGTATCCCTAAGAAAGTGTCTGTAAGACAAATCTCCACCTTACAAGCAAAGAAATGTATTAGAAAGGGTTGTAAAGTCTTTGCTGTCAATATCCAAAACATAGAAACTGATAGGGAACAGAAGATCGAAGACTTCCCAGTCCTCATAGAGTTCAAGGATGTATTTCCTCAGGAAATACCAGGATTACCACCCAAACGAGACTTAGACTTTTCCATTGAACTAACACCCAGGTCAGTACCAGCTTCCAAAGCTCCTTACCGCATGAGCACACCAGAATTGGTAGAGCTCAAACTTCAGTTACAAGAACTGATCGACAAAGGGTACATCTGACCGAGTGTGTCCCCTTGGGGAGCACCGATACTCTTGTCAAAAAGAAAGATGAAACAATGCGGATGTACATCAACTACCGCCAACTCAATAAAATCACCATTAAGAACCGTTACCCACTCCCTAGAATCGACAAGTTGTTTGACCAAGTCGGAGGAGCGAAGATCTTCTCAAATATCGAATTGCGATCCAGATACCATCAGGTAAGAATCCGTGATGAGGATATTAACAAAACCGCATTTCAGACCCGTTATGGCCGCTACGAGTTCGTAGTGATGCCCTTTGGGTTGATGAACACACCGGCCAACTTTATGTGTATGATGAATAGCATCTTTACTAAGTACCTCGATAAGTTCGTTTTGTCTTTATTGACAACATTTTGATCTACTCCAAGAATGAAGAAGAACATGAGGAACACCGAATTGTTTTACATATACTACGGGAACACCAACTGTACACCAAGTTTAGTAAGTGCGATTTCTATAAACCCCAGATTAAATACTTAGGACATATCATTTCCGAGAAGGGAATTTCCGTTGACCCCGAAAAGGTCAAAGCTATTGAAGAATGACCCACACCTACGTGCGTATTTGACATAAGATCATTTTTAGGTTTAGCCGGCTACTACCGAAGTTCATTGAGAACTTCTCGCGGATTGCATGTCCCATGACTTCCTTGCAGAAGAAGGAAAACAATTTCATCTGGACAGTTAAGTGCAAAGAAAGATTTCATAAGTTGAAACAACTATTGATTAGTGCACCGATCTTATGAATTGTAGAACCAATGGGGACTTCGTTGTTTGCACGGACAGAAGCAAGGAAGGAATTGAGGGAGTCCTTATGCAAGACAATTTTTCCATACGGATACGAATCGAGGAAATTTAAAGAACATGAGCAGAACTATCCTACGCACGACCTCGAACTAGCTGCCATTATCCACGCCTTGAAGATGTGGCGACATTACCTTATGGGAAAGAAATTCCTATTAATGACGGACAACATGAGTTTGGAGTATATTTTCGACCAACCCGACCTAAACGCTAGGAAAGACAGATGGTTAGCCTTCCTTAGTGAGTACCATTTCGAACTAAAGCACATTGAAGGCAAGGAAAACAAGATCACACATGCCTTGAGCCGACGAGCACATATGATTTATGAGGTCATGGTCAGTCAAACCGACTCAGACTTGCACAACAAAATTCAAACGGCAAGTAAGAGTGACCGTTACTACACTGAAATCCTTGCAAAGATCCAAGAAGACAGGTTATTCCAACAAAAAAAGGAATATAAGATAGACGAGTCAGGACTACTATGGTCGAAAGAGAGACTTTACATCCCAGAAAGCAGAGATCTTAGGTCAAACATCCGCACTGATTTTCATCAGAAACCCTATTCAGGGCATCCAGGATATCAAAAGTTGATATCAGTAGTAAAGAAGCATTTCTTTTGGCCTAAGTTGAAAGCTGACATCGCCTTGTTCATCGCAAAATGTCAAGAGTTCCAACTGGTCAATGCAGAACACCAACACCCCTTCGATTTACTACAACCTTTACCCATTCCAGAATGGAAGTGGGAGGTAATAAGTATGGACTTCATTACGGGCTTACCCAAGAGTAAGAGACAAAATGATTCCATCTTTGTAGTGGTAGAGAAGCTGTCTAAAGTAGCCCATTTCATACTAGTGAAATCTACCTACAAAGCAGTACACATCACAGACATCTTCTTAAAGGAGTTCTTTCGATTGCATTGGATACCCAAGGCAATAATTTTCGATCGGGAGACGAAGTTCACTAGCAAATTCTGGAGAGCATTGTTCTCCGGTTTGGAGACACAATTACAATTCAGTACTGTGTGCCATCCCCAAACCGACAGACAAACAGAACGAGTAAACCAAATCCTTGAAGACAAGCTGAGGATGTATGTCATGAACAACCCTACAAAGTGGGAGGATTATCTACACCTCACAGAGTTTTCTTACAACAATGGTTATCAAACCTCGATCAAAATGAGCCCTTTCGAGGTACTCTACGGCAGGAAATGTCGGACACCCGTGACTTGGGACAGTCTAGTAGACAGACTTATCTTAGGACCTAACCTACTAAAAGACTTGGAACAACTAGTCTCCAAGGTACAACTAAACTTGAAAGAAGCAAAAGACCGACAAAAGAGTTATGTAGACAAGAAAAGAAAAGACAAATACTACCAAGTCGACGAACATGTGTTTCTAAAATTAAAGGCAGAACGAAGCTCATTGAGCTTAGGATGTTGCGGGAAACTAGCCCCCAGGTTTTGTGGACCTTTTGAGATACTGGAAAAAAAGGGCCCAGTAGCATATGAGTTAGCTTTACCAGCTCATGTAAAGTTCATAATGTTTTTCATGCTTCATTATTAAAGGAATATGTATACGATACTAAAGATGTTATTGACTGGTCCTTATTACAGGTGGAGCTTGAAGGGGAGTTCATGTCAGAACCACTCCACATCCTGGATAAAAGAGAAGAGCAACTGAGGAGGAGGACCATTACTCAACTGAGAGTGCAATGGAGGCACTTCATACCAAAGGAGGCTACTAGGAGAATGAGACAACCATGAAAGAGGCATACCCCGCCTTGTTTCATGACCTCATCCCTAGTCCCTAGGAACATCGGGACGGTGTTGTTTCTAAGCGGGGAGGGATGTAATATCTCGAATTTTGGACTAACTATTTATAATGTTATATTGGGCCATGGTCCTAGCACATATGATGTATTTTGAGGATTGGGCATGAGCCCTAGCACACATGATTTATTCTTTTATATATTGACATACTGGGCATGGACCCTGACTGACTTCTCTATTGAGTATATACTGGGCGAAGAGGGCCTAATGTTTTGACTATGTACTTTAGCATATGATGTGGGTACAAGCCCTAATATATACTGAGATGATATTTTGTTACTTACTGTGCAAAGATATGATTTTACATGATTGACTTATGTGGTGTGTTGAGCATGGAATCAGAAACACATAGATGACCTACTTATTGGACATAAGCCCCGATGTACCTAGAAGAATGATTATGTACTGGGAGTGTTATCACCCAAATCGTACCCCTTGAGCTATGGGAGAGGGAAAGTCGGGGTAACCACTAACCAACTTTGGACTAATGCTACTGGCCCAGCATAGTCTGAGAGGGCTCTCTCTACAATTGGACGAAAGACTGGAAATATTCAAAGGCATCAACAATGAACACACAGACCAACCTCTCTGGCTTGAAAGATATTCAATTAAACAAATGACAAAAGGCTAGATTTCTGAAGAGACAAAAGGTGCGAAAATTATGGGAAGGATAATCACAAGGAGAAACGAAATTGGGTGATGGAGTCAAGGTATTACACATAAATCAGGTAACAATGCCATGGTGTGAACTACTCTAACAGAGGCAAGGTAGCCTCTCACTAGCGGTCGTAAAGATATTTCCTGGTGGTAAAAGAGGAAGATAAGAACAGTCCATTGATATGAGCATCCAACAAAGATGAATTCAATATCAACTTTAGTAGAAATATGTTGTGAACATCTGAGATAATAGCCGTAGCGAGTAATTTCCAAGAATTCCAAACTACTATACACTAATCTCAGACATGGATTGAAAAACATAATGTAAAAGCGTAACAGGAAACACATACGCATAGGGAAAAGGAGAAAACTGACTACAAGTTAGAATGACACAGGAATCTCTGCAAGACAGTTTACCACAGACACTGCACATTAGATTAACGTGAAAGTTCCAGAACTGGGCTCGCCCCTCGGGCCTTAGCCGAGTGATTTTCAAACCCTTAATTATTCTATTACATATCTTTTTATAGGCTCTTGGCCTTGAATAAGTCCTTTGAAAACAAACAAAAATATGCCACCACCGAGACAGTCCAAATTCAGAATATTGCATATGTGTCAAGCACGAAATAGCATGATGAAGACAGGAAACAAAATATTATGAACAGGTTGCCACCTTACTGTGGAGTCTTCAAATGGCCTTGCGGATCAAAGAAATCCTCCACCTTCAGAGAACTGTCAGCCTCTGCTTCCCCCGTAGGAGGAGGAGGTGTCGCCTCCTCAATAGGAAGTATTAGATCATGAACGATCTCCATGCCTCACCAGATGCCTCTTTCCCCGGAAATCTCCTCTTCGTTCTGACGCCGGATCCTCTTGGACACTTGCCATTTTTCCTCTTCCTCCTTGTCACTTCCGGAGCTGGATTCCTCGTGGTCGAATGCTATAGGAGATGTAGGAGCATGCTTTTCCTCCACCTCGGACCACGCCTGCTCTGGCATGAAAACCACCTCGGATTCCTATTCTTTCTCCATGATCCAATCCCAACTGAAAGATTCCCCAAGCCGCCAGGTGTACCATCCTTTCTATGTGCCGAGCAGGTGAAAGAGCCATATCCATAACTACGGTGATGAGGAAAATAGCTACGTGTGGCCATGATCACCACGATAACTTGATCAGACTACCCAATTAGGTGGAAATGATTCCCCAAGTTTGAGCTGACCTGAAACACGCTTGGAAAAACCTGCCAGATAGAAGGTGGTGCAGATGACGACGCTGAGCTGGCCTCCCTTGCATTGTCAATCATTTCGACAGCAAAAAAATCCCCTCAAGCCACCTTTCTCCCTGAATTTGTTCACATCACAACCCCTCACTTCACTTCTCCTCCATATACCGAAAGACGCGGGTCACATCATTCGCGTGGCCATTTGGGCTATCCAACCATCTCCATAAGTGACCTTCTTCCAGCTTGCGCCTCTATCATCTGCTTCTCCGGCCTTCTACATTTCCTAACATCTTTACCACAGAAGGAAAAATGGCATGGTAACTGCCCCAGCTGGTCGCCAAGCAGGAGAAACCGAAATCGATTCCCAGAAAGGTTCTCCTATTCGGCTACCTTTACTAACTTTCGAGCCCTTCTTTAGCATGTTTATCACTCCTTGATCCTTCTTCCTTTGCACCCGTATGGCTAGGAGTGATGTCTCCCCTGCTTACTTGTTTTAGTATCCTCCCCCATTTGGGGCCAAGGCCTGAAGTCTGGAAGAACCTGTCTCCTGTGGGAGGATACCTTTGGTCAGAATCTATTTCAAATTGGGGCATGGTATCGACCCTTCTTCGACTTCGGGTGGACCAACGCTTACTTTGTATGATCAACAGGGTAGGGGAGCTATCCCTATTGTCAAGGTCAAACCCAAAACGGTCGGTTAAGGAGGTCCGCCAACTTACAGGCAGCTTTTGGCGAAACAGGACAACGATCGACCTCTTTACGGAGACTTTCATCCTCAAATATCTGGGGCTTCGAGGGACAAACACCGAACAGGCCGTTCTGGGCAGTGTCGAAACAAGTGCAGGATCCATAGCACCTTCCCCTCCTCGCTACTTCTGTGGAACTTTCATAATTTGGCGGGCTTTGGTGACACGGGATTGAACTTCTGTACCAGGACAGAAAACCCCATGCCTCTGGAACAGTTTCGAACCTTGAATCTTGTAGGAGACTGGATCTTTGTCGGCCTTCTTGGCGATAGAACTTGTGGTCTTTTTCGGCCTATCTGCGGCCAGAAACCGCCTAGAGCAGACAGGCCCTGGGGGAAATAAAAATGTCTCCTTTACCCGTCGACGACTATATATATAATCATGTGTGTTTATCCTTCTGTTAGGAACCCATGTCTTTACTTTGTTAGTATATTGTTGTTGGACGCATATGCTTTGTAAGTCATCCCGTAGTATTTGTTGATCAATAGTTTGTGTTATTGTTGTTGGCGCATATGCTTTGTAAGTCTCCCATAGTATTGTTGATCCATAGTTTGTAGTGGCCCATGGTTTTGACCCATGGTATTGGTGCCTAGACTTAGTATATAAGTGTGTGTTGAGACCTATGAAGGCACCGTGAAGTTATTTGTATTGAGCTTGCTCATAGGAGGTTGCCCCCTCGAAGTGGCCTGTGATCAATATAAAAGTGATTCTGAGTTCTGTCATTTCAGCTATTTCGCATATTCGTATTAATTAATTGTTACAGGTGCATCACATATGGTCTCAGAGCACTTTCTTGGGCTCGCTGGGTGAAATTTCTGCCAATTTTTTTTCGCATCTGTTGCAGGTTCGGATTTGGGAATAATCCCTATCCGCTTAACTGTGGGAAGTACTTGGGCATAAGCCCTAAAAATCATTATGAGGAGTACCACAGGAACCCCGAAGTAGCTGTCCCATTGAGAGGACCTGCCAGCGAAAAGGGCAACGACCCCTACCTGATTGACTAGTTCCCACCCGTGAGGTAAACCAAGAGCTGTCGTTTGTGGCAAAGTGGTTATCAGTTTTACCTAAGCCGTGGAGTGAGGGGTATTGCCCCAATACGCAAGCCGTCAAACAACATTGGTGGCCGAGTGAAACCCCTGAACTGTTAGGAAGCCGCACATACCTGGGGTCCATATCTACTTTCAGCTGAACTATTGTCGATCACTACTACACCATTTCAGATCCATTTTGCAAGGCATTCCAGATCCAACCGTTTTCAATCCATTTGGCGCTATTCCAGATCCTTTCCGAGCCATTCAGTTTTTTGTCCATATCTCCCTTGTTTTCACTCTGTTTCCCTTGAAATTTTCAGGGAACCCCTGTCATCCCATTTTGCATATTTAATTCCTAAGGACCCTATCCCCAATTCCCCTTCCCAAAGCCCGAAAGCCCACATTTGTCTATTTTTAGGGTTTGCCATAACTTCCTCAGATTTCACCCAATCACCTTCAAATTTTACCACAGAGTTCCTTTCTGAATTCTGCTTCTTTGTCTCCCTTTGCCAAATTTTCCCATTCTTTGTCTTCCGAGTCTTCATTAGACAATGGGTTCTCTTCTTCCAACAATTTTTGTGGTCCGAAGCTTGATTTTCCTCGCTTCAATGGTACTGATCCAACTGGATGGATCTATCGTGTAAAACAATATTTCAGTTTGCATAATACTTTTGATGTCAACAAAGTTCCGTTGGCATCCTTTCACTTGGAACAGGAAGCTCTCCAATGGTACCATTGGTACATCAAGGCTCATCCAGAGCCCAAATGGTCAGACTTTTGCCAGCTCCTTTTGCAACGATTTGGTCCTAGTGCTTTTGATGACTTCACCGGAGCCCTCACTAAACTTCACCAAATTGGCACTGTGAGAGAGTATCAAACCGAATTTGAGAACCTAGCCAACCACACCGAAGGATTGTCTGATGACTTTTACCGGAGTTGTTTTATTAGTGGTCTAAAGGATACCATCCGCTCTGAGGTCAAAATGTTCTGTCCCAACACAATGATGGAAGCCCTAAGGTTGGCTAAGTTGGTAGAAGACAAGATTTCATCCCAACAACGCTCCAAGCCCACTTTTGTTCCCTTCCGAAATATGGGTTCTCAGTGACCACCTATACCGCAGGCTCCTCGACCGACTCCTATCAAGCGTTTGTCTGAAACAGAGATGCAAGCACGCAGAGAAAAGGGGCTTTGCTATAATTGTGATGAGAAATTAACTCGGGGACATAGATGTGTTCAGCAAAAGCTCTATCTCTTGGATGTGGAGTCTCCTCCTGCCTCTGAAATTGGTGATGAAGATCCAGAAACACTGGATGCTCCGGTCGACATTCAGGAACTGCCTATTGATCCTCCGTCTCAGGATGACCAACCAGAGATATCTCTCCATGCTTTAGCAGGAATCACCACCCCCCAAACAATGCGGGTCAGGGGTTACTTCAAGAAGCTTCCTCTTACAATACTCATTGATTTTGGTAGCACTCATAATTTCATTGACCCTCGGATCACCAAACAAGCTGATTGTTTTATCCATCCTTGCTCCAACTTTGAAGTCATGGTTGCCAATGGGGGCACCTTACCTTGCAAAGGGAAGTGTCGAAATGTGCGTATCTCTATGGGAGATTATACCTTGTGCTCTGACATGTTTGCCTTGCCCTTAGGAGGATGTGATGTGGTTTTGGGCGCTCAATGGCTACGCACACTTGGCCCTATCTTATGGGATTTTGCTGAACTTTGGATGCAGTTTTCCCTCAATGGACAAAAACACACATTGACAGGATTACAACCAGGTTCTCTCAGCATCATCAGTTCACATCGCATGGAAAAACTCCTCAAGAAGAATTCACATGGTGTTATCGCTCAGATCCATTCCATTCAGATGCAACCATTAGTGGTCTCCACTACTCCTTTGGATCTACAACAAATTCTGGATCGATATACAAGTGTCTTTGCTGAACCAGTGGGATTGCCACCTTCTAGGCCAAAAGACCATCGTATTCAGCTCCTTCCGGGCAGTGTCCCTCCCAACATCAGGCCCTATCACTACCCATTTCACCAAAAAATGGAGATTGAAATGCTCGTTCGGGACTTATTGAAGCAAGGTATTATTCGCCCAAGCACTAGTTCCTTTTCTTCTCTAGTTATTCTTGTCTGCAAAAAATATGGGTCAGGCGCCTCTGCATTGAATTCCAAGCACTTAATCACCTCACCATCAAGGATAAGTTTCCAATTCCTGTTGTTGATGAGCTTCTTGATGAGATTCATGGGGCTCACTTTTTCTCCAAGTTGGATCTTCATTCTGGGTATCATCAAATTCGGGTTCATGAGGATGATATCCCTAAAACAGCTTTCCGCACACATGATGGCCATTATGAGTTTTTGGTCATGCCCTTTGGCCTCACTAATGCTCCTTCCACATTCCAGGCCTTAATGAATAAAATATTTCGACCCTACTTGCGGAAATTCATTCTGGTATTCTTTGATGATATCCTCATCTACAGTAAAACATGGGATGAACATCTCCAGCATCTGGATCTTGTCATGCAACTTTTCTCTGACCATCATCTCCATGCCAAGCAGTCTAAATGTGTTTTTGGACAGAAGGAAGTTGAGTATCTCGGGCACATTATCTCAGCACAAGGGGTTCGCGTGGATCCTGCCAAAATCGATGCCATGAACAATTGGTCGCATCCTCAGACACTCAAGAGCCTTCATGGTTTTTTGGGGTTGATTGGCTACTACCGCAAGTTTGTCAAGGATTATGGGAAGATTGCAGCTCCATTAACTGCTCTATTGAAAATGATTCTTTTACATGGAAACCTGCTGCTCAGTGTGCATTTGACAAACTAAAACAAGCTATGTGTACTACACTTGTGCTAGCTATGCCCGATTTTTCCAAGCCCTTCACTATTGAGAGTGATGCTTGCGGCAATGGACTTGGTGCTGTTCTCCTTCAAGATGAATACCCCATTGCGTTCACTAGCAAAGCCCTTTCAGGTAAGAATTTAGCTTCCTCTACCTATGAGAAGGAAATGATGGCTATTTTGCATGCAGTACAGAAGTGGTGCCCATACCTATTAGGGAATCATTTTTGCATCAAGACTGATCACCAGAGTCTGAAATATTTCTTGGACCAGCGTGTCTCCTCCCTAGCACAACAGAAATGGGTTAGCAAACTCATGGGTTATGACTATGAGATCACTTACAAGAAGGGTAAAGAAAATATTGTGGCAGATGCTCTTTCTCGCACATTTGATGCCCAAGGTTCTCTTTCAGCTATTTCTATGCCTGTTCCAAATTGGTTGCAATCTGTTCAACAGGGTTATGTCAATGACTCTTCCTTATCTCAAATCATCCAACGCTTGACCAAAAACCCTTCTGCTATACCACATTACTCTTGGGATGGTGCTTCTCTGCAATACAAGGGTCGTCTAGTGCTTCCCCAGAGCACAGGTCTTCAACAGGCTGTCTTCTATGAACTCCATGCTTCTCCTTCGGTAGGGCACTCTGGGTTCCTCAAAACGTATGAACGAGCACGACGTAACTTCTTTTGGCATGGCATGAAAAGGACAATTCAACAGATGGTGGCCGAATGTGATACCTGCCAGCACAATAAGGGTGAAACAACACTCCTTCCAGGATTGCTTGAACCCTTGTCCATACCTACACGGATTTGGACAGATATTTCTATGGATTTCATTGAAGGTCTCCCTAAATATGGCGGGAAGACAGTGATTCTCGTTGTGGTTGATCGCCTCTCCAAATATAGTCATTTTTTTGCTCTCAGCCATCCCTATACAGCCTCCTCCGTCGCTCAAATTTTCCTGGACTGGATCTTTCGTCTTCATGGCATCCCTTCTTCCATTGTCTTGGATCGTGATGCGACTTTCACCAGTCATTTTTGGACAGAACTATTTCGCCACATTGGCACCAAACTAAAGATGAGTTTAGGGTATCACCCATTAACAGATGGTCAGACTGAAATTATCAATAAATGCTTGGAAACTTATCTTCGTTGCTTCACCTCGGAACAACAAAATCAGTGGGAAAAGTGGCTTCCTCTCGCTAAATGGTGGTACAATACCTCTTACCACACTGCCTCTAAAATGACCCCATATGAAGCAGTCTATGGTCAGGCACCTCCATCTCTTCTTCCATACACCCCCACCAGTTCAC
This sequence comes from Larix kaempferi, assembly GCA_027924585.1. Taxonomy (NCBI): domain Eukaryota; kingdom Viridiplantae; phylum Streptophyta; class Pinopsida; order Pinales; family Pinaceae; genus Larix; species Larix kaempferi. The sequence goes on along the minus strand of BSBM01000914.1, from coordinate 694,313 downwards.
CAGCTCAGGAAGTTGACATGGTCCTTCGAAACCGCGATCAGATTCTTCGCATTTTGCGGGACAATCTTCACATGGCAAGAAATCGCATGAAGCAACAAGCTGATCAGCAGCGTTCTGAGCGCACTTTTCAAGTCGGCGATATGGTTTTTCTTCATCTCCATCCGTACAAACAATCCTCCTTGAAACTCAAAGGGCGTCATAAGCTCGCTCCAGAGTTCTATGGGCCATATCGGATTCTTCAGAAGATTGGGTCCATTGCTTATAAATTGGAACTTCCTCCTTCTTCCCGCATTCATCCAGTCTTTCATGTCTCTTGTCTGAAGAAAGTTCTTGGCACCAACATCAGTGGACAAACGATTTTACCCGAACTGGATAATGAAGGATCCATCCTTTTGGAGCCAGAGGCCATCCTCAATCGGCACATGTGTCAGCTTTTCTCTCGCTCTATCACAGAGGTCTTAATTCAGTGGCACAGCATGCAACCAGAGGATGCTACATGGGAACCACTCCTTCAGATTCAACAACACTTTCCACACCTAAAGCTTTGAGGACAAAGATTTTTTTAAGGGGGAGGGGATGTTAGGAACCCATGTCTTTACTTTGTTAGTATATTGTTGTTGGACGCATATGCTTTGTAAGTCGTCCCGTAGTATTTGTTGATCAATAGTTTGTGTTATTGTTGTTGGCGCATATGCTTTGTAAGTCGCCCGTAGTATTGTTGATCCATAGTTTGTAGTGGCCCATGGTTTTGACCCATGGTATTGGCGCCTAGACTTAGTATATAAGTGTGTGTTAAGACCTATGAAGGCACTGTGAATTTATTTGTATTGAGCTTGCTCATAGGAGGTTTCCCCCTCGAAGTGGCCTGTGATCAATATAAAAGTGATTCTGAGTTCTGTCATTTCTGCTATTTCGCATATTCGTATTAATTAATTGTTGCAGGTGCATCACACCTTCAGGCTTATCTGTGAGCCGCCTACCAATATTAGCCATTGATCCTACATGTGCCAAATTTCTATCATCGGATCCAGCTCTCTCTTTAGCCACTGATTTGACCCTCTTTTCCATTTCTGCCATTGGATCGTTCCACATGTTCGGGGAGCAGTATCGCGAACATCCTAACGTGGTTTTCAATACTGCTTTCCTTCCCTGCGACTGACTCTGGTGGTGACATTTGGAAAAGGGGTTTCCCCGTCGCTACCACCCTATTGATGCCCCGAAGATCGTAGCATCAAGCAGAAAGGGATTCTCCTCGGTAATCTATCCCAATTAGATTGTCCACCATTTGGTATGGGGAATCCGTCCAGTTAACGGTTCCAGCTACCGTAAGATTTAAAGTTTGCTATTCCTTCTACCGGTTACGGCCCGATCCACCATTTATGTATTTTATTTTAAAGATGATATGCAAGTGCTTTAAGCTAATTTAATCTAAATGCAGAACTTAAAACAAATCTATATCTAAAATTGAAATAAATCTAATCTATCCTTGTGAGGAGAAAAATGTAAATATGAGTAATGCACTGAAAGAAATAAGTAAAGATTGCATGGATAGCCATTTAAATCATAAAGAAACATTTTCAGCAGAAGGTTAAAGAGATTAAAGATAGCTTCAATCCACATAAAAGCATTCTATTACTCATTTAGGAGAAACATCATTGCACAGAAAATAGTATGATCATTCATTACACGAAACAATTCAAAACAACAAAGAAAGATCTCACGGCAGTGGAAGTATGTCACAAGAATAATCCAGCAAGCATCTAATCCACATTTCTAGGAAAAACAAATGTCTTCCTCAGGCTGTTTATTAGGCAAAATCGCTTCCTTGGGGAAAGCTACAAAGTAGTTTGTACAAGCTAAGAAAATTCTTTTCCCTGCAAAAAAGTCCTTCTACTCCTCTTCTTAACTTCTATTTATAACTTTACAAAAAAGCTCCATAAGCTGACAGGTGTAACCTAATTCTAGAAGCTTCTAATTTGGATTTTGGTGTGTAATTATCTATTTCCCAGATTCATGGGACACCTTTCATATGAGACAAAATGACAGCCAGCTATCCCTTTACAGTATTTACAAAATAAGGAAAATAACACAAATCGACTTCTGATTTCAGCTGGCTTCTTTCTGCTGATTTGTTGATCCGTCTCCAACAATACGCTCGCTTGCAGGCACTTGACTATCTACGCTTTGTATATGAGTGGCCCAAAGATTAATATCTTTCACTATAATCTTGCCCCGAAGAGAAACTGTCGACTTTGCTGTGATTTCATGCTTGTGCAAGTCTGATTTGATTTGTGCTGCCCCTGAAGTAGCCTCCTGAGCGATTGCTTCTAGAAAGTAAATATGTATAGTAGGATGAGCAATGAACTGTTGCAGCTCATCTTGGGTCATCACCTCTACCTTTCTTATATACTCCAAATCATGGTCCAACTCATTTTGCAATTCATTCAGCCTTTGTTCTTGCGTCGAGAATTCATAGATAGTCTCTGGTAGGATCAAGTGGCACTTGCCGAAAGACTTTTTGATTTTAGAGTAGAATGAGTGACACTTGCGGATAGTTTTCTTAATCTCCAGGCTCAGCTTGGCGCCATAGTCTTTACTGAAATCTAGAACTCCTGTATCTAGGTCACATTCGTTTTCAGTGGGGATGTGCAAGTTTGAGGGGAATCCAGACTTTCCCTTTCTCCATTCAAAATGTTGCTTGAATTCCTCCACATGTTTGGCGAATTTGTCCCTGTTCCTCAAAGCTCCGCCTTCGATGACTGACATTTTATTAATCATTTCTTTCACGCTGCAAACTTCATGTGAGATCTGCACTAGCAGCTGATGGGCCTTTATCCGCATATCACATGCCTGATTGTGAAAGGTGAGCAAATCTTGCTTGTTTTCTTCTGCATCTTTGAGTTGACTCAATAATTGCTCCTTCTCTTTAACCGTCCCTTCATAATCATGTTTGTGGAGGTGAACTTGTTTTGCTCTGCTGGCCTCAAGCTCTTCTAATTCTATTATGCGGGATTTCAAATTATTTTGTTCATCTTCAGAGATGGCCAATTGCATCTCTAAGGTGTTTTTCTCATTCTCAAGCTGGAGAACTCCCACATTTAGCATTAACTGCTCTCCTACCAACTCATTTTATTTCTCTTTTAATTTGTTTGCTTCCAACACCTCCCTCTTCCTATCATCTCTGATCTTAAAGCATTGCTCCCTGTAATGCTTTATCTCACCTTTCAAAAAATCAATATTGGCTTTAGTTTCCTTAGCTGATGCTACAATGCATTGGGCTTGGAACGTGGGGTTGGCATCAGTTCCTTGGAATAATGTTTTCTCTGTTATCCATAATTCATATTCATCATCAACCCTGCTTTCCATCTTCTTTACCCTCCTATCAATAATGGCCCTTTTCCACTCATGGAAACAAATGGTATCCAGGTCCGCCACTTTCCACTACTTCCTGGGGTTATATGGGGTCAGTGTTAAGCTCCCTGAGGAGGCACCCCCTTCCTGAGTTGTCCCTGGAGAGTATATAAATGGTGGGTCTACCTCCATGTCTGTCGGAGTAGATGGTTCCAGCTCAGGAGACTTCTCTGTCTATTCTTTCTCCTTCTCTCCTGCTAGCTCTTCTTGATGTGTTTGCAATCTAGTTGCTTCTTCATTCAGGGGCCTTTCTTCTTCCCCATGCTACTGCTTGGAAGCTTGCTTTTGGAACACCTGATCTTCTTCTTTCTTCTGGATCCTGGCAGCCTCTTCCTGCTGTTTCAACTGAGAGGCTTTCTCCTGTTGCTCCCTTGCAATCTCCTCGTGCTGAAGCTTGGCAGTTAGCTCATCTTGAATTCTTGCTTCTTCTTGGTCCTGCTGCAGCTTGAGGGCTTTCTCTTGGAGCACTCGGTCCTACTCCTGCTTGAGGGCTTGCTCTTGGAGCGCTTTGTCCTGCTCTAATCCTAATGGATCCCCTGATTGCGAGGCCGATGCCTCCCACTCCCTTTGGATCAGATCGACGGGTTTGGGGCTTGGATTTTTCATGACTTTCTTCTTGTAATGCTTCCCTAGTGCAGTTAGGTTACGGGCGCTCCTGAAGAATTCCTCGTTTCGGTCCATAGTATGAGCATACTTGAAAGAGACCTTGAGGTCTATACAATGTTGATTGGCCATACCGCTAGGGTCATGCCTTCTGAAAGGGATCGTGCCAAAATGGAAAACTTCCAAGCGTTGAGCATAGTTTTCTCCGTCTCTTGCTCTCGGAAGGCTGTAAGCTCCGATGGTAAATGGCATGGGAGGATACATGCTCTTCTTTCGGTCTGTAAGGATTGTTGGGCACCATTTTTCACCTATTTTTCCATCCAAATACCTTCCAGTTTTCTCCATGAACCTTCATACTCGATCCATAAAACCTTAATTTTATCCACAAAACTTTGGTGAAAGGTATAAATGTCGTTGCTTCTTAATAAGTTGAATTATGATATTTTTAAGGCATTTAAATTAAGATTTTATTCAAAATTACAGAATGTGCTAACTTCCCGTAGTCTCTCCCAGTTTGGATACTTGCAGTCCAGCTGGGCACAAACTGAAGAGTGGAAGAAGATCCTCGATGTCCAAGGATGGTTAAACTTCTAACAAACTTGTGGTATGTTTCTCACAGGTGGCGAGTCAATGCTGGTCAACGATGACCACCTATGCAGTCATCTAGCATAAAAACAGGGCAGTTCGATTTTCTAGCGATCTAGCCTATTTTCTTAGAGATGATGGGCAATTTCGAATATAGGGAGATTGTTATTGCCGATGTCATTATTAATTTTCCATAGATATAGCATTTCATTTCAGAAATGAGGGATATATAACTATTTGTTTTGTAAGAGAAAAACTTCTTGGATGATAAAACGTATAATTTTGAAATAAAGACTGGAGTATTCGACAAATTACTATGTATGTCCATTTCTATGGTGAATGCGATTGAGCTTTAGAGTTCTGTGATTTTCTTTGTGTGTGTAAGCAAAGCATTGGAGGGCCCCCTTTGCCAAGCCTGCACACCTATCTCTGCATCGTTGCATGTGGTATGTTTTAGTTGAAACCTGTAGATTCGATTTGTTTTACTTGATTTCTCATATATTGCAGAATGCATTAGATTATAGCAATAGGATCATGAGCTCTTTTATCTGAATGGTTAAACGCTGTAGAAATTATTTCAATTGCATTAATTATTTGATGTTGCACTGCTAAAGATAGTTACACATTGCGAATTGTCTTCTTGTAAAGGAAATCAATGGTAGTCTGCTTTCAACAGTGAGATATTAGGCATTGTATTGTGATTCATTTTTAAGATTTAGGTTCAACATTTTAATCTCAGAATATTTCATATATGAATTGCCGGTTAAACTAAGAGATCGAATGAAGTTGCTTCTGTAAGGGAGGTTTTTCATTTCAAAGTTATAGCATTCTAGCATTCAATAGATTTATTTCACAAGCAGACTGAATTTCTAGTTAAGTCTAGCTCCGAGTCTCTATATTTGGGATATGCCTCTAAGTCTTACAAACTCCGGATTGACTTAAACTTAAGGTCTAATTTACACCAGTGGATTGGAACCAACAAGGATTTTACTTATGGCGCCAGTGCCGAATAGCTGTCTTATGGCCTCCTTGTGAATTACAAAGTCTATAACATACCGAGGGAACATAAATGGAGCTTGAGTTCCTCCACTCATACTGATGTATGTGCCTTCATTGGTGTGATAATAGTCCCTGAATTTTTCAATGATAGGCATTGCATTCTCCGACATATAGTCTGGTTCTTCTATGAAGATAAGTTGGTACAATGGCATGATAAATCTCTCACAAATCATTTTGTAGTGGTTTGCGTATTTACTTGCCCATGTACATTGATAAGATAAGAAGAGGGATGTTTCTTTTGGCTTCCATGAGCAGCCCAAGTCCGGGAACGTATGCTTGCTTAAAAGGCAGTCAATCAAGTATGAAGACATGAAAAAATCTGCTCTCTTTTGGGTTATTCCTCCCTGAGCCACGGTCAGCTGCGAGGCCAAACTGTCTGAAATTATATCAGCCCAGTTAAAGATGGTGCCATTCATGGCTATATGAAACATAAGTGGCACCCATCCGATATTAAACACACTACCATTAGGCATGCCAAAGAGTTGACTCAACATCAACATGATGAGTCTGTAAGGGGTCTTTAGGAGACTGCTTTCATACTCATTGTTCTGTCTCTTCCTAATCTGCCTGTCATTTATCGTCATCTTCTGGGTAGATTCTAAGGGGTCCATTTGATGTCTTGCTATCCAATCATCGTCCAAACAAGCTCTGTGTGTAGGAAATATGTAGGCAGTAGAGACATGCTCAGGAGCGAAAGATGCCAGGCTCAACCCATTTTTATCATTCATGAGCCTCGTGTCGGTCCGGATGTGGGGGATTAGCCATCCAATAACTTCGAAACAAGGGAATAATTCTGGCCGAGTTGTTTCCTTATGCAAACAAGACCTTCTGATGTTGGCATACACCAGAGAATCCTCTATGGAGGCTGTTGTATTGTCCTGAGCCATGATAAACTTGTACAGATCACCCCATTGAAATTTAGGGGCAGAGCTCCCAGGGGGAACACTAGTGGTAGCTTGCGTGTCAGCAAACATCATCTCGAGGGAAGTATCTAATAGGATTTCCACATCTGAGTCTGAGGTTATTTTCTGCACTGCCTTCTTCTTCGTTGACCTCCTATGCATTGTAATCCTGCAGAGAGCAAGGTAATGTCAATAAGGAGCATGCATACGTTCAGCCAATTATTAAATGCAAAGTGATAAAAAAATGATAGAGCTGGCTTTAGTGAGATGATTTTTTAAGCACGTGTAACAGTCATGTCAAGATTCAGAATATCATAACATGGGAGCTGCTTCAAAGATAATCGAATACATCAAAATTTTTAGCTATCAATTTGCAGTTGAAGCATATGTGAAATATTAGAAGCAAGTGTCAACAAGCTACACAAACTACTCTTATTTCATAAATTAGACAAATTGAAATAGCGCAGATGTGGCTTCTAGATTTCCACACAAACTTACTGGAGAGAAGGCATCGGAATGATAAACGCACAAAGACAAATGTAGGGATGCGCGAGCTTAAAGACATTTCTACGCCAGCGACTAAAATTATTTATGCGCCAAGGCCTAAATCTTAACATGCGCTAGCCAAAGTTATTTTATGCGCTATAGCAGAAATTGTACATGCGCCATCCTAACATTATTTCTGCGCCAGCACCTAACATTATTTCGGCGCCAGTGCCTAAACATTATTTATGTGCTAGGGCCTAACATAACTTGTGGTATTTTTCGTGCGCCAATGTCTAAACGAATTTTATGCGCCGGTAAATGATAGTGGAGTTTGCGCAGAGATAGGAAAAAATGACATAGTTTCTAGCCCTTTGAGAGTCAAACGTCCAGGCTTGGTTATCGAGTTTCCATGCTAGCTTGGTATGCTACTTCAACAAATCCTAAGTTGGTCTCGATCGAGGGCGAGTTTTACGCACCCTGGACGTGAAAGGACAAACTGTCTCGCTTAGCTTTGGGATCCAAATTGCGGCTGTGGATGAATGACCAAGTGACTTAAGCCATCCTTTTAACGCTGGTTCGGACCACAAACGTCATGGCCAGAGTAGGGCAATCAATTCATACTTTTAGAAAACATAAACCTTACCCAGGAAGAAAATTTAAACAGAAACAAGCTATCATGCATCCAAAAAACATAGAAAAAATTTCAAATGCGACTGTGGGGAGACGCGAGTTTTGCTTGGTAATGAATTTGTCATTCAGGGGTGTGGGGAGGTGAGGCTTGAGCTTGGAATGAGAGCTCTACGAGAAAAACTTGAAACACCGAACACGCGACAAATGGAAAAGCCTCATGCGCCTATGAGATAGGGCCATCCATGCCCTGGGTTGCATGTAGCAACCTCATATCCTCATCATTTTAGAGGGTGAGGGTGAGAGCCTAAGCCGTGTTCTCAGGAGTCCTTAACAGATTGTGAAAGATGGAAAACATTCTATTTAACTGGGTAAAAACCTTGGAAACAATGAAAGGAATAGGGAGAAGAGCCTACCTGCCAGATAGGTAGATTTCCCGAAGACTGGTGTCCGTTCCAAAACAGGTGATGGCTTCCGTAGGTGCTCAGCAAATGGCAGCAACTCTTGAAATATAAGTCCCGAGCAACGAGTGCAAATGATACTGTGAGTTCCAAAACCTTTCGAATCCATTAAATAGGGTGGCGATTAATGTCACGTACATCCAAAGCTGGCAGGGTTATGAAGCACGGGGCTTAAGAAATTCGCCATTAAAGGTGGAACATGGCCTTATTAAAGACCCTACCAACTCTGCTGGTGCACAAGGATCGAGGAGATCTTTTCGCACCAAGCACTGTGTACCAATTTAATTTTTTTGCGCTGAGGCGGCGAGCCTAATCTTTTGCATTGTGTGGTAAGCGCATGTTCAAAAAATAAACCTTGCACTCGAGCAGTGATCCTGGCATTATAGCTGCGCTCATAAAACTGTGCCAAACTTGGGCTATTGAGAAAGACAAAGCGCAGCTTTGAACACGGGAGGGATAAATATAGCTCTTGCACTAGTGGCGCTGATTCTATTATCATGAATTGCGCTGAGAGAGATGCGCCAACTCTTAATTCTTCCGAGAAGGTGAAACACAGCTCCAAGGCGGGGAAGATAAGGATAGTTCTTGCGCCTTCGGTGGCCAAGGAATGGTTATCACTTGTGCTAACGATGGCCGGCTTATTGTTAGAAATGCGCGCCAGATAAAAGACGAGAGATTTATCAAAAAGGGGGCGGCTGAGTTAGAGCCAAAGTATGCATCAGGCGGAGGACCTATGGTTAGAGTTTGCGCTGAGCGGCGAACTTATCTTCTGGAGGCGCGCCAAGTGGTGGAGGACCTAAGGATAGAACTTGCGCTACAGTAGGTGAATTAAGACTAAAATTTGCACTGAAGAGAAAAGATTGCTTTTGCCTCAGAAAAATCAATGAAAAAGACTCTTTCGAAAGCAGGTGATGAAATTCTTCCAAGTTAGAGAAAGAAATAAACTCGAGTGACAAAGGAAAAACTTGCTACAAAAGTATTGAAAGGAGGGGCCCCAAACACCTTCAAATTTTGGGGAGGGGTGTTGTATTAACAACACACCCTCCTACCTAACCGGCATGCAACTTTCCAGCGAGAGGATCACCATGGAACATCGATCTTCCTGAGGTTGATTTATACCATTTACCTTAGTCACATTGCATTTTCCATGGTGGGGCCCCTAACCTTGTTCGTAGGATTTTACTTTGCTCCTCCGAGCCGTCCATGTGTCCAGAGCTCCTCCTTTATGTTTTGGTGGTATTGCATGCTCATTGAAACAATACCTCTTACCGCCCATCCTCCTCGCGACGTGCTTCTCCTGCTGCCACCTATCCGACGGAATTCACCATCGCGACCACCCTTATGGCTATTTCCTGTGCGCTTTATCCCCGTGACTATTGATGAGGACCGTTGATCCATCTTGGGCGCCCATCCGACGGTGGAAACTAGCGCGATGGCTGCTCCTTGTATTATTTCCTTCGAACTATAGACTTAGGCTCACCTTTGGTCCATTTGGTCGCACTTTAATGTGTTTCTTCTCCATTTTTACATTACCTTGCATATTTAACACCCTTTTTTCATCCTCCTCGCATCATTTATCACCAGGTTAGGGAAACCAAGAGCAAAATCTGGTTTTTTCTCAATATCCCTTGGCTTTTCCCCTCATTTTTGCGCTGTGAAAAAAACAGGTGCTAACAACTGGCTCCAACTCGAGGATGTTATCCTCCCTACGAGGTAGAAAAGAACCCCTGGTAGACCAGGTGCTTGATCAATTGGGCGGCTTCTAAAAATGTTCAAGACAAAACTCATGGCGAGACAGCCGCGTGGTGCTTCCTGTGGCGACTTGAACCCCAGACATAATGCTTCGTCCTACTGCAGATTGGGGACTTCTTGAAATTAAGAACAAAAATGAAACTGTACATTCTAAAAATAGAAGGGGAATTGCTGCAAGTTAAAACCTATTACTGAAATGGAAGATGCCAAAACTTGTGGCTTATTTATATACAACCTACTCTACGTGAGAGGTTACAGCTCTAAGTAATGCAGAAGTGCCAGTGCAACCAACTTAGCAGCTGACATCCTAGGCAGGTCTTCTCGTCTGGCTCGACCGAATGAAGTAAAGCAAAGGTCCATGGCCTGAAACAGCAGCGACAGGCAAGGATTTTTAGAGTGAAAACAAGACCCTTTCTCCTGCTGCGGAAGTCTTCCACATATTCGGCTACCGGATCATAAAACATCTGGTATGCTTCACCTGCTTCATACACCACTGCAATCTTTCTTTCAGAAGAACCGTACGGATGCGGTTTAGTTCCCTTGGCGTTTGGGCCTCCCTTCCAGGTAACGTACCTGTTGTTGCAGCAACATGCCCCCCAAATTTTTTTTTGTAGATATTGGGGCCCCTCCTTTCATTTTCCTAGAAAGACTGCCTAAAAAAAAGTTAAGTCTCCTTTGAAAACTTTTTGGACTTAGTTTTGTTTCAATTGAGGAATCTGCTTTAAAAAATTGAAGTTTTTCTTCTAAAAAAACTCACAACTCTTTCCCAAAACTGCGGAAGAACTCAAATTTATCTCCCGAAACTGCGGATGAACTCAGCAAGCTCGCCTGAAACTGCGGAAGAACTTGGGATTCTCTCCCAAAATTGCGGAAGCTTTCGCCAAGTATTGCCGCAGTAAGTTGTTCTTTTCCCCAGGTTCCTCGAATGTTCATATTTCAGAAAAGACTTAATAAAGTCATTTGTCAATCTCGAAAGGACTTACTGAGTCTTTCCGAAACTTCAGGACAACTCGGCAAAACCGACCGCAATAAACTTTCGGGAGAGTGAATTTCGGAAGAACTCACAAAGTGCTCTTGAAATGTCAGAACGACTCACCAAACTTTTCTGCCACTGCGAAGCGTCTTTTTCATCTCTCCCGCAACAAGCAAATGCCTCGCCAAAGTCTCCCGCCTTTCGAGAGGAACTCATGATTTTTGGCCACAACTGCGGATGAAACTTGTGAGTCCTCGCCGTAGCCGACGGTCGCGCTTAAATGCCAATTTGGCTTGAAAAGACCACGCCGTACGAGCATTAAACTCCATTTTAAAGTTGTCACCTACCCGTTTAAATGCCCGCACATGTCAAAACTTATATAAGGGCGGTGGGGTTCATTGTTCCCATTGTTAGTTTTTTATTCAAAGAACGTCGTTTGGGAGATCGCACGTTTCGCTACAGCTCAGCGTATTCACCACCGTGTCGACCTCACTCGACCACTATTTCGTATCCAGGCAAGCTTTTAAACCGTTATCTTTGTCTTATCTCTACGTTGAGTTATTTCTTGGGTGTTTTCCCGTTTTATAACGTGGCCGGTAGGCACTGGTAGCATGTATCATTTTAAAGAATTTACGGCCACCGTGGCCCCCATAAGTTTCTCATTGTTGCCAACTAGGAGTCATAGCCATGACCAAGTCGTTCCCAGTTGGCCCTTTGACTCTGAGTCGTTTGAATCTATTTTTCCACCGGCTGCATTTTGTACTTCTACCCAAATTTAGTCAAACCCAAATTTTATGCTGGCTACATGCTGCTTCTCAAATATTATCAAACCTAAAGCACCATCAGTAGTAGTCGATTGAGATACTTAGCCACTCGCTTGTTCGGCTCAGTTAACGATTGTGGAAAACGGTTTCATGTTTTCATTTTCCTCATAGGATTTTCCACTCCAGGCCTGCCTACCATTGGCCATTAGAAGTACCATGATGGAGGACATCCTATCTCCGAGGACTAGGAAGGAAGTGGGTTTTTACACATCGTATGCTTACCTTTTTGGAAGCATTTAAAAAGTTCCTAACCAGGCATTGTCTCCCTAGAATAATCAAGTCTGAGGACCATATTGGTTTTCTTGAATGATCTATGTTTAGTTTTCTTCCCCAGCATGCTAAAACTGTCTTACTCTATGTTACACTCTCATAATGTGTTATAGTTTTTATAATCATTCACATTTGGTTGCTGACAGGGATAAGCCAGGTTGCCAAAAGGTGGTAGAAAGAAAGCTAAAGTGATGGAACCAGAACCAGTGCAACTAAGGATTGAAACTATTTTCTAAGACACTAAGTGTACCATCGGCGTCCCTCCCGAGGTCCGTTGGGGAGATGTTTACTGGATGATCAGGGATCAAGATATCCCAGATGTGTTATTGGAGGAAGAACATCTACCTCAACATCAGAACTTCTGGCATAGCCAGGGATTCTACTCGCCTTGAATTGTTTCCGTGCTCTGAAGTGATCAGATGGATACTGGAACATGCCAACCCACAAACAAGAGTGTTGCATGATAGCAAGGGAGAGCCTTTCGCTTCATTCCATCCATCTTATATTGCAACAGCCTACAAATTCTCACGTCCCCAACAAGCTCTAAACAATGAATGGTTGGGAAAGATGAATAATATCGAGATGGATAAAAGGCTATTGGTCACAGGTAAACAGCTGAGGAAGAGAAATAATGATGAATATGACGTTCAGAGCCTAAGACCTCCTTTTAGATTAATTTCCCTAATGTTATGCAGAATTTTCGGCATGCCCGACGAAACTGTATATAGGCTACAGTGGGCTCCCATCATCCACTTCATACATTCAAAGGAACTGTGTTTGATTGGGCTGCTATTCTCTCGGATAGTTTGGCATCCATAGTGGACGTAGCTAGAGAAGGTTTGGCCTTAAAAAAGTCAGAATTTTACATGTCTTCATATCTTATTAACTGCATTTTGGCCAAGCTCTCTTTCCCCAGGCTAGGTTTCATGTGGTATCAGGCCAACACCCCTGTCTACACTGCCTATAAAATAATGTGGGCTCAAAATTATAGAGAAAACTACAAGCTGATCTGCAAAGAGTTCATCATGCCTCTGTATGAGCAGATGTTCAAGGAAGAGCCCAATTGTCTATCAGAAAATGCCATGGAGGTCTTGGAAAACTATTACGATTTTTACTTCTCAGAACAGGGCACCATACATTTTTCCAAAATACGCTACTGATTATGTAGTCCTCAAGGAAGTAGTCAGGCAAGTTTTCCTTGATGGAATAGGAGGAGTGCTTAACAAGCAACATAAGGCTTCCTTCCCTCCTTTTCCTTTTTGTATAGGAGCCTATAAATTCTCAGGGGTTGCAACAACCGAGGAGTACATTCAAGAGTTGAAAGCTTTCCACTTCGGTGAGGTGATCTTCCATAGAAATGATAGGCAGAGCAAGGTTATCGAGCATTGCAAGGAGGTATATGATCATTTTGAGTATGCTCATTACTATGATGTAGAGGAAGAAGTGTTTAGAGGCATCAGCAACATGACTGAGTTGCAAATTTGTTGTCACGGCAGTGGAGCTAGCTCTAGCTCAGCCTCAGCTCGAGAAGCCAGTCTGCAGAAAGAAAGGGAAGCAGTTGAGGCCCTGGCCCGTGAAGAACAGAGATTGAAATAAGAAGCAAGACTGCAACAGGAAGCTGAAGAAGCAAGGTTGTTGAGAGAAGCTAAAGAAGCAAGGTTGCAGAGAGAAGCTGAAGAGGCAAGGCAGCAGAAGGAAGCAGAAGAACAAGAGCAGAGGGAGGAAAGTGAAAATTAGCAGCAAGTTGAAGAAGAAGAAGGAAGGCGTAAAACTGAAGAGGGACAAAAGGTGGAGGAAGAGCTTAAGACCAATGAAGATGCCCAGGCAGGTGGATCCGGCACCCAAGATATGGAAATAGACACATCTCAGGTAGGTGTCTCCGACACCCAAAATGTGGAAACAGACACATCTCAGGCAGGTGTCTCCGGCACCCAAAATGTGGAAACAGACACATCTCAAGTAGTGTAGACCCCACCCATGGAGATAGAAGTACATGTAAGAGATCTTCCAATCATCCCTTACACCCCATCAGATGATCATACTGTGTCTCGATGGGATGAATTTGTGTATTATAAGAAGAGGAAGGCGGTGGTCTTGAAGTCGGAAGAGAGGATAAAAAGACTCTTCCAAGAAGATATTGTCACCCAGCAGGAGACCACGGTGATGCATAATACAAATAAGGCTCCCATAGCCATGGCATATGCCGCTATGTCAGTAGAAAAAGCAACAAAGGACAATGTGGTCGATATGGTCAGAGAATTTGAGTCCACAAAGAGGAGAGCTTGCATGTTGCAACATACTGTGGCTAATGATCAGGCTTACAGATATCTTGTAGTGAATAAATATAATCGCCTGTCTGTTGATCACAAGGAGTTGTCAGTTAAGTATCACTATTTAGAAGAAGAAAAGGAGCACCTAGCAATCCAAATGATGGTTCTAGAAGCGGAAAAGAACAATTCTAAAGCTAGATTTTTTCATCTGGGAGCAGATAAGCAGGAAATGGTTGAACAATTAGAGCAGGTAGAAATCAGAGCGATAGATATGTCTCCCTTTCATGAGCTTTCCTGTGATATTTTGAGACAAATGCAAGCGACATAGGAGCTGATTACTAAAGAAGTGTGCAGGCTCAAAGCCATGATGGTTAGATTGAAAGAAGTCAATGCAGAGGCCAATAGGCTTAAGGGAAAATACACTCGGGTTAAAGCAAACATCCTGAGCCAGATGGAATGGAGAGAAGGGAAAGTTGATTTCCCTAAGCATCTCCCATTCAAGTCGGTAGATGATTTTAAAGAAGATGTGGCCCTTATGGAATTTTGCAGAAACTATGGCCTCAAGCTGATGGCTAAGATCGAGGGAACAATTGAGAAAAGTAACATCCTGTATAAAAAAATCCATGAAGTGCATGATAAATGCAAGATGATGTTTCCTTAGTCCCTCGATGAGTTTCCAAACAAAGAGCAACGTTTATCAGACTTGAAGGAAGAGCTAGGCATTCAAATAGAATATGTAAAGAAGATTTATGTCCTGGCTACTGATGATCTCCATCACTATATTGGGCTGTCATCAATATACAGTCATTTGCTTAAAGAAATCCACCAAGCAGCAATTGCAGAAATTCATGGTATTGAAGCAGAGCGTGGTAAGCATGTGACTTCCCAGAAGATCTTGCTCCCTTCACCAGCAAATGTGGTTGTCAGAGACACTGGTATCTGGTTCAGTTACATTGCAGAAGAGGAAAAGAAAGCAGCAGCAGCATTAGTAGCCAGTACAATCACCTCACTCCCAGCAGAAGTGCCTCCTCAAGGATGAACACGCTAGTCATAATGCGTTGTTCTTATTTTGATCTGTTTTTCCTATGTTTAGAGCGTAGGGTCACTAGATAGCTGTCCTTTTCTTTTTTGAGAAAATTTATGTTATAAGAAAAAGGCCACGATTTGTTATTTCTGGGAAAAGTCTTGAAAGGACAAGTGTAAGAGCCAGGTGGTAGCCCAAGAGGCATTTTGTAAAGATATAAATAGAGGCTTAGGGAATAGTGTAAAGGACTTTTTGGAGGGAAAAGGATTTTCTTAACTTGTACGAGCTATCTTGCACTTGCTCCAAGAAAATGAATTTTGCCTAATAAGAGCCTAGAGAGGACGTCTTTTGCATGGAAATGGATGTTGGATGCATGCTGGATTATTCTTGTGACTTTCATATTTTACAGTGAGATCTTTCTTTGCTGTCTTGAATTATTTCTATGTATTGAATGATCTTACTATTTCCTATGCAAATAATTTTTCTCCTACATGATTAATGGAATGCATTATATGTAAATTGGAAGCTATCTTTTAATATCTTTTGCCTTTTTCTGTAGTTGTATCTTCATGGTTTAATGGCTAGCTGTTGATCTGTAGATGCTTCTTTCAGCACATTATGCATATTTGCAGCTTTTGCTCCTTGCAAGGATATATTAGATTTATTTCAGTCTTAGATATGGATTTGTTTTAATATTTGCATTTAGATTAAAGTAGTTTAGGCACTTGCATATCATTTTAACAATAAAATAAAAGAACGGTGGATCGGGCCATAACCGGTGTAAAAGAAAGCAAATCTGACGGTTGCCGGAACCGCTAACCGGACGGATTCCCCATACCAAACAGTGGACAATCTAATTAAGATAGTCTACCTGGGATAATCCCTTTCTGTTTGATGCTGCGATCTTCGGGGCATCAACAGTTTTGGGTGCTAGAAGGAGAGCCTGAAGTGCATGGCTGATAAAGGAAAATCTCCCACTATCAAAAATGTTACTGAAAACCCGCTTAAAACAGGAATTTCAGACAATCCAAATCTTGAAGTAGCAAATCAAGAAAACCTCATCTCTGATTCTGAACCTCAAGAAGTATTGTATGCTGTGCCTTTTGCATAAATAGAATATTTAAGGAGACATACATGATCTTATGTCAGACAACTAGGTGGTTTAAACGCAATAAATTTCATCCCTAGGAAAAGTTCTCCTAGAAAAGAATGACAGTACACCCGTGATTCAATTCTTCTGCATAATTTTGAAGAACTTGTGAATTTAACCTTGGAAGAAATTGTAGAACCCCTGAACAAAGTCGATCTTGAAAACCCATAAAATATTTTAGATCCAAAAAGTCTTGGAGAACTTATTACTCCAAAGAACACTCCATTGAATTCACCACACAATTCTCCACCTGATTCTCCACATAGAGACATGGTTGTACCTACTTGGAGAGCGAGGGGAGCGTTGAATCTAGCTGGGCCATTCCATAATCTGCCTAAAAATACAGAGAAAGTCTTGCCTAAACTTGACCCAAGGAAAGCCATTTCCGCTGAAGATCATCTCAAGAGTTTTTATTTAGCCCTGAATCTTTTAAATGTACAACATGAAGATGTAGTTTGTAGGCTTTTTCCATACACATTTGAGCCGAAAGTTTCTTCCTGGTATTTTAGCTTACAACCTAGCTTGATTTCAAGCTGGGATGAATTTGAAAAATGTTTCTTAAAGAAATATGGAAAACAAAAGACTGTAGCTACGCTCATGAAAGAATTATTGTCCATGAGAATGGAAAAGAAAGAAAAGGTTCAAGACTTCAACCAAAGGTTCACAACACTCTTAAATAATTTCAGCGAAGCAAATAAACCAGTAGAGGAATCTCTGGTTGAATATTATACAACAGCTCTTGAAGGACCCATAGCAATGTTCGTTAAAAGATCTAAGAAAACCACCCTGATAGAAAATTTTGAAGAAGCTAGAAAGGTGGAAGAAGAAGCAGATAGCATTGCTAAACATGCCTTAGATGCAGAGACAAAACCAGCAGCTAGTAAAAAAACCTTGCTACTCACCAGAAATAAAGAAGAGTCATTAGCAGACATGGAGAATGTAGTTAAGATGATGCAGAAGTTGTCCAATAAAATTGTAGATCTCGAGAAAGATAAAGCTGCTAGCACATCTAGGAAACCTTTCAAGCTATTTTACAAGAAGAGAGAAGACAACGATCAACCTCATCCACCTATGAACACTTCCCTTGTTTTAAATCTCAATGAAATAGGGATGGACAATTTCTGCACCTTTCATCAAGAACCGCACTTGGAAAAGAGCTTCCCACAATGGATTAACTCTATGAGTTTAGTCATGAACCAAATGTTGGATTCAAATATTCCAGATCAAGACGATCCTCCAGAGGAATCAATCCCTGAGGTAGAAGAACCGCCTCCAGACACCACTATGGTGCTATGGGATTGGGTACCTTTAACTGAATTGGTAGAGGAAGATCCTGTGGAAGGCTCAACCTCTGCTGTGAACATTAACACTCACAGTAAAGGTCCCATCTCAAATCCCATGCCAAACTCGACTATTCCCAAGCCTAAAATTTCAAAAGAACTACCTAGAAGACATATAGCAATCATTCCACCGCAACCTAAAGCGAACCCAACAACGGCCAAGCAGCCAAGCATTGACACCACAGTTCAACAACCGAAGGTCACAATGAATAAAACAAACCATCCGACTATAATTGGAAAAGAATCTGATCTAGGATATGACATTATTGAGGATATAAAGAAAGTAAAAGCAAATGTATCAATATTCGATATGTGCAGTTTTCCTCAGCAACGAGATAAGTTGTTGCATGCTCTGCAATGCCAGCCCATCACTCCATTAACAGATACTCAAGAAGATCCTAAAATTAATGAGGCTAGTATCGGCGGGAAATCAAAATCTCATACATTGCTGTTCCTGTTAACCTTTGAAATTTTCAATCATAATGTTCACAATTGTCTGGTAGATTCCAGAGCATCTTCAAATGTCATGCCACTGTCAATTTGTAAAAAAATTAATGGGAAACCTATTCCATCTCCTGCCCAAATTATTTAGTTAGATAGAACTGCTGTCAATGTTATTGGGGAAATGAAAGATGTCCTCATTAGATTGTCAGCCGACTATAGATTCTGTCAGTTTATTGACATAATGGTAGTTGATATTCCTGAGGCCTATGGTTTGATCCTAAGTAGGGACTAGTCCACAAATCTGAATGGTTACTTTGCAATTGATTGGTCTCATTTGTGGTTTCCTTACCAAAATAGACAGAATTAGATCAAGGTCCTAAGAGAACCGCACATGAAACAAAATGTAACTCAACTAGAGGGAAAGAATGAGGCTGTAGCCTTCTCATCCTCAGTTCCGAGAAATTATTTCTTAGAAATTGATCCGGGTAATTATCAGTCTGAAACTATTAGCCATGAATTAAATGAACAATCTGATCTCCTTCATTTTTCTCGGACTGATGATATTGACTGTAATATAGTTAGTTTAGTCACTGAATTAGATCATAAAGATACTAACTTAGCTGAATCAAAAGATCTGTTTTGGAAATTATACTTTGACGGTTCTAAAACTTTGGAAGGATCTGGAGCCAGTTGTGTTATGATGGATCCGGAAAGAAATAAGTATTTTTTGTCCTGTAGGTTAGAATTTGATTGTACTAACAACACTGTTGAATATGAAGCTTTGGTACACGAATTAAAGAAGGCCATTGGTTTAAATGTTAAATACCTGAAGGTTTTTGGTGACTCAGAAATAGTTGTGAAATAGGTAAGAGATACCATTCACTGTCTCTCACCTCATTTGAAAGGTTATTAGGCTGAGGTATGGGACTTAATTATGCATAATATAAAGTCTATTCCTAGATTGCAAAATTCTGCAGCTGATTTGTTAGCAACATCCGCTTCGAGATTGGTGCCAACTAATAACAAGTGCTCAATTGAATTAATTTTCAGGTCTTCTGTCCCTGACAATATCACAAACTTCAGGGTCTTCGATGATGACGAACAGATTATCAGTTTTCTAACGAACAAAGACATTTTCCAAGGAGCTGTGATAGATGAAGAAGAACACGATTCTGATTTACAAAAGAAGGATGCAAATAAAAGAAATTTCATCCCCAAAGGGGTAAGGTCACTCGAAATGTTGTTTGATCTTCAAAGTAAATTCGAAAGACCAGCGAATACCAAAACCAACAGTTCATCAATGCAGCATGAGTTAGTTAATTTGGGCACCGAGGCTGAACCAAAATTTGTCAACCTTCGCAAATGTTGTTCACCACGAGAAAGAGATAGGTTCATCAAACTTTTTCAACAATATAAGGATGTTTTTGCGTGGACTTATGAGGATCTGAAAACATATGACGTCCACATTATTCAACATGTCATACCAATGAAAGCGGGTGTCAATCCATTTCAGCAGCAATTAAGAAGGATGCATCCTACTCTGGAACCTCTGATTCAAAAGGAATTGAAGAAGCTACTGGCCACTAAAATAATCTTTAAGGTCCGGCATTCTGAGTGGTTTGCTAACTTAGTTCCCATAAGAAAGAAGTCAGGAGAGATAAGACTATGTGTTGACTTTAGAAATTTAAACAGAGCTTCAAATAAGGACAACTATCCCGTCCCTTCAATGGAACAAATTCTTCAAATGGTGTCAGAATCTGAGCTATTTTCCCTTCTCGATGGTTTCTCTGGTTACAATCAAGTATTAGTAGCCGAGGAATATAGTCTTAAGAATACTTTCCGCACTAAGTGGGGAACTTTCGCATATAGAAGGATGCCATTCGGCCTGATAAACGCAGGAGCTACATTCCAGCGAGCAATGGATATCACCTTCCGAGGATTGGGTGGTCAATGTGTTGTTGTCTATCTAGGTGATGTGACAGTTTTTTTGAAGAAAAAGGAAGATCATGTTGTCCATTTGAAGCATATTTTTTATTGTTGTCGGAAATATGGTATCTCATTGAATCCCAAGAAGAGTGTGTTCACTGTTCCCGAAGGTAAACTATTGGGCCATATCATTTCCAAAAGAGGAGTGTCAATAGATCAGGAAAGAGTACAAGCTATCAATAGAATTCCAATGCCTCATAACAAGAAATCCATGCAGTCCTTTATGGGCACTATCAATTTCGTCCGAAGGTTTGTTCTAGATTTCGCACAAATTGTTAAACCTTTACAACAAATGGTCAAACAAAGCATACAGTTCAAGTGGACAGATTTAGAAAAGGATGCGTTCAGAGACATTAATGCAGCCATAGCTAAAGCTCCTTCCTTAAGAAGCCCAGATTTTGACAAGGATTTTATCCTATATACCTTTGCTTCAGATGACTCTCTTGCGGATGTGCTCACGCAAAAGGTGGAGCTAGGGGACGAGTACCCAATCTTGTTTATGAGCACTAGTCTGTAAGGGGATGAACTAAATTATCCCATTGTTGACAAGCATGCGTATGCTGTCTTCAAAGAAGTCAAACAGTTCAGGCCATATATTCTTAAGAAAAGGACTAAATTTATAGTTCCCCACCCAGCTGTTAGATCCCTCTTCGTTCAAAAGGAATTAGGAGAAAGGAGGGGAAACTGGGTCATAGCTCTTCAAGAATATGACTGACAATTTAAACCGGCCACTATCATCAAAGGACAAGGCATGTGCAAATTGCTTACAGAAAATCCAACTGATGAAGAGCAACATTGGAAAAATGAAGCTGAGCTGAACTCAGTTGAAGTATGTCCTATCTTCATAGCTCCTCAATCATGGTATAGGGATCTGGTGCATTATTTGTAGCAAGGATACCTACCTGAGCACTGGAGCTCTAAGCAAAGAAGGGCGCTCCGTTTGAAGTCAACAGCTTATCAAATCATTGATGGGATACTTTTCAGGAAAAATTACGATGGAATTTTTCTTAGATGTCTAGAAAAGGAAGATGCGAGTAAAGTTGTTAAAGAATTACACGATGGTCCTGCTGGTGGACATTATTCAGGGGAGACAACAACTCACCAGATACTTAGAGATGGATATTATTGGCCCACTCTATTCCAAGATGCCCATGCATATGCACGGAACTGTGATATATGTCAAAGAAGTGCTGGGAAATTACCTAAGGCAGCAGGACCCTTGCAGCCAGTTCTTATCTCTGAACCTTTTGAACAATGGGGCATAGATGTTATTGGAGAGATAAATCCAAATTCTTTTTTACAACATCGATACATCTTGATGGCTACTGACTACTTTACTAGATGGATGGAGGCTATCCCATTGCGCAAGATCAATGAAGATGCAGTCATCAGTTTCTTGAAGGAAAACATCATAACCAGGTTTGGGGTTCCAATTTCCCTTATTTTTTATAATGATCCCTATTTCTCGTCTTTTAAGATAAATGAATTTGTTTATGAATGGGGAATTAAACTACATTATTCAGCCAATTATTCCCCTCAAGGAAACGGATTAGTTGAATCTTCAAACAAAAACCTCATTCGAATTCTCAAGAAGACTGTGATAGAAAATCAGCGAAGTTGGCATATGGCTCTCCCAAATGCCTTATGGGAAGATAGGGTGACTCCAAAGAACGCATTAGGGGTTTCCCCTTGCACTCTTGTCTATGGCAAGGAAGCCATACTCCCCCCCAACATCTTGCTTCCATCCTTACAGTTGTCCCAAGCCTCTCAAGGGTCTGGTAGCCAAGTCTTACAATCCAGGATCAATACCTTGCTTCAACTTGAAGAAGCCCGACAGAAAGCTAAAGACCGATTCCATCAACACCAAGACATAGTCAACAGATGGTTCGATAAGAGGAAGTTCGGTAAAAGAAGTTTTGAAGTTGAGGATTTAGACCTGAAGTGGGATCGTAATCATGAAGGCAAGGGGATGCACACGAAATTCCAACATTTATGGATAGGCCCTTACCAAATTTCAGCAAAGCTCGGCCCATCCACTTATAAGCTGACAGACCTCCAGGGAGAGGCAGTAACCCTTCCTCTCAATGACCTTGCCTTGAAACAATACTTTGCGTAGTCTCACTGAGACTTTCTATACATAAATAAAACTTTTCTTTTATGTTGCTTTAGCCCTTTGTTTTCATTGTTTTAAGCTATCTTGTTTCTTTTCTCAGCATTTGAACCTTTTGTACAAAGTTTGTTTTCTGAAAACACCTGCAGTCGGATTTCTCATCAAGATAGATCTCTCGAAGAAATCTCACAACTCATGAAGCCGAAAATACCCTCAAAAGAAAGTCTATCTATGTATTTCGCTCTTGTTGAACATTCTCCAGAAGGAAGGAAGCCTATTCTGTTAGTTACACTAAACCTTGTTTAAATAGCAGAGATCTATGACTATCTTTATTACTATCTTCGGGCTCCATCCACTCTCACACGTAAAGGAATCTCAAGAAGGTCACTGAAGTTGGACCCACAGAGAGTAGCACATCTCGAGGGCATAGGGTATTGAAATGACTCCATGCTGCAAATCTAATAGCCAAAATGGCTTATAATCAAGGGTCTGTTTTCCAGAGATTCTCGCCTCAATTGAAGCATGGATGAGACAAAAGCAAAGCATATAAGTCAAGAAAGCTATCCAAAAGATTCAGCTCAAGCTAGGCTCCTCTCCATCCGTGAGGCTTGATCAAATCAATAAAATCTCTCACTCACACAAAAGGACATTATGGATTGAGGAGCCAAAATCAAAGATCATGTTTAAAGAAAATATTTCTGGAAGGCCCAAACAGCAAAGCTGTCAAATGTATAAACATCCAAAAGGGATGCAGGCGGCATGGGAATGAGGAATAAGAGAAATAGTGTCCATGAGAAGGTGTTGCAAATCCTGTGGAGTCCGATAGTAGTAGCCATCTGAAAGATGAATCTTCTAAAAATGAACCCCATATGTTGGCCCTTTGAAAGTTTTAAAGATGTCTTCATCAAAGCTCCCCTTTCCCCAATGGCCAGCAGATAAAATGACTTCTTCCTTCGCCGAGATTCGAGTGCTCAGCTGAATATTGCATATAAGGTGGATAGCTTTTAAGAAGGTTTCGGATCAACGAGAGGGATTTTTTCAGAGATCTGTGTTCACCAGCAACTCGCCAATTGTTGTTGCAGCAACATCCCCCCCAAATTTTTCTTTGTAGATATTGGGGCCCCTCCTTTCATTTTCCTAGAAAGACTGCCTAAAAAAAGGTTAAGTCTCCTTTGAAAACATTTTGGACTTAGTTTTGATTCAACTAAGGAATCTGCTTTAAAAAATTGAAGTTTTTCTTCTAAAAAAACTCACAACTCTTTCCCGAAACTGCGGAAGAACTTGGGATTCTCTACTGAAATTGTGGAAGCTTTCACCAAGTATTGCTGCAGTAAGTTGTTCTTTTCCCCAGGTTACTCGACCATTCATATTTAGGAAAAGACTTAACAAAGTCATTCGTCAATCTCGAAAGGACTTACTGAGTCTTTCTGAAACTTCAGGACAACTCGGAAAAACTGGCTGCAATAAACTTTCAGGAGAGTGAATTTCGGAAGAACTCACAAAGTGCTCCCGAAATGTTGGAACGACTCGCTAAACTTTTCCACCACTCCGAAGCGTCTTTTTCATCTCTCCCGCAACAAGAAAATGCCTCGCCAAAGTCTCCCGCCTTTCGAGAGGAACTCATGAGTTCTTGCCGCAACTGCGAACGAAACTTGTGAGTCCTCGCCACAGCCAACGGTCGTGCTTAAATGCCAAGTTGGCTTGAAAAGACCACGCCGTACGAGCATTAAATTCCATTTTAAAGTCGTCACCTACCCATTTAAATGCCCGCACATGTCAAACCTTATATAAGGGCAGTGGGGCTCATTGTTCCCATTGTTAGTTTTTTATTCAAAGAACGCCATTTGGGAGATCACGTCGTTTTGCTCCAGCTCAGCATATTCACCACCGTGTCGGCCTCACTCCACCACTGTTTCGTATCCAGGAAGGCTTTTCAACCGTTATCTTTGTCTTATCTCTACGTTGAGTTATTTCTTGGGTGTTTTCCCGTTTTATAACGTGGCCGGTAGGCACTGGTAGCATGTATCATTTTAAAGAATTTACGACCAACGTGGCCCCCATAAGTTTCTCATTGCTGCCAATTAGGAGTCATAGCCATGACCAAGTCGTTCCCAGCTAGCCCTTTGACTCTGAGTCGTTCAAACCTATTTTTCCACTGGCTGCATTTCGTACTCCTACCCACATTTAGTCAAACCCAAATTTTATGCTGGCTGCATGCCGCTTCTCAAATATTATCAAACCTAAAGTAGCGTCAGTAGTAGTCGGTTGAGATACTCAGCCACTCGCCTGTTCAGCTTAGTTAACGATTGTGGAAAATGGTTTCATGTTTTAATTTTCCTCATAGGATTTTCCACTCCAGGGCAGCCTACCATTGGCCATCAGAAGTACCATGATGGAGGACATCGTATCTCCGAGGACTAGGAAGGAAGTGGGTTTTTACACGTCGTATGCTTACCTTTTCGGAAGCATTTCAAAAGTTCCTAACCAGGCATTGTCTCCCTAGAATAATCAAGTCCGAGGACCATATTGGTTTTCTTGAATGATCTATGTTTAGTTTGCTTCCACAACATGCAACTTTATAATTTTGTCTATGTTTATCATTAGCATGCTAAAATTTTCTTACTCTATGTTACACTCTCATAATGTGTTACAGTTTTTATAATCATTCACATTTGGTTGCTGACAGGGATAAGCCACGATGCCAAAAGGTGGTAGAAAGAAAGCTAAAGTGATGGAACCAGAACCAATGCAACTAAGGATTGAAACTATTTTCCAAGACACTAAGTGTACCACCAACATTCCTCCCAAGGTCCGTTGGGGAGATGTTTACTGGATGATTAGGGATCAAGATATCCCAGACGTGTTATTGGAGGAAGAAAAAATCTACCTCAACATCAGAACTTCCGGCATAGCCAGGGCTTCTACTCGCCCTGAATTGTTCCCGTGCTCTGAAGTAATTGGATGGATACTGGAACATGCCAACCCACAAACAAGAGTGTTGCTTGACAACAAGGGAGAGCCTTTTGCTTCATTCCATCCAGGTTATATTGCAACATCCTACAAATTCTCACGTCCCCAGCAAGCTCTAAACAATGAATGGTTGGGAAAGATGAATAATATCGAGATGGATAAAAGGCTATTGGTCATAGGCAAACAGCTGAGGAAGAGAGATAATGATGAATATGATGTTCAGAGCCTAAGAACTCCTTTTAGATTAATTGCCCTGATGTTATGTAGAATTTTCAGCATGCTCGATGGCACTGTATATAGGATACAGTGGGCTCCCATCATCGATTTCATAGCATTCAAAGGAACTGTGTTTGATTGGGCAACTATTCTCTTGGATAGTTTGGCATTCACAGTGGCCGCAGCTAGAGAAGGTTTGGCCTTAAAAAAGTCAGAATTTTACATGTCTTCATATCTTATTGACTGCATTTTGGCCAAGCTCTCTTTTCCTAGGCTAGGATGCATGTGGGATCAGGCAAACACCCCGGTCTACACTGCCTATAAAATAATGTGGGCTCAAAATTACAGAGAAAACTACAAGCTCATCTGCGAAGAGTTCATCATGCCTCTGTATGAGCAGATGTTCAAGGAAGAGCCCAATTGTCTATCAGAAAATGCCATGGAGGTCCTGGAAAACTATGGTGATTTTTAATTCTTAGAACAGGGCACCTACATCAGGATGTTTGGAGGTACCAAAGCACCATACATTTTGCCAAAATACGCTACTGATTATGTAGTCCTCAAGGAAGCAGTCAGGCAAGTTTTCCTTGATGGAATAGGAGGAGTGCTTAACAAGCAACATAAGGCTTCCTTCCTTCCTTTGCCTTTTTGCATAAGAGCCTATAAATTCTCAGGGGTTGCAACAGCCGAGGAGTACATTCAAGAGTTGAAAGCTTTTCACTTCGGTGAGGTGATATTCCATAGAAATGACAGGCGGGGCAAGGTTGTTGAGCATTGCAAGGAGGTATATGCTCATTACTATGATGTAGAGGAAGAAGTGTTTAGAGGCATCAGCAACGTGACTGAGTTGCAGATTTGTCATCACGGCAGTGGAGCTAGCTCTAGTTCTGCCTCATCCCGAGAAGCCAGTCTGCAGAAAGAAAGGGAAGCAGCTGAGGCCCTGGCCCATAGAACAAAGATTGAGAGAAGAAGAAAGACTACAACAGGAACCTGAAGAAGCAAGGTTGCAGAGAGAAGCTGAAGAAGCAAGGTTGCAGAGAGAAGTTGAAGAGGCAAGGCAGCAAAAGGAAGCAGAAGAACGAGAGCAAAGGGAGGAAAGTGAAAATAAGCAGCAAGATGAAGAAGAAGAAGGAAGGCGTAAAACTGAAGAGGGACAAAAGGTGGAGGAAGAGCTTAAGACCAATGAATATGCCCAGGCAGGTGGATTTGGCACCGAAGATATGGAAATAGACACATCTCAGGCAGGTGTCTCCGGCACCCAAAATGTGGAAACAGACACATCTTAGGCAAGTGTCTCCGGCACCCAAAATGTGGAAATAGACACATCTCAAGTAGTGAAGACCCCACCCATGGAGATAGAAGTACATGTAAGAGATCTCCCGATCATCCCTTACACCCCATCAGAAGATCATACTGTGTCCCGATGGGGTGAATTTGTGTATTATAAGAAGAGGAAGGCGGTGGTCTTGAAGTCAGAAGAGAGGATAAAGAGACTCTTCCAAGAAGATATTGTCACCCAGCGGGAGACCACATTGATGCAGAATACAAATAAGGCTCCCATAGCCATGGAATCCGCCGCTGTGTCAGCAGCAAAATAAACAAAGGACAATGTGGTCTATATGGTTAGAGAATTTGAGTCCACAAAGAGGAGAGCTCGCATGTTGCAACATACTGTGGCTAATGAGTAGGCTTATAGGGATATTGTAGTGAATAAATATAATCGCCTGTCTGTTGATCACAAGGAGTTGTCATATAAGTATCGCCATTTAGAAGAAGAAAAGGAGCACCTGGAAATCCAGATGATGGTTCTAGAAGCGGAAAAGAACGATTTTGAAGCTAGAGTTTTTCATCTGGAAGCAGATAAGCAAGCAATGGTTGAACAATTAGAGCAGCAGAAAGTAGAGCGATAGATATGTCTCCCTTTCATGAGCTGTCCTGTGATATTTTGAGACAAATGCATGCCACATAGGAGCTGATTACTGAGGAAGTGTGCAGGCTCAAAGCCATGATGGTTAGATTGAAAGAAGTCAATGCAGAGGCCAATAGGCTTAAGGGCAAATACACTCGGGTTAAAACAAACATCCCGAGCCAGATGGAATGGAGAGAAGGGAAGGTTGATTTCCCTAAGCATCTCCCATTCAAGTCGGTAGATGATTTTAAAGAAGATGTGGCCCTTATGGAATTTTGTAGGAACTGTGGCCTCAAGCTGATGGCTAAGATCTAGGGAACAATTGAGAAAAGTAACATCCTGTATCAAAAAATCCATGAAGTGCATGATAAATGCAAGCTGATGTTTCCTTAGTCCCTCGATGAGTTTCCAAACAAAGAGCAACGTTTATCATACTTGAAGGAATAGCCAGGCATTCAAATAGAATATGTAAGGAAGATTGATGTCCTGGTCACTGATGATCTCCATCACTATATTGGGCTGTCATCAATATATAGTCATTTGCTTAAAGAAATCCACCAAGCAACAATTGCAAAAATTCATGGTATTGAAGCAGAGCTTGGTAAGCATGTGACTTCCTAGAAGATCTTGCTCCCTTCACCAGCAAATGTGGTTGTCAGAGACATTGGTATCTGGTTCAGTTACATTGTAGAAGAGGAAAAGAAAGCAGTAACAGCAGTAGCAGCCAGTACAAGCACTTCACTCCCAGCAGAAGCGCCTCCTCAAGGATGAACACGCTAGTCATAATGCGTTGTTCTTATTTTCATATGTTTTCCCTATGTTTAGAGCGTAGGGTCACTAGACAGCTGTCCTTTTCTTTTTTGAGAAAATTTCTGTTATAAGAAAAGGGCCACGATTTGTTATTTCTGGGAAAGGTCTTGAAAGGACAAGTGTAAGAGCCAGGTGGTAGCCCAAGAGGCATTTTGTAAAGATATAAATAGAGGCTTAGGGAATAGTTTAAAGGACTTTTTGGAGGGAAAAGGATTTTCTTAACTTGTACGAGCTATCTTGCACTTGCTCCAAGAAAATGAATTTTTCCTAATAAGAGCCTGGAGAGGACGTCTTTTGCATGGAAATGGATGTTGGATGCATGCTGGATTATTCTTGTGACTTTCATATTCTACAGTGAGATCTTTCTTTGCTGTCTTGAATTATTTCTATGTATTGAATGATCTTACTATTTCCTGTGCAAATGATTTTTTCTCCTACATGAGTAATGGAATGCATTATATGTAAATTCAAAGCTATCTTTTAATATCTTTTTCCTTTTGCTGTAGTTGTATCTTCATGGTTTAATGGATAGCTGTTGATCTGTAGATGCTTCTTTTAGCACATTACTCATATTTGCAGCTTTTGCTCCTTGCAAGGATAGATTAGATTTATTTCAGTCTTAGATACAGATTTGTTGTAAGCTTTGCATTTAGATTAAAGTAGTTTAGGAACTTGCATATCATTTTAACAATAAAATAAAAGAACGGTGGATCGGGCCATAACCGATGTAAAAGAAAGAAAATCTGAAGGTTTCCGGAACCGCTAACCAGATGGATTCCCCATACCAAACGGTGGACAATCTAATTGGGATAGTCTACCGGGGAGAATCCCTTTCTGATTGATGCTGCGATCTTCGGGGCATCAACAGTACCTCTGACCAATCTCTTTCAAAACTCGAAGCCTGTGCGTTTTGGAACCTCTGCATGACCAAGTACGGCTGAAAGTATCAACTCTGGATACCTTTCTTTTCGGGTTGCTCATGATCCCTGGGTTGAAGACCCGGTTCTACCTTGTAACTCTAGGAGAAAGTCTCTCTTGTCCTCGGAAAGGGTCTGGGAAAAGCTGTTCTCCTCAAAAATCAGACTCCGATCTTGCAAAACTTGCACGATTCTCTACCTGCCTAGTTTGGTCTCCCTCGGGCGCCTCGATTGTTCGGTCTGTCGACCAGAGATATTGGCCCAACCCAAAAAATTCCTTGAAGAGTCTATGATCCTCCTTGGTCTAGGAGATGGATTCCGTATACGGATCTTGCAGGTTACTTTGGTCATCTCCAAGATCTCCAGCTATCTGGTCTATTTGCTGTGAATACATGCCGGATCCTACACCTTCCTTCCCACACTCTTCCTCCTCCTCCGTCTAGGAGGAACATTTTGCCTGTTGGGGCTCTTTTGGGACCTCAAAAAAACTTATGACGTCTTCTAAACGGTCTCTTTCATAGACATCATTTTTGGGTGGATCAAGAATCCCATGGGGACCTTCAGAAACATAAACCTCAGCAAGTTGGTTGTAGTCTACCCAGAACAGATCGGATTCTCCCTCCTCCGGCGTTTTGCTGAGCAGGTCATTTTTCTGCCTCTCGTGGGCAGGATTGGGATGCAGGATGGCCCTCTTTGGCTCATGTATCCTTTCAAACCTCGTTTCTTCTTCAACCCTCCCATCATCACTTGGTCTCGATAGCTTCCCTGACATTATGAGGTTCTCCTCAACTTCTACTGCATCCCTGAGCATAAGCTACAGATTGGGCGACTTCCTCTCTAGAAGATGAAAAGACAAATCCAGAGGAAAAACAGACGCATAGTATAATTTTGCAGTGTTGTCTCGGGGCTGAATCTCGTTGGGCATGTCATAGTAGAAGTTCGCAAACCTCCTATTAAAATGCAACATAGCTTCATCCTCTCGCCTCCCTAAGGAGTAAAAATCTGAAAGGACCAGGTCCCACGACCTTCTTTTCCCCAAAACCCTAGAAAAGTGTTAGGAACCAATGTAAACCCTTCTCTTTACTATGTTAGTATATTGTTGTTGGACGCATATGCTTTGTAAGTCGTCCCGTAGTATTTGTTGATCCGTAGTTATATTAGCCCATAGTATTGACCCATAGTATTGGACGCGTATGCTTTGTAAGTCGTCCCGTAGTATTATATGTCCCATGGTTTTGACTCATGGTATTGGGCATAGACTTAGTATATAAGTGTGTGTTGAGGTCATTGAAGGCACCGTGAAGTTAATTGTATTGAGCTTGCTCAAAGGAGGTTGCCCCCTCGAAGTGGCCCGTGATCAATATAAAAGCGATTCTGTTCTATTATTTTTGATATCTCGTGTATTTGCATTAATTAATTATTGCAGGTACATCACATCTGGTATCAGAGCCTCCACCCAGGTTCAAGTCACAGAGCGGGT
Source organism: Larix kaempferi (assembly GCA_027924585.1). Taxonomy (NCBI): domain Eukaryota; kingdom Viridiplantae; phylum Streptophyta; class Pinopsida; order Pinales; family Pinaceae; genus Larix; species Larix kaempferi. Next base: position 663,734 of record BSBM01000914.1, on the reverse strand, counting down.
GGCAACGTCGGCATTGCAGTGTTCGCCCGAGGCTCGTACGGCTCAAAGGGGACACCACCGTACGGGCGCACATCCAGCCCAGAGTCTGGACTGCGGAGCGTGGTGGGATGTTAAGATCCTAGTGGGCGGCCTTCACTAACATCTCGAGGTTTTGGTGTAATGGTTCGTACCATCTGGTATCAGAGCACTTTCCTTGGCACAAGTGGGAAATTTTTATTTTTTTTTGGGCGGCAACTTTCAGATCAATTTCTGAAACTTTCTGCACAAAATTAGAAGAAACCGATTGCATATCTGAATTGATCTTTCAAAAATACACAGTTTCAAAAAAAAACTCATCTCATTTGGAGTTCTAAAAGTGGAGATATCACGGATTTAAAATCAGCAATTTTTCAGAATTTCCGTGACGGTTGCGGAAATTGCGGTGAGAAAATCTTTTGACTGAGTGCCCAGATTTCTATTCCGCTTTCATGGGTAGAAGCAGAGTGGTTGTTCCAGTTCCAGAAACATGCTATAATAGCGATTCTGAGCAATATAGATCCAGTTTTTGAACATTGGGTGGAATTTCTACCCAAATTTTTTCTGGTGCAGGTTCGGATCTGGGAATAATCCCTATCCGCTTAACTGTGGGAAGTACTTGGGCATAAGCCCTAAAACTCATTGTGAGGAGTACCACAGGAACCCCAAAGTAGCTGGCCATTGAGAGGACTTGCCAAGCGAAAAGGGCAACGACCCCTACCTGATTGACTAGTTCCTACCCGTGAGGTAAACCAAGAGCTGTCGTTTGTGGCCAAGCGGTTATCAGTTTTACCTGAGCCATGGAGTGAGGGGTACTGCCCCAATACGCAAGCCGTCAGACAGCATTGGTGGCCGAGTGAAACACCTGAACTGTTAGGAAGCCGTTCATACTTGGGGTCCATATCTATTTAACTGTTGCCGATCACTTTCGCTCCAGCTCCAGCCGTTCAGATCTATTCTGACAATTGTTCCAGATCCAGCCGCTGTTTTAGATCCAGCCGTTTTTTATCCCTTCTACGTCACTACAGATCCGTCTGTTGCGGATCCCTTCCGCACCGCTGTTGCCGATCCATTTTTGAACAAAAAAAAAAAAAACTGGTTATGGTTGTAACTCGTGCAGGAGTACACACCATGGAGGAAGCACTTGCAGCCATCCAAACCAAACTTCAAGATCTGGATGAAAAATTTCTCAGCCTCCATCTTCAGCATTCAGCCATGAACAATACCAGACAGCCAGAATCTTTTGCAGCCACCGGGTTCTCTTCTTCCAGCAGTTTTCGTAGGCCGAAGCTTGATTTTCCTCGCTTCAATGGTACGGATCCGACTGGATGGATATACCAAGCAGAACAATATTTCAGTCTTCATAATACTTTTGATGTTCAAAAAGTTCCACTTGCATCCTTTCATTTGGAACAGGAAGCCCTTCAATGGTACCATTGGTACATCAAAGCTCATCCTGAGCCACATTGTACAGATTTTTGCCAACTCCTTTTGTCACGATTTGGTCCTAGTTCTTTTGACGACTTCACAGGAGCACTCACTAAACTTCACCAAACTGGCACAGTGAGAGAGTATCAGACGGAATTTGAGAAACTAGCCAATCACACAGAAGGATTGTCTGATGAATTCTACAAGAGTTGTTTTATCAGTGGTCTCAAGGATGAAATCTGCTCAGAGGTCAAAATGTTTTGTCCCCACACAATGATGGAAGTCCTAGGGTTGGCTAAGCTGGCTGAGGACAAGATCGTAGCTCAACAATGCTCCAAACCCACCCTTGTTCCCTTAAGAAATATGGGTTCCCAACGACCTCCCATCACGCCTTCTCCTCAACCAACTCCTATCAAGCATTTGTCTGAAATAGAAATGCAGGCACGCCAAGAAAAAGGGCTTTGCTATAATTGTGATGAGAAATTCACTCAGGGACATCGATGTGTTCAACAAAAGCTCTATCTCTTGGATGTGGATTCTCCGCCTGCCTTAGAACTTGGTGAAGGAGCTACAAATACAGTAGATGATCAGGTCGACATTCAACACCCACCTGTTGACACCCCATCTCAGGACGACCCACCCAAGATCTCTCTCCATGCTGTACTCGGTGCCACCACCCCACACACAATGCGGGTCAGGGGATACTTCAAGATGCTCCCTCTCACCATACTCATTGATTCTGGTAGCACTCATAACTTCATTGACCCTCGGATTGCCAAACAGGCTGATTGTTTTGTCCATCCTTGCTCCAACTTTGAAGTCATGGTTGCCAATGGGAGCACCTTACCTTGTAAGGGGAAGTGTCACAATGTGCGTATCTCTATGGAAGATTATAACCTACGCTCCGACATGTTTGCCTTGTCCTTAGGCGGATGTGATGTGGTTTTGGGCATTCAATGGTTATGCACACTTGGCCCCATCTTATGGGATTTTGCTGAACTTTGGATGCAGTTTAAAGTCAATGGGGCACAACACAAATTTATGGGCTTACAACCAAGTTCTCTTTGCATCATCAGTTCACATCGCCTGGAAAAAATCCTTAAGAAGAATTCACATGGTGTCATCGCTCAGCTCAATTCCATTCAGATGCACCCATCAACAGTCTCCACTACTTCCTTGGATAGATATGCAGGTATCTTTGCTGAACCAATGCGCTTGCTACCTTCACGAGACCTTTCCGGTAAGAATTTAGCCACATCTACCTCTCAGCAGGAAATGATGGCTATGTTGCATGCAGTACAGAAGTGGCAGCCATACCTATTAGGGAATTATTTCTGCATCAAGACTGATCTCCTGAGTCTGGAAAATTTTCTGGAACAATGGGTCTCCTCCCCAACACACCTGAAATGGGTTATCCCTATGTGATCACTTACAAGAAGGGTAAGGACAATATGGTGGAAGATGCTCCTTCTTGCACAATTGATGACCCAGTTTCGCTTACAACTCTTTCTCTGCTTGTTCCAAATTGGGTGCAATATGTTCAACAAGGCTCTCTCTTCTATGAACTCCATGCTTCTTCATCAACAGGGCACTCTGGGTTCTGCAACATGTATGACCAAGAACAATGTAACTTCTTTTGGCAGGGACTAAAAATGACAATTCAACAGATGGTGGCTGACGATGATACTTTCCAAGTCAACAAGGGTGAAACGACACTCCTTTCGGGATTGCTCAAACCCTTGCCCATCCCTAAACATCTTTGGCCAACTATTTCTATGGATTTCCTAGCAGCGCTCTGGTGGTACAATACCACATCTCACAGGACACCATATGAAGCGGTCTATGGAAAAACACCGCCAGTTCTTCTTCCATACACCCTTAGCAGCTCCCCAGTTCGGGCAATTGACTCGGTTCTTCGAAACCGCGATCAGATTCTTCTCATTCTGCAGGACAATCTTCACATGGCCAGAATTCGCCTGAAGCAACAAGCCGATCAGCACCGTTCTGAGCGCATTTTCCACGCAGCTGACAGGGTTCTTCTTCATCTACAACCTTCCAAGCAATCCTCCTTGACACTCCAAAGGCGTCAGTGGCCTGAAATGCAACCCGAGGATGCTACCAGGGAACCACTCCTTCAGCTTCTGCAGCAATTTCTCCAACCAAAGCTTTGAGGACAAAGCTTTTTCTAAGGGAGAGGGGATGTTAGGAACCAATGTAAACCCTTCTCTTTACTATGTTAGTATATTGTTGTTGGACGCATATGCTTTGTAAGTCGTCCCGTAGTATTTGTTGATCCGTAGTTATATTAGCCCATAGTATTGACCCATAGTATTGGACGCGTATGCTTTATAAGTCGTCCCGTAGTATTATATGTCCCATGGTTTTGACTCATGGTATTGGGCATAGACTTAGTATATAAGTGTGTGTTGAGGTCATTGAAGGCACCGTGAAGTTAATTGTATTGAGCTTGCTCAAAGGAGGTTGCCCCCTCGAAGTGGCCCGTGATCAATATAAAAGCGATTCTGTTCTATTATTTTTGATATCTCGTGTATTTGCATTAATTAATTATTGTAGGTACATCACAAAAAGCCTCAGGAAACATCTCCCATGTATCAATAGATTCAGGTTGCAGATGCCTAAACCATCTTTTCACATTTCCTTGGAGGGATTTTGAAAAATCTGTCATGCAGACGTCATCGTGTTCTATTTCAAAGAGATCCAGAAAATGTTCGAAGCCTTCAACATGTTTTTCTGCAGTAATCCTCTCACATTCTCTGTCGAAGACAAAAAGATGTTTATGGTACCCCGGAGGGAAATTATGAAGGGCAGGGGGCAACTTCAAGGGGCTGCATCTTGGTTGAGCTCTAGAAGGCAAAAGAATAGGGGTAGGCGGGATACCTTCGACATTTTTCTCGGAGGTCTCATAGAGTCGGTCATGATTTATACGGGGCTCAAAGGGAAGGATGGGATCGACCATAGGGGGGGGAAATGGGTGTATACTTTCGAATTCGAGTGAAGGATATGCAAAGGAAACTCTCTCTTGATCTAGAGCTCGTCGACGGGACAACAATTTTTTGGCATATATATATAAGGGAAGAAGAATATCGACACAGAAGAATAGAGGTTCTTTAAAGAGATCAATACTTTGATACCTGGAATTTAATTCTTCCATGTTGGAGGTGGCTGGGATCGTTCTCTAGTGGAGTCTGTAGATCAAACATTAAATAAATGAGTGGAGTCGCTAGGTGGATGATATGCAACTCATCTAGCATCTGATCGTTGTCCACCATCAACAATCAGTTCTGAACCTTGTCGTTCTACCGGGATGATAAAAGAAACCTTCCCCGGCAATGGCGCCAATTTGTTATCACCCAAATCGTACCCCCTGAGCTGCGGGAGGGGGCAAGTCGGGGTAACCACTAACCAACTTTGGAATAATGGTACTGGCCCATCATAGTCTAAGAGGGCTCTCTCAACAATTGGATGAAAGACTGGAAATATTCAAAGGAGTCAACAATGAACACACAGACCAACCTCTTTGGCTTGAAAGATATTCAATTAAACAAATGACAAAAGGCCAGATTTCTGAAGAGACAAAAGGTGTGGAAATTATGGGAAGGATAATCACAAGGAGAAACGAAATTGGGCGATGGAGTCAAGGTATTACACATAAATCAGATAACAATGGCATGGTGTGAACTACTCTTATAGAGGCAAGGTAGCCACTCGCTTGCCGTCGTAAAGATATTTCTTGGTGGTAAAAGAGGAAGATAAGAACAGTCCATTGATATGAGCATCCAGCAAAGTTGAATTCCATATCAAATTTAGTAGAAATATTTTGTGAATATCTGAGATAATAGCCGGAGCAAGTTTCCAAGAATTCAAAACTACTATACACTGATCTCAGACATGAAATGAAAAACATATTGTAAAAGCGTAACAGGAAACACATACACATAGGGAAAAGGAGAAAACTGACTACAAGTTAGAACGTCACAAAAATCTCTGCAAGACAGTCTACCACAGGCACTGCACATTAGATTAACGTGAAAGTTCAATAACTAGGCTCGCCCCTTAGGCCTTAGCCGAGTGATTTTCCAACCCTTAATTATTCTATTACAAATATTTTTATAGGTTCTTGGCCTTGAATCAGTTCTTTGAAAACAAACAAAAATATGCCGCCACCTAGACAGTCCAAATTCAGAATATTGCATACGTTTCAAGCACGAAATATTATGAATAGGGTGCCACCTTACTGTGGAGTCTTCAAACTGCCATGCAGATCAAAGAAATCCTCCACCTTCAGAGAACTGTCAGCCTCTACTTCCCCTGTAGGAGGAGGAGGTGTCACCTCCTCAGTAGGAAGTATGAGATCATGAACGATCTCCATGCCTCACTGGATGCCTCTTTCCCCGGAAATCTCCCCTTCTTTCTGACCTCATATCCTCTTGGACACTTTCCATTTTTCCTCTTCCTCCTCGTTATTGCCGGAATTGGATTCTCATGGTCGAACGCTATAGGAGATGAAGGAGCATGCTTTTCCTCCACCTCGGACCACGCTTGCTTTGGCATGAAAACCACCTCAGATTCCTGTTCTTTCTCCATGATCCAATCCCAACTGAAAGATGCCCCAAGCCACTAGGTGTACCATCCTTTCTATGTGCTGAGCAGGTGAAAGAGCCATATCCATAACTACGGTGATGAGGACAACAGCTATGTGTGGCCATGATCACCACGATAACTTGATCGGACTACCCAATTAAGTGGAAATGATGCCCCAATTCTGAGCTGACCTGAAACACGCTTGGCAAAACCTGCCAGATAGAAGGCAGTGGAGATGACCACACTGAGGTGGCCTCCCTTGCGTTGTCAATAATTTCGACAACAGAAAAGATCCCCTCAAGCCGCCTTTCTCCCTGACTTTGTTCACGTCACAACCCCTCACTTCACTTCTCCTCCATGTACCGAAAGACATGGGTCACATCATTCGCATGGCCATTTGGGCTATCCAACTGTCCGCATTAGTGACCTTCTTCTAGCTTGCGCCTCTATCATCTGTTGCTCCGGCCTTCTACATTTCCTAACATCTTTACCATAGAAGGAAAAATGGCATGGTAACTGCCCCAGCTGGTCGCCAAGCAGGAGAAACCGAAATCGATTCCCGGAAAGGTTCTCCTATTCGGCTACCTTTACTAACTTTCGAGCCCTTCTTTAGCATGTTTATCGCTCCTTAATCCTTCTTCCTTCACACCCGTATGGCTGGGAGCGATGTCTCCCCTGCTTACTTGTTTCATTATCCTCCCCCATCTGGGGCCGAGGCCTGAAGTCACTAGTACCGGAGGAACCTGTCTCCTATGGGAGGATACCTTTGGTCAGAAACCATTTCAAACTGGGGCTTGGTATCGACCCTTCTTCGACTTCGGGCATACCAACGCTTACTTTGAACAATCAGCAGCATAGGGGAGCTATCCCTATTGTCAAGGTCAAACCCAAAATGGTCGGTTAAGGAGGTCCACTGACTTATAGGAGGCTTTTGGATAAATAGGGCAACGACCGACCTCTCTGAGGAGACTTTCATCCTCAAATATCCAGGGCTTCGAGGGACAAACACTGAACAGGCCATTCTGGGTAGTGTCGAAGCAAGTGCAGGACCCATAGCACCTTCCTCTCCTCGCTACTTCTGTGGAACTTTCATACTTCGGCGGGATTTGGTGACATGGGACTGAACTCATGTACCAGGATAGAAAACCCCATTCCTCTGGAACAATTTCAGACCTTGAATCTTGTAGGAGACTAGGTCTTCGTTGGCCTTCCCAGCGACAGAACTCGCGGTCTTTTTCGGCCTACCTGTGGCTAGAAAACACCTAGAGCAGACAGGCCCCGGGGGAAATAAAAATGTTGCCTTTACTCGTCGACGGCTATATATATAAATCGCATGTGTTTATCCTTCGGGCTTATCTGTGAGCCACCTACCAATCTCAACCATTGATCCTTCACATGCAAAATCTCTATCGTCGGATCCAGGTCTCTCTTTAGCCACTGATTTGACCCTCTTTCTATTTCTGCCGTTGGACCGTTCCACGTGTCCGGGGAGCGGTATCGTGAACATCTTAACGTGGTTTTCAATATTGCTTTCCTTCCCCACGACTGCCTTTGGTGGTGACATCTGACAAAGGGGTTTCCCAGTCGCTACCACCCTCCTGCCTAATCGGCGCGCAACTTTCCAGCGAGAGGATCACTGTGGACCGTTTATCTTCCTGAGGCTGATCTATATCGTTTACCTTAGTCACATTGCAATTGCCATGGTGGGGCCCCTAACCTTGTTCATAGGTTTTACTCTTCTCCTCCGAGCCATCCATGTGGCCAGAGCTCTGCCTTTATGTTTTGGCGGTATCGCATGCTCATTGAAACAATACCTCTTACCGCCCATCCTCCTCGCGACGTGCTTCTCCTGCTGCCACCTGTCCGACGACATTCACCATTGCGACCAACCTTATGGCTATTTCCCATGCACTTTATGCCCGCGAATATCGACGAGGACCATTGATCCATCTTGGGTGCCCATCCGATGGTGGAAACTAGCGCGGTGGATGCTCCTTGTATTATTTCCTTCGGACTATAGACTTAGGCTCACCTTTGGTCCATTTGGCCATGCTTTAATGCATTTCTTCTCCATTTTTCCATTACCTTGCATATTTAACACCCTTTTTTCGTTCTCCTCGCATCATTTATCACCAGGTTAGGGAAACCAAGAGCAAAATTTGGTTTTTTCTCAATATCCCTTGGCTTTTCCTCCCATTTCTGTGCTGTGAAAAAACAAGTGCTAACAGGGAGTAAGCCCTGATGTACATTGAGTGTTGGGCATAATCCCTCGAGCACTCCAAGCTTGATAAATGAATACCGGATCTGAGGCCACTTAAATATTCTAGATGTGCCTCACAACCACATTCTAGCACTACTGTTGAGCAAGAGGCTTTGGAATTGCACTAGCGTAACACCCACGTGAGAGTGTTGAGTTAAAATATCTGACGAGCAGTCGGGGTTACTAGCTCTTAAGTGTTGAGTCAAGGAGACTCTGAACATCACTTATATTTTTCATCTCATTTATTCAAATTGGTTAAATGAATCTTCTTCTATCTATCATCAAGTACTGCGGGAACTACCATGTTAAACGAGGGAATCCAACATGCAAGAGAGAGAGACTACAGATGCCTATCTAAGCTTACCAAAATACCATCCAAAGAATTGGACCTTGTCCTTAATGTTAAAAATAGTATCATGTGAAGTTACATAATTAAATAAAAGATAATCACCATAACTTAAAGCATGAGTTGACTAAGAGTAGTCTTATATGAATAATATGCATAAAGGTTCCAAGGTTAAATATTTTTATTATTAAAAGCTTTATTAATAATGATGTTATTATTTTATAAAATATATTTATTGCATAGGGTTTATGCATAGTTGGCTGCCACATTATTAAATATGATTAATAATGTTATTAATATTAAGGTTAAATAATTATTATTATCATCATTATGATTATGAAAAGATTAATTTAAAATCACTTCTAGTTTAAACAAATGAAAAGTCCTAGTTCAAACAAGGACTAGATATTTGGCAATAATATCTTTTAAGAATATTAATTATTTATTTTAAAGAAATTGATTAATTATTCAAACAGCAAGAATTCAAGACTCCCCTACAGAAAGAGGGCGGATCCCAAGAATGGGCGATCATCTTCTTTTTCATTATCATTCTCTTATGGTAATCAGAGAGAATTTTCTACTCCAAGAACTGAAGCAGTCCCATACAAATTTCCAGATCTGAACTAGCAGTGAACCTAGGGCCTCTATCTCTTATTGCATGTTGGAACCAACTCGGGGGGATCCAGTTACAACCAAGAATGGTCTAAGGGTCATAGTTGGGAGGAACATGGTAGCCCCAAAGTTATCCAACTAAGGAATCATTCTAACAGGTTAGCTAAGCTCAAAAGATTCTACACTAATTATTGTTTGAGTGTGAAGGCTTCTACAGAAGAGGAGCAAGTCACCAGGAAACCAAGTATGAATTATTCAACTTCCATTTCAAGTTATAATAGAAGTTAGGCATGTAGCATAAATTTGATATTTCAGCACTGTTTTGTTTTTATCCCGATCTGTTTAAAATATTAGTTCACTTATAGAGCAAGGGCCTTTGGGCATGGGCTCTCGGGTTATTATAGAAGCAGAACCCTGTAACTAGAACTTGTTTAAACTCAGAAAATTGATTTAGAAACCAGTAGAATGTCTAGCAGGTCTATTCAAGCTAGCTTGTGCTAGACATCCAAGCACATCAAAAAGCTAGAATCCATTCTTATTAAATTAGACGACTGATTTTTTCTTACCAGCAATGCTATATATTCAAATATTGAAATCGTAAATTATGTTTTAAATCAATGTATAGCTAGGATGATAGTTTTGATTATACATTGATGTTTTCATGTTTATCTCTAACCCTCTCTCAGGTTTTTAAACCCCAACGTTTTCACAAATCTGGCTAAACTCCATTTTTTTTAAACTACTAACCCTTTGTAGGAAAACAAAATCGTTGCAACAGTAGACCAATTTTGGAGTTAGGGTTATCATCCTCTTCTTTTATTTTTCCTTTTCTTGAAAACCACCGAATAGAAATAGCAAATGCAACAAGCCAGCCATCAAAAGTCTTAGCAGCATTATACATCAAGAATCGCAGGGTCAAAACAACCGTAACTACTAATGTCTTCCCATTCAAACCAAAATGCAATGCATATCGCTTTATCAAATGACCGTATCGTTATATTTTCTTTCCACGATAGCTACCATTATTTTCTTTTCAAACATTTCGTTTCGCAGATAGTAAACATGAAATCGTAGGTGGAGTCCAATGTTCCATTATTTAGACTTCCAGGAAACCATAATGTAACCAGAAAAAATAACGCAGGACAGGACACCCACGATTGCTTCGTTGAGTCTAGTTTAACCAAGAACCATTTTACTTTTACAACTTACATTCAAACCCCGGCGAGTATCATTCTTCAACCAACAATCAAACTCTCATAGCAAACGAGACATTACACAACCAATTGCAAAATGAATACATTCTCAAGACCGGAAATACTAGACGCAGGTCAAGAAGTCAAAAGCACTACCCAACACTAATTTCATAGAGGAAGCTCCAGAACAAAGCTAAAACGAGTTTTACAATATAACAGTATAGATCCCATCGAATGGACAACGAATTTCCACCAAAGATTCAAATTGACAGAGCACCATTTAAAAACACAGTGACCATAATTTCTTCACTCATCCATTTGGGTCTCATAGAAAAGAAAACACAAAGGTCAATTTCTTAATACAAACATCAAAACAAGCTCCATAGATAAATACAGGGACCAATATTCTTTCAAAACCTATTTTTACATAGTACGAGTACCATTAAAACTACACAGGACCAAATTATTAAATCCTACTGTAAGTATGGAAACCCTTAGAAGTTTTGTTCTTCCAAGTATTAATTACAACAATATTCCAACACACCGCTCCAGCCAAAGGCGACCACATTTGAGACTCCAAAACCTTAGTGAGCCAAAGGCATCATGAAGCCTCCCCAAAACAATTTAAATAGATCTTTCTTCGACAACCGAGATAGGGAGGCGTGAAGGATTGAAAGAACCCTGGACTTACCAGTCCAATGCCCAAACGCAGTTAGTGATGGTCCCCATTTGGTCCAAACGCGGTGATTCGCACCATAACTCCATACCTGTCAATAGAGGCAAGCCAATACAAGTTAGAACCTGGACATTTAAATAGCATGGAAGTTAAAAACAAACTTAGAAAACACAGTGATTACATATTGAAGAAGTCACCTGGTAAGACTCTTTCATTTACATCGCCTCATAAGACCACCAATGATACCCTGGCCATGAGCGTAGCTTAGTCCAGGCATAGACATCACACACCCAGGTAAAGCTCCCTCTCAGACACAAGGAAAAACACACGAAATGACCAACATTATGCAAACCCTCGTTAAAACCCTTATTGCCCAACTAGCCATAGGCCACGTGATAGTCATGTGCGCCTTTAAGACTCCCACCAACCACGATAGGACTCAAATATGTTTGTAAACTCTATAGTATAGTCATGTAGTCTCAACACTTGGTTATTTATCACCAAATAAAGACCTTACCCCAACTATGTTGTGTTTAATGGATGTTTGAACTTGAAGGGAATTGCATGGCATAGTTGCTCAAGGAAAGGCCACCATGGTACACCTGTAAAGACATGATAAACAGTTATGCATTAGCAGAATCGCTAAGTAAGTCAACAGGTTTCAAACACTCACCCCTTACCTCTCGGCGACTTTGTTAGGGGTGCATGAATCAACCCCAAGTTTCCAAGGTATTTCAACTCCTCTCATCAGGTCCATCTTGCCTGAGGATGACATTTAAACAATTTACATTTTTGACATGCAATTGAACCGTAAAAGAGAAAAGGGACTTTTAGTATTACTCTCATGGTTAAATTTTCCATAAACATACTTACCACAATTACTTCTGCAGAGAAAACATGATTGACAAACCTACAGTGCTAGGAATTTCATAAACCCTTAATGTTGAAGTCAAAGTACTGATACTTTTCCCAGTGCTGAAGTTAATTTATAAATACATAGTCTATGTTAGGCAATCTAGCAAGTAGAAGATTTTTTTTTAAATTTTACTAATTTTTAAGGGACATTACAGAGCATGATGGTGTTTGTATGAGGGATTTTTCCCAATCTTCCGAAGGAGATGTTAAGGGTTTGTTTAAGCATTTGTAGCCCAATTCCATTGGCACATGGGAAGAGTTCTCTAATGCCTTTATGGAGTTTTGGGGTATGAGAAGATCATTGGACCAAGTTCTTTCAGAGTTTTATTCCATAGAAAAACAAGAAGGTGAAACCATGTCTAGTTTTAACAGGAGGTTTGCAAGCGTTTATTATAACATGCCAAAGGAAATCCTGGCCCTAGAAAATGTTGCTAAGTTTCCTTATGCATATGTCCTGCCTTCTAATTTGTCTTTTCTTCTGCTTGAAAGGAGGTCTTCCACATTACAGCATATGTTTATTGATTCAATGGAGGTTGAAGACAATCTCAGGATGTTTGGAAAAATTTTAGAGCAAGACATTGGTGAGGAAGTGGAAAAGAGAATAGAGTTGGTTGAGCAATATGAGCAAAAAGAGCTTGCCCTGCCTTTCAATTCTGTTTTTTGTGAGCAGAAAGATGATCACCCCAATGATGCTCAGGGAGAGAATACACTATTTTTTTTTGTATAGGTTGCAATCAGCAGATTGAGGATTCTGCTATGGAACGTTCTAAACAAGATTTCAGTCCCCCTATATATGATGAATATGAGGATGAGTACTAGGAGGATGTGCCTGAGCAACCAGCAGAGGACTTTTCCGTTTCTAGGACAGACTGTTAGTGAAGAAAATCTGATTGCAATTCCTAGTAAAAAGGATGAAAGTGGGGTGGATAATGAGTGGGCAGAAAATGACTGTCTTCCTTTATGTTATATTTCATTTGAATTACTGGAGCAGGGGAGTGAAATCCCTAACCAAAAGCCGAAAGTCGTAGTGATAGAAGGTGTCATAAACCTCTTAGGAATGGATGAAAGGAATGAGCAAGCACACACTCAGTCCTGTTATCTAGAAAGGACAGTCATAGAGATAAATCAGATGGTAGCCATGGATTCCATCATTGCAAGCCATGGAGATAGTAAGCCTGATGAAGGTACTCAACAAACCAGGGTTTATCCCTTAGCAGTAGATGGAGTGGATGGTGCTAGCAATAAATGGTTTTTTTCTTTTTCTCCTGAATGTAATGAAGACATTTGGCGTAATGATAAGATAATGAGTAGTCTGAAAGAGAACCAGGATGGCCAGTCTACGTTTTCTTCTGTCATTTGGGCCCAGAATATTCGTATCAAGAAAAAGTTCTTCTCCTTGATCCATTTGAAAAATAGGATGGAATGTCATTTTATGCACTATAGCATAATCAGGTTTTTAACCCAGTAATTCTAAATAGCCAAGGAAGTGAGGTTATTAGTGGCCCATGTGTTAAAACAACACCTCATGCTATAGAGCTGCATTCTCGGCAGAAGGAGGTATATGAATATGATTGTTTCAGTCTTATTGGTTTTCCTAGCAGATCGAGTATGCATAATTTTCAGGTTCTATTTGAAGTTTGTCATGAGCATTCCACTCATATACTTAATATGAATAACAAAGGAGATGAGCATACCGCTTACAGTTCTTTTGAAGGGAAATTTTCCAGGTTGCAAGTAAAATTACGTTTTGATAAGGTGTCAGGTAGGTTACAACTGACGCAACCTTGTCATGTCGAAGGAATAGCAGAGCGTTTTGGAGGGTATCATGCCTTTTATGACCAAGTAGATGGTTACATGGAAAAATTCTCTAGTGGGAATGATTGGTTATATTTCTGCCAAAAGGATTACATGTATCATCATTGCTTTGTGTAATTGTGTCCTTATTTTTTGACCTTATTTAAGCATGATGTGAAAGCTTTCCTATTGGATCAGTTGCTAGATTGGTTGCATTGGCATTTTCATATCACTTGATGTTGCAGCCATTTCAGTAGCATAGGGTATGGTAGTTTGTGCTAGTTGGGAGCCGCTTGATCATTATTTATGGCTCAAGGGATTAAATGACCAAAGCATAGGTCTAAAAATGGCATAAAGGGTTAAAAGGAAAAAATCCCACCTCAGTTAAATAATAGCGTGCATGGAAGGCAGAGATCAATGGCGAGGGAGATCCACGGCTGAGAAGCAATATCATTAGGAAAGTGGTTGTGGTTTAAGCAGGGGCGGCATGCGTAACCCATGGGCATGTTAGGGTTAGATCGACGGTCGACGGTGTAGATCCACGGCCAAGAAGCACTTCGTGAATTTGACAAGCGCGAAGAAAAGCCATTTTCATATCTGCAAATTTTTGGTAGAAAGGCACAGGTTTCAATGGCCCAGATCTGACGGAGGTCAAATCTATGGCGGAGAATAAGTTTGCAGAATGAAATAGCATGGATAAGTAGTAGCCCCAGATTTTGCGAAGTATGGTAGGGACCCCATCGTTCAACAGCCTGGATGCGAGTAGAGGTCGATATCGACGGTTGAAATATGTGTCTATTGTTGAATGATGGTCCATAGAACAAAGGCCACATCAGAGCCGTCATATGCCCTCCACTCAACACAAGAGTCTAGTCAAATCCGCATAACGCCACGCCGAGCTTAGTCATCATCGTGCGGCGTGTGAGGGGTCTTGTCGAGAAATCATGCCTAATCATTATCCTTATCACCAACCTGTTATAAACAGACTCCCAGTGTTTATTGTTCACGTCCAAATTCGAAAGGGTGACAGGCTCAAAGGCCCAAGTTTTTTTAGTTGCGATTTCAGTCATGGAGGAAAATTAAGAGGCTAAGGTGATTTTTAGTCCAGGCGGTAGGCATGGTCCGACATGGAGGATGACCATGTTCCTTCATCCCCTGTGAAATTTGACCATGTATATGAAAGTTCATCCAATGAGCCAGAAGAGCCCAGCAAGCGACAAGTGCCCATGAAAGTTCAGCGGAAGGAGAGAAAAGGTGTCTGGAAGGTGGAACAACCCACTCGCCAAACTACAGAAATTCTCAAAGATTTCATAATCCCCACTGAGGAAGTGACACCTCTTCCTTCGACAGAAGAAGCGCAGGTGGTTGATTCCCTCAAACTGGAGGATTTCTTCGACTAGCAAGGCCATGTAGTAGCTCCAGCATAAGATGGCATCCTATTCATGATTTTTTGTTTCATGTCATATCAATGTGTTTTGGATATATAATATTCCTATATTTTGAGGCCTCTTAGGGCCTTCCAACTGCTCAGAGGCCATTGTAGTCCACATCATGCAGTGACACCTGTAAATTCGGTCATGTTTGTCTATCAGCTTTCATTCTTTATTGTAATTAGCTTTCAAAGGTGGTGGACTGGGCCACATAGGTGTCAGCATACCCATAACTGTTTTCTGTTAGAAATTTTGAGCCTAAGGGCCTATAAATTCCCATGTAGTAGAGATAGCAAGGGGTTAGAAAATTTTGTTGGACCCGTGAGATTTTTCGGTTAAGCGTTCTGAGACATATTTTAATAAAATCTGGCAAGGGCGAGCAAGTTTTTCTATCATATATTATTGTGTTATTCGTCTTACAGTCTGTTTATCTCTTCTCTTACGTGAATGTTTCTCTCATTGTTTAATTCGCACTGTTATGCTTTTTCATGCTTCAATAAGTGTTGTATTGGAACATAATTCATAGATAGTATGCTCTATTGCTTTCATTTCAAGCATCCACTATCATTTTCTACTAAAGTCGATATCGAATTCATTGTCATCTGATCTATATTGATGGATTGTCCCTATCTTCTTCCCTAATCACAAACAAAAGCTCTTTGACTTTGAGCGGGTGGTTATCCTGCCTCTGTGTAGTTTCTCTTTGCAAAGATATGTCATATTTAATCGTATTTGTGTGTTTGTCTCCACTGCCTAATGGGTGTCCATTCTACTTTTAACTAAACAATAATTTCATCTTAGTTTCATTCACATATCTGGCCTTGTTAAACCAATTTGTGAGAGATCCCTCTCTGGAGAGTAAGAATCCAGCTTATTTCTCCTAAAGTTGTTATGTGTGTTACCCCAAGGAGACCTTTCCAAAACCTTAGGGTCAATTTGGGTGCTAACACAAGGAACAATGGCTGAACCGTCCAGTGAACTTGGAAATACTTGCCCCTTGCAATGCTCTCTCTCTGCTACTTATAAGATTTTATGAGGAGAGGCTTCTAAGGTTTAGGTTTAAATCACTCAATTTAGTTGTTAGACACACTAACTATTCTATTTTTATCTTTAATTAATAATTTAGTTTTTTTTTTTATTCTCACAATTTATTTATCTTTATTTATTAAAAATATGATTTTTACTCATCCTAGCATCTAGTTGATCTTAGTTATCAACTACTTGACCATTCTAAAGTCTTGCATGCTCAGTCCCTCTTTGAGTGGGAGTCCCAATCAGTTAAAAAGAATAAAGTAGATAATAATAATAATTTAGTTATTCAATGGGTTACTGATGCTCCGAAGCTCTCAGCTCAAGATCAATTAATCACCATGATTCTAAGTGCTCCAGAGCATTACGGCTCAAAACTCACTCAACTAATAGTGCTCTAGAGCTCACTTGTTCAAAACTATTAAATCAATGGTCCAAGTGCTCCACAGCTTATGCTCAACACCAGTTAAATCAATAGTCCTGGTGCTCCAGAACTTATTCTCAACACCAGTTAACTAGTACAAATAGTCCAGATGCTCCAGAGCTCACTTTCTCAACATATTTTAATAAGACAATATTTAAAAATAGTTTTAGGTGTTATTCATAGCTCACTTGCTCAACACCCAGATAAACAGTCTAGGTTCTCCAAAGTTCATTTTCTGAACACCTATGAAAATGAATTAGCTTTTTAGAAAATAAACATGAAATAAAAGTAATATTTTCTTGGTATATTACATCCCTCCCCGCTTAGAACAACACTGTCCTAGTGTTAGGGGATTTAACTAAAACATTGAAATAAAGAGGGGTAGGCCTCTTTCATTGCAGTTTCATTTTCCCATGTGGCCTCTTGAGGACAGAAATGATTCCATTGTGCTTTCAGCTAGACAATGGTTTGTTTTCTTTTCCATTATATGAAGGGATTCTGGCACAAATTCCCCTTCGAGTTCTACCTATAACATCGACCAATCAATCACATGTTTAGTATCATAAACATATTTCTTAAGTAATTATGCATGGAAAACATTGTGAATCTTTACATGCATAGGCAATGCTAGTTGACAAGCCACCGGGCCTTTCTTGGCTAATATTTCAAATGGCCCACAAAATATGGGAGCTAGTTTCCCGCATTTTCCCAAGCCTAGTGAGCTCCTTTTTTCTTTTACTTTCCAATAAACATGTTCTTTGATTTGATATTCTTTGTCCTTTCTCTTTCTGTCAGCATAAATTTTATGTCAGTCTTGTGCTTCTTTTAGATTTTGTTGTACCTTGGTAACCAACTATTCCAAATATTTTAATAGACCCGGCCCTAACATGAGCAGATCTACTAGGCTATCCCAAGTTACCAGTGTTTAGTATTTTCCGTCGTAGAATATTTTGAAAGGGCTCATCTTGGCTGAGGTCTGATAACCATTGTTGTACGCAAACTCTACAATATGTAAATATTCTTCCCATTGGGTAGGGTTATACATCACATACATTCTATGCATATCTTCTAGTATTTGATTCACATGCTCTTTTTTCCCATCCATTTGCAGATGATAAGAAGTACTAAAATTTAATTGTCTCCAATCCGGAAAATAATGATCTCCTAAAGTTACTTGTGAATTTTGTATCTCTATCTGATATGATGGATTTAGGTATTCCATGTAGTCAGAAAATCTATGTTAGGAAAATATCTATGTGAAGAGCGTTATAGGTATATTTTACCAGAATGAAGTGTGCGACTTTGGATAGTTTGTCTACTACAACAATGATTGAGTAATTATGCTTCTTTATTTTCTTTAGACTTGTAATGAAATCCATGTTAATAACTTCCCATTTCTATTCTGGAATGGGAAAGGGTTGAAGTATAAATTATGTTGGGTATTGATGTTCAGCTTTAACTAGCTGACATTCTTGGCATTTGGCAATAAATAGTGCTATGTCTGGTTTAATTTTGGCTAGAAGAAGTCCTTCTTTACATCTCATATAATTCTCTGATATCCCAGGTGTCCATAATAAGGCTTCTGATGGAATTCATTCAATATGTCAAATATGATGTCTACACTCTCAGGGACATAAAGTCTACCCTTAGACCAAAGTAGCCTTAATTCATCTATTTTATATTCTCTATGTTGGGTAAATAACCTATCTTCTCAGATTTTCTGGAGAATTTCGACGTAGAAACGATCGTTTTTACTTGTTGTCCTTATTTTTCCATGTAAGTCGGAACTTGTTTGGCTTACGGTTACCTCATATAGTAGATGGATACTGTGACTTAAGGCATCCACAATCTTATTCTCTTTTTCCTTGATGTGTTTTATTTCAAAATTATATTCGTTGAGGAAAGCTATCCACCTAGATTTCCTAGCATTTAGGTTTGGTTGATCAAAAAGATATTTCAATGTCATATTGTCAGTCTTTAGCATAAATTTCATCCCCATGAGATAGTGCCTCCACATTTTCAAGGCATGGATGGTGGCAGCTAGCTCAAGATCATGTGTTGGATATTTATTCTCATATTCCTTCAACTTACGTGATTCGTAACAGATAACAAAGTAATTTTTCATAAGGACTCTTCTGATTCCTTCCTTGCTTGCGTCTGTGAAAACAAAAAAAAATCCATTGGGATATACAATCCTTAGTATGGGTGCAGTAGTTAATAACTATTTTATTTTCTAAAACCTTCTTTGCATTTGGCTATCCATAGGAATTTGGTTTCCTTTTCCTGTAAGGATGTTATAGGGAATGTAATCCGAGAGAAGTTCTCAATGAACTTCCTATAGTAACTTGCTAATCCTAAGAATCATCTTATGTTTGTGACACAAGTGGGTGTAGGCCATTCTGCAATAGCCTTGATCTTTTCTAGATCTACAACAATACCTTTCTCTAAGAATATATGGCCTAAATATTGTATTTGGGGTTTATAGAAGTCACACATATTGAATTTAGCATATAGTTGATGTTCTCGTATGACTTGTAGCACAATATTGAGATGTTATTCATGTTATTCCTCACTTTTAGAATAGATTAGTATGTCGTCTATGAATACCAGTACAAATTTGTCCAGTTAATTACTGAAAATGTTGTTCATCATGCACATAAAATTTGTTGGTTCATTAATTAGCTCGAAGGGCATTACGAAAAACTCGTAGTGTCCATACCGGGTTCTAAAAGCAGTCTTGTTTATATCTTCGTCCTGGATCCTTACTTGATGGTATCCGGATCGTAAGTCAATTTTGGAGAATATTCTTGCTCCCCCGATTTGGTCAAATAGATCATCTATTCTTGGGAGTGGATACCTTTTATTTATAGTTAACTTGTTTAGTTGTCAGTAGTCAATGTACATCCACATCATAGCATCTTTCTTTTTCAAAAAAAGTATAGGTGCTCCCCATAGGGACACACTAGGTCAGATGTACCCTTTCTCAATCAGCTCTTGCAACTGTAGTTTTAGTTCTACTAACTTGAGGGTACTCATTCAGTAAGGGGATTTTGAAACTGGTACCGATCGAAGCACTAGATCTATGGAGAAGTCTAAGTCCCTTTTTGGTAGTAACCCTAGTAGCTCTTCTGGAAATACATCTCTATATTCTTGTAGGATGGGAAAGTCCTCAATTTTATGTTCCCTTTCGTTCTCCAAGTTGTGAATGTTGACTGCATAAAGTTTGCATCCCTTCCTTACACACTTTGTGACTTGTAAGGATGATATTTGTCTGATAGAGACCTTCTTAGGTATACCTTGTACCTTTCTCTAATTTCCTTGTTTATCCGTGCAAATCAAATTTTTGTTTAGAAAATCAATCATGACATGACGTTTTTCTAACCAATCCATGCCTATCAGTATGTTGTATGCACCTAAAGGTAAAATGTTTAAATCTTCCTTGGTTTGGAAACCGTTCATGTTAATCTTGAAACTATTAATAAGTTCTGAATTTTTTCTCTTCATTCTTGTGGCCAATTGTACCATCCATGGCTTACTTTGTTTCTATTTGTTTAATTTGCAATTTTCAAATACTTTAGGGGAAACATAACTACGACATGGCCCTAGATCAATTAAAATGTAAATAGGTGTGGTTGATATTTTACCTTCTATTTTGACCATGGTAGATTGATGGTCTGCTTATCTTCCTTCTAGCGAAGAACATATCCTGGGTGTGTTTTCCATAACTTCCACGGTTTCTTCCTCCTGTAAATTATTTAGAAATATAGTGTTTTTATTCTAGAAATCCTTGTAGTAATGGGATCCTTGACATCCCCAACATCTTCCTGGTATTGGGGCCATTCTAGTTCCTCTATCCATTGTTGGCATATTAACACTCTATGTTGGCATATTTGACTGCATCCTGAATTTGTTAAAACTCTGGTTAGCCAGAAAACTATTGTTTTGTTTTTGGTAAGGAGGTGGTCTAATCCTCATCTTTGGTTTTCTAAAGAGGATCTTATCTTCTCCTTCTTCTTTTTTATGTTCTCAGATCGGTGTTGGTTTTGTTCATAGCAGAGTCTAGCCTTATATAAGGCCACTTCCAACATCTTGGGCGCATCAAATTCAATTTTTGTGAAAATCCTCACAGCAGATCTAAGAGATGATGTATACCTCACAAGAGTAATTATGATTAAGCAGGAAAATAGAAGAAGAGTGAACAATACTGTATAATGAGAAACAGAATAATATGGTACAGTAGAACTCAGATAGAAGCAATAATACTTCACACACACTAGTTAATTAATCACAATATGGACAAATAAATAGTACAATGGTAGAGAGGATTCGAATGCCTAAGGTGGGAATTTGAATTAGCCTCTCGGAGTGATCATAAGATCAATAGAGCGTCATCGGAGCACAACTAGGTGTCCTCATGATCATCGGAGCACAAGTGGAAGTCTTCATCATCATCAGTGGAGTCATCAATGCTCAAGTAACTGTCAACCATCAGTCAAACTGAGTCTGGTAGGTGTAACTGAGTGTAACTAAGTGTAACTGACTGTAACTGACTATAACTGACTGTAACTGAGTGTAACTAAGTGTAATTGAGTGTAACTGAGTGTAATTGAGTATAAACTGAAGACAACTAGACTGGTAGGTGAAGAAGGGTGAGTTGCTTCCTAAAATCAAGGAAGAAGGGCACATTAAGCAACTGGAGGGCTAAAACTGAATGGTGAGAAGCTCCTAGGGGCTAGCTAACTAAGGGCTAGGTGCTGGACTGATGACTGGGATGCATGCAAACCCTAAAAGTGCATGCATGACTGAAAATGTAAATGATCAAAATACTGGTGCAACTAGGATGGAGTATAGGAATATCCTAACACCCCCCCTTAATCTATCCCGGGCCCTGGTAACTAAGACCAAAGGTCACCCAATACAATGAATAATAACAGTCAATAAACCAAGGAAGTGGGAAAATTTCATGGGAAACATACCCCCTCCTCAAAAACAAACTATAAGGCACACACAAAAATAAATGCTCCAAACTCAAGCAGGTGTGATGCTTGGTCATATGTTTGGAGGTATCTTCTTCTTGGGAAGAAGTGGACCATGCTCAAAAAACATGTGCTTGTACTTGCTCTTCAGATCGAATGTGATGAGAACAAATCCAAAAGTATGAGGATGATCCTTGAACCTGTGATTCGAATCAGCTGAGGTAGGATCAAAATCATGAATATGCAGATAGTCTTTTGTCTTCTCCTTCGAACCATCATGGGTGAGATTATGCCAAAAAGAACCATCAAATAATAATTGCTTGAAATCCAAATCAAATTTAAGACTTGAAGAATAGTTTCTTGACATCTCCTTTGAACCAGCAAGGTTGAGATCAAAACTATCATATGCATGAGAAATTATCCCAAGTAGTAATTGCTTAGAATCCAAATCAGATCCAAGACTTGAATCATGGTTTCTTGAGATCTCCTTTGAACCATGAGAGGTGAGATCAAAACCAGTAATTGCATGAGAAGTTATCCCAAGTGAATGGCAATGGCCATAATCTTCAATAACCTTCTGAAAGCATGAATTAATGATCATATAGAAGTATAAAAGAGATGATTGCTTGAGAGGAGCGAATGCATTACCTCCAATATCTGATTTTACCTCCGAAATAATCATGTGATCATGATGCAAACCAGCAGACTCTGGTGCAAGAGAGGATTTAGGACCTTCTGCAATATCTAGAGTGTGAGCTAGCACAGAAAGAGAAGAAATTTTGAGCATGAGTGGAGAATCTGCAAGTTCTTTGTCAACAACTTCAATATGAGATGATACTGGTTCATGATCTGAGAGACCATCAAGGGGAGCAAATGGATCACTTTGCTTGCTTTCAAATGGGTTTGGACCAATCCCTTCATTCTTTCTGCCAAATTTTTCATCCAAGTAAGCCCATAACTCTTTTGGAGTCCATAACTCTCTTGGAGTTTCAACACCATCACGGTATTCGAAATGAAATCTCAGGTATTCAGGCAAAGAAAGCATCATTGCTCCAAAGGCCATGCCACCTTTATTCAACCAGTCAATATTCTCTTCAAAGGATTCAAAATCTCTTTCAAAATAACAATCAAAGAGATCATGGCTCTTCAAATATGCTATCATTCTTGGTTTTCATTCATCATAGTTGAATGGAGAAAGAGGAGTAATTCCTGATGATACATAGAAGTTGTAGAGGACCTGCAAAAACAATATAGAATAACTGCAACTGCTACTGCTGCAAAAATGCAAAAAATGCTGCACTCAAAATCTTGGTAATAACCTACAAAAAACTCTCAAGAATGGAAATAAACAATACTCTCAACATGCTCTGATACCATGTGAAAATCCTCACAGCAGATCTAATAGATGATGTATACCTCACAAGAGTAATTATGATTAAGAAGGAAAATAGAAGAAGAGTGAACAATACAATATAATGAGCAATAGAATAATATGGACGGTAGAACTCAGATAGAAGCAATAATACTTCACACACACTAGTTAATTAATCACAATATGGACAAATAAATAGTACAATGGTAGAGAGGATTCGAATGCCTAAGGTGGCAATTCGAATTAGCCTCTCAGAGTGATCATAAGATCAATTGAGTGTCATCGGAGCACAACTAGGTGTCCTCATGATCATTGGAGTACAACTGGAAGTCTTCATCATCATCAGTGGAGTCATCAATGCTCAAGTAACTGTCAACCATCAGTCAAACTGAGTCTGGTAGGTGTAACTGAGTGTAATTGACTGTAACTAAGTGTAACTGAGTGTAACCGAGTGTAACTGAGTGTAACTGAGTGTAACTGAGTGTAACTAAGTGTAACTGAGTATAAACTGAAGACAACTGGACTGGTAGGTGAAGAGGGGCGAGTTGCTTCCTAAAATCAAGGAAGAAGGGTGCATTAAGCAAGTGGAGGGCTAAAACTGAATGGTGAGAAGCTCCTGGGGGCTGGCTAACTGAGGGCTAGGTGCCGGACTGATGAATGGGATGCATGCAAAATACATGCAAACCCTAGAATGCATGCAAACCCTAAAAGTGCATGCATGACTGAAAATGTAAATGATCAAAATACTGGTGGGACTAGGATGGAGTATAGGAATATCCTAACAATTTTATCTCTGAAGAAAGTAGGAAGGCACCCTAAGAACTGTTGTATTTTTACCTTCTCATCCCTTACGTATGGTACATAGTGTAAAAGTTACAGGAATCTATTGATCAAAGAAAACATGGTAAGGGAGTTCAGTTGTAGTTCGTGGAATTCGTTTATTTTCTTATCAAAAAATATTTTTGACATGTATTTCTCTTGAAACAATTTCCTAAAGGTTCTCCACCTGAGTCTTGTCCTTCTAAGTTTCTTAGTGTGTTGTAAATCCTACCACCATTGGGAAACTTTTCCATTCACATTGTAGATGGCCAAACGAGCCTTCATTCGGCTAGAATACTTATGTACCTGGAAGTATTTGTCCATTCCTAAAATCCATTCTTCAACTTTCTCTCCCAAATCTAAGTCTCCTTTGAAAGTTGGAGCCTTGATTTTCTTGAACTCTCCCTGCAAAGGGTATTCTCTCTTATGTTTCTTCTTATTAGGGTATGATACACAAGAGTCTAAAGAATCCCCATATTCGTGGCCCAGGGTATTCGATGATTAAGAGTGTTCCGAAAACTCCCCATGTTTCTTAAATTCTGGGCTAATGGCTCTCTCTCCATGGTGTTGTTTACCCATAGATCTATTTGATAAATTTGTTGTTCGTCTATGGTTTCTCTTTCCAGTTAAGGATTGTAGTAGTGCTTCGTTCACCTCATGTTTTTCTCGTCTCTCATTTAAGTTATCATCTTTGAAACTTTGAAACTCTACTTGCAGGCTTTGTACTGTTTTTAATAATTTAGAAGATTTGAATGTCCCGAGACTATCATTTAGTTCTACTATCAGTTCCTCTTCAGTAGGTGGTGAGTTCAAGGTCCTGTGCTGACTGTCTTCCTTTTTAGTATTCATGATGCTTGTCTGTTCTGAAATAAATATTCAATGTGAAGGAAAACAATATTTTTTAGTGTTACTCATATGCCATTTTGGAGCAGTTTAAGCAGTTTTAAGCTCATAGGCCTCGAGCATATGAATATGGGATCTGATACCACTTGTAATGTCCCAAAAAATACACCTTTAATTTTTTTTTATATAAGGTCCTAATTAGTCGTAAAACACATGATTCTATAAATTAACTTCAACACTGGTTAAATGTTGATATTCTTACTTATTTGCATCTAGATTGGTTGACTACTCAGTTATTCTCAATGTATTGTATTGGTCGGCTTCCTTTTGCTTGACTTCGAAAGGTCTATACTTGATTTCTTATGTGATGAATTGACATATTATCTAACTCACTATAAGGATAATTACCCTTCGTAACTGGATTTGGTTTTTGATCTTAATTTATAATGATAATGGAATCTCCTTTTTATGTCAGTGTTCAATGCTTGTCTTACATTACTCCTCATATGTTTGAAGGACTTTTTATTGTATCCATGGATGGATCTCGGATCCATTGTTTCCTGAGTTTACTTAGGTTATAATAAGCTAACGCCATTCTTGATTGTATCTGCAGGTGGATTGGTTGATCCACGTTGTGCTTTAAGGTTTAACGTATGCAATGTTCCAGGTTTAAGCTGTACCAAGTATACAAGAAAAATGGGAACAAGTTACCAAGGGAAGACTATAACAATGTCATTCCTAGTGAAACTTGGTGAAGGTTTCCTATGTTGATATGAAAATAAGCGCTTTCGTTGGTCTCATTTTAGTGCAAAAAGAATATAGTTCAAACTATAGTGGAGAGGTGGTTGGCATTCAATGCGATCCATGTGATGGTAAGTACATGGAATGTGTGAAGGTTTTCACATTGGTGTTTGCATTCAAGTCTAGATAGGGGGTAGGGTTTTACCCTTTCATTCATAGTTTTGGATGTATCGTTGGCTCTGTTTGCAACTTTGCTGTAGGAGAGGGAAGTAGAGGCTTCCTCTATGCGTTTGTATTGGAAAAGACTTGTATAGGACCAGAGCTACGCTCTTGGTCTTCTTGGGAGTAGGAGACTTCACGACATTGGCTTCGATCAGGTATGGGTCTTCCCTTTATGGATATTTTATGTGTAGAGATTTATGTATGGGTTTTTTTCTCTATAGTAGTTGATCTCTGGTTTGTCCCATGTGCAAGGTGAGATTCCACGACGTTTTAACACCTAAGGGTTGCTCCGTGAAGAGGCTGGTCGACTGCGAAAAGATTCGAGTAAGCTCATGGCCTCTTATGGCCTCGCTTCCCTCTACCGAGACACATTTGGAGATGTTGGTTCTGGTTTGTGGTTTAATGTTTAAAAGGATGGTTGGCTATGCTCCTAGAGAGACAAGGAATTCTTAGCAAGCCAAAAATATCCTTAGCATAGCGTTGCTCTGTTTGCATGTCTGTAATGGTTTTTCCCATTTTTTGGGTTTTCACTGTATACTTCAGACCGTAGTGATTTTATGCTCAGGGTTTATCTAAGGTTTTAATGGAAAATAATAATCCTTTCAGGAATTTTGCAAATGCTCTAGTTTTGGTATACTTTGTTTTTGAAAGCAAAATGCTTCATGGTTTTATGTCTGTAAATTAAATGGCCTTCTCTATGTTGTAAGGGGAGATACCTCTTAGTTTTGGTCTTTCTCTGTAATGCGTGTTTAATGTTTAGCATATTGTTATATTTTATGTTCCAGGCATCTATACTCTATTGTTGGGCATTTATGCTTTGTTATTGGGCATCTATACTTTGTTGTTGGGCATTTATACTCAGTTGTTGGGACCATTATAGATACTCTTAGGGGTTTTGTCGTTATTTTGGAAGTGTATAAGGATATGAAGACTCTGGAGGTTAATTTGTTTTGAGTGTCTGAGGAATTTTGATTCTTGCTCAATGCTTCAGAATGACCCTGTTTAATTTTGGAGTCATGCTCATTGCAAAAAACTGAATGAGTAGGTGAACTTGAGTCCACCGTGTTTCTAAGATTATGACTAAGGAGAGTGAACTAAGGAGAGTTTCACTCTCATTTAGTTTTGTGCAATGAGTAACAGAATATCGGAATTCTATTCGATAATAATGATATGTAATGTTTTAATGAAAAAGATGGTGTGAATGGTAACTTTTCTTAATTACTGTAGTTTGATGTTATTATATGGTTTTTGACGTTTGATGGAGTATTGGTTTAAAGTTTAAGATTTCTATTTTTAATATATATAATTTATAAATATATATTAATCCCCCTATTTAGAGTTTAGGGACTTGGTCCTGAAATCCGGTTTCTAGGATTCTCTCTCTCTATAGGAAAAAATAAGATTTTTCTCCTGAGCTATGATGGATAGATATGATATTAGATTTTAAACACTAGTTTGGAATTTAAAGGTAACCCATGCATCATGGCTTAATTAATTATCCCAATGATTCTAAAAATAATTATGAAAGCCTATAAATTAAAGCTGTATGACCAATATTTGAAATCACCATATTTACCAGAATTTAATTCTACAAAGTGGATGAAATCTATGGAAGAACCCAATCTAATTTTTACGAACAGATTTAACATATTTACATTACATCACAGTATATAGATTTTAGCCAAAATAATGCATGAACAAAATATAAAGAGACACGGTTTAGATCTATAAAAATATAATTTATGAATGAATAATAATAACATAAAGATACTTATCAGTCCTTTATTTGCTTCCCGACTAACTTGGAAACTACAATGTTCCACCCAATAGGAGACCTCAAACCATTCCTCGTTTGTTAAACAGGTCACCCACGAGCTGAACCGATCATGACAATAACTAGAAGGCCTAGGGTAAATTTGCTATCTTCTTTACTAACAATAGAGTAGTCACAAGTTCCGCTTACCAACCCTTTGTGTGGATCTTGTAAAATAATTTCCCCTAATATTCCCACAATTCTCTCTCTAGGACACACCAAATATCATACAATTTGGTAGTCTCAGCACTCAAAGAACCACGAATGAACCTTCTAGTGAACTTGGAAACACTTTCCCCTTGCAATGTTCTCTCTCGGCTACTTATAATATTTTATGAGGAGAGGCTTCTAGGATTTAGGTTTAATTCACTCAATTTAGTTGTTAGACACACTAAGTCTTCTTTCTTTATCTTTAATTAATAATTTAGACTATTTTTAACTCTCACAATTTATTTTATCTCTTTTTATTAAAAATAGGATTTTTACTCATCCTAACATCTAGTTGATCTTAGTTATCAACTACTCGACCATTCTAAACTCTTGCATGCTCAGTCCCTCTTTGAGTGTTAGTCTGAGTCAGTTAAAAAGAATAAATTAGATAAAATAATTTATTTATTCAATGGGTTACTCATGCTCCAGAGCTCTCAGCCAGTTAATCACCATGAGTCTAACTCCTCCATAGCATTATAGATCAACACTCACTCAACTAATAGTGCTCCAAACCTCACTTTCTCAACACTATTAAATCAATGGTCGAGGTGCTCCAGAGCTTATACTATGCTCAACATGAGTTAAATCAATAGTCCTAGTGCTCCAGAGCTTATGCTCAACACCACTGTACTAGTACAAATAGTCCAGATGCTCCAGAGCTCACTTGCTCAACATCTTTTAATAAGACAATATTTAAAAATAGTTTTAGGTGCTATTGAGAGCTCACTTGCTCAACACCCAAATAAATAGTCTAGGTGCTCTAGAGTTCATTTTCTCAACACCTTTCTAAATGAATTAGATTTTTAGAAAATAAACATGAAATAAAAGTAATATTTTCTTGGGATATTACAAGAAGTGGTATGAAGATTGATACCACCTTAACTCAACTTGTCTCTACTGTATTGAGAGTCTAATGGTCATTGAGGAATAATAGTGACACCTTGTTGCATCATTGTACACTTATGCTTTCCCCTTCATACTAGGAAAACCATTAAAATAATATAATAATTAGTGCATCCAAAATACATTTACATTTGTCACTTTTCATGCATCATATAATCAACACTGTTGCATCATATAAATCCATTCATGGCAATTAATTTCATGCATAACAAATTCATGTGATGTACAATGAAGGAGTAATAATATAAATTGTTTAAGTTTCAACTTCCAGGTGTATAACATCAAATCACCACATTTACGATCAAATGCCATCAAATAATAACATAGTCCAATTAACTGATTATAAAGGAAAATTGGACACTAACTACAACTTCTTTTCAGGAGGCCTTATCCTAAAGTTCTAAAAAAGTAGGGAAACTCTTTACACACTTCCAATGTATCCTCCCCTATAGTGGAGCTAGGGCTATAGCAATCCCATTGGATCTTTATTTGGTTAACCAATTGATGTAGAAGTGGTCGCGTTTGTCAGCCCAATATATGAATCAATTCATCCATCAAGACCCCCTCGTTTGGTATCTAATATCACTTAAATCTATAATATGAGAGTTATCTGAAATATAATTACGCAAAAGATATAGATGAAAAACATTATGCATATGACTCAATGATGATGACAATGCAAGATGATAGGAAACCGATCCCAATTTCTCCATTGCTTTAAAGGATCCCACAAACAAAGAAACAATTTGGCTCCCTTGCCAAATTTAATTTCCCTATTTTGCAGCCTAACATGGGAAAATACATTATCACCTTTGTCATAACTTATGTGATGGGATCCCCATGTACAACATATTTTTCTAAAAAACAATCCAAAAAATAACACATGAAATGAATTTCATCAGTAAAAAATTATATGATTTATTTGTATTTAAATTTTCCATTTCAATTAATTTAAAAATATTTCTCCCTATTTCATATTCATTTTACAAAAGATGTTATTCTTTATACTTACAAAAAATCTATTATCTATAAAAATAAATTTTATATCACTTCTTAAATTGTACACATCATTTGAACACTATTCATATGCTTACATATATCCCCAAGTATGTTTAATCATAAATGTGCACATCATTTGAACACTATACATATGCTTACATATATCCCCAAGTATGTTTAATCATAAATGTGCACATCATTTGAACACTATACATATGCTTACATATATCCCCAAGTATGTTTAACCATATAGGTGTCGAGTTCCTTAACACCCTTCATATATTAGTTTTGCTTTGTGGAAAGTTTGTAATTATTATTTTGTTTGTGAAAGTTAATGGTTAGTGCCGAATAAGGGTGTCACCTTATTTGATGCCCCTCATTTCAATATTTAGTGTAGAAAAAGGGCAACACCTTATTTTATGCTGGCCATTCAAATGTTTAGTTCTTAATAAGCGTAACACCTTATTTCATGCCCCTCATCTAAATCTATGATGATTGAATCCATGCCGTATCCGCATTGCACAGTGCAGCATGAAATCGTTATCTATGATGATTGAATCCATGGAATCCATGCCCTATCCGCATTGCACAGTGCAGCATGAAATCGTTAGATTCACATGGCCCTTGATTTTGAGTCTTAGTTTGCATAGGGATTTCGGTTTAATAGTTCAGAAAAAAACCTATCAACAAAAGGCCAGAACTAACCAAGCAGTCCAAACAAAAAATCTAAAAAAAATAGATCCCTGGGATGGCAAGATATACTACAAGCAGTACAGGAACATTATGAAAATATCTTCAACTGAAGAGATGACAGCTGATGCTAAAAGCAATAGTTTTGACTAGATTTAATTATTTCTCAAAATGGGTTTAGCCCAGGAAACCATAGTTTCAGTTTTGAATGCTTACATAACTTGCGCATCCCTTTTATTCTTGGTCATTGCAGGAAACGCTACTGTTATATTCTTAATAGCTTTAACGTTACTTCACATAACTAATGGTTCACGAATTATCTATAAGATGCTTGCACTTACCCAGGTAATTTTTGACATAAATTCTGGATTTCTTATACAAACTGTGCAACGGCCTAAATACAAGTTAATGTGTAATGTAAAGTCAAGAACAGGAAGTTACCTTTCCTTCCCGCTAGAAAACCAGAAATGGTGAGTTAATTTTTCTCTATTTTGAGGCCGTTACCATCATTTTTTTCCTGTCAGAAACTGTACGGTGTTTCCATGATATGTGAGCATTAACGAAATGGATTTTGTTGCATTATCCTGGCCTCCACAAAAAATCTATGCTGATGCTCAAGGACACTCTTGTTAGGTTCATGTGATAAGTCACTGTAAAAAATAATGTACCTGGTATCGTTAGCTGTTTTTCAAATTCAATTTACTTCTTCCAATTTAAGGCTTTCTTCTGATCAGCCGTGACTGTTAATTTATGTGTTTCCTCTAATGATTCATGTCAACAAATTTAAATATCGAACTGCTGTTAGTTTTGAATGGATAGTTCCAGCGGTGAAATGTAACATAATGTCTGGAAAATACTACTTCTAAGAAAGAATAAACAAAGAAAAGCTAGGTGACACTGATATCTAAGGTCCAGTCAAGGAATGCCCACAGTACTAGCTGATGCCCCAAACTTTTAGGGGCTAGCAGACCTAATAACTTCAAATATTAGCTCAAGCATAAGCCATGCAAATGACAATGAGATTGGCAAAGGGTTAGGCCGTGGGCAAACAAAATATATGGAATAAATGGGGCATGCATGAGTTGAGAAAAATATCAATGTCACAGAAATTGACATTGAATTTTATTTGTAAATGTATAATAATGATGTATAGTAATAATAAGGAAGAAAATGTAAAAATACATAAATTAATATAGAATAAGAATGCTAATATCTTTGCTTCTTCATTTTAGTTATTCCACAAAAATATAAGCTAATGTATTTCATATTATGTATGTCAAAATTATCTGGCAATGTATTTCATATTATGTATTTCAAAATTATCTGGCAATGTATTTCATATTATGTATACCAAATGCATGTTAAATGGACAACATTCATGTAAAAAAAGTGTATGCAAAAAATTATCATAATAAGAGCCAAGAGGTGGCAATATCCCTGACATTGCTACTTATTGTTGCGAGAGAAGAGATGCTATAGAATGAATGACAAAATGCCACCAGTGAAGCTGAACCTGAGCTATTTGCCATACTTTTTATGAAAGAAAAAAATGTAAGAAACTAATAAAACAATAAATTATTGGAAACATTAATGACTAAATCACAAATCTTAAATATGACAACACATATAATATAAAGTTTTATATGATTTTGTAGTTGATGTGATTTTGTGGATTTGAAATTTATGAAGTTGGGAAAATGTGTACTCCAAAATGGTTTCAACAAAAAATAATAAATATTATGAAATTTTGATATGATTAGTTGATGTGATTATAATATTAAATATTATGAAGTTTTAAAAACAAAGATAAGATAATATTAAATATGGTATATTCTAAATATGTTATGTTTTCAAAATTTTAAGTATATTTTTTATTTTGTTTGGAGTGGTTTGAAATTAAAAAAAAAATAGAATTAATATATTATTTATGGAAATTGCATAATTTAAGTGCCAAGGAGTATTGAAGGCTTATGAAATTATTTAAAGATTCAACATAATTTAAACACTTCTAAATTTGAATTTTACTATAAATAATTTACAAGATTCTAACCAAAACCCACCTTCAAATCCAAAACTTAGAATAAAAAACTACTTTAAATATGAAGTTTTATATAATTAATTAATGTAATTTTGTAGTTTTTCATGCATAAAATTAGTTAATAGGGATTTTGTTAATGCCATTTTGTAGTTTTTCATGCATTGTATGGTTTTTAAGGATAGTAGGTTATTTAATGTCTACAAGTTCATATCACTAAATATTCATGCTAGCTACTACTTAGCCTCACTTCATGAGTATGTAAAGAAATATAAACTAATATTAGCTTTCTATCATTTATAAAAAACCATTAATTGTACAAAAACCTTAGTAGACTCTAGAAAGTGGGGCGTGGTTGAAACAATACAATGTAACTATAGCTGAACACAACTGAGACCTCATTTGAATATGAATCTCTGGCAATTTGACAAAACTTTCGTTTCTCTAATATATCCAATATGTAATAATGACCCAGAGACATTTGAATTTTCATTTTTGTTCTTATGTGAGACTACTGGGCAACAAAATCTCATAAGTCACGAACAAATTCCCTTAACTTGTATTCAGATGTGCAGGCCCTTCTACTCGAATGCGCCTAACCTCTTTAGGTCTAGTGATTCACTGCATGTGCCTAACCTCTTTAGGTTTGGTGATTCACTGCAGACAAACAATGAATAAACTCGGATAGGATGAACAGGCTGAATAAATGAGGGTGCCTCATAAAACTAAGCACCCCAATCAAATGAAGAGAAGCTATAATCAAACCAAGAAAACAAAATAATGAACTGAAGAAGCAAAGACATAAAAAATGAAAGATTGCATTCTTACTTTTGAACAGACAGCCACTGAATGGTCATCAAGGTGAGGGATACTCTTCTCAAACCCAACAAGAGAATCCTGCTGCATCACAAATGTCCTTAGTTAGATACAAGGAATGGCATAAAAAAATATTTCAAGGAAAGAAAAGGCCTAGGGAATTGTTGTAATCCATATAATTTAAGTTTCAAATCCTACGAAACAACTTGTATAATGTAAAAAATCATACTCACCAGCATAGTTGTAACTGTAGTATGTAAGTAGTTGCCTTGCCTTCTGAACCTTTCATCCGGTGCTGTGTAAATTTTAAACTACAAAAACGTTGTCTCAATTTAATCTAGTTTCAATACAACTTCAAATTTTACAATTAATTTTTAGCAAATATCAAACCTTTAGATCACCAGCTTCTCCATCTACAGTAGGTTCTCCATCCTTGTATAATACTACCAACCAACTTTCCAAACATCACACAAACTAATAGTACATGCACTAAAAATTATACAAATCAAACACTTGTGCTTTTCATTGAGTTTTAACAATGGACATTCTTTATATCATTTGTGGACATCATAACAATCTAGGTATTTTTAAGCACCATGAGGATCATTCAATAACCTACATAAAGCACTATATGGGATGTCCCATTATTCTAGAACAGAGATACATGTTTAATGTACAGTGATAAAAATGAACAAAAGATTCAAACATAAATGCAAGCTTATAACCCATCTGTGTTCAAAGTACGAAGATGCCTCCTTCAACAATGCAACTCTCATGTCTAATTACAAAGACGTCATAGCAATATAAAAGAAAATAAGATGTGAGCAAATCCATGCAATTAGATTGAAAGTTGAAACTACCCACAAACATTTAAAATCCTGAAAGAATGCACATAGGAAGCAATGGAAGAACTATTAATCGAATTAAAAGTCACATTTGTCAAAAAT
This sequence comes from Larix kaempferi, assembly GCA_027924585.1. NCBI lineage: Eukaryota > Viridiplantae > Streptophyta > Pinopsida > Pinales > Pinaceae > Larix > Larix kaempferi. The sequence continues at coordinate 629,624 of BSBM01000914.1, read as the reverse complement.
AGCCATTAGGCAACATAATCTAACTCCTTGTACAACATTTAAAGACCAGAAGTAAAAGAATGCACATAGGAAGCCATGGAAGAACTATTAATCGAATTAAAAGTCACATTTGTCTGCTCGAAATTACAAAAATAGCCATTAGGCAACATAATCTAACTCCTTGTACAACATTTAAAGACCAGAAGTAACGTTGATAAACAGAATTCCCTTGCATACTATACCTGTCCGTCTCTCATTCCCTTCTCTATATCGACAGTAACAAACTTGCCTTCTCGTTCATACTTGACATTGGGGCACTCCTCACACACTTGCAAAACCATTTCCAACTTAGCAAGTGCGTCAAACAAGCATTGAGTTGGATCATACCTGCTTTATTGTTAGCCCGTCAAGATTCTTTTGTATATGTGAAGCCGTAATAGAACTGATCCGAGGACCATAAATCTCCGGGTCCGATTTACTTATCGGGGGAAAACTCAGTCAATTCAATCATAATTCATAACCAGAAAACAATGTGGAGTCAGCTGAGCTGAAAATCAAACGAGCTTCACGACTTTTATATATCTTGAAAATGACAGTGCATCTTTTTATATGAAACGGGAGGGACAATCTAGTTCTTTGCTCATTACTTGGAGTCGCTGTATAACAACATGATCGACACTCTTCGTCTCTCCTCCACGCTAATTCGTCAGCAGTGTTTATTCATTATCTGCACCAAATTCACTCATCATGTCTGGTCCAAGCCTAGTGAGGAATAAGAAATTGCAGGGATGAGTTTAGAAGAAAAGTACTCACTAGCAATAACGTCAGGAAGCGGATACTTAGCAACTTTTTCCCGTCTGTTGTGAGGAACTCCGAGATGAGATTTGAGACAATGTCCAGAACTGGGTTGTTGGGCAGCTTTACCCCATCGGAGTAGAGCTTCGTAATGTCTTCCAAGGAATCAAATTCATTTGGGGTGGATCGAACAAAGATTTGATTTCTGGTATCAAGAATTGGACCACTAACTTGGGAATACACTAAGAAATTAGAAATTTTCAGATGCCCAAAACGTAGGAATGCACTAAGAAATAAGAATTTTTGAGATGCCCAAAACGTTCATCTGGCGAAAGTAGATGTCTAGGCTCATTTCTAATGGCGATCTGCTTTCAGTAGCCGGTTCTGCCATCAATCAACGCATGCCACAAAATGAAGCAATTGAGTGGGGAAATGAGGACTGAGTTGCTTTATAAATCCGCATTACCAGTAAACTGACCCGCTTTGGTAGGACGACGGCCCGTTCTGCACCTCAGGGGATATGGAACGTGTTGAAACCCTCTCAGCACTAGTCGGCTGAGCTCCACATTGTTGTCGGGGTCTCCAAGATCATTGTAGAAATCTTAGTCATACACTCATGGAAAGTGTTGAGACCCTCTCAGCACTAGTCGGCTGAGCTCCACATTGTTGTCGAGATCATTGTAGAAATCTTAGTCATACACTCATGGAAAGTGTTGAGACCCTCTCAGCACTAGTCGGCTGACCTCCACATTGTTGTCGGGGTCTCCAAGATCATTGTAGAAATCTTAGTCATACACTCTGTGAAATTCCTTCCTCTCAGTCTTTGCCATTCCAACCTATTCATCTCTCAGGTTTATCAGTTCCTCATTCCTCAGTTTTATGAGCTGACAAAATAACTGAACCGACCCATGCACATTAACTCAGCAATAAACGACCCCTTTTACCTGTGTTACAGCCATTATTTGCCAGCATTAAACCCCGCTGCACACACCGCACCCGGCAGAGACATCAGAGGGGGAAAGCTGTTTAAGGTGCTTAAGGTCCATTGCATCCGGAGCCAATGAACTCTAAGCATTGAGCTGCTGCATTAAATGCTCTGCAGCTCAATACTTACCTTTTGCCACAGCAAACAGCAAACACCACTGTATGGAGCATGAGGCAATAACGTTGAACATACTATTTTAAAAATTACAAATAAATAAATATTATTTAAATCATATTCTAACTTTATGCAAATACATAGCCAAGATTAATCCATCGACCATATTCGTATATGTCAGGACCATATTCATAGATGTAAGCGACATAAAAATAAAGACATATTCGTATATGTCAGGACCATATTCATAGATGTAAGCGACATAAAAATAAAGATAAATCTAACTTCAAATAGATTGATCAAATTATAGACAGCAGAATGGGCTTCTTTTTCAGCAAAAGTATCAATACTTAATAAAGTGTCTTTCAATAAAAAAACCCTCATAACAATCACCTTACTAATTCCACAAAAATATCAAGCATTGTGTTTCATACTGTGTATGCCAAATGCATGTTAAATGGATGCAAAAAATGTGTATGCGAAAATTTATAACAAAAATAAAGATAAACCTAAGTTCAAATAGATTTATTAAATTATAGCCAGCAACAAGCAAGTAAATGACATTCTTTTCGACAAATATTAATACTTAAAACAGTGCCTCTCAATAAAAAGACTCATAGCAATTGACGAATTTCGTACTTAACCTAAATAGAGACCCAAACAGCTGCAATCTATGAAGAATTTAAGTAACATCTCAATTTATGTAATTGACCAACTTGCATAAGAAATACAAACCATAATTATATCCAAAGTAAGTAAATTCATTTCACACAGTAAGAACGCCTACAACAGCCATAGTAACTAAATTCACTTCACACGGTTAGAACGTCTGTTCGTTAACTACCTTGCATAAGAAGTACAAACCCTAACTATATCCAAAGTCCCAGTAAATTAATTTCACACAGTAAGAACGCCTACAACAGCAACAATAACTAAATTCATTTCACAGTGTTAGAACGCCTGTTCGTTAAAACTATTTCATAGGAGATCTATGAGGCGCGCCCTTGCGCCTGTTCGTTCTTTCTTCTCTTGGTTGATGGGTATTCTTCTTTTTCGGCATTTCACGCTTCTTTCGTTCTTGTTGGGGTTGTGGGGACGAGCCAACAGTCCTCTCGCCTCGCACTTGTTTTTCCTCGTAAGCTGCAGCACCAGGTTCTTGTTGTGGTTGTGGGGATGTGCCTTGTTTTTCCTCGAAAGCAGCAACATCAGCAGATGTTGACTCCTCCTTTTCTTCTTCGCGATCCTTCGCGGGGGTCGGTTGTTTTCGGGGCATTCCTGGCTTCCATCCTGGATTCTTCCTTCGTGATTGGACCGTCCTTGCCTTCTTGGGGACTGGGCTTTCGGTGTCTTCTTGGTTACTGGGATTTCGCGCTCTTCCTTGATTTCTTTGTTGTTGTTGTGGTTGCAGGGAAGTGTCAACAGGCGCCTCGCCTGTTCCTCCTTCCTGTTCAGGGGCAGCAGCACCAAAAGAATTTATGTCGCCTTGAATTTCCATACTCGTTTCTGCACTAAAGTAACAACAACGACGGCAGCGAATTTCTTCTGTAAGATACAAATCGCTCACAACACGGAATAAAGATGGTGAGACTGCTTTATTTATACAACCAATCGCACCTTTAATTACTAGTTCGTCAATCGGCTTTTACGGAAGATCAAATACCCCATTTGAACATATCATGGGACGAATGCCCCCATTGGTCATATCAACTCATATCAACATTTCTTTTAATAGTTATTAAAATAAACTTTTCTACCGAACAAATCTTACATATCTACATGCAATAATATTTCATTGAGTTATTATCCCTTTCCATAAATAGAGATTGTCATTAGTGCCTACCTTTGTGTTGACGGGTAGAGATGACCCAAAGTCAACATTATGGGTTCTCCTCAATAAGAAGTGTGAATTAGTATTAAACTTTAAATGTGGGTACATTTTCCTTTATATGGGTCACATTATATTAGTATTGATGTCTGTTTGGTCCATTAGTTGTAAATATTATTAGTATGGTTATATCAATTACGTCGTGTTGGGTGAGTTAGTTAGAATTGTACCTATTAGTCTCCTATATATAGGCACCAGACCTTCTCATTTGGAGCATCTTGTCTAGTCTTGTGTTGTGTACTTTTAACCAAGTTGCCCCCTCGAAGAGGCTTTCTATTCATCTATTTTTTTTTATTAAAGTCGGAGTAGTCTTTATGGTCTATTTATTCTTTTCTCATGCTCTTTTTTGAAAATTTGTTGCATAACATTCGGTATTAGATTTATTTTCCCGGGATTAATTTATGAAAAATAAGTCATCTTGACATTTTTGCTATAATTTTTTTCTACAAGGTTTCAGAGAGCCATACAAAAACCATCTAGAATATAGTCTAAGCTATCTGTGGCAAATGTTTTAGATCTTGAGCCATTACATGTTTAGCGATTATTTTGGTGGAATAAAGGGTTTCTAACTAGTCCAAAAACTAGTCTAAAACATGTGTTCTGGGAAAAACAGTCATATCTAGAGGATGGGAGATCCAAATTGAGTGATACCTATTGCAACATAAAGAAGATGGAACAAACTATTTGTTGTATATTTTTTACACATATACGAAATATTGGACACATGATAGGCCGTACAAGTTCTCCCTTCCCAAAGGACAATAAATAAGAAGTATGGAAGATTTGCAATTTTTTTTTCTTGTAGATCATAATTAAGTCCTACCTATGACATTGGGAAAAGGACAAATCAGGCTAGAACAAGCCAAAGTTTCAGACACAGTGGATCTATAAATTCAAATTTACCTCAATTCCAACTCGCCTAGTAAACAATCTCCAAATGAGGGTTTGAAAAAGGTATGCCATTTTAAAATGAATAAATTTGAGTATAAGGATCTATTTGATTTGAACCATAGGGTGTGATATCTGTTGGTTATGGAACTTGATCTTCTAGTCTCATAGATGATGTTGTTTCAGTCATGTTTGTTATGGGTTGTTTTTTGGCCAACAAATTATGGGCCCATGGTTTTGTGTAGCCGGTGGTATTTTCCCATAGTATTTCCCCTTTAAAAGGAAGACATTGTAATACAACTATGTAATGTATTGTAGCATTGTAAAGATCTATGAGATCATGTAAGAGAGGCTGAGAGAGAGTGAAGAGGAAGTTGCAACGGATGTGCTACGGGTTGTATCCCTTCATTTGGTGGATGGTATAATAATAAGGATTCACAATTTCTATGTGGACGTAGCCCATCTTGGGTGAACCACGTTATATTGGTGTCTCTCTTGTAATGTGTTTATGTAATTTATATTTGCATCTTGCTTATTGTTATTGCTCTGCGATCCTATTTTTCTAGCAATTGGTATCAGAGCCAAAGGTTTACTTGGTAGATAAAATCACAGCAAAGAAGGGCTTTTGGTTCAAATGGGAGCAATGGAGGAAGAAGGAAAGTTTAAGGTCAAAAGATTTAATGGCCAAAACTACCAGTTATGGAAGATGCAAATGGATGACTATGTGTACTAGAAGGACCCATTCCTATTGTTGGGAGGAAAAGAAAACAGTCGGCGACTTTGAAGCATGAAGAATGGGAGGCTCTTGCCAAGAAAGGAAATGGGAACAATACGGTTGAGCCTGGATTTGTCGGTGGCTTTCAATATCTCAAAAGAAAATACAACATAGGGTTTGATGAGTGCATTGGGTAAGTTGTATGAAAAACCCTCGGCCTCCAACAACATATTTCTAATGAAGCATTTATTTAATATGAAGACGTCAGAAGGTGGATCTGTTGTTGATCATATAAATGAATTTAATACAGTTACAAATCAACTAAGTTATGTAAGTGTGAAATTTGATGATGAGGTTAGGGCTCTTCTAATATTGTGTTCATTGCAAGAAAGATGGAATGGCTTGGTCATGGCTGTAAGTAACTCTATCTCTGGTTCAAACACCTTTAAATTTGATCATTTTTTTGGTGTTATTCTTAACAAGGAAATGCGAAGAAAAAGCACAGGTGAGACATCAAGTAATGCGGTTATCATGGAGAGCAGGGGAAGACAAAGGGAGAGAGGAAAGAGCCAAGGTAATCGCAGCAAGTCTACAAAGGGAAGATTCAAGTCCAGAATTGGAAAGATAGAGTGTTGGAACTGTGGAAAGAAATGACATCTGAAGAAAGACTGCAGATCTCTAAAGAAGAAAGCAGATGAACAATAAGAGACTACTCAGAAAGTAAATGTAGTAGGTGATTTGTTACAAGATGCTTTGATTCCTGCATTAGAGAATACTAGAGATTACTAGGTAATAGATTCAGGGGCTTCATGTCATGCTACACTCCATAAGAAATACATTCATGATTATATTCCAGGTGATTTTGGACATGTTTTATTGGGTGATGATGAGCCATGCAAAATTGTTGGAATGGGTAAGGTATGGATAAAATTAAAGAATGCAAATGAATGACTGTTGAAAGATATAAGGCATATTCCTGCTATGAAAAGAAATGTGATCTCAACTGGGCAGTTGGGAGATGGCAGATGTTTATCTACATTTGGAGAAACGTGGTGGAAAATCATTAAAGGATCAATGGTGATAGAAAAATGAGACTGGATTGTTGATGTATTTGTAACTTCAGAAGATATTCACTTGTATATTGTATTTGTACTTTATTGTATCCCCAACAGAGATGTATTATTCCTCCGATTGGAAGTGTCGTCAGTTGTACTTGCATGTGTCGCAAGTTATATTGTAAGTGTCGTAACTTATATTTGATGGGTTATTAGACCACCTTATTGGGGTCGGCCTTGAATGAGTTGTGTGGGTCAAAGGGTTATTAGACCACTCTAGTGGGGGTCATCCCAGTCAGCATTATATTAAGTGGTTAAGTTGGGGCTGACCTAGTTGAGTAAAGGTCAAGTGAGTTAGTGTATAAATAGAGAGCTTGTCTCTCTCATTTTACACATTCTATTATTCACTCACTTCATATTAGTGAGATAAGAGGAGGGTGCACACAAGTGAAGGAGGAGCATGCTATTGAAGATATCTATCTCTTGGGTTTGATAATGGTGATCCTTGTATTGATGCTTATTCTATCTCTGAGGAAGTTGCGAGGCTTTTCACCTTCTTGGTTTTCCCCGGTGAAATGTTTTGTGTCACTTGTCTCTTGTCTCTTATGCTTGATATGCTGTACATGTTGTTCTTTCAATTAAGATCCTAAATATATAGAATTAAATGATAAAAAAATAACATGGTATCAGTGTTAAATTTTCAGAATTTACTTCAATCTAATCTAGGATCTTAACTGAGAGAACAACATGTACAGCAAATCTACAACATATCAATCATGGACACAATAATGCAAGCACACAAGAGACACAGAGTTTACTTGGGGAAAACCATAAAGGTGAAAAACCCCAATAACTTCCTCAGAGATAGATAGAGTAATGATACAACCAGAATACAAGAGATAGTCTTCTCCTAGCAGCAGAGCCTCCTCCTCCACAAGTGCGCCACTCTCCCAAGTGTGAGTGAGAGAATAGAATGTGTAAAATGAGAAAGACACACTCTCTATTTATACACTAACTTGACTTGACCTTTACTCAACTAGGTCGGCCTCAACTTAACCACTTAACATAATGCTGACTAGGCCGACCCCCACTAGGGTGGTCTAATAACCCTTTGACCCACATGGCCGACCCCCAATAGGGTGGTCTAATAACCCTTTGACCCACATGACTTATGCAGGGCCGACTCCAACAAGGTGGTCTAATAACCCATCAAGTATAAGTTACAACACTTACAATATAAATGACGACACTTCCGTATAGAGGAATAATAACATCTCTATAGGAATACAACCACTTCCGTATAGAGGAATAATAACATCTCTATAGGAATACAATATACATATATGTGAAATAAATTCCGAAGTTACATCTACATCAACACTCCCTCTTAACTAGGAAAGTATTTATCAACACAGGTCTTCTAGCACAAGTCATGTTCGTCGTCACTGCTGTTGCTATCTCAATCAATCTCTAAATCTACTCGTCATAGGAAGTCCTACAGAGCCAGTCCTTTTTCATACTGGACGTAGGGCCACCACCTGCAGGTCTTCATCATCTGTGCGAACGGTCTGATAGAGGTGGCCACTCAAGACTAATTTTATGTCTAGATGCAATACCGGAAAGAGTATCCCAGGAACATTTATGTGCCTAAGCACGAATGGCAAGATCTCCCAGGAATGATTACATGCATCTCCTCCACAATACCTTTAAAGAGCATCCCAGGAAAATTTATGTGCCGCAGCACGACCAACAAGATCTCTAAAGAGCATCCCAGGACTTATTACGAGCACACATCTCAACCTCTCAGATCTCCAGGACTGATTACATGTGGATAGAAAAAACCTTTAAAGAGCATCCCAGGAACATTTATGTGCCGCAGCACGACCAACAAGATCTCTAAAGAGCATCCCAGGACTAATTACGAGCACACAGCTCAACCTCTCAGATCTCCAAGACTGATTACATGTCTCCGTAGTAATACCTCATCCCAGGACTGATTACGAGCACACAGCTCAACCTATCAGATATCTGAGGACTGATTACATACTACATAGCAATACCGGAAAGAGTATCCCAGGAACATTTATGTGCTGCTCTCCTAGGATTGATTACATGCTATTTGCACAACCTGCCACATATCATCTCTGACCTCCAAGTATCAACCTGATAGTCATGATCCCATGGATCATCATCGCACAAAGCATCATCCTGATGCTCATGATCACACTGGTCATCATCACTATACCATCCTGATACATATCATCTAGAGCAACATCCTGAAGCTCGTCATCATGATCATCTTGATCATACAATGCATCCACCTGATGCATACCAAGTATCTACCTGATACATATCATCATACATGATCCACCTGATCATACAGTGTATCCACCTGATACAAATACAAATACATGATCCACCTGATCATATCTGATACATATCAACATACATGATCTACCTGATCATACAATGTATCCACCTGATACATAGATAGATACATGGTCCAAGCATCCAACATGATGCATATACAAAATACATACAAATGATCCAACTGATCATATCCAGCATCCAACATGATGCGTACATACATATATATATAAATGATCCAACTGATCATATCCAGCATCATCCTGATGCATATACAGAGTAGTAACTGGAGCATCATCCTGATGCTCATCATCCATGATCCTCCTGATTATCATAGCATCGTCCTCTTTAGATCATCTCATCGTCCACGAAGCATAGCCCAGATGCACATCATCCAGTACTTACACCACCGACATGGGAGAACACATCTACCACCATTCGGGGAAGGCTCCATCCCTTACTTTTTCACCATGGGAGAACACATCTACCACCATGTGAAAAATGGCTCAACAATTATATCACGACCAAGGGAGAACACATCAGCCATGTCAAAAAAGATCATGTGCATCTGCATCTTTGGGACTCATCACTTCCCTTTGGAAGGAACCTCGATCTGAAGTGCACCAAGCCTATCTCTGAAGTACTCAAAATCCACTCTGGCCAACGGCTTGGTCAATACATCTGCAACCTGCTCATCTGTCCCAACATACTCTGCTTCGGCTGTACTCAGTGCTACGCAGGATTGCTTCCTGCTAAACCAAGAGATCACACCTGATCCCTATCTGCAACACTGCCTTCCCAATCTGAATCAACATAACCCTACAAGTTAAACTTTTGATTCACATCATACTTGAGCCCATAATCAACTGTACCCTTCAGGTACCTCAGAATATGCTTTACAACAACCAGGTGAACACTCCTCGGATCTGTCAGGAACTGACTCAATGTGTTCATTGCAAAGCAAATATCTGGTCTCGTGTTCGTCAGGTACATCAAGGACCCAATCATTTGACGATACATAGTGATATCAACCGGCTCAGATGAAGCATCACACAGAAGCTTCAGGTTCGATGCCATAGCCTCGCAGTCCATCATCCCGAACCTCTTCAGGATCTCTACTGTATACTTCCCTTGTCCAAGGAAGATTCCATCTACACTCTGCCACACCTCCATACCTAGAAAGTGGTGCATCATACCCAAGTTCTGCACATATATGACTCCCTGTCATGTGTCTCAGAACCAAGTGGCTGCTCCACATACACTTCTTCTTCAACTACACCATTCAAGAAAGCTATCTTGAAATCCATCTGGTGTATCTTCTATTTCATCACTTCAGCCAGAGAAAGTACGGATCTAATGGAAGTGTATCTGGCTACAGGAGCAAAAGTCTCTATGCTACCACCTGCAGCATGCTTGATCTTGTAGATCCTCTTGGAAGTCACTACAGACTACCCTTTGTGACTGCATCGCAAACATCTTCATGATCGACTGGTACTCCTCGATCATGGCATTCTTCCCAAATCCAGGGAACTTCAATATCTTCAATATTTTCAATAGATAACTTTGTTGTTGAAAAAATGTTGTAGTCCTTCTTTTGTAGGTGATGGTATACAATCTTTCCTACACAACAAGTTAAATTGCATGATTAGAAAACATTTCATAGTTTTCAGAACAAATTCTTACACATAAAGAAATATGTCATACAGTCATGCAATTATCCTAGCCAATGCTTCAATACAACATTTATCCATATTCCATAACTTTCTAGATGCCTTCCAATCTCTACCAGAACATTGTTAAGAGTGTACACAACTCCTAACATGTCAGCAAAGAGGTTTCATTCTAGATAAGTAGCAATGGAATGTTGTACAGTTCCATAGGCCACTTACCCATGTATATTAGTCGTATACTGTTCATTAATGCAACTATTCTAATATGCATAATACACAACCTAATTCTAGGAACATAAGCATATACATCATTGAATAACATTATGTGAGAAATGACAATTCAAATACTTATCTTTGTTTGGTTGCTGGGTGGACTCCCTTTGAATCTTTGCAACTCCATTCTGATGTGGATTGTGAGAAGTGGTCAACTCCCTTTGAATATCTGCATCCTTGCAGAAACTATTGGAGTGTGCTCCCTCTTGATCTTTGCTTCCTGTATTACCTGTCCTTGAACTTATATTCATTCTCTATCCCTATGCATGCTTGTTAGTATCATCATTGTGTTATCCTCTAGGTCTCATACATAATAAAAAATTCATTAGTATAATCTTAATATTATCAAAACACAATAATCTAAAGCATGTATAGTCAGGATCATTTCAAACACAGATAATAAACATTAGTATTCAAGGTTTCAAGGAAGTCTTCTTTTACTCATGCATATTCTTATTTGATCATAGGACTCTTCTGGTTGGTTAAATCATTAATCAAGATAAGAGATATAATATGCATAAAACCTGTGATTACTCAAACCTATACCTTCATGATTCTCCTGGTTAGTCATATCATCAATTATGGTAAAAAACATAATATGCATACAACCATGACTATTCAAACCTATGACTTCATGAATAATCATTATCAACAACACAACAGTATAAGATCCTAACACAAGGTAGCATTCTAGCTTGATATAGGAAAAACATATCTGGATTACCATGCTAGCTAGTTATGTCTAACATACCCACATAATGTCTTCTGGTTCTCTTCAATGACTTGTGCTAGTAACCTGCATGTCTCATAAGTTATCCATTCTAGAACCAAGTTATACATACCTCATAGGTAGATTTTATAAGTGATCCATGACAATGGATGAATCTTTGTCTTCATGTCATCATGATCATATGTTCTTGAACTAGAACATGATTTGTCTTTCTTGGTGCACCTTTAATGTTAGTGAACAACATAAACCTCATACAACATCACAATGCATTAGTACAATCATAAGTGTCAAAACCTTAATCAATGAATATCTTCTATTAAGGTAATATGACAAATCTAGTAATTAATCAAGATTTTACTGTAATGATATGAAGACAAACATATCATAAACTTAACTATGAACATAATTCGAACATACCTGTAAGCCATACCTGTCAATATTTCTTGTAATCTTCTTATGGAAGGCCTTAGCCTCATCTCCCTCCGAAACAGGAACTTCTTCACTTATGCAGGTGACCATTCCATCTTCTTCTAGGATTAACCCAATCCACTTGATTTGCAAGAACTAGACCTCGAGCTGGATTAGGGTTTGTCAAAGAAACACCAAAAATTCAAACTTTGAATTTCAAACTTCCGAAAGGATAGAAATATGCGCCTTGATGAGCTGATCAAGTTGGTATATTCAGAATTTGAAAACCGCAAAGTTTCACCCCTCGAAATTGCCTTTTAGATTTCTGGATTCACTAGGGAGGACCCTGAATTAGGGTTTGAGTTTCCCGGAGCTTCACCCAACCAAAAGATTTGATTCAAGACTCTAAGCTTCGATTTTTTTGAGGAGCTTCCAGCCATGGTAACAGATTTCCAAAATTCCAATTTTTGCAGAAGCCCTAATTTTCCATCTTTCCAATCAAAGTCCCAAACTGGGGTTTGATCAAGCCCAGCCTTCTACCCAACCAAAAAATCTGATCTTGGTCTCTAAATTTCGATTTTGATGATTATCATCCAGCCATGGTCTCCGATTACAAAAATTCCAACTTTCTCTGAAGCCCTAAATTCCGGAAGCCATGAATGAAGGTACTAAAAATAATTATGTATTGACAGAAATATGTACCTGATTGTTTCTAGTGTAACTCCAAAATTTCGATCCATAGGGTCTAAATTTTTTTCCTGAGACAACCCAACCTGTTATATTTCCATCCCGATAGGTCTGACCTCAATTGGATTCTCTGAGAGAGAGTTATGCCAAGTGTCGCAACGTGACCTGTTTATGGGATAATACAGGAGAGTGAACTTGTACTGCGTGCCACGTGTCACTGGTTCAACTTCAGCCTCTGAAAATTTTTCTTGAGATATCCCGACCTGTTATCTTTCCATCCTGATAGGTCTAACATCAATTGGATTCTCTGAGAGATAGTTATTCCAAGTGTCGCAAAGTGACCCGTTTATGGGATAATACAGGAGAGCGAACTTGTACGGCGTGCCACATGTCACTGGTTCAAGGTCGGCCTCTGAAATTTTTTTTTGCAATAGTACAATCTGTGTACTACCTGTCACATTTTATGAAATGTCATTTGGAGCTTCCTATCCCAAGTTATGACCTTTTTCCCAAGGTCACCATATTTTGACTCAGATATGGAAGAGGCAGAAACCCTATATTGTACAGATCATAAATCACAAAGTACAACGATTTAGAGGTTTTACTTTGGACACACGGTACATGGGGATCTGATCTTCGACCTATAAAATTTTTAGATCCGAAAACATCTCCAAAACGGATTTATAGCAAAAGTGCTACGATGACTGGTTTTTGCTATATCAAGCCCTAGGATCGTAAGTGCAACAAGTGTCATACATGCCATATCATGCCTTCTTTCAGGCTAGCTCTGATACCATGTTAAATTTTCAGAATTTACTTCAATATGATCTAGGATCTTAACTGAGAGAACAGCATGTACAGCAAATCTACAGCATATCAATCATGGACACAATAATGCAAGCACACAAGAGACACAGAGTTTACTTGGGGAAAACCATAAAGGTGAAAAACCCCAATAACTTCCTCAGAGATAGATAGAGCAATGACACAACCAGAATACAAGAGATAGTCTTCTTCTAGCAGCAGAACCTCCTCCTCCACAAGTGCACCACTCTCCCAAGTGTGAGTGAGAGAATAGAATGTGTAAAATGAGAGAGACACACTCTCTATTTATACACTAACTTGACTTGACCTTTACTCAACTAGGTCGGCCTCAACTTAACCACTTAACATAATGCTGACTGGGCCGACCCCCACTAGGGTCATATTTCTGTCAAAACATATTTGGATTCTGAGCACCTTCATTCTTGGCTTGTCACTACTGCTCAAAGAAAGTTGGAATTCTTGGAATCGGAGTCCACGGCTGAATGCTCCTCATCAAAATCAAAATTTAGAGACCAAGATCGAATTTTTTGGTTGGACAGAAGGTCGGGCTTGATCAAACCCTAGTTTTGGATTTTGATCGGAAAGATGGAAAATTAGGGCTTCTACAAAAGTTGGAATTTTTGAAGTCTGTGACCACGGCTGGAAGATCCTCAAAAAAATCAAATTTTAGACCTTTGGATCGAACCTTTTGGTTGGGCAGAAGGGTGGGCTTTATTAAACCCTAGTTCGGGGTCTTGTCTAGTGAATTCAGATGTTTCAAAGGCAATTTTGAAGGGTCCAATTTTGTAGTATTCAAAATTTAAGTATACTAGCTTGATCAGCTCAGCAAGCCACATCTTTCCTTGCATTCAGAAGTTTGAAATTCAAAGTTTGATTTTTTAGGTTTTTTCTGACAAACCCTAATCTAGCTCCAGATCTAGTTTTCGCAAAACGAAGTGGATTGGGTTAATCCTAGAAAATAATGAATTAGACACCTGCATAAGTGAAGAAGTTCTAGTTCCAAAGTGAGATGAGGCCGATGCTTTACATAAGAAGGCTACAAGCAATCCCAATAGGTATGACTTTGAGAGATACATGTATGTTTTGAAATATGTTCATGATTAAGTTTATGATATGTTTGTCTTCATATTATTGAGGTTAGTATAATCTTGATTAATCTTAGACTTGTCTCATCACCCTAGTAAGAGTATGAATGCATGTGAATGATAGAAGACATTCATTGATTAGGGTTATGACACTTATGATTGTACTAATGCACTATGGTGTTGTATGAGGTTGATGTTGTCCGCTAACATGAAAGGTACATCAAGAAAGACAAATCTAGTTCTAGATCAAGAACATATGACCATGGTGACATGAAGAAAAAGACTCATCCATAGCCATTATAGAAGCTCTACTTACGAGGTATGTATATTTTGGTTCTACAATGGTTGACTTATGAGCTATGCAGGTTATTATGCACAAGTCATTGAAGATAACAAGAAGACATTGTTTGGGTATGTTAGACATAACTAGCAAACATGATAACCAGGTATGTTTTTCCTATATCAAGTTAGAATCCTACCTTGTGTTAGGATCTTATACTTTTGTATGAATGATTATTCTTGAAGTTAGAAGTTTAAGTAATCAACAGTTTATGCATGTTATGTTTCTTACTTTGATTGATGATATGACTAACCATAAGAGTCCTATGGTCAATAAGAATATGCATAAGTAATAGAAGTCCTACCTAAAACCTTGAATACTAATGCTTGTGATAAATTATCCGTGTGTGAAATAATCATGACCATACATGTTAAGATTATTTACAATCATAATGTTTTGATAATATTGAGATTATACTAATGGATGTATGATCATGTATGAGATCTTGAGGATGACACTAGTGCACACTTAAGCATGCATAGTGGTCCAGGATGAATATAAGTTCAAGAATAGGTAATCCAGGAAGCAAAGATACAGAGGGAACACTCTCCAGTAGCTCCTGCAAAGATTGAGAGGGAGTCCACCCTACAACTAAACAAAGATAAGTATTTGAATTGTTATATATATGATTACTTAAATGATGTTGTTCAGTCATGTACATGTTCCTAGATTTAGGATGTATATTATGCAAAGGTTGCATTAATGAACAAGATACTACTAATATAGTAATGGGTAAGTGGCCTATGGTACTGTACAACATTCCATTGCTACTTATCTATAATGAAACCTCTTTGCTAACATGTTGGGAGTTGTGCACACTCTTAACAATGTTCTAGTAGAGATGGAAGGCATCTAGAAAGTTACTGAATATGGATAAATGTTGTATTGAAGCATTGGCTAAGATAATTGCTAGACTGTATGACATATGTATTCATGAGTAAGAATTTGTTCTGAAATATATAAGATGTTTCTAATCATGCAATTGAACTTGTCTTGTAGGAAAGACCATGTACCTACAAAAGAAGGACTACAACATTTGTTCCAGCAACAAAGTTCAAAGAAAACTATCTATTGAAGGTACTTCAAGGAAGAAGTGATGGGACACATTTGCAGGAGTCATTCCAAGCATGGTGAGAGGAGGATCCTTCCCTTGGTTGTGGATGTAAGCGATGTGTATCAGGACGATGCTCCAGTTACTGCTTTGGATATGCATCAGTTGGATGCTTTGTAGGATCAGTTGGATAATGTATATTGATATGCATCAGTTGGATGCTTTGTATGATCAGTTGGATCATGTATATTGATATGCATCAGTTGGATGCTTTGTATGATCAGTTGGATCATGTATATTGATATGCATCAGTTGGATTCTTTGTATGATCAGTTGGATCATGTATATGTATATGCATCAAGACGATACAATGACGATGATTAGGATGATCATGTGTGATGAGTATTAGCACGATGCTCTGGATGACATGCATTCGGATGATGCAGTGATGATGATCAGGATGATCATGTGTGATGAGTATCAGGAGGATGCTCTGTATGACATGCATCGGGACGATGCAGTGACGATGATCAGGATGATCATGTGTGATGAGTATCAGGATGATAATCTGGATGATATGCATCAGGACGATGCTATGATGATGATCAGGATGATGCATTACTTTCTAGGCATGGAGTTGTGGCAGAGTGTAGATGGAATCTTCCTTGGACAAGGGAAGTATGCAGTAGAGATCCTGAAGAGGTTCAGGATGATGGACTGCAAGGCCATGGCCACACATATGGTATCGAACCTGAAGCTTCTGTGTGATGCTTAATCTGAGCCGGTTGATGTCACAGTGTATCGTCATATGATTGGGTCCTTGATGTACCTGACGAACACGAGACTAGATATTTGCTATGCTGTGAACACATTGAGCCAGTTCCTGACTGATCCGATAAGTGTTCAACTAGTTGCTATAAATCATATTATGAGGTACCTGAAGGGTACAATTTATTATGGACTCAAGTATGATGTGAATCAAAAGTTTAACCTAGAGGGTTATGTTGATTCAGATTGGGCAGGTAGTGCCATTGATCGGAAGAGCACTTCGGGGTGCTACTTCAGTATGGGATCTGGTATGATCTCTTGGTTTAGTAGGAAGTAGTCCTGTGTGGAACTGAGTACAACCGAAGCAGAGTATTTCATAGTTTGTTCGGCTAGTTGTGAGGCAGTTTGTCTTAGGAAGCTAATGTCTGACTTGTTTGATCTCCAATTGATTGCTACCTGTATCTTCTATGACAACCAGAGTTGTGTGAAGTTGTATGAGAACCCAGTGTTCCATGAAAGGTCGAAGCACATTGAGATCAAATATCATTATATCAGGGATATGGTGAAGAGAGGAGCAGTGAAGCTCCTGTATGTTGCAACAGATGAGCAGATAGCCGATGTATTAGGCAAGCCGATGTCCAGAGTGAAGTTTGAGTACTTCAGAGAGAGGCTTGGTGTACTTCAGATTGAGATTCCCTCTAAGGGGAAGTGATTAGTCTGGAGACAAAGATGCACAGGATCCATTCTCACATGGTGGTAGGTGTGTCCTCCCATGGTGTAGATATAAGGGATAGGGCCATTTCAACATGGTTGAAGTGTGTATTCCCATGGTCGTTGATGTAAGAGCTGTGCCATTTGAGCATGGTTGAATTGTGTCTTCCCATGGTTGTGATATAAGTGCTATGCCATTCCTAGCATGGTTGAAGTGTGCCTTCCCATGGATATGGATATAAGTGTGAGTCCATTCTCACATGGTTGAAGTTTATCTTCCCATGGCATAGAGATACGTGCTGATTCTTTCATGGATGGTTGAAGTGTGTCTTCCCATGTCGGTGAATGTAAGTGTTGTCTGATGTGCATCTGGGTTGTGCTCCATGGACTATGAGGTGATCTGAAGACGATGAGGTGATAGTATGGTACACAGGTTTTGCAGAGGCATATAATCAGTCCTGAGATGCTTTTGCAGGTTTTGCAGAGGTAGTGTAATCAGTCCTGAGAGATCTTGCAGGTTTTGCAGAGGAAGTGTAATTAGTCATGAGGTGTACCTACTTGATGGCTTGCTCGCAAAGATGATGAAGACCTACATGGAGGCTAGGCCTACATCCAGCATGAAAAAGGGTTGTCTCTGTAGAACTTCCTACGACGAGTAGATTAGAGATTGATTGAGATAGCAGTAGCAGTGGAGATGATGCTCCGTGATCCAGTGATGATGACCCATCTCCAGAATTGAAGACTTGTGCCTATATGTATTGATGATTTGTGTCAAGTGAATACTTTCCTAGTTAAGAGGGAGTGTTGATGTATTTGTAACTTCAGAAGATATTCACTTGTATATTTTATTTGTACTTTATTGTATCCCCAACGGAGATGTATTATTCCTCCGATTGGAAGTTTCATCAGTTGTACTTGCATGTGTCTCAAGTTATATTGTAAGTGTCGTAGCTTATATTTGATGGGTTACTAGACCACCTTGTTGGGGTCGGCCCTATATGAGTTGTGTGCGTCAAAGGGTGATTAGACCACCCTTGTGTGGGTTGTCCCAGTCAACATTATGTTAAGTGGTTAAGTTGGGGCCGACCTAGTTGAGTAAAGGTCAAGTAACTTAGTGTATAAATAGAGAGTGTGTTTCTCTCATTTTACACATTCTATTATTCACTCACTTCGTATTAGTGAGAGAAGAGGAGGGTGCGCACTAGTGGATGAGGAGCATCTTGATGAAGATATCTATCTCTTGGGTTTGATCATGGTGATCCTTGTATTGATGCTTATTCTATCTCTAAGGAAGTTGCGGGGTTTTTCACCTTCTTGGTTTTCCCCGATGAAATGTTTTGTGTCTCTTGTCTCTTGTCTCTTATGCTTAATATGTTGTACATGTTGTTATTTCAATTAAGATCCTAGATATATTGAATTAAATGATAAAAAAATAACATAGATAGGTACGTTGTATTTATGTCCTCATAATACTGACCATTATATCTCTTTAGATTCCACAGGAACATATACAACATTGTGGAACCATAGGCTTGGCCACATGAGTGAGAAGGGGATGCAGATTCTCCACTCAAGGAAGTTGCTTCTAGATTTGAAGTAGGTAAGTTTGGAAATCTATGAGAACTGTGTTTATGGAAAACATAAGAGAGTCAGATTTCTCATGGTTAGGAAACATAAGAAGAATGAAAAGTTATATCTTTTGCATACAGATGTATGGGGACTGACGCAAGTACAATCTCTTGGTGGCTATCATTATTATGTTACATTTATTGATGATGCAACTAGAAAAACTTGAGTTTATTGCATTAGATAGAAATCTGATGTGTTTTCTACTTTTTAGAAGTGGAAATCTTTGGTTGAGAGTGAGACATGAAAACGTTTGAAGTGTCTCAGATCGTATAATGGAGGTGACTATTGCGGCAAGGATTTTGATAGTTATTGTTCATACCATGGGATTCATAGAGAGAAGACAGTCCCAGGAACACCACAAGAAAATGGTGTTCCAGAAAGGATGAGTAGAACGATCATGGAGTATGCAAGGTGTATGAGATTACATGCAGGGTTTTCCTTATAGTTTTGGGAAAATGCTATAAGTATTGTTGTTTACTGAATAAACAGAGGGGCTTCAAGTGATTTGGATGGTGGTATTCTAGAGGAGGCATGGATAGGCAAAAACATAAACTACTCATTTCTGACAAATTTTGGTTGTGAAGCATTTGTCCATATTGATAAATAAAATAGAACAAAGCTTGAAGCTAAATCTAAGAAATGTACCTTTATTGGATATGGGGTTGATGATTTTGGTTATCGCTTATGGGATTATGAAAATAAAAAAATCATTAGGAGTAGATATGTGATATTCAATGAAAATGTCATGTATAAAGATTAGTTGCAGGGAAAGAAATAGGAAAAGAAAAACACAAAGTACACAGTACTTGATGAAATTAAAGAAAATGAAGTTCCAAAGGTTCTAGAAAATCAAGAACAACAACAAGTACCTGAAACACATACAAGTGTAAGAATATCTACCAAGTTAAGTAGACTCCTTGAACGATACTCTCCTTCAGTGTATTATTTATTGATGGTTGACTCTGGTGAACCAAAAGGTTATGAAGAAGCAATGCAAGTGGAAACTAGAAAGAAGTGGGAGAAAGGCATGAATGACGAGATGGAATCAATGGTAGGAAACCAGACTTGGGATTTGGTTCAGTTTCCTACTAGTAAAAGTGAATTGCAGAACAAATGGGTTTACAGGTTGAAGGAAGAATATGGAGGTAAGAAGTGGTACAAGGCTAGACTTTTTGTAAAGGGGTTTTCACAGAAGAAAGGTATAGATTTTGATGAAATATTTTCTCCTTTTGTTAAGATGAGTTCAATTATAACTATTTTAAGTCTAGTGGCGGTAGAATATTTGCATCTTGAACAGTTAGATGTAAAAAAAACCTTTCTCCATGGGGATTTGGAGGAAGAGATATATATGTAGCAGCTACAAGGGTATGAGGTCAAAGGGAAGAAGAATTTGGTATGCAGGTTGGAAAAGAGCTTGTCTGGATTGAAGCAAGCTCCAAGGAATTGGTATTTAAAATTTCACAGGTTTATGAAAGAACAAGGTTATAGTAGATGTCATTCCGACAACTGTGTTTATTTCAAGAGGATATATAATGGAAGGTATATTATCTTTTTAATGTATGTGGATGACATGCTTGTTGCAGGGTCTAACATGTAGGATATAAATGTGTTCAAAAGGAAGTCAGCTAATTCATTTGCAATGAAGGATTTTGGTGCTATAAAGCAAATCCTTGGTATGAGAGTAACAAGAGACATAAAAAATAGTAAATTGACATTGTCGCAGGGTGAGTACATACAAATGGTGTTGGAGAGGTTTAGAATGCAAAATGCAAAACCATTTAGTACACCTTTTCCCAACCATTTCAAACTAAGTAAGGAAATATGTCCCAAGACACAGGAAGAGATAGATTACATGTCCAAGATTCCCTATTCATTAGCAGTTGGAAGCTTGATATATGCCATGGTGTGCACAAGACCATATATTGCACATGTAGTGGGAGTTGTGAGAATATATATGAACAATCCAAGTAAAGAACATTGGAAGGAAGTACAGTGGATTCTAAGGTATATGAAAGGTACTACCATTCATGCATTATGTTTTGGAGGTTCATACATTGATGTACAGGGATATGTTGATGCAAATATGGCAGGTGATAAGGATAGCAGGAGGAGCACCACAGGGTATGTGTTTACTGTAGGTGGAACAATAGTAAGTTGGATTTTGAAACTGCAAAAGGTTGTTGCACTTTCAACAACGTAAGCATAGTATGTTGTTGCTACAGAGGCTAGTAAAGAGATGATTTGGTTGCAGAGGTTTGTGGAGGAATTGGGTATGAGGAATAAGGATAGCAGGTTGTATAGTGACATCCAGAGTGCCATTGTTCTTGCAAAGAACTCAGCCTTCCATTCTAGGACTAAACATATACAACTCAAGTACCATTTCATAAGCTATGTTCTAGAAGATGAACTGTTGAAGCTGGAGAAGATACATACTAGCCAGAATCCTGTAGACATGTTGATAAAGGTAGTGACCAGAGAGAAACTGATTTACTGCTTAGTTTCAATTGGCCTT
This sequence comes from Larix kaempferi, assembly GCA_027924585.1. NCBI lineage: Eukaryota > Viridiplantae > Streptophyta > Pinopsida > Pinales > Pinaceae > Larix > Larix kaempferi. The sequence continues at coordinate 608,152 of BSBM01000914.1, read as the reverse complement.
CTAGCGTGAAGGTGAAGATGAGAAATTTTCTAATTCCAAGGTTCAGAACATAGTCCAACAAGTACAACAGTGGTGGAGTTGTTGTGATCAATCTCCAACTAGGAGATTGTTGGTTATGGAGCCTGTTGTGGCCAGAACAGATCCCATGCTTACTTAAGCACGGGAGCCCCGATCTTAATAAACACTATGGTGTTTGGGTGAGTCATTTTGTAAATGTTAGAATTTTGATTCTACCTCTAATGTTCTTCACCCATGCCTTTGGTTTGTTTGTTTGCAACTGTTGTTCATTTTTCCAAGGAGTTTCGGTCTAAAAGGAAAAGAAAGCTAAATTTTTTATTTTTTTGTTGATTGTTATCATCATTTCGAAAATTAGCATTTGGAGTCTCCGAAACCCACAACCCGACATTTGCGGGTTACGGGACTATTGTTTGAAATTTTGGTATTTAGTGATCCCACAATCCACAACCCAACATTTGCAGGTTGCGAAAATGATCGATAATAAGACCAAGGAATAATTACCTCGAAACCTGAACTCCGCAATGGCGGCATTTGGCTTTCGGGATGGTCGTTTTTCGTTTATTTGCTGTGTGCTCTTGAAACCCGCAAACTGTAATTTCAGGATGCAGGTTTTGGGATGGATATTTTACATCACAGTTCAACGTTCCGAAGCCCACCACCTGCACAGTAGGTTTTTGGATTTCCGAAATCCTTTTTTTACTTTCATTTTTGTGAACTCACAACTCGCAAATCCGTACTTTCAGATTTTGGCTTGCGGAATCTTTGAATAAAAACTTTGTGAACGTAATTGAATTCAATTCCGCATCGCGCTCTAGCTAATCTCAGCCGTCCATTGTTATGAATTTGAGATCACGTTGATTTTGGGTAATCAGTTAAGTCAGGATGCGCTATTTTGTCTATGGAAAGCTAGTTCTCCCAAATTATCAGTTTTTCTATATAATTTGTAACAGTGGATACTACTACAAGATTATCAATTGCTTCATGTTGGATGGACACCATTGATCTTCCTTAAGTTCGCCGTGTCTGGTCTCGAGTTTTGACATTTTGTCATTTTTGCTCCGCTTATTAATGATCATCTCTTTTCACTTAAAATCCAATTTCAAAGCTTCTATCCTTCTCATCGAAGTTGGTTCAGATTGATCCGATTTGTTACGTGTGAAGAACTGATCACCCGTGTACTGGAACTCATAATCGAGATTTTTTGCAGGTCAATTCTATCACCGCAGCCTCTTTTTCCATTATTAATTACTAGTTATAATTATCGATGGGGGGTTGCCTATAACGATGTGATCGTAAAAGAAATTCAAAATCATGCAAGCAGTAATTGAACCTGTACTTCGCAAAAGCTTAAACTCAAATCTCGTTTTTTTTTCATGACAGTTGAAGTAATTATAATGGGTTCGCAGCGTAATTTTAGTCATTGCAAATTTCCTCGCTCAATAGGCATCACCCTGCCTCTTGGTCTTAAAGTAGCAATTAGTGTGAAAATTCTAAATTGCTCATTGCTTTCTGTAATAGGAAACTTTCTGCGTAGCATTTTGGGCATCCTGTTATCTAAAGATTTATCTAGGATGAGTAATTTCCATGCAGGAGGTGAACCTTCTAATATTCATGTTGATAATAAGGAACTTTACCCCTTGTTGTATCAAGAAACATTGTCACCACCATTTGATGCAGGTATTCCTGATCTTAGCAGCGGCAGTAGTGGAGAGGACTTTGAAGCGTTATCTTCCTATGTGCAAAATTTGATGGGGCAGAGCAAGGAAATTCTGGAAGAACCAGCTGACCTTGATGATGAGGTCATACAAGACTTTATAATAAATGGAGAACCTGATGTACTGGCCACTGTTTCTGAAGTAAATCATTTAATGGATTTCTTTGTTTCTGACCATGAATTACTTGATCCTAAATTTCCTACAGCAAATGTTTCACAAATCATGCCACTTGTCGATGATAATGAACACTCGGTTATTGAATTTTTATTGTGCCACGAGACCCTATCTGATTAAATAGCGAGTATTTGTAACATCGTTTTGGTAATAAGGTGGCAAAAAAATCCTTCAAGCTGGAAAGAAGCAAGTTTTATTGGATCGATGGTTGGAGCCGATTTTTGTAATTTCTATTTTGTATAATTTCTCCTTTTGAAATTTTGGGTAAAATTTAGTATTTAAGGAGGAATGTTTCCCTAAAGCAAAGGGTTGGAAATTTTGGAATTATGATTCAGCAGGAGTATGGATTGAAGATGCTTTGTCTATTCGAGCCATTGTAATTTTTGTATAAGACTTTTATATGCAGTAAAGTTATCTTTATCCACCTTCTTGTGTTCTTCAAATTTCTTTGAGAATTGTTGAGTTAATTATTTCAAATTGTCATCAGCTATGCGTTCAATCTATTGCTGATCACTTATTGATGTATATGATCCTTCATATTGATTTTTCTGTATGTTTTGACTCATGCTCTAAAATGTTCTATTAAATTTCTTTGATTGAAGAGTTCTCACTTTTATATTTCTGCAAATGATTCAATGCAACTAAATATGTATAATCAATTGTTAATTTTTCAATTGACACAATGATTATAGATCATGTATTTGAATGGCTTAAACACTTTGAAGAATTGTCACTTAATTTCTTAATTGATAAAGCTTTAATTAACAATTGAAGAACCCGAAGACATTTCTGTTTAAGGTACTTAATCACTTGTCCATCTCACTTCAATTCTAATCTACATGACATCAACTCTTCCTTTTAGGTTAGATCTGACTCAGAACAGGTTCTTACCTTAGGTAGGTTAAGTTAGATTTCGGTAACTGGTTTTCACTTTGTTTTCCTTGATAGGAAAACTGATCTTTCACAATCAAATATTTTACTCATAGAGTGCCAGTGGAGGCCAAATATCCGTGGGTGATCACCACACCAAACACCTTGAGGCTATAATTTCCCTTGCATAGGGTCTTTCAAAGCCTTTGGCTTTGTTTTCATCCCCTGTTGTGTGCCTTGGAACCCATTCCAGCATTTTGCACTCATCCTGCACCCCCGAGGCATCAACAAATGGCGCTAGAAGGAAGGCCACTAGTAAAACATGCATAAGCAAACTAATAATAATCCTCCTCCAGCAAGTACATCAACGGTTCACACCCAAATCCAGACTAGGGCTTCAACATCTGAACAACCAACTGATTCGCAACCTACAGTTCTCCTTGTTACATCTGCGCAACCTACAGTTTTACTCGTTACACTAGTGGTACCATAGGAGAACAGAGGAGAAATCATCTTCACGTAGCCCTCAAGGGGACCCATTTCATTAGAACAGTTATTGAATACATCCACCGATAGGGTTTTAAGAGTAGAACAACAATGTCTTTCCGATCAAAGAAGATGCGGTCTGGCAACTCTAAACTTAGAAGGTGTTTTGCAGGCTAGCGATCGGGAAGAACAACAAGCTCCCACCTCACAGATCTCTGATCCACCGATTCAACCGACTAATAGTTTTAACAAACAGGATCGACATACAACTGATCACCAATATGAAAACCAAGGCCTAGTCAATCGACTAGATTCTCTTGAATATAACCACGAGGCCACTCTCGTAGGAACACAAGGTCAACCAAATCTTGGAGCCGGTGGTCCACCACCGTCCCCTCCTTCATCTTCATCATCTTCCTCGGACACAGAGAATTCTTCTAGTTCGTCATTTGAAGAAGAAGAACAAGAACCTCCAATGGTTGGAGAAGGTCAAAATAGACCTTGGCTTGACCAAGGTGCAGTTTTCTTATTAGGAGATCAACATAGATTACCAAAGAATCCTAAAAAATGGTTTCCTAAATTCAACCCTGATGATAAAACGCCCGCGTTGGATCACATAAAATTTTTTATGCAAGCAATCAGCCTTAGAAGTGTGGTATATGAGGATGTAGTATGTAGACTCTTTCCATACACTTTTGAGGGTAGAGCAGCCACTTGGTATTTTGCTTTACCATCCCAAACCATAACGTTCTGGGATTAATTCGAGAAACATTTTACCTAGAAGTTCGGGGATGACAAAACACCACAAGATCTTGTCTTAGAGTTGTCCTCCATGAAAGCCAAAGGAAAATAAAGGGTAAAAGACTTTAACCAAAGGTTTTCATATCTCAAAAATAGAATTCCTGCTGAAGAATTATTGGTGGCTTATTATGAAAAGGGTCTTCCTCCCTCCATTGCAATATGGGTCAAAAGGGCATAGAAGGGTACTCTACTGGAAGCATTTGATGAAGCAATCCAAGTTGAGAAAGACATCTTTTGTCTAGATGACAGCCCTGAATCCTCAAAAGGACAACCTTCCACTTCCATGAAGAAAATTGAGATTGTCCCTAAACCCATAGTTCAGAACAAGGATTCATTTGATTTGACTGACATGAAGAAATTCCTTCAGAAGATGTCGAATGAGATGGTGGATTTGAAGAAAAACACTAACAATAATCAGAATTAGAACGGAGGTTTTGTAAGGCCACCGTTTAGGAGACCTTACCAGCCTCCATAAAATCCACCACCACTAAATATGGTAGATGCACTCACAAATGACGAACTGTTTTTTATTTTTAGAGCATTGGTAGCAGAATCCCAAGTCAGCCCTGACACTTCTAATGATCAGACTACCTCGGATCCTCCACTACCTGAAGAAGAAGCAGAAGATGATCCATAGGTCGATGCTGTGGGTTGATTTTTGGAACTTCCTATGTGTGAAGAAGAAGAAGAACCCGAGGCGGTGTTTAACACACAACATCCTTATAATACAAGGTCAAGACCACAACCACCTCAAGAACCTTCATCTTCTTCCCCGGTTCCCACAAGTAACAAGATTGTCCCACAGAAGGATACAGTCCTCCCTCAAATGAAGTACAACCTGGTTGAAGACCTAAAAAGAGTCAAAGCAAACATATCTCTGTTTGAGCTACTCAAGATTCCTGCTATGAGAGACTCTTTACCTAAAAACATGATAGTCAAACAGCCTAGAGAGTCACAAAATAATAATCTAGACTCTGTCACTAAAACTAATGATAAAAAAAAAACAAGAGAACTCCTCCTTTCTTGCTTACTTTTGAGATTTTCAATCGGAATATACACAACTGCATGATAGATTCGGGAGCATCATCAAATGTGATGCCCTTCTTTGTTTGCAGAAAATTGAATGCAACGTGGGAACCTTGTCCAACCCAGATTGTGCAACTTGACAGATCCAAAGTCAGAGTGGTTGGCAAATTGAGAAATGTTCTGCTCACGCTGTTAGCTGATCCAAAGTTCCATCAGACAGTTGACATTGTAATAGCTAACATCCTAGAAGCCTATGGGATGTGGTTAAGTAGGGACTGGTCAGAGAAAATTAAGGGTTACTTTGCAACGGACTGGTCCCACTTATGGTTTCCATAGAATGGTCAACTAAATAAAATTAAGATCAGCAGAGAACCTTTTATGAAACAGATAGTTACTGATCTTAATGATTCAAGTGAAACTGCTGGTTATCTCACCTCTCGTACAGAGCACTTTACATTCAATACATTTTTCGATGAGTTCTCAGCTGATGCCTCACCAGAAGAAAGCATTCATAACGAATCACATATCACTCAGGTTACTTTTGTACCTTTCTCTGGTGAAATTATGCATAATGTATATAATGTGAATACAAATTTTAGATTAGACCCTGTCTCCTGGACTTTATTTTTTGATGGCTCCAAATCCAAGGAGGGAGCTGGAGTAGGTTGTGTTCTTATCAATCCTAAATGAATGAAAATCATGATTGCTTGCAGATTAGAATTTGACAGTACTAATAATGTAGCCGAATATGAAGCTCTTGTGCAGGGGCTCAGGAAGGCCATTGATTTGGGTGTTCAAGTAATAGAGTGCTATGGGGACTTCAAAATTATAGTCAAGCAAGTCAGAAATAATATACACTGCTTGTCTCCGCATTTGGCTAATTATCAGAAGATGGTAAGGGAGCTAACCAACTCATTTTCAGCATTCAATATTAAATCAGTTCCTAGATCACAAAATTTTGATGCAGATCTATTAGCAAACACAACTTCTAGACTTATTCCGCCAGAAGGTCTATCTCCTAAAACGTTTTCAATTGAATTCATGTACAGACCATCTATTCCAGATAATGTGACTAATTGGAAAGTGTTTGATGATGACCGACAGATAATTGACTTCCTCACTACTCAAGATACGTTTCAAGACATGGCCATTGATGAAACAGAACATGAAAAGTCTCTCACTGATTCCTCAAACGTCATCCCGAAGTCAGTGATCAATCTAGAAAATTTTTACTATTTACAAGACAAATTCAAATCTTAGACTAATTGTAAAACTCAAATTTCATCTTTAAATTATGAACAGGTCAACCTAGGAATCGAATAGGAACCTCGTTTCATCAATTTGGGAATTGATTGCACCCCTGAAGAATGCAGAGCCATTATTGTATTGTGTAAACAGTATAAAGATGTCTTTTCTTGGACTTATGATGAATTAAGAAAGTTTGACATTAGTGTCATGTTCCACAACATACCCATGAAACCATAGGTTAAGCCATTTCAACAAAAGCTGCGGAAAATGCACCCCAGTTTAGAGTCTTCTGTTAAAAAGGAACTGGAGAAGTTACTCAATGCTCGGATTATCTTTTCGGTCAGGCACACTCGGTGGATTGCCAACTTAGTACCTGTCCGTAAGAAAAATGGTGAAATTCGACTCTGTGTTGCTTTCAGGAACCTAAATTGGGCTTCTGAGAAAGACAACTATCCTATTCCACCTATGGAGCATATTCTTCAGAAGGTAGCCGGGTCAGAGATGTTTTCCCTCCTGGATGGTTTTTCGGGGTACTTTTGCTTACATACAGATGGGGTACTTTTGCTTACATACGGATGCCTTTCAGGTTGATCAATGCTGGAGCTACTTTTCAAAGAGCTATGGATATAAATTACCGAGGTTTAATTCATAATTCTTTCATGGTTTACCTTGACGATATCACTATTTACTCTAAAAAACGATATGAACATGTGTTCACTTTAAAACAATTTTTTGATCGCTGCAAGAAATTCGGTATTTCTCTCAACCCGAAGAAATCTATTTTTGCAGTAATTGAAGGAAAACTTATGGGCTTCATTGTTTCGAAAGAAGGTATGGTTATTGACCCTGGACGTATAAAGGCCATTTCAAAAATTGGTTTACCCGGTTCGCGCAAAGCAATGCAATCCTTCCTAGGTAAGATCAATTTTGTACAGAGATTTGTACCAAATTTTGCTCAAATAGTCAAACCATTGCAACTCTTGGTCAAGAAAGATGTATAGTTTACTTGGTCGCAAGAACAGAGAGATGCGTTTATCATAATTCGAAAATCCGTTGCAGAAGCTTCTGCCCTCATGTCCATAGATTTTGATAAGGATTTCATTCTTTATACTTTTTCCACTGATTTTTCTTATGCAGCTGTGCTAACGCAAAAGCATGATAATGATGTAGAAATTCCCATCTCTTTCATGAGCTCAACATTCAAAGGTGCAGAGCTTAAAGATTCATAGATTGATAAGAAATCCTGTGCAGTTTATAAATCTGTCAAACATTACAGACCCTACTTGTTGAAGTCCCGAACCAAAATCATTGTTCCATATTATGCTATGAAGAATGTCCTCATTCAGATAGAGTTAGGGGAAAAGAGGGCCCATTGGATGACTTCCCAACAAGAATATGATCTTGAGATCAGACCGGCAAAAATTGTAAAAGGGTAGGGCCTTTGTCTTCTTACTGCACAATCCAATGACCCCGCACAGCAACAGTCTGAATGGGATCACGAGGAGGAAATTCCCTTAGGTGTTGTTAACATTATTGATGCCTCGACATCAGAATGGTACGATGATATCAAATTTTTTCTGAACCATGGGTTTTCTCCTGAAACTCTCGATTTTAAGAAAAGAAGAGCTTTAAGACTAAAGTCTGCTCCTTATCAATTCATTGATCAAGTTCTTTTTAGAAAAAATTATGATGGAGTATTTCTCAGATGCTTGGAAAAACATGAAACTGATGACATTTTGTTTCAATTTCATGCAGGTCTAGCTAGAGGCCATTTTTCAGGAGAGATGACAGCACACAAGATTCACAGGGCTGTATATTATGGGCCCACACTGTTTAAAGATTCCTATGCTTATGTGAGAAAATGTGAGCCATGCCGGAAATGCACAGGGAAGTTTAGGAAACCTGCATTTCCTTTACAACCAGTTATGATTTAGTTTCCATTTCAACAATGGGAACTGGATTTTGTTGGGCCTATAAACCCTCCTTCATCTCTCCAACATAAGTATATTCTCACAGCCACAGACTATTTCACTAGATGGGTTGAAGCAGCTCCTCTTAAACAATGCAACGCCACTCAAGTAATCTCTTTCCTTGACAGCCAGATTGTCACACGCTTTGGTGCTCCATAATATTTAGTTTTCAATAATGCATCCTACTTCTCTTCAATCGATATAACTGAATATACCTTTGAGATTGGAATTAAGCTTAAATTTTCTGCCAATTATTACCCTCAGGGTAATGGCTTGGCTCAATCATCAAATAAAAACCTAATTAATATTCTCAAGAAAACTGTAGCCTCTCATCACAGAGATTGGCATACATAGTTGTATAATGCATTATGGGAAGATCAAATTACCCCAAAAGCAGCAATTGCAAACTCCCCATACTGTTTGGTTTATGGCAAAGAAGCCATTCTCCCCACTAATATCACCATTCCTTCATTACAATTGGCCCAGTCTGTTCAAGAAGATGATTCTTCTCCCCTCTAGCAAAGAATAGACACCCTCTTGAAGCTAGAGGAGGACAGGGAAATAGCCAAAAACAAGTTGTATCATCATCAGCAGATGGTGAAGAGATGGTTTGATGAAAAATCTTCTTCCGATAGGAAGTTTTCTATTGGTGACATGGTTTTGAGGTGGGACAAGCAACGTAAAGATAAAAATCTGTACACCAAGTTCCAACATCTTTGGCTCAGACCTATCATTATTACAGAAAATATTGGTCCCAGCACAGTTTGATTGCAGACATTGGAGGGAGTTGTAGACACCTACCCGGTGAATATATCTCTTCTCAAAAAGTATTTCGTCTGAGCAATTTGATGCACTTGTACATAGGTGTGATTTTTTTTTCAATCATTTGTTTTATTGCATTCATATTTTGATTGGTTTTCTTATTTTGTTATTGGTTTTCATTAATAAGGATTCATACTTGTGGTAATGGCTTATGATCACTTTTCTTAGCAACAATTGCAACTAAAGTTTCAACATCGTTATCAATCTTACTTTCTGGCTTTTGATTAGAATTTGCTCTGAAGAATAAACAGTCAAATAAGTGCAGTGCCTTTGGATACTTTTCACTTTGATCAGTATCTTTCACCATGATTTATCTGTGTAATTGAGGTATGGAGGATGGTCATCATTTCTCTATCTGGTGTTTCATGGTTGAACGACATATCATAATAACATGACTAGTTCCGATTGCTCATGGATCCTTTTACGATCACTTTGAATATGAAATTTGTTTAAAATTATAAGTTACTAGGTGGGTGGTCTTGTTATCAAGCCAGCCCATTAGGTTCATAGGTGTTTAAAGTGGAATGACATCTTCACATCAAGCCACCACACTTGGAAGATGACTTTCAGTTCTGCTGGAAGGTGGAAGATCCTATTACAGGTCGGTCCATTCATGATCCGCAAAGCATTGGTGAGTAACATTGTCACTATATGGTCACCAAGCCATGGTAATGCCTTGTAGCTTATGCCAAAATAAAGTGTTTTATTTTTATAAGATTTTGTTATATACAAGAACAGGGGGGTCTTATCACAAGCTAGCCCTGCTATGATCATGAGTTTGACCTTGGACTGGAATTATCACTATATGGTCACAAAGCCATGATGATTTTTTTTGGTCGTACAACCAGAAGACAAGGAGTATCGTCATCGAGCTAGCTTGACCAGTTTCCAGATCGAGCCTGTGAATGGCGTTGTTTCATCTGATCACCAAGTCAGTACAGTGGTCTTGTATCAACAAAATTTTATATTTATAAGAAAAAAAAAGAGAGAAGAAAAGAAAAGAAAAGACAAAAGATAAGATGATCAAGTGTTACTGAATATATATGTAATTAATAAACCAAGGAGATCTGTAATTAGGATATCCATGAGCATTTCTAAGACTGTGCCTAGACTCAACACAAGCTGGTTTTCTATGATTACATCATGGTAAAGATTTGGTATCACTCTCTAAATCTCCTTATCAGATGAGTGTTATATTTACAATGATCATTGATTGAGATTTATCCATTTTTATGTTCATTGTTTGTTGGCTATTATCTTTTCAGTATCTTCTAAGACTTGGGTTTCAAGAAATCGGTTGATCAACATGTTGTCTTTAGTTGGATTTGATTACAGAGATAACTGGTTCTTCCCAGCCAGTCGCCATTTATTGTGGCCACAACAGATCCCATGCTTACTTAAGCACGAGAGCCCCGATCTTAATAAACACTATGGTGTTTGGGTGAGTCATTTTGTTAATGTTAGAATTTTGATTTTACCTCTAATGTTCTTCACCCATGCCTTTTGTTTGTTTGTTTGCAACTGTTGTTCATCTTTCCAAGGTGTTTCAGTCTAAACATAAAAGAAAGCTAAATTTTTTATTATTTTGTTGATTGTTATCATCATTCCGAAAATTAGCATTTGGAGTCTCCAAAACCCGCAACCCGACATTTGCGGGTTATGGGACTATTGTTTGAAATTTTGGTATTTAATTATCCCGCGATCCGCAACCCAACATTTTCAGGTTGCGAAACTGATCGGTAATAATACCAAGGAATAATTACCCCCGAAACCCGAACTCCGCAATGGCGGAATTCGGCTTTCGGGATGGGCTTTTTTGTTTATTTGTTGTGTGCTCCCGAAACCCGCAAACCGTAATTTCAGGATGCGACTTTCGAGATGGATATTTTATGTCACGGTTTAACATTCTGAAGCCTGCCACCTGCACAGTAGGTTTTCGGCTCTCAGAAATCCTTTTTCTACTTTCATTTTTGTGAACCCGCAATCCGCAAATCCATACTTTGTGATTTCGGCTTGCGGAATCTTTGAATAAAAACTTCGTGAACGTAATTGAATTCAATTCTGCATCCCACTCTAGCTAATCTCAACCGTCCATTGTTATGAATTTGCGTCCACATTGATTTTGGGTAATTAGTTAAGTCAGGATGTGCTATTTTCTCTATGGAAAGATGGTTCTCCCAAATTATCAGTTTTTCTGTATAACTTGTAACAGTGGATACTACTACAAGATTATCAGTTGCTTCATGTTGGATGGACACCATTGCTCTACCTTAAGTTCGTCGTGTCTGGTCTCGAGTTTTGACGTTTTGTCATTTTTGCTCTGCTTATTAATGATCATCTCTTTTCACTTAAAATCCGATTTCAAAGCTTCTATCCTTCTCATCGAAGTTGGGTCAGATTGATCCGATTTGTTACGTGTGAAGAACTGATCACCTGTGTACTGGAACTCATAATCGATATTTTTTGTAGGTCAATTATATCACCGCAGCCTCCATTTCCATTATTAATTACCAGTTATAATTATCGATGGGGGGTTTCCTATAATGATGTGATTGTAAAAGCAATTCAAAATCATGCAAGCAGTAATTGAACCTGTACTTTGCACAAGCTTAAACTCAAATCTCGGTTTTTTTTCATGACAGTTGAAGTAATTATAATGGGTTCGCTGCATAAGTTTAATCATTACAAATTGCCTCGCTCAATCGGCATCATCGTGCTTGTTGGTCTTAAAGTAGCAATTAGCGTGAAAATTCTACATTGCTCGTTGCTTTCTGTAATAGGAAACTTTCTGCGCAACGTTTTGGGAATCCTATTATCTAAAGATTTATCTAGGATGAGTAATTTCCATGCAGGAGGTGAACCTTCTAATATTCATGTTGATAATGAGGAACTTTACCCCTTGTTGTATCAAGAAACGTTGTCACCACCATTTGATGCATGTATTCATGATCTTAGCAGCAGTAGTAGTGAAGAGGACTTTGAAGCGTTATCTTCCTATGTGCAAAATTCGATGGGGCAAAGCAAGGAAATTCTGCAAGAACCAGCTGACCTTGATGACGAGGGCATACAAGACTTTATAATCAATGGAAAACTTGATGTACCAGCCATTGTTTCTGAAGTAAATCCTTTAATGGATTTCTCTATTTCTGACCATGAATTACCTGATCCTGAATTTCCTACAGCAGATGTTTCACAAACCATGCCACCTATCGAAGATAATGAACAATCTGTTATTGAATTTTTATGGTGCCATGAGACCCTATCTGATTAAAGAACGAGTCTTTGTAACATCTTTTTGGTAATAAGGAGGTAGAAAAATCCTTCAAGCTGGAAAGAAGCAAGTTTTATTGGATCGACGGTTGGAGCTGATTTTTGTAATTTCTATTTTGTATAATTTCTCCTTTTGAGATTTTGGGTAAAATTTAGTATTTAAGGAGGAATGTTTCCCTTAGCAAAGGATTGGAAATTTTGGAATTACGATTCAGCAGGAGTATGGATTGAAGATGCTTTGTCTATTCAAGCCATTGTAATTTTTGTATAAGACTTTTATATGGAGTAAAGTTATCTTTATCCACCTTCTTGTGTTCTTCAAATTTCTTTGAGAATCGTTGAGTTAATTGTTTCAAATTGTCATCAGCTATGCATTCAATCTATTGCAGATCACTTATTGATGTATAGGATCCTTCATATTGATTTTTCTATATGTTTTGACTCATGCTCTGAAATGTTCTATTAAATTTCTTTGATTGAACAGTTCTCACTTTTATATTTTTGCAAATGATTCGAGGCAACTAAATATGTATAATCAATTGTTAATTTTTCAATTGACACAATGATTACAAATCATGTATTTGAATGGGCTTAAACACTTTGAAGAATTGTCACTTAATTTCTTAATTGATAAATCTTTAATTAACAAGTGAAGAACCCGAAGACATTTCTGTTTAAGGTACTTAATCACTTGTCCATCTCACTTCAATTCTGATCTGCACAACATCAACTCTTCCTTTTCGGCTAGATCTAACTCAAAATAGGTTCTTACCTTAGGTAGGTTAAGTTAGATTTCAGTAACTAGTTTTCACTTTGTTTTCCTTGATAGGAAAACTGATCTTTCATAATGAAATCTTTTACTCATAGAGTGCCAGCGGAGGCCAAATATCCATGGGTGATCACCACACCAAACAGCTCAAGGATAGAATTTCCCTTGCGTAGGGTCTTTCGAAGCCTTTGGCTGGGTTTTCATCCCCTGTTGTGTGCCTTGGAACCCATTCCAATATTTTGCACTCATCATGCACCCCCGAGGCATCAACAGAGCCTAATATTCTAGTCTCATAGATGATGTTGTTTCAGTCGTGTTTGTTATGGGTGGTTTTTTTTCCAATAGATTACAGGCCCATGGTTTTGGGTAGCTCGTGGTAATTTCCCATGGAATTTCGCCTTTGAAAGGAAGACATTGTAATACGGCGATGTAATGTATTGTAGCATTGTAAAGATCTATGAGATCGTGTAAGAGAGACTGAGAGAGAGTGAAGAGGAAGTTGTAGCGGATGTGTTGTGGGTTGTATCCCTTCATTTGCTTGATGGTATAATAATAAGGACTGACAATTTCTATGTGGACATAGCCCATCTTGGGTAAACCACGTTATATTGGTGTCTCTCTTGTAATTTGTTTCTGTAATTTATATTTTCATCTTAGTTATTTTTATTGCTCTGCAATCCTGTTTTTCTAAAAATATCTATTTATATTATTCAAAATGTCACCAAAAGGTAGTGGAAAAATCACATTGCAATCAGTGCCACAGATGATTCATCCCTCACCTTTGATGAAAGTGAAGATTTATCTTTTTACGTGTCCAAGTTGGAAGATATGATCAAAGGAACAATGAGTAAGGTTGATTTAGTTAAATTGGAGACTAAGATGAAGGAAAGGATGGGACATATTGATACCAATATAGAAATAATTGCTAACCTCTTACAAAATCCAAAGCAAAATCTTCCTAAAGGTGATGATATGTCCCTGGCTTCTCAGGAAGATAAAAATAGTGTTCATGTTGAACAAGATTTCATTAATAAGAATTATCCAAGAGGATTTGATGCTAATCATGTAAGTAATCAAGGATGGTCCCCAAGGGGTATCCAAATTCCCAATATTGACATGATGAAGTTTGATACAAAGGACCCCATAACATGAATATTCGAAATGGAACAATTCTTTGATATACACTAGATGCCTAATCTTTAAAAGGTACCTATTGCATCTTTATATTTAGAGCCTGAGTAGTTTGTGTGGTACGAATGGATTTGTGAACGCAAAAAGAAATCCATTATATCTTGGTCCAGTTTTATAGAATAATTTATATCATATCAAGATTATGCTAAGAGAAATTCCTTCTTTACCCAATTGATAAATCTAAGGAAAAATGGTCCAGTAAGCGAGCACATTCAACAATTTCAAAATTTGAGTCTTAGAGTGGAGGGAATACCAAATGATAAATTGTTGGCTCTCTTTATTGGAACCTTGAAGGATAACATCCAACATAAGGTGCTCCTCCTCAAACCCACTATTATGGACAATATACTCAAGTGGACTGAAGCGAGATCTTCCTAGTCCAAGTGGATCTAGAACAAATAAGTACAGAAAACAAACTACTTTCCTAGATCAATAGAGATGCAAGGGAATAGGTAGATAACTTACCTCAGATATACAAATCATTTCCTCTTTGTTGCTCCAAGCTCCAAGGCCTTCAGATCTTGAGCTGCAAAACCTTGTCAAGCATGTGGAAACAAGAAAATAATAAAAGCATATCTAAATATGAATCGATCTAGATTAACAGTTAAGGAAGAAAATCCTAAATATTATCAACACAACAATACTTATGGAAAGAGTTTGTATTAATGTAATAAAGGGAAACACATAGACAGAGAATGTCATAGCTTAATCCTTAATGTTGCAACTTCCATCCAACAATCCAAGCCAAGCCTCTAAGGATGATGTTTTCCTCCCAAAGGATGAGTAAGGATCACCTTGAGAAATTCCACCAGCATCAGAGTACTATAGTCCTTCCTCCCTTCTCAATGGTGAGAGGTTTAATATTTATTAGGATAAATAGATAGAGTAGGTTGAAGATTAATTTACGATATCGAATACCAACCCTCCTAGTAACTAGGGATACACTTCCATGTCACCAAGCTTAGAGAAGTCACTCGAAGCTTCTCTTTATACACATTAACCAACTTTGGCGCACCTTGCATTAAGGAAACTGTCACCAGGAAGGGATTAATGCAGGTTCAATAAGGGAAACAAGAGCCACTAGCGCACTCTGCTAAAGAGAATCATGCACCAGCTATGGTCTGGCGCCTCTTGCTGGAAATCAGGATGCGCTAGTGCAGCTAGACATTGTGGAAACATAGGGACAATGAATTGGTCTGGATGTTTTTAGCCAATGAAAATTCAGGGATTAAGGCATGAAGTTGACACATGACTCATAATGACGATATTCTAGTGTAACAGAATGCCCCCCAAAGCATGAAGTTGGTGAAATAAAACAGGTGAAATGCTTTGTAAAGTGAAGGATTGAAAGCAAGGATGTTGGTTGGAAGAAGATGCTGTAGTACAAATCGAGTATGCGATACAGGTCTCACATGACTCATAACATGGATTCCAGCCAATACATTGCAGATCCATGGTAGTAGAGACCGACTGAACATAATCATGGATACTAGACAAAATCGTAGATCCATGATGAGATGGTAACATAGCCATGACCAATACAATAGTGGATTTGTGTGACATGACTAAAAAAAAGTCCATCGCAACCTGGGAAAGATATGAATTAACCCAGGGTCTTCAAGATGAACCCGCAATGATACGCATATAACCATGTGATTACCATGTTTTGAATTCGAACAAGGTAGAAACCACTTGATTATCGATCATTAATGTATACCGTTAACAAGCGCGAGGGAAACCAGCATTAGTGTCAATGATCCCCAAGGTATCACAGTACATACTATCAAATGTGAATCAATGAGTTGAGGTTTAAAACTCGATGGAATCTTTCAATCAATAATAAATTATGTAAACTCATGTTGAAAGCGAGCTAACCTTCCATTAAGACATGTAGGCCCAAGGTACTTGATTGGTTTCTAGATTCGATCTCTAGATGATGTGTTGAAGTCAACAAGGATGAATCTGCCGAAGGAGGGCCATGATGTATCCCCCATCATTGACAGGAAACGCGATCATAGATGTTTGGAATGAATCAGACAGTGATGTGTGAGACTGACTCAGAGGAAACCGACATGATAGAAGGCATACTGACTGCAGATAATGAATGACACATTTCTCTTGAACATGGGCATGGCATGACCTGTAAGTATTGAAATGATGAGAATGATACTAGCCCCAATGCAATTGATGATGGAAGCATTCTTTATATGACCCAAAGGAGTAATAGGACTCATGGAATCAATATGACTCAAAGACAAATAGATTACCCAAGTACTAAATGCACATGCAAATGTTGAGAGCCATGTTCAAGAGTGACTATGTACTGTCGTAACTACAATGAAACAAAAACTCTTCCCTTATCCCCATCATGATTGATAAGTAGCTCTTTTGTTTTTTAATGAGCTTGAGGAGGGTAACAAATTCTCGGTATAGCTCATCCTTTGGATGAGTGCAATCCCAAATTTTTTATGAACGTAGGATAGGAGGGGTTTGTCCCACAATGGGCCCTTCAATGTTAGATTTTAACGAGTCCAAAGAAGGTAAAATCAACGTCATTTCATGTTTAGAGAGTCTGAAAGAACTAAAGAAGACTCGAGAGGTTCTTTTTCGTAAAAGTTAGTCTCTTCACCCAAAAAAGGATAAAACAACGTGAAAGAGAACTCTTCTAGTTATGATCGACTGGACTGATCCTTTTTTGTAAATATCACTTCCTAGTCCGAAAAAAGGGGTAAACTATCACCAGAAAGACAATCATTCAAATACTTTTACAAGCATGAAATCATTAGGTTCGCTTGGCGATATTTTCGTATTTAAGGAACCTAAAAAGAGCTTAAAGAAAGAATCTGAGGGGTTCCTTTTTCATGGGAGTTTAACGAGCCCGAAAAAGTGATAAAATACAACTCAGTGACTTATTCTCATCGTTTTACGAGCACGAGTAGGAAGAAACAGTAAGATCGGTGTCATTAATGTTCAATTTTAACGAGCAAAATAATGACACGAAAATGATCGAAGTGTTCTTCACACCTGATAACAGGCGTCAGATGACCACGATCGCAACCGAAGGTTTTAAAATGGCACTTTACTTTACCTGTAGAATCGAAAATGTTAAGTTTAAACTAATTTGACTAGCAAGATCACTGAAAGAAGCATAATCACAAGATAGACAAATATTTTACCCTGGGAAACCCTCATGGGGTAGAAAACCCAGCAAAGCTTTCCTCAATAAGATGATCAACCAAAATACAAGATGTGCTCCAAGACTTGACCTCCTTCTCTACCTCCTATGCAGACCTCTCAAACACAAGTGCGCTACTTTATGAGCTGAGCAAGTGTGATATAAGTGAGGAGCAATCTCCTCTACTTATACTAGTTCTCGACCGACTAATTCCCTTATGGGGCCAACCTATCCCAATGAAGTATAATAAATCCTAATTAATTAACTCAGGGCCGACCCCCACACGGAGGATCTAATAACCATTGTTACCACACTTCATTGGAGGAATAAACATCTCTGGATACATAATAGGATCACCTCGGAGGGATGAAACATCTCCGGAATAATAAAGTACAAATACAATATTCTTAGAAGTTACAATATTCAACACAAAAACTAGGTCAAAATGATAAATTAGGTGTTTAGACATAAAAACATCCTCAACTATAGTAAGAATGACCCTACAAGAAATAAATTGAGAAGAGAATATTCCATTTTCAATATAAAATGTGCAAATAGTAAAAATTATCCACTATTACTTCTTACCAAATTGGGAAAGTGAAAAATACCCTTTGGATCTCGATCTTCAACTTCCCATTGTGGGAGATATGGTCAGACATTTTCGTTTCTGTCAGCGCCAGGTAAGCCTAAACCTAGTCCTCTTCATTTTCATTGGATTAAAGTTTCTTTTTATTTCCAGCTTTTAGGTTTTTGGGATTTTGTAATGAGGGGATAATGTGCCTTCAGGACGGGTCACTTTCTTCTTACGGGAAGTGCACTGAAGAATCGATGGTGCCTTTTCCATAAGGGTGATGTGCGTCGATGGTGCCCTGTCTATATTGACGGGGTGTGCCGACGCAACGCGGCCTCACAAACTCAATCATACACCAAAAATTGACAAGTTGGAAAGTATGGCAAGCTTCTAATGGGTATTTTAATGTTATTTGGACAGGTTTGGGTGGACAAGATGGTCCAATGGAGAGAAAGAGAGCATGGAAGGGACGATGCTCAAGTGACCAAGGATCCCAAATGTATAAATGCACTGCAGAACTGTGGGTTACTTAAGTAGTTTCACATCCAAGGAATGAGTGCCCAAGTATTGTTGCTAGAGTATTTGATCAGATGTTGGGATATAGAGCAGCAACACTTCTGGGTCAGTGTCCATACACTAACGATAGACATAGAGGATGTCTACTTTCTGATAGGGTTGTCCCGATAGGGAGCTCCAGTGTCTTTTTTGGGGTCACGAGGGAGTGATTGAACTACTAAGGAATTAGTGGAGCAATGGTACACTTCTGGCACGTAGATTGTTGGTGGGAAAATCTCCATCAAGGATGTGAGGGACCGTCCATTACGCACGGTATTGTTTAACATTGAGAATGTGGCAGGTCTACACCTGACCACCAAGGCCCATATGTTGTATGTGGAGGAGTGTATGGCTCCCATAGTTTTCAACTAGTGCAAGGGGATCCTCGTGAACCTCAGAAATTAGCTCACAAAATGTCGATGTGGTGAGCTAAAGTAGTTTGGATATGGGTCGGTCGTGGTCTTATTCTTCTTGAAGCAGGCTCCACATCTACACCCATAGGTAGAGATACATGATTTTGATTGGAGGGATCTGCACATGGTTCGATGGTCTGAGGTAATGGCCGACCACGATGGTGGTGGTCCTATCATTAGTTACAATGCTCATTTTTTCAGGTGATTGAGGGGACAACTCCTCATGGTGGAGGACTACCCCTATGAGGGTACTGATTTCAGAGGAGACCAGAACCTAGTTCTTCCCGAGGATACAAAGTGGGGTGATATAGGTAGAATGAAAAGTCTATTGTGTTTTTAATTTTATGGTTTTTTTAAATGTTTTTGGAGTAGTACTAATGATTGTTACATGTTTGATGTAGACATTGGCCCGTCTCGTCCAAATAGCGCTTCTGCGATTCCGCGGAGGGGGCCAGTGCAAGATATGGAAGCTGTACAGCGTGATGCGATGGAGGAGTTAGATGAGCTGGAGGAGAACCTCCAAAGGTTTACCCTGGATATCTCGGATCTAGCCGTACACGATCTACCTAGCAGCTATCAGCAACAAAATGTGGGAGTATCCACATGCTTTGGTTCGATACTTCGGAAAGTAGCTAGGGCCATTTTATGTTACCATGCAGAGTGTCTTAGGGACTAGGCTCATATATATATGTATATACTGAAAGCTATGAGCTTCAAATGTGTGTAGAGGAGATGATTACTGAAATCTCATGTGCTTCAAATTTTGTACTAGTACAACATTTTTGTATTATACCGACATGATATATATACAAAAATCTATTTGCGGATCTATATACTATGTTTTATTGATGATTATGGGATCTTGTCTGTGTTTCCTTATACATTATTTACATGTCGTGTCGTTTTTACATTTGTGAATGTTTCATGTATGTGCAATGTACCAATCTAATATAAAATTGGCCATGGAGTCATCAATGGTGTTCATGTCACTTGAAATGTCCAGGTATTGAACATATTCAAAGGACCTCTCCAAGAGACGCACTCATCGAAAAATAAGGAGCAACATGGGGTCGAAGATAGCATAAACACATTTAATATGGGAGACCACTAATTGTGAGTCAATATGGACGACAATGTGGTCCATACCCAGGGAAAGAGCGCCATTTAATACTCCTATCACCATGTGATACTCAGTGGAATTATTGGTTGCATACCTTAGACAACTCCCTCTTGAACTAATGAGCTCACTGGTAGGGGAATAAAGTACCCAGGCTGGTGAGGCGAGGTTACGGGTATGCCGACTAGCATTGTCCGCAAATCCAAAATAGGTTTCCATCTGCACATCCAAGAAGAACATCATATGAGTGTAAGGTCAAGATCCTATCACACTAAAAGAAAAGTGTCACACCACACAAAATACACACCATGTACAACATATACATAGTACTAGTGTATAAAAACTTAGGCATAGTACCACTTCAGGTAGATCCCATTGCAAATCTCTCCCAAAGATATTCCATCATAATCTTCGAGTTCAAATGATCCCTTCTCCAAGATACATTTAACAACATATAGGCCATGCCACATGGGATAAAAATTTCCTGCCCCTAGATTATCATGTTTTTGGTCATACGTGAGGACCAAATTTCCCTCGTTAAAGATACGAGGCTTGAATGACTTGTCTTACTGGGCTTTGATGCACTTTTTATGTGCTTCATCAACAAGAGCAACATCGCGGTGGGTTTCATCGAGTTTAGCCAAGTGTAGAAAGCGTTCTTCCTCGACAGTAGTGTTTGGAAGAAGTTCGACTACAAGTTTCAATCATGGAATATCGCACTCAATAGGTAAGACTTCCTCGAGTCCATAAACCAATTGGGAAGGAGTGAACCTAGTGGTAGTTTTGACGAAGGTCCTATATACCCATCAGGTGGAAAAGAGCATGTTGTGCCAGTTAGACCTGTGTGTACCCACCATACGTTGAATCATGGTTTTCAAGACCTTAGTGATGGCCTCTACTTGTCCATTAGATTGTGGGTAATAGGAAGTTGATTTCTCTTGGCAAAAACCCAATTTGGCGCTCAATTCGTCTACCATATTGTTTTACAAATGAGATCCATGATCCCTAACGATTGCTTGTGGGACTCTGAATCTCACAATGGCATGATTAAACATAAATAGTGCGTCGGTTTTTCTGTCTTCATTGTACGTAGTCATAGCCTCGACCCACTTGGTAAAATAGTCAACGACAATGATGATGTAACCATGCCCCATTGCAGAGGTGTCTTAGAGTGCATGAAATCTATGCCCCACTTAGCGAAAGGGCCGACGACAATAACGATATGTAAAGGGGATGTATGAGAGCGCGTTTTGTAGTGAAAAGCTTGTAGGGAGGACAATTATTAATGGCCTCGATACAATCCTTAACGATGGAAGTTCAGTAGTATCCATCACGTAGTATTTTTTGTTCTGTATCCATCCCAGAAAGATGACCGCCACATCCCCCGAGTGATAGTCATTCAGAATGTGTTCAGCCTCCTTGTGAGCTAAGCAACATCATAGGATTGAATTGAAACCATGATGATACCAGGTATCACTGATGATCAACTAGTACTTGGTGTGGTGATTCACATGACGACGGTCGACATCAGTTAGTTGAGGGTTGAACCATTGGGTTTGGAGATATATCGTGATGTCTCCATAGCATGATTCAAACATACTGATGAGAAATAGCGACTCGCTGGGGAGGGAGTCAATGGGCTCAGTTCTCTAGTGAGCATGGGGAATATCATATATAAGCTCTACAAAAACCAAATATTTCTTCTATTTGGTATTCTCGAACTGGAGATCGAAATCCTGAAGGATTACGACCCAGCATGAATATTTGAACCCGAGCACCTGACGTGTAAGAACATGGTACATTAATTACCGGTAATCAAGTGGTTTCTACCATGTTTGACTTTAGAACATTGTAATCACAGGGTTAGATTTGTACCATTCTGGGTTCATCTTGAAGACCCTAGGTTAATTCATATCTTACCCAGGTTGCGATGGAGATTGTTTGAGTCATGTCACATAGATCCACTATTGTGTTCGTCATGGTTGTGTTATCATCTCATCATGGATCTACGATTGTGTCTATTATCCATTATTGTGTTCAATCAATCTCTACTACTATGGATCTGTAATGTATTGTTTGGAAACCATGTTATGAGTCATGTGAGACCCATATCTCAGAGTCAGTTGTATTGGAACAGCTTCCTCCAACCAACATCCTTACATTCAATCCTTCACTTTACAAAGCATTTCACCTGTTTCATTTCACCAACTTATTCTCTCGGGGGCATTCTCTTACAACAAAATCTCATCATTATGAGTCATGTGTCAACTCCATGCCTTAATCCATGAAGTTTCCTTGGCTGAAAACATCCAGAGCAAGTTGTTGTCCTTTTGTTTCCATAATGTCTAGTTGCACTCGTGCATCCTGCTTTCCAGCAAGAGCCACTATACCATGGCTAGCACATGATTCTCTCTGGAAGACTGCGTCAGTGGATCTTGTTTCCCTTATGCAACCTATGATGATCCCTTCTTGGTGCCAGTTTCCTTAATGCAAGGTGCGCTAGAGTTGGTGAATGTGGATAAAGAGGAGCTTCGAGTGACTTCTCAAAGCTTGGTGACATGGAAGTCTATCCCTAGTTACTAGGAGGGTTGGTATTCAATCTTCTATCCTAATGGGAAGATCCCTTAGACCTATCCCCTTAATATTCAACTTAATCTATCCATTTAGGCTTGTAAATATTAAACCTCTCTCCATTGATAAGGGAGGAAGGACTATAGTACTCTCGTGTTGGTGGAATTTCTCTAGGTGATCCTTAATCATCCTTTGGGAGGAAAAAATCATCCTTTGGAGGTGTTGATTCCCAGAAATTATCGGCATCGAGAGTAGGGATTCTCCCCATTAAATGATCCCAATTAGATCACTCACCATTTGGTATGGGGAATCCGTCCAGTTTACGGTCCAGCTACCGTAAGTATATTTATTTTAAATATTTACCGGTTTCCACCTAGCCCACCATTTATATAATTTTAGTTTAAGTTATGAGATGCAGGTGCCCTAGTTAATGCATTTAATCTAGAATTGACAGGAAAAATCCTCAACAAGTGGTGCATAGGTTCTTACCTCTCATATTATCAATCGTACCAATCAATTCATTTATTTATAATCTAAGCTAACTATCCTATCCTTGCATGGAGCAAGTTTAACGTAAGAGTAATAAGATGAAATGTTTAGGTAAATTTAACAGATAGCCATTAAAAGAAACATTCACATTTACAACATAAATTTTCAAAGATAGCTCTGATATTTATTAAGGAAATTTATTATTTTGTTACACATAAACATTTGCTTGAAATAAAGAAACCATTCATCATCATTGAAATAGTTTGAGAAAATCATAAAGATCTCACAGTATGATATAAGAAGAAAAAGAAATAGTTGTGTTCCAACAATCACATGTTCTAGGAAAACACCAGTGCAAGCTTTTCCCCAGTGAATAAGTCTTTTCTCATTAGCAAAGAAATAGTTCTTTTACAAAATTCTTCCAGCATCTAATTCACCAGCAAAAAGTCCCTTCACAAGTATTCTAACCATATATTTATATTAAAAAAATTTTGTCTCCATATGGCTGTTCGTTTTACCTACCCTAACCTTTGGACTCCCAAAATTCGTCCTCTAGTGTTTCCACAAAGAATATTACAATAAATTACAAAATATGAATTTCTAGCTAGCCTTTCTAGACTAGATATGTAATTGATCCGCATGTCAATCTCTTCAAAAATAATGTTACACTACGTGGGTTCTAAAACTTTCAAATCTATCTCATGATATGATAGCTCAATTTCCACATTCTTTACTCCTTCTTTTGCTGCTTTGTAGCTGTCCTCCAAAAAAAAGCATTTATGGATGCTTTCCCAATGTATTGATGAAGATCTTCTTTTGTCAACACTTCCATATTTCTAATGTAATCCAGGTCATCCATCAACGCATTTCGTAACTCCACCAAATGTTGATATTTGGTAGGTAGCTCATCCATATTTGGAGCCATAACGAGCTGACACTTTTCATGAATATGATGAATCGTTTGGTAGAAACCTACACACCTATCGATAGATTTAGGGACCTCATTATTTATCCTCCTACCGAATTTTCTACAAAACTAAAGAAGAGCCATGTCTAAATTAGAATCTGCAATTGTCTTTTGGGGCAAGTGATCAGGGAACTCTGATTTTCCCTCTCTCGAGTCTCCGCTTCATCTGACATTTAATTTTATTTGCAGTGTTCAATAATATTTGTCTGATCCTCAACTCTTCTGCAACAATCTCGTTCATCCTTGCTATCATTATTTTCATCTTGTAAATCACTTCAGTGAGAAATTCCCATGAGTGACATTTTTTCTCCTGAATTTTGCATGCTTCTTCATGGAAAGGAGTCATGTCTTGTTTTCTATTGTTTTCCAGTTCCAACTATTTAGACAAAGATTCCTTTTCTTTGACCAGTTCCCCAATATGACTTTGCAAATCTTCATCCTATTGATTTGTTGTCAACTCTCTTGCTTCCAATTCATTGATGTGGGATTCAAAGTCGCTTCTCTCGCCCTCCATTATCATTAATTATATAGTCATTGCATCTTTCTCTACATCTAGACTCTAATAGTTAGACAATAATCTATCCTTTTCCGCGATTATAGCCTCATACTTCCTTTTCACCTCTATACGTTCTCCAAATGCCTTTACCATGTTATCCTTTAACTTCAACATCTTTCCCTTGTTGCGCTCGATATCGTTCAACAACTTGTCAACGTTATCTGCACTTGCTTGTGCAACTGCTATACGTATAGAGGCTGTGAATTTAGGGTCCCTTTGAGTACCCTCCATAATCGTGATTTCCCGGATAGTAACAATATCAGGAAGGGCTCCCATTTTGAATCTCTTCTCTGTCTTCCTTGTGATGGTATTCCTCCATGAATAAAAAATTATCATGTCCAATTTGGCCACGGTATGTTGCTTTGACGGAGTGAAAGGTGTGATCCTGAGCTCTATAAATGGGAGATGATCTCCGGTCAGCATGACACCTAATACTTCAGGTGGGTCTATGTCCATGTGTTGTATATTTGGGCTTCCACCTTGAACTTCCTTGCTTTCCACAGCTTCCTTGGACTTATCCTCTCTTTATTTCCTCTCAATTGTTTCTCTTTCTTTCTCCTGTCTTTTTTCCTCCTTTTCTTTTCTTTGTCTTTCCTCTTCTTCTTTTCTTTATCGTTCCTCTTCTTCTCTTTGTAAATTTTTGGCCTCCTTTATTTGCTTCCATTCTTCTTCTTCCTTCAGCTTCTGCTCTTCATCTTCCACTTGTAGCCTTATAGCCTATTCTTTTTGCTTCTGCAGTTCGGCCTCCGTTGTAAAGCTGACAATTTGGCTAGGGCCGACACCACTTCTCCGAACAAAATGTTTGTTCAGCTCAATAATATTACTAGCTCTTTTGTACACTTCCTCATCCTTGTCAAAGTAATATGAATATTCATAATGTATCTTAATTGACGCAGAATGATCGACAACCTTCTTGTGGCTATCATTTTTTGCAAAAATCTTCTCCCCAAAATGGAATGCCTCTGAATCCTTTATGAAAGCTTCAACACCTTTAACCTTGGGAAATTTGTAGGCCCCGATACAAAAGGGTAACGGTGAGATGGAGGCCTTCTTATGATCATGTAAGAAACTGCCAATTCCATTAATGAATACCTGCGTCACAGGATCTTTGTGGACTACAAAGTCTGTTGCATATTTGGGCATTAGGGATGGAGCTCTAGAACACCCATACATTCTGATATAGTTTCCTTCTTGCAAAAAAATAATAATCCCCGTACTCATTTATGACTTCCATTGTGTTCTCAGATAGGTAGTTTGGTTCCTCATTGAAAATTAGCCAATAAAGAGAGATGATCAACTATTCACAGATGAGTTTGTATTGGCTCGCATATCTGTGGGCCCATGTGATCTGATAGGCCACATAGATAGGAGATTCCACCTGATTCTAGATACACCCTAGCTTAGGGAATGGGTTCCTAACCAATATGCAGTCCATAAGATACGAGGACATCTAGAACTATGCTTTCTTTTGAGTTAATCCTCCCCGTGGGGCTACTATTGTTGATGCCAGGCTATCTGAGATGATGTCTGCCCAATTAAACACAAATCCATGGAAGGCTATGTGATAAATCAAGGGTACCCAATTTAGCTTGTAGATGCTTCCATTTGGTCTCCCAGAAATTTTTCTTAGCATCAAAGCTATAATTCTAAATTGGGTTCTTAAGTTTTGACTATCATACTCCCCATTTAGTTTCTTCTTTAGTTGTTTTCTTGAGATTACCATTTTTTTAGCATACTCGAAGTGTTCCATGTTTACACCCCCGATCCAGTCTTTGGTCATCGGGACCTTGGGCGATGGAAATTTATTTGTTGTTGTTATGTGACCTGGATGGAAAGAGGCAGATCCTTAGCCTTTTTTGTTTGAGATTATCCTTGCGCCAACTCCCACATAATTCAAGATCCATCCAATAACTTCTGAGCAATGAAACATTTATGGGCACATGGCTGCTTTTGTGAGGACTGATTTCTTGATGTTTTGGTATAAAATCATCTCTTCGAGAGATGCATTAGGTATGTTCTGGTCTCGGATCATCTGATACAGTTCTCCCCACTTATATTTTGGGGTGATTCCTGTAAGTGCTTTGGTATCTTCGAACATGGTTTATATTGGGGTGTCGACCACCACTTCTCTGTTTGAATCCGATTAAACTATCTTAGACTTTCGCTTACCGGCTTGTCTTTGCATTTCTGAATCCTGTGAGACATTGGGATCAATATATAAACAAATCTTACAAAAAAAACAATCTGGAAACATTATAGCACACAAACAGAGTTAAGTAATTGATTACTTCCATTCTTCCATACATATGTTGCTAAGGTTTGCTTTGCTTCAGTGGTATGCAGGTGTGTGGAAATCAACATGCAACAGAAAATATATGTAAAATTATTTTGAAGGTGTTATTTCCAATATTTTTATCAATTTTAATCAACCATAATATTCATGCTTTTTGATGATTCGGTAAAATGACTTCCAGGTTACTCAAACAATGTTTCTTTGCAAGTGCGTATATAAAATCATGATGCATTCTGTCAAAACTCATGGGGTTATAAAATCAAAACACTAACTTTCCAAGGAGAAGCACTACGGGAAAAACTTGTCACTAACAAAGTCTTCACATGATGTTCTGCGTGGGGTTCGAATAGACTAAACGGCTTCCCTATGCACAACCTAAAAAAAGTATCGCTGAAACCGACTTCCTTTCAGGGTTGTAAGGTTAAAAGTTATGAGTAGCACGAGAATAGAATGCATAGCCATCCCATGTGAAAGAAAACATTTTCTTCATAGGTTAATTCGGTTTCCTGAAATTATTTTCTGAGTTTGTTTCATGGCGACAGGAAAACAATGTGCTAGGTCGATAGTTGCAGGAAAATATTGCTATTCGCGGCGTAATAGACCTATGTGATTATGTCAACCTAAAATAAAATGATGTTTGTGGAGGGGTGTGGACAGGAAATAAAAAACCCGTATATGTGAAGTCAGGGAACTTTCTTATAGGACAACTCTAAACCCAACATCAAAACCGATCGGTTTTCCCTAATGTATCATAATGGTGTGGGTAAATCGGAGGTAAAAATAACCAATAAAAAACAAATTTCAACTTAAAATGGAACATGAGGGTACGAGGCATCCTACCTATAACTTGCAGAGTGGTTGTGAAGTTGAGCTCAACCGCGCTGGGTACTTGGCGTCCGACGGTTGTTGGAGGTAATGTCTCAAGAATGATGTTTTCCAAATGTAAATAAAAAACATATTTTTTCCCTATATATATCTTTAAAAAAAAACCACAACAATAAATTTGAATAGGGCAATAGGTGGGGTCATTAAAGTCGAATTCTGTTTCTATGCAAAAATCCCTTTTCCCCGTGTCACCGCAAAAAATAAAATTGTCGCCGACCATTTCGGTTCGGCTCGCTCAGTTGCAGTGAAAGCATCGGCGACATTTTCAACCTTCCACCATCGTTAGTTTCATTTGGCGACTTCTCACGGGAGAAAATCAACACCTTTTGCACTTTTATTGCGACCTTTTCGGATTCATTTCATGAGTTTCACCAAAGATGTCGGCATCACTTCACAAGTTTCGCCGACCATTCCCATTTTTTTTGTTCGACACTTTTTGGCTGTATGTTTCAAGTTTCACCGTCGACTGTTTCGGCGTAATTCGTTGGGTTTCCGTGAAACACGTCGCAACGTTTACCATTTTATGCCAAACTCTTTTGTTAGACTCATCAACATAACTAGATTTTTCACACCCATGCATTTAAGCAAGACTGGGGTTTTCTCGTCGAAATGGCCGGTGAGACTAACTCATTTGTTCTGACCATAAACAATTTCCAAAAAATTTCTAAGTGTTTTGTCGTGACTTCTGAAAGCTCTAACCATTTCGGCGATGAAACCTGAGTTGCTCCGACCATTTTGATGCTAAAAGCCGATTTGCTTTGACCGTTTCGGCGCAAAATCTCGAGTTATACTTAGCCCAAAACTTATTTTCTTACTTGAATTTTTTAAGCAAAATTTGAAGTGTCAAAGGGGAACCTCTCTAGGAAAATCTAAACTCTAAATCTACTGAAAATAGAAGGAGGGGCCCTACAATTGTAAGAAAATTTTGGGGATTAGGTTGCAGTAGCAACAATTGGCGACTAGCAGGTGAACACAGATCTCTGAACAATGTCTTTTAAGAATCAAAAATGTTTATAGTTATTGATCCTAACTGTAAAACATTGCTTGCATTGATTTATTTCAAAATTTTAAGGGGCCAAAGTTCAATACAGGGAGGTAGGATTTCTTGCATCATATTGGTCATTTGTTTCGGGATATAAGGTAACCTGGACAAGATTTATTGACTACTCTTGTGAGGCCATAGTTTGGAGTTCATCTTTTTTAGTTCCATCTTTCGGTTGCTACTATATATGACTCCACAAGATCGTAACAAAATCAAACAGATGTATTCATTTGTTCCTCATTCCCATGCTATAAGCATTCTTTTAGATGCTTTCTTTTGACAAAATTTTATCGTCTCAATTTTCTTTGATAGCTTTCTTCAATCTTCAGAATTTGACATGGGTTCGTCCATCAATAATGTCCTTTTGTGTGAGTGAGAAATTTATTTGTTGGTCATGCTCAGGGACGGAGAATAACCTTTCTTGGATTGTTTATCTTGGGCATTATTCTTGATTGGATATGACTGTATTCAAAACCATTTCTTTGATGGAGATGAAACTTTTCAGAATTTGACTCTTCTTTATAAGCCTTTGGGCTCTGAATTTGTAGCATGGGATCATTTTTATTGCCATAAGTATGTAAAATTTGCTTCCTTTCTGCAGGTTTGTTATAGAAGGCTTCCTGAAATGGTTATTATGTGTGAATGGATGGAGCCCCAAGATAGTAATTTGGAATTCATGGGTCTTGGTTATTTTACAGGGTTTATAATGACTCAACATGAACATGAAGCGAGTTTCCCTTTCTAGATCTGGGTAGCAATTAAAATCATAAATGACAATGTTATACAAAATAATTCCTTTTCTATAAACTCATTCTGATTCTCTAGTGATGACCGTGAGATTGTTCAGATTCCTATATTTCCACGCATCAAAATTTTGGGTTGGGGTTTATTTAAAAATAGAGATAAAAGAAAATCAATCAATAAACCAAACAAAAGGAAGCTGAAAAATGGAAAAACAAACAAACTAAAAGTAATCAATTCATAAAATAACAAACTAGAAAAGCTAAGGAAAGGAAAATTTTTATTTATGTACAAAAGGGGTTCCTAAACCTACGTGAAGTACTGTTTAGGAGAAAGTCCGTTGACAAGGAGATTCTTCTCCTCCCCTTGTAAATATTGTAGTTTATATATGGACAGGCCAAGCTTTTCAACAATCTGATAGGGGCCAAGCCACAAATTTTCAAATTTCGTATGTTTTCCCTTTTCTTCATGCGTGCGATCCCATTTCAGAACTAAGTGTCCTACCTAAAAACTTCTCTCATCGGACTTCCGTTTATCCAACTGTCGCTAGGTTTTTCACCCTAGGTTGTGCAAATGAGCACCTACTAAGGAGAAGGGACTCCTTAGTAGCAGTTCAGAAAAATAGTAAATGAAAGATAGTACAGTAAAATAGTAACTACTCTAAACATGTGCATAAAACAAAAAAGACAAGATAATAAAAATGGTTTTTGTATTGATTATACCTCCAATGTGAAGGTTGGTGAAGCCTTTGCAGCAGTCCAATAGGGTTGCTTCCAAGCTCCAGTTTTGTTCCTTTCTCTTTCTCCAAAGGGTTTTGGAAATGGGCCAAAGGGGCACTCAAATGTGAAAGTAGCTCAAGGGTGAGCTAGGGTTTCAGGAGTGATTTTGGCAGAGTAAGGGTGTGGTTGACTGTGGATATGAAATGAGGGGCCTCCATCACCTATTTATAGATTTTTAGTGGTGGAGTGATGGCCCATAGTTTTGGGTACCATATGGTTTAGGTCAGCTGTATAGGGTTTTTGCTTCCTTTTTCCCTCTTTTTCCTCTTTTTTGTATTTTTTATTCCCTTTTAAGAGGGTTTTTGCTATTTTGGAGGAATTTTGGATTATTTTGGGGGGAAAAGGGGTTTTTTGGCCTTTTGGAGGATTTTTAATGGGGTTTTAAGGTTTTGGAGGCAAATATGGTAGGAAATATGGACAAATGAGTCATGCAATGGGGTAGATGAGGTAGTGAGCACTTTTTGGGTGTTAACACCAACCATCTTTTGACAATATCTTAGTGCTGATTGAATCTATCCTTGGCATTTTGCCATGATTTTTCAAGTTTGAGCAGGGTATTGATTCATGACTGTAGGATTACACTACTGGATCTTCGAGAGGCCTGGGCTAGTTGCAATGATGGGAGTAGTACGCTAGGTGGTAGTATAGCTTCTTTCCCATATAATAATGTATAAGGAGAAACTCCTAAATAATTTTTCGGAGTGACTCTATCTTCCCATAAAGCATTTGGAAGAGCTACATGCCAATTTCTCTCACTCTTAATAACTGTTTTCTTTAAAATTCGGATGAGGTTTTTATTTGTAGATTCTTCTAGTCCATTTCCCTATGGATAATAATTGGCTGAATAATGTAATTTTATTCCTCTTTCATAAGCCAATGAAGTTAACTTAACAGATGAGAATTAAGTTGCATTATAAAAAACTAGGGAAATTGGAACCCCAAACCTGGTTATGATGTTTTCCTGTAGGAATCCAACGACTGCGTCTTCATTCACTTTACGCAAAGGAGCAACTTCTGTCCACCATGTGAAATAATCAATAGTTGTGAGAATATACTGATGTTGCAACGAAGAATTTGGATTAATCTCTCCAATAATGTCTATGCCTCGTTGCTCAAATGGTTATGAGATAATAACTGGCTACAATGCTCTTGCTGCTTTCGGTAATCTACAGGCACTGATCTAACATATATCACATTTTTCAGCATAAGCTTGAGTGTATTCGAAAAGAGTGGGCCAATAGTATCCAACTCTTAATATTTTGTGAGCACTGGTATCTCCAGAATATTGTCCCCCCTACAAGGCCATCATGTAATTCTTTGACCACCTTATATGTATGTTCTTTTTCAAGGCATCTAAGAAAAATTCCATTATAATTTTTTCTGAAGAGTACTCCATCAATTATCTGAGAAGATGTTGATTTCAACTGGAGCTCCCTTCTCTTCTTAGAACTCCAGTGTGTGGAAGGTATCCTTGTTGGAGATAGTGTACCAAATCTCTGTACCAAGATTCCAGAGTAGTAAAAATTGAACACACTTCAGTCGAATTCAATTCAACTTTGTTTTCCCAGTCAAGATCCTATTCAGTTGGGATTTCAGTGAGAAAATTACACAACCCTTGACCTTTATTGATAGTTGCTGTTTTGAATTCTAGATCATACTCTTGTAGCGCATTTACCCAATTTCCTCTTCTTTCTCCCAACTCCTTTTGCACAAATAAGAATTTGACAAACGGATGAGGTCTTATGAATTTCATTCTATTTTTCAAAATATATGGTCTGAACTTCTTTACCTCCTTAAACACTGTGTATGATTGTTTATCCATGGCTGGGTAATTCAATTCAGACCCTTGTAAACTAGTGCTCATGAAAGAGATTGGATATTCATCCCCTAGTTCTCCTTTCTATGTGAGCACCGCTGCGAGAGAATTATCTAAAGCAAAAGTGTATAAGGACTTCTCAAATAAAGTGCATGATATATGGAATTCTTTATATCCTTGAATGCTACTTTCTCAACAACATTCCATTTAAATTGCACACTTTGCTTCACCATTTACTGCAAAGGTTTCATAATTTGTGCAAAATCAGGCACAAACATACGAAACAAATTAATTGTGCCCATAAATTATTGCATAGTCTTTTTATTATGGGGCATGGAAATCTTAGTTATTGCCTGAAATATTTCTAGATTTATTGAGATGATGTGTCCTAGTAGTTTCCCCTCAAGCACAACAACAATACTTTTCTTTGGATTTAGAGATATACCATATTTTCTACAATGATAAAAAATCTGCTTCAAATGGAAAACGTGGTCTTCTTATTTTTTAGAGAAAATTGTTACATCATCTAAATATATGAGAACATAGTGGACAACTAAACCTCGGAATGCAATATCCATATCCCTATGGAATGTGGCTCCATCATTCATCAGGACAAAAGGAATTCTCCTATATGCGAATGTTCCCCACTTCATGTGAAATGTAGTCTTGAGTCGATTGTGCTCGGCCACTAGTACTTGATTGTATACAAAAAATCCATCTAACGGGGAGAACAATTCTAAGCCTGATACCATCTGCAAAATTTGCTTCATTGGTGGCACTAGATAGTTGTCTTTGTCCGACGCTCTATTCGAGTTTCGAAATTCAACACATAATCGTATCTCTCCTGATTTATTCCTTATGAGGATCAAATTATCCACCCATTCAGAGTGTCGAACTTTGTAAATAATATTAGCATCCAACAACTTCTTTAACTCCTTTTGTAACAATGGTTCAAGTGTAGGATGTATATTTATGAGTTGCTGTTGAAATGGCTTCACACCTGGCTTAATAGGTATCACATGTTGTATGATGCGTGTGTCATACGTCTTCAAATATTCATAAGTCCATGCAAACACATATTTATATTGCTCAAAAAGTTTGATAAAATTCTTTCACGAGGTGAACAACATCTTCCTAAATTAACATATTTAGGTTCATCTTATGTACCCAAGTTTACCAGCTCATGCTGCATCAAGGATTTATTTGTCTTGACATTGGCTAGTCTTCTAAATTTATTCTGTAAATCAAACAATCTTTCAAGAGCCCTTACTCTTTTCAGCATTAAATTTCGTTTACTGGTGTCCTTATTCGGAAAATCCAACAGGTGTTCCTCTTCATCAATTATAGACTCCTTGAAGGCATCTTCGTTTATCAAGAAAATGATAATCTGTTCATCATCGTCGAACACCCTCAGATTCGTAATGTTATCAGGTATTGATGGCCTGAAAATTAATTCAATAGGGCATTTATTATTTGTAAACATTAATCTAGAAGAAAAAGTAGCTAATAAATCAGTTGCATCATTCTATAATATGTGCATAACATTTATGTTAAAAGCATCAAATTGTGAAATCAAATTCCAAACTTCATATTGATATCCTTTTAACTGTGGTGAAAGACAATGAATTGTATTTCTTATCTGTTTGACAACTATTTCTAAGTCACCAAATATTTTTAAATTCTTGGCATTTAAATCAATGGCTCGTTTTATTCCTTGGACTAGAGCTTCATATTCGGCTGTGTTGTTTGTACATTCAAACTCTATCTTACAAGAGAAAATTTGTTTGTTTCCTTTAAGATCAATAAGAACAAAGCCGGCTCCAGATCCCTCTTGTGTTTTGGAATCATCAACATATAAAATCCAAAATTTATTTATGATTCTACTAAGTTACTACTCTCTTCTAAGTTAGTAACCAATTATACTATGTTACAATCAACATCATCAGTTTGTGAAAATCGAAGGAGATCGAACTGCTCATTTGAATCATGCCTAGCATCTTTCGTTTGATAATTTCCTGGCTCAATTTCTAAGAAATAATTCTTTAAAACTGAAGATGAGAAGTTGACCGATTCATTCTTTCTTCTAACTGAGTTACATTTTGTTTCATGTGAGGCTCTCTCAGTACTTTAATTCGATTCTGTCTATTTTGGTATTGCAGCCACAAATGGGACATATCTGTTGCAAAATAGGCATTTAGTTTCGTAGACTAGTCCCTACTCAATATAAAACCATAAGCTTTAGGTATGTCCACCACCATGATATCTATAAATTGATACACCCTCAGGTCTGCAGATAATCTAATGAGTACATTTTTCATTTCCCCTATAGCCTTAACAGTTGATTTGTCTAGTTGTATGATCTGTGAAGGGGATGTTGTATGTTCCCCATTGATTTTCTTACAAATAGATAGTGGCATAACATTAGAAGAGGCTCCAGAATCTACCAAGCGGTTCTGAACATTATGATTAAATATCTCAAAAGTTAAAAGGAAAGGTAGAGTCTGAGATTTTGATTTTCCACCAATGCTTGCTTCGTTAATCTCAGTATCTGACTCAATTGTTTCTATCGTACTGCTTGGTTGTGGGTTAAATGCCTCTAAAAGTTTCTTTCTCTGTTGTGGGAGATTACATAATTCAAACAAGGATATGTTGGCTTTGGTTTTCTTCATGTCTTCCACAATGTCGTATCCCATACTATGATTTACAATACTCTTTTCACCACTGTCACATTTGTTTTCTGTGGGTTTTACTTCCTTGTCTACCAATGGTGTTGTTTCTTTTGTAATTCCAGAATTAACTTTGGGATGGGAATGACTTATGCCATTGTTTATTTTTATATTTTCTATCGTTGTCCTTACTTTAGGAAGTATTATGCTTTGGTCTTCAACTATCCATTTGCTTCTAGTAGCATACTTCACAGATGACACTTGAATTTCATCCACCTCTTCTTCTTCATTCAATACCAAAGTGGGTGTCCAGTCCCATAATACCATCGTGGTTTCCTCATTCTGATTTTCCTGTTCGTGGGATTGATCTTTCTCTTGGTACTCCAGGTCAATCAACTGTGTATCTAATAATTGGCTCATCACCAGGGTCATTGAGTTAATCCAATGTGGGAAACTCTTTTCAGAGTGATGTTCTTGATGGAAAGTGTAGAAATTATCCATGCCAACTTCATTTAAATTCAAGACGTTGAAATTGTTTAATGGTGGTTGGGGTTGTGCATTTTCTTCCCTTTTGTTATAGATAGGTTTGAATGGTTTTCTCGATGAACTAGCCCCCTTTTCCTTTTCCAAATCTACTATATTGCTGGATAACTTATGTACCATCTTTACCACATTTTATAATTCATTCGAGGGTTGTGCTTTATGCCTAGATAATATTAGAGGCTTCTTACTAACCATTGGTTTTACTTCCAAATCCATTGTATGTTTCATGATGTTGTCCAATTAAGCCTCTAGCTTCTTGGCTTCTTCATAGTTTTCTATCAAAGTGGCATTTACTGATTGTTAACACCCAAAAAGTGTTCACTACCTCATCTACCTCACTACATGGTTCATTTGTCCATTTTCCTACCATATTTCCCTTAAAAACCCTAAAAATCCCATTAAAAAGCCTCCAAAAGGCCTAAAATGCCTCCAAAAGGCTTAAAATGCCTTCAAAAGGCCACAAAACCATCAAAATAGCCTCAAAAAGGCTAAAAAACCCCTTTTCCCTCCAAAAATATCCAAAATTCCTCTAAAATAGCAAAAATCCCCTAAAAAGGGAATAAAAAATATAAAATAATGAGGAAAAGGAGGAAAAAACCCTATACAGCTGCCCTAAACCATATGGTTCCCAAAACCATGGGTCAGCACTCCACCACCAAAAAACTATAAATAGGTGATGGAGATCCCTTATTTCACATCCACAATCAAGTATACCCTTACTCTGCCAAAATCTCTCTCGAAACCCTAGTTCACCATTGAACTACTTTCACCTTGAGAGCCCCTTTTGGCCCATTTCCACCATTGGAGAAAGAGAAGGAGCAAGTTGGAGCTTGGAGCAACCCTCTTGGACATTGCAAGAGATTCACCAACCTTCACATTGGAGGTAATATCAATACAAAAAACCATTATTTACATTTTGTTGTTTATGTTTCATGCACATGTTTTAGAGTAGTTTACATTTCTGTTTTAGATTAATAATTTCCATTTATTGAACTGCTACTAAGGAGTCCCTTCTCCTTAGTAGGTGCTCATTTGCACAAGCTAGGGTAAAACCCTAGACACAGTTTTGGCGACTCCCCTAGGTTTGAATTTCTGGTTTTCGTTTAAAAAATTGTTAGTTTTCTGCAATAATTTCCCGTTTTTTCCTTTCGGCTGTCCCTTTCGGCCGCCGTACACCACGTATTTTCCCTCTGCAGTCGCGTCCCGACCGCGTCTTTCAGGCCCTTACCTGTGACCCGACCGCGGCTCTCAAACTGTTTCCGACGCCCTGACGGCGGATTCAAGTCTGTTACCTGCGATCCGACCACGACTAATTATCCTGTTTGCTACGATCTGACTGCACCTGTCGGCCATTTTCCCACGTCCCGACTACGGCTTTCAGCCCCTTTCCGGCGTCTCGACTGCGTCTGTTATCCTTTTTCCCGCGACCCGACTACGTCTTTTTCCCTGTTTCCTGCATCCCGACTGCTTCTGTCGGCCCAATAGTCGCGACCTGTCCGCGTCTGTTTCCCTTAAACCCGCGGTCCACCTGTTCTGATTCGCCACAGACCCGCGGTCTGATTTCTGCATTTTTTCCCTAATTTGAGCCCAGCCCCTTTTGCTGCAATATTTTCTGCATCTGCACAGCCCTCTATCCTACCTGCAACCCCACTTCCCTACAGCCTTTCTGCAACATAATTTATGTTCCCTTTACAAAATCTTTTTAAAATTTCAGCATTTTTAATTTAGAAAATTTTGCAAGTTAAAGTTTCAATTATTGATAGTTAGAAGTTGCCCCCCTTGTGGCACTTCTATTTTGAGTTCATCACCTCACGAGCACACACTCTGTCACATAATTCAAGTGAGCCTTAAAAAGTACCTAACTCAACCAATATTCTAACCCCACTTGGGGAACACAAAAGAATCTTTGTAGTTAGGTAGGATCGGGGGGATAGGCTTCCAATAACACCCCTTGGTTACTTACACTTGAGACATAGTTGTTGTCCAAATAGGGAACCAAAATCCCCTAGTACTTTTTGGCACGGTCACGACCAGTTTATCATAGGGCCTCTCCCTTAGGAGGGTTGAAGTCGGGAGACTGCTTTCGGACGCCTGAGTGGAATACCGCACTCCATTCAGTAACTAAAGGGCTACCTTTCGTAGTTCTCAGGATATCCCTGTATAGGGGTATTGCGGTTAAAGGACCAAATGGAAGATTCACCTTTTTGGACGTGTCATGAACGGGGTATCTTAGTTTCCATTCTTCTAGGATTGACTACCCGGTGTCCCTCCCGGTATGGGGATATCTTAGCCACTTGGCTTTCCTATTCATATTGTCTGACTTGGATTTCATCACCTTGCAGAGGATATGTCTAGTTGAGTCAAAATACTTTTAGTTAGGTGTTTGCATGCTCCCTTACCTCCTTTTGGTCTAGTGAGTCCACCTTTTTTATTTCTAGGAAACTTGCTGCTTGTTGGTATTCTGACCATCTTTGTTGATACTCCACTTATTGTAGCACAGCTGTTACAGTAGGTGTTTTGAGTTGGTTGTTGGCCTGAGTGCCTTGTTTTTTAGCTCTCCTTCTGCACACTCGGTTGCATTAGGATTTGTTTTGAGCTATTTTTTACTCACCTCAACCCACAGAGATTTGACACCATCTATCACCATTGAGTCCCCGAGACATTCTCGGCGCCTCAAGGGCGAGCCCCCACAGCACGGTTCACTTGACACCACCTGTCATCGCCACAGATCATCATCACTTGATACCACTTATCACAGATCTAGAGCCTTGTCACTTGACTCCACTCGTCAACGACATAGGACTCCGTCACCAGATATTGACGCTCCTTACTTTACCTCCGATTCTGAGGCAGAGTCTGAGAACCCCATTTACACTGCCCCTACTAGCCCCATGGCTGGCACGACTTCCACTCCTTTTGTTGTAGGGACCATTGGTGGCACATCCACCACTACACCAGTTACTACACCTGCTTTCGGTATGCCCTCCATGGGGCACCCATCTACCTTGCCCCTCACTGCACCTATTCCCACAGCGGGAATACCTATCCCCACTCCATCAGTGGCTCACACTACACATGGTGGTGCAGGCCCATCCTATACCACCTTAGTTCCCCCACTTGGGGGCACAATCCCAAATCCTGCCCCTCCACTTGGGGGCATTGGCCCCAACTTGGTCCAACCCACTACTATGTCACATCCTTCTTCCAGTTTGCCATTCATGGCTAGCCTCAACCTACCTGACCTGGCCAGATTGACCAACGACCCTATCCAACATGACCTTGCGTGGCCTCATATGCCTACCAAGCTCCCCTCTGACATCCCTAAGTTCGAGGGCAAAGCCGGTGAGGACCCACAAAACCACATCATGTCTTTCCACCTATGGTGTTCCTCCAACTCCACAGTGGATGATTCTGTTCGCCTCTGTCTCTTACAGCGCACCTTCACTGGCTCTGCAGCCAAGTGGTATATCGAGCAACCCCATGGGACCCATGCCACCTTTGCTTCCCTTGCCTCGACCTTCCTGCAGTTCTTCCAGTTACCTGTCCGCTATGACGCGGGCGTCGAGATCCTCCTATCCTGTAGACAAAACACGGCTACCCACATCACGGACCACATCCATGAGTGGCGTCGACGCCGTGGCTTATGCAAGATCAAATTAGACGACCGTATCTTCCTAGATTGGTTTCTCAAATCCCTTCTTCCTATCATTGCTAAGGATGTGGCATCAGAAAGACCCCAGTCTGAAGAAGAGGCCATCCTTAAGGCCCAACAGTTCGACCTCATTTATGCCCAGTCGGGTTACCTTTATACCATTATACCTGACGCCCCTCGAGGAGATTCCTCCCAGCACGATGCACCGGGGGAATCCCACGCTGCCGACGGCATCATTGGCCGTGTTTCTTCGCATCCCCAACCATTTTCCATCGCACGTCCTATCCCTGGCCCCGACCTTTCGCGGGCTACCTCACAGTCTGGAGTAGCCAACTCGTACGCTCCCATGACACATCACCACCACCATGGACCCTCATGTCCTCCTCAGTGCTTCGGTCATGCGACTCCCGCTTATGCCCCCCCGGTCGCACCTCATCCCTACTACCAGCAGGCTGCCCCAGCTCCTACGCCTTCAGAAGCACAACCCGCTTATTACCCACCACAAGCAGCCCCTGCGGAAAACCCACAACCTGCTCCATAGCCATATCAGCAACCCCCTCAAGTTGCTGCACCTGCGCGGCCGCCACCTACATATCATCCCCCGCAGCATGCTCCCACACTTGCACAACCTCAGAATCCACCTGCTGCCCAAGGGCAAGTTTACGCCCAACAAAACCCACAGCAAAACCAGAACAACCAACGCAACCAGGGCCAACAAAACCGCGGCAAGCGCCGTAATCGTGGGAACAACCAACCTGCAAACCAAGCTGGTCAACCGGCGAATCCCCCCGACAACAATAATGCGGCCCCTGCTAACCAAAACCCTGATCGCCCACCCAAGCAGGCTAAGAACCCCAATTTGCGAACAAACCACCCTTGTTCTATTTGCGGGGTCTATGGCCACTATACACATGCTTGCCCACACCTGGAGCGAGCGTGGCAACTTTGGGTTGATGATGCCCATCACAAAGGGCATGTAGCTCCTCAGGCGCCACCTAACCCCCCTCAACCTCAGCAGCCACCTTTGGTGCTGCAAAACCCCTTACCAACCCAAGGCATAGTGAACGCTCAGCCGTTGGCTCCCCCTCAAGCCAACGTGCAACCCCAACAATAGATCACGTACGCTGCTCCCGATCAACCCATGTTTGACTCGGGAACCCACCACTTGTTGATGATGTCATCCGCTGATGTCAACCTCCAGACTCGTCGAAACAAATATGGCTCCACCACTAAAGCCCCTCCTGCTGAAAAAACCCCTCACGCTCATCCCACCGATCAAGCGTTACGCATACCACTACCTCCACTAGAGGGCGCTCCCAAAGCACCTTGTTTCCCGCTTCACCGTATCAACAATAACCCCAATTCGCGGGCTACATCAAACTACAACATCGTCGATGACTTAGGCCAATCTCCTGCAGCCATGTCTGCATTAGAAGTCTTGAAAAACTTCCCTTCTCAGCGCAAGACTCTACTATCCGCCATTGGGGCGATTGACCGACATGATTCGAATTTGATGGCATTTGATTTGGACCAATCCGAACCATGCCTACCTTCCTCCTTAGCATTCCAAGTTTCTGTTTCTGTTCAGAATCTCGTCATCCATCGATGCATCATCGATGAAGGTGCCTCCACATGCGTTATGTCTACATTCGTATGGCAGAAGTTGGGATCCCCTACTCTCCAGCAGTCCACCACTGCATTACGCGCCTACGACGGACGGTCGGCCCAGCCCCAAGGCCTGCTACCCAATGTCCCCGTCCAGTTAGGTGGCAAAACCGTCCTCATCGATATCGAGGTAATCAATGCCCAATTGGATTATAACCTTTTACTTGGCCGCAGCTACATGTATGCTATGCGGGCGGTTGCCTCTTCCATTTTTTGCACCATGATGTTCCCCCATGAGGGACACGTGGTCAAGGTTGACCAGCTCACCTACTATGATCCCAGTGCTCCCGCGGCACCCGAAAATGTTCTAACCATGGTTGAACAACCTGTTTCTCGTGCCACCACCTCGTTCATTTCCTCTACGGGACCTGGAGTTTACTCAGACGCGCCGATGACCTCCACCTTCCAATCCATTCCTCCCCCGTCATCTACGCCTGAAGTGTCTGACTTATGTACCTTGTCCCATGATAACCAACCACCTAACAATCAACCACCCTTGTTTCCTAAACCACCACTGGTACCTAGCCACATTGGTGTTACACCTATCCATACAATCCCCTTCTTAGTCCCTCCATCGGGCGTAGTAAGCGCCCCGATCATGGCTACCCTTAGCCTCCCTGGGTTAACCTTGGGATTACCCGTCTGGTACCTTTCGCCTCCCGTTCCCCTACCGACACCAAGCGTCATCCTCCAACTGGTGCAACCCATGGCTACTACCACTCAGCCACCCCCTGGTGTCGCTACCCCTTCGTCCTCCACAAATCCCCCTGCTACTCCCAAATCCACTGGGGTCAGAGGACCCCAACCTTACACTGCTATACCACCTCCCAAGACAGTAAAAAACCCACCTGTGTTTCGTGCTCCTCCTAAATGCTCATTGTGTTATGAGTTAGGCCATGCGACTCATCAGTGCCCACAGTTACGGGCATTGCAGAAACACATGCAGATGCTCGATGACTACCCCAACATCCCAGTTGTCGAACTAAACCCCACTCCCAAGCCTAAAGATAAATCCTTGCGTACCAACCACCCCTGTGCCATATGCGGTGTTTACGGGCATTACTCCCATCATTGTCCCAATCTCCCGGATTACAGAGCGGCACTCTATGAGATGAACAATCTGGATCTTGAGACGGCACCACCCACCATTGAGGAGATCCACCCTCCGGTCTCCTCCCCTTCAGGAGAGGTTAATACCATTTATATGATCTCTTCAACCACTACTCCTGCATCAACCGATTTGACGGCCCAAACTTTCCATAATGATGAGGAGATTCTTGAGGCACTCACTGCCCCGGAGTATCCCTGGGATGACATGCACCACCGTTCGTATTTCCTCCCAGAAGAATCCTCCTCTAGCACAGCTACCCAATTCACGGTTGAGTCCAAAGAATTCCTTCCCACCAAGGTCGACTTGTTCAAGGACCCTATTCCTGCTCCTGGCGCCTTCGAGGAGGTTAACATGGCCAACATCTCACCCATCATCCACATAGATATCTCTGACCCACATGGCGTCAATGAATGCATTGCCTTAGGAGCCTCCTGTAGCGAACAAGAGATTGAGGAGTACCAAAAACTCTTCCAAGAATTTCGTGATGTCTTTGCCTGGTCCTATACCGAAGTGCTCGGTCTTGACCTCGCCATTATAGAGCACCACATTGACACAATAGATTACCTCGACCCTGGGATAGGGGGCATGATAAATCATTTTGAACCTTCCCCGTCACATCTATCTCAACACGTTAATGGACCCATTGTTCACACCAACACATATGTGATCCATAATCACAAACCCCATGCACATAGCATGGGGGCAGGTCATTAACCCTGCTCACTTTTCACATGCGTGATCTCAACCATTTTTTGAGGTCACATGTCACTTGTAGATTTGATTTGATTTGATACACCTAGTATTCTGCCCCCATGGGCCATCATGATACACCTAGCCTTATTACCTCCGTTTTTCGCACCATTTGCACTCCTGGATTCATATTTACGTGCTCGTGATGATGCTTGAGATCATTTCTCTCTCTCACCAGGACCAATATCAACATTGTGTCCCGACACCACTAGTTGCCTCGGTTTGCGTGCCACATCGTCCGTTCTCTGTTTTTCGCATATTTTATATCATCGGATTCATTTTTTCGAGCCAGTGATGATGCTTGAGATCATTTCTCGCTCTCACCCCTAGATTTTTTGGGTATTTTTTCCAAAATGCCCCCGTCGCCTCGATGTGCATGCCACATCGGCCGTTACCCGTTTTTGACACTCTTTATATCGCCGGATTCATTTTTCCGAGCTCGTGATGATGCTTGAGATCATTTCTCGCTCTCACCTGGTACAATTTCAAGATTGTGTCCCGACACCTTGCTGCCTCGGTTTGCACGCCACATCGGCCGCCATCGGATTGTTCCACACTTTTACATGAGCCATTCACTCCTGTCATACTGCAAATGTTTCGTTATTTT
The DNA here is from genome assembly GCA_027924585.1 of Larix kaempferi. Taxonomy (NCBI): domain Eukaryota; kingdom Viridiplantae; phylum Streptophyta; class Pinopsida; order Pinales; family Pinaceae; genus Larix; species Larix kaempferi. Next base: position 564,828 of record BSBM01000914.1, on the reverse strand, counting down.
GCCACCATTCCATTCACCCCGCAAGGAGGCCCACCAGTGTTCCCCCTCTACCCTCGTTCTTGGTCATCATTACTGATCCTTGATTGAACACTTCCTCCTTGCCTGGCCATTCCTTTTGTTCAGTATAATTTTATCCCTTTTTCGGGCCGGACAAGTCCTTTACGAAAAAGGCACTTAGGGAGTTTCTATTAAGCTCTTTTCTGACTCCTAAAAAAATAAAAAGATCGTCGAGCAATCTTGCTTCCTTTCATGCTCGTTAAAGTACCTGAAAGGGCGTCTATCTGGTATAAGTTTAACCCTTTTCCGGACCTGGTAGACTAATTACGAAAAAGGAATACTCTAGTCACACCGGCTAGAAGAGTTCTTCATGGTATCCTTTTATGCTTCTTTGGGCCTTGGAGACTAAACATACGAAAAAGCAACCCCCTGGAGTCTTCTTATTTGCTTTCAGACTCTCTAAAATTGAAAGCAACCATGAGCATGAACTGTCCTGGGCTCGTAAAATCCACACGACAGTACCATTCTATTACTTCAGAGTCTTCTTATCACTTTCAGACTCCTTAAAATTGAAAGCGACCACGAGCATGAACTATCCTGGGCTCGTATAAATACACACGACAGTATCATTTTACACACACTTCTTCTAGTTCCTTAACCCATGAAGAAGTACCCTCCCGTGACTTCTGGCACTATGATCGATCATCTCGGCAGCACCCCCAATTAGGTCTCCTTTGTTCAGAGTATTCTGCAGTCTCCTGCCATTTTATACCAGCTTGAGTCTCCCTCAGCCCAGTCACCCTCCCCGATCCAATACAGCTATGATCCCTTTCCCCTCAGTCAGTTTCATATGCTGCCAGATCATCCCCATTATCATACTCTGAACAAAGGAAGTTTGAGTCCACCCACTCTACTTGCCCAGTTGTCCTCCCACAGTTTGTTAGTCCTGCCATCAGTACTATCACATTTCGGTTCTCCACCTCGCGCTTCTGTCAAGGAAACATCATTTCCTTGATAGTTGCAGGTCTCCCTCTGTCGACAACAACCCCTTTATTCCAGAGGATAGGCCCAGAGGTCCCTACGCCTTGGACTCATCACCATCTGTGGTAAGTGCCTATGGATCATTCTGAGAGGAGTCATCATTGCCTCTCCGAGTGGTTGTTTCTCACATGCTCGACTTCAGCACCTTGATCGCATCGTTGAGAATCGCGTAGGGTTATATCCCATGAGTTTTTAGTCGAAGACCCCGGACTTCCCCTGACTCTAGCACATTGGTAAGTCACTTAGGAACGCCCAGTTATATGTTCCCATGGATGTTCGGGCTGCGTTGGCGATTGTATTCAGAAGCCATCCAGTTATATGCTTCCTTGAGTACCTATTTCATTTACAGCTCAGTGTACCATCGAGGTTATTGCTCCCAGTCATTATGATCCAGCAGCTCATCAGTTCCTCTGGTACCCCAGTCAGCAACACTGTTGATGTTCCAGTGCACCAGTTCTTCAGTTGCCACATGATCAGCTCAGCAGTATGTCCCAGATTTTGTGTCCCCTCTGGACACTTATGATGTACACAGTGGTTATCTATGTATCTTACAGGTCCCCCTTGTCGAGCCTCACAGTTCTATTTTTATGTATCTTGATACGAGCATGGGAATGCCCGCCTCGTCCTTATATTGAGATTCTTCCTCATTCAGTATTTGAGGTCATGCCTATGTCAGGTCCCCATTTTTTGGACCCCATTGTTATTTTTATGTTATATTCTGATACGAGCATGGGAATGCCCGCCTCGTCCATATGATCAGATGATTCCTCATCCATTATTGCGGTTATGTACTTTTAGTTCTTGCAGTTTGTTCGGGATCGCTATTCCAGGTTTCAGTTTGTTTCTTCTCTTCTCCATACCCCAGGAAAACCATATATGACTTATGATGTCCATCGGCCATACGATGAGCTCCTGCCCTCACACATCAAGGGGCAATCTGTTAACACCCAAAAAGTGTTCACTACCTCATCTACCTCATTACATGGTTCATTTGTCCATTTTCCTACCATATTTCCCTTAAAAACCCTAAAAATCCCATTAAAAAGCCTCCAAAAGGCCACAAAACCATGAAAATAGCCTCAAAAAGGATAAAAAACCCCTTTTCCCTCCAAAAATATCCAAAATTCCTCTAAAATAGCAAAAATCCCCTAAAAAGGGAATAAAAAATATAAAATAATGAGGAAAAGGAGGAAAAAACCCTATACAGCTTCCCTAAACCATATGGTTCCCAAAACCATGGGTCAGCACTCCACCACCAAAAAACTATAAATAGGTGATGGAGATCCCTTATTTCACATCCACAATCAAGTATACCCTTACTCTACCAAAATCTCTCTCGAAACCCTAGTTCACCATTGAACTACTTTCACCTTGAGAGCCCCTTTTGGCCCATTTCCACCATTGGAGAAAGAGAAGGAGCAAGTTGGAGCTTGGAGCAACCCTCTTGGACATTGCAAGAGCTTCACCAACCTTCACATTGGAGGTAATATCAATACAAAAAACCATTATTTACATTTTGTTGTTTATGTTTTATGCACATGTTTTAGAGTAGTTTACATTTCTGTTTAGCTTAATAATTTCCATTTATTGAACTGCTACTAAGGAGTCCCTTCTCCTTAGTAGGTGCTCATTTGCACAAGCTAGGGGTAAAACCCTAGCCACACTGATCTCTTGACAAAAATGGCTATTGGTGGATAAAGTGTTGTAGTATAATACTCGACCAAGGATTCTTCAACAGGTTTTGTTGTAGGATTGGAACTATTTAATAAGATAGTGAACCTCTGATTGAACTCTTTTACCTTTTATTTATTTTCCATCCTCATAGACAACAATTCTTTCATAAGTGTGGCGATAGTCTTTTGGTTGCCAAATTTGCTTATAAAGACCTTTTCAAAACCGTCGCTTTCTGCTATCAAATTTTCTTGCAAACTCAAATACCATGAGCACACTCTAGGCTCAAAAGTCTAAGGGAAAAGTTTACAGACTACATCTTCATGTTCAAAATTTAAAATATACATAGCTAGATAAAAAAAAAATTAAGTGGTCCTTGGAAGAAATGCCCTTTCCAAGATCAAATTTTGGTAGCACTCTTTTTGGGTGCTTAGGTAAATCATCTAAAGGTGCAACTAGGTTGAGTGGCCCTCTAGCTTTTCACGCAGGGGTTTGGTTAACGTTGTGAGCCATAATTTGTGGTGGGGAATGCAGTGGTGAGTGTGGTAGTGTATGATGTGGGGTATGAGGTAATGCTTTAGCTGGATGATATTCGAGTCCCAACTGATCAAGAGGATCCGAGATTTCTTTAAATCATAAATCCAACAACTCCTCAAAATGGTCTACAAGCACATAGTTTGTGGTGTATGAAAATTCTTTCTTTTGAACTCACCTTCTAGGTAAGGCAAGAATTATGGTCTGTTCTCCAATTTTTATCACATACGATCTCGTATGTCTCCGAAAGTGGTCTATTTCCTCGAATGGGACATCATATAAGTGTTTGGCATTTTCAGTTCCAGGATCTACCTTTTGATGTTCAGTTTCAAGAATGACTTCTTTGACACAGTTGTTTTTAATGGCGACCCATAATTTTGTTTTGTTGAAAACGGGTTTCCTCTGCCAGCCATGCACTGGAGGCCCTCCTTCTAGCACCAAAAATGTTGATGCCCAGAAATTCTTAGCATCGAAAGTAAGGATTCTCCCCAGTAAATGATCCCAATTAGATCACTCACTGTTTGGTATGGGGAATCTGTTCGGTATACAGTCCGGCTACCGTAAGTATGTTTGTTTTAAATCTTTACTGGTTGCAGCCCGGTCCACTGTTTATATAATTTTAGTTTAAGTTATGAGATGGAAGTGCCCTAGTTAATGCATTTAATCTAGAACTGATAGGCAGAAGTCTCAGCAAGTGATGTGCAGGTTCTTACCTCCCATATTATCACTCCTACCGATCAATTCATTTATTTATAATATAAGCTAATTATCCTGTCCCTGCAGGGAGCAAGTTTAATGTAAGAGTAATAAGCTGAAATGTTTAGGTAAATTTAACAGATAGCCATTAAAGGAAACATTCACATTTACAACAGAAATGATCAAAGATGGCTATGATATTTATTAAAGAAATTTATTACTTTGTTACACATAAACATTTGCATGAAATAAAGAAACAATTAATCATCATTGAAATAGTTTGAGAAAATCAGAAAGATCTCACAGTATGATATAAGAATAAAATGAAATAGTTATGTTCTATCAATCATACCTTCCAGGAAAACACAAGTGGAAGCTTTTCCCCAACGAATAATTTTTTTCTCATTAGCAAATAAGTAGTTATTGTACAAAATGCTTCCAACCTCTAATTCACCAGCAAAAAGTCCCTTCACAAGTATTCTCACCATATATTCATATTACAAAAATTTTGTCTCCATATGGTTGCTCGTTTTACCTACCCTAACCTTTGGACTCCCAAAATACGTCCTCTAGTGTTTGCACAAAGAATATTACAATAAATTACAAAATATTAATTTCTAGATGGCCTTTCTAGACTAGAGATGTAATTGGCCCACATGTTAGTTTCTTCAAAAATAATGTTACATTGTGTGGGTTCTAAAAATTTCAAAGCTATCTCATGATATGATAGCTCAGTTTACACACTCTTTACTCCTTCTTCTGCTGCCTTGTAGATGTCCTCCAGAGAATAAGAATTTATGGATGCTTTCTCAATGTATGGATGAAGATCTTCTTCTGTCAACACGTCCAATTTTCTAATGTAATCCAGGTCATCCTTCAACGCATTTCGCAACTCCATCAAACATTGATTTTGGGTAGGCATCTCATCCATATTCGGAGTCATAGCAAGATGACACTTTTCATGAATCTGATGAATCTTCTAGTAGAACCCTACACACCTCTCGATAGATTTAGGGACCTCATTATTTATCCTCTTGCCGGATTTTCTACAAAACTCAAGAAGAGCCATGTCTAAATTAGAATATGCAATTTTCTTTTGGGGAAGTGATTAGGGAACTCTGATTTTCCCTCTCTCCACGTAATCTGCCTTTTAATTTTATTTGCAGTGTTCAATAATCTCTGTATGATCCTCAACAATTCTAAAGCAATATAATTCATGCTTGCTATCATTATTTTCATCTTGTATATCTCTTCAGTGAGCAATTGCTGTGAGTGACATATTTTCTCCTGAATTTTGCATGCCTGTTCATGGAAAGGAGTCATGGCTTGTTTTCTATTGTTTGTCGGTTCCAACTGTTCTAACAAAGATTTGTTTTCTTTAACGAGTTCCCCAACCTGACTTTGCAAATATTCAACCTACTGATTTGTTGCAGACTCTCTTACTTCCAATTCATTGATGCGGGCTTCAAAGTCACTTCTCTCTCCCTCCATTATCATTAAATGTACAATCACTGCATATTTCTCTACATCCAGACTCTGATAGTTAGGCAGTAATTTGTCCTTTTCCGCGATTACAGCCTCATTCTTCCTTTTGAACTCTATACCTTCTCCATGATCCTTTACCAAGTTATCCTTTAACTTCAACATCTTTCGCTTGTTGCGCTTGATATCGTTCAACAACTTGTCAACGTTATCTACACTTGGTTGTGTAGTTGTTATAATTACAGAGGCTGTGAAGTTAGGGTCCCTATAAGTACCCTCCATAATCCTCCTTTCATGGAAAGTGACAATATTAGGATGCGCGGCCATTTCCAATCTCTTCTCTATCTTCCTTGTGATGGTATTCCTCCCTGAATAAAAAATTATAGTGTCCAATTTGGCCACGGTATGTTGCTTTGACGGGGTGAAAGGTGTGAGCCCGAGCTCTATAAATGGGAGATGACCTCCAGTCATCATGGCACCTAATACTTCAGGTGGGTCTATTTCCATTTGTTGTATATTTGGGATTCCACCTTGAGCTTCCTTTCTTTCCATAGCTTCTGTGTACTTATCCTCTCTTTCTTCCTCCTGTCTGTTTTCCTCCTCTTCTTTTCTTTGCCATTCCTCTTCTTCTTTTCTTTGTCGTTCCTCTTCTTCTCTTTGAAACTTTTCGGCCTCCTCTATTTGATTCCTTTCTTCTTCTTCCTTCAGATTCTGCTTTGCTTCTGCCACTTGTATCCTTATAGCCTCTTCTTTTTTCTTTGCTATTCTTCCTCCATTGTACAGTTGACAGTTTGGCTAGGGTCGACTCCACTTCTCCGAACAAAACGTTTTTTCAGCTCAGTCATATTACTTGCTCTTCTAGATACTTCCTCATCCTTGTCTAAGTAATCTGCATATTCTAATGTATCTTAATTGATGCACAATGATTGGAAACCTTCTTGTTGCTTTCCTTTATTTGTGAAACTCTTCTCCCCGAAATGGAATGACTCCAAATCCTTTACGGAAGTTTCAACACCTTTAACCTTGGGAAATTTGTAGGCCTTGATAAAAAAGTGTAACGGTGGGAAGGAGAACTTCATATGATCATGTAAGAAACTGCCAATATCATTAATGAATACTTGCCTCATGACCTCTTTATGGACTACAAAGTCTATTGCATATTTTGGAAATAGGGATGGAGCTATGGAACACCCATACATTCTGATATAGGTGCTTTCTTGCGAAAAATAATAATCCCCGTACTCGTTTATGACTGCCATTTCATTCTCATAAGGAAGTTTGGTTCCTCATTTAAAATCAACCCATAAATAAGGATGATCAACTCTCCAAAGATGAGTTTGTATCGAATCGCATATATGTGGGCCCAGGTGATCTGATAGGCCATATAGACATGAGATTCCACCTGATTCCAAATACACCCCAAATTAGGGAATGATTGCTTCACCAGTGTGCAGTCCATAAGAAATGAGGACATGTAGAACTCTGCTTTCTTCTGAGTTAATCCTCCCTCTGCTGCTGCTATTTTTTATTCCAGGCTATCTGAGATGATGTCCCCCCAACTAAAAACAGTGCTGTGGAAGGCTATGTGATAAATAAGGGTTACCCAATTTAGCTTGTAGATGCTTGCATTTGGTCTCCCGAAAATTCTTCTTACCATCAAAGCTATAATTCTGAATGGGGTTCTTAATCTTTGACTATCATACTCCCCACTTTCTTTCTTCCTTAGTTGTTTCCCTGATATTACGATTTTTTTAGCATACATGGAGTAGTCCATGTTTACAACCCTGATCCAGTCTTCATTCATCAGGACCTTGGGTGGTGGCAGTTTATATGTTGTTGTTATGTGACCTAGATGGAAAGAGGCAAATCCTTCCCCTTTTGTGTTTGAGATGATCCTTGTGCCAACATCCATGTAAGGAAGGATCCATCCAATAAATTTTGAGCAAGGAAAATTTTTTGGGTATGTGGATGCTTTTGTGAGGCCTGATTTCTTGATGTTTTGGTATAAAATCATCTCTTCGAGAGATGCCTAAGGTATTTTCTGGTCTCGAATCATCTGATACAGTTCTCCCCACTTATATTCTGGGGTGATTCCTGTTACTGCTTTGGTATCTTCGAACATGGTTTCTATTGGGGTGTCAACCACCACTTCTATGTCTCAATTTGATTAAACTATCTTAGACTTTCACTTACCAGCTTGTCTTTGCATTTCTGAGTTCTGTGAGACATTGGGATCAATGTATAAACAAATCTTACAAAAAAATACAATCTGGAAACACTATAGCACACAACCAGAGTTAAGTAATTGATTACTTCCATGCTGCCAGACATATGTTGCTAAGGTTTGCTTTGCTTCAACAGTATGCCAGTGTGTGGAAATTAGCATGCAACTGAAAAATATAGGTAAAACTATTTTGAAGGTGTTATTTCCAATATTTTCATCAATTTTAATCAACCACAATATTCATTATTTTTGATGATTCGGTAAAATGACTTCCGGGTTACTCAAACAATGTTGCTTTGCAAGTGCATATATAAAATCATGGTGGATTCTATCAAAATTTGTGGGGTTAGAAAATCAAACCACCAACTTTCCAAGGAGAACCACTATGATCAAAACTTGTCACCAACCAAGTCTTCACGATAAGTTCTTCATGGGGTTCAAATAGACTAAATGGCTTCGCTGTGCACAACATAAAAAAAATATGGTTGAAACCGACTTCCTTTTGTGGTTGTAAGGGTAAAATTTATGACTATCTTGAGAACAAAATGCATAGTCATCCCATGTGAAAGAAAAACATTTGCTTCACATTTTAATTTGGTTACTTGAGATGATTTTTCGAGTTGGTTTCATGGCGGAAGGAAACCAATGCGCTAGGTTGGTATTTGTAGGAAAATATCGATATTTGCAACGTAACAAACCTATGTGGTTATGTCTACCTAAAATAAAACGAGGGTTGTTGAGGGGTGCAAAAAAAAAAAAAAAAAAAAAAACCCTAGATATGTGAAGTCACTACACTCTCGTATAGGACAACTCTAAACCCAACAACAAAACCGACTGCTTTTCCATAATGTATCACAGTAGTGTGGGTAAACCAGTGGTAAAAATAACCAATAAAATAAAGTAATGTAAAATTAAAATGGAACATGAGGGTACGAGGCAGCCTACCTGTCACTTGCAGATTAGATGTGAAGTTGAGCTCAATGATGTTGGGTACTTAGCATTCGACAGTTGGTGGAGGTAATTTCTCAAGAACGGCGTTTTCCAAATGTAAATAAAAAATACTTTTTCCCTATATATAACTTAAAAAAAAACCACAACAATAAATGCAAACGGGGCGGTTGGTGGGGTCATTAATGTCGGATCTCGTTTTGGCGTGGAAATCCGATTTCCCCGCGTTGCTACCAAAAAGAAAATTTCCACCGACCATTTATGCCTTACTCTCTCAGTTGTAGTGAACACGTCGGTGACGTTTTCAATCTTGTACTGTCATCGGTTTCGTTTGGCGACTTCTCACCGGAGCAAATTGTCACCTTTTTCACTTTTATTGTGACCTTTTCAGATTCATTTCCTGAGTTTCACCAAAGATGTTGTCATCACTTCACAAGTTTCGCCGAGCATTCCCATTTTTGTTTTGTATCGGTGCTTTTAGGAGGTAGGTTTCGATTTTCTCTGTCGATCGTTTCGGCGTAATTCGCTGAGTATCCATGAAACACATCGCGGTGCTTACCATTTTATGCCAAAATCTTTTGCCGGACTCATTGTCATAACTAGCATTTTCAGGCCAATGTGTTTCGGAAAGAATGGGTTTTTCTCTCCAAAACGGTCTAGGAGACTAACTCATTTGTTCCGACCATAACCAATTTCCAAAAAATTTCTAAGTGTTTGTCGTGACTTGTGAAAATGCTTCAACAGTTTCAGCGATAAAAGCTGAGTTCTTCGATCGTTTCAATAATAAAAGTCGAGTTGCTCCGACCATTTCGGTGCAAAAAACAAGTTATAATTAGCCCAAAACTTGTTTTCTTAATTGATTTTTTAAGAAAAATTATAAGTGTCAAAGGGGAACCTCTCTAGGAAAATCTAAACTCTAAGTCTACTCAAAATAGAAGGAGAGGCCCTACAATTTTAAGAAAAATTTTGGGATTAGGTTGCAGTAGCAACAGGAGGCTTGGCTTGGATTGTTGGATGGAAGTTGTTGCTTTAAGGCTTAGGGTGGAAGTTTCCTTGGATATTGGAGCAACAAAGAGGAAAGGATTTTCATATCTGAGGTAACTTATATACATGTTACCTTGCATCCCTATTGATCTAGGAAAGTAGTTTGAGTTCTGTACTTATTTGTTCTAGATCCACTTCGACTAGGGAGATCACGCTTGAGTCCACCAGATTTGTTTATGGACAATCTACTCAAGCGTTTAGGTGACCCTTGGCCTTCTATATTCCTTTGATACTTTTGGAAGTCTTTGAATAAGTTTATTACAAAAATTGATTTCATTTAACATTGGGTGACACATGGTATTAGACTAATTTTCCCTTTAGTGATTTTTGTCACGTGGTGGAATTTGTCTTCATGTGACATGCTAACTTTTTTGGCTTCTTCCTGCAAAGAGACTCTTTGTTAGTGTCTTTATAACTTGATGGCTTGACATCATTGACTGAGCATCCATTTGTTCATGGTTACCATGCTTTCTTTCAAACAATGCTCTTGGTCAGTTCGATTTCAAATTTCTCAATGGTCATCATCAGCATATGTGTACATATATTGTCACCCTATACAACCATATAAGTCTAATACATGCTTCTCTCATAGAATTTGAAACATTAGGGTCTTCGATTAGATTGATCCATCTAGCCACCGATGATGTGTTCATTGGTTGTATTGAAATTTATATTCTATTTGTTAGTTAATTTGAGAAAATCATAACCACTAGGTCATAGTTCTGGTCAATTCATTTCTAATGGTATATAGAATGTTCAAAATGGAGGTCGAAGGAAAAAATTATGGTCAAATCATGGAAATGAACTTTCATGATATTGTCAATGCCGCATGTTGGTACATTGCACATTATTTTCCTTCATACCAATAGGAGATTATCACACGCCAATGCATGTTTCCTCTTCTAAGGGCCATCATCGGTGATGAAATGGCTTCCTTCACGTTCATTCTATGCAGAAATTGATCATCTAAATATTCATATTCATCATCATATTCCATACTTCTCTTTGATACAAGACCCTAAATTGGTTGTTTTACAATGGTCATATTGACGTATCTTCATGGTGTTCACTTGTAAAAATTATGCACTCTTCCTATTCTACACATGCTTCCCTACAAGTATAGTAAAACCCTTGCCTACACTTTGGCCTAATACTTATACTAGTTTATTTACACTTTTGTAACATAAAACTAATTAAAGAAAACAAAAATAAAATTAAAAACAAATCCTAAATAATTAAATTAAATACCATATATCCTATATATCCCATGCTAACACATACCATTCTCCACTTTTACTAAACTACTCCCCCCTTGGTCTTAAAAATGATGGAGCCACTTTTCAGTGGGCTATGTCATATGCTCTCCATGATATCAAGCTCATAGTAGATCCTTACCTCGATGAGTTACCTTCTTATCCAGCTCATTGAGACAGTCATAGTGGACATCTGAGAGCCATCTCTCTTAGATGTTGCCACTACAATATCTGCTTGAATCCTCACAAGTGCATATTTTATGTCAAAGTAGGAGGCGTACTCAGATTCATAGTCTCCAAAGATTGGATCAGAATTGATCCTTTAGAATTTGAATCCATCATAGCTTTACCCTCACCCATAAAGATTCCTCAACATTAAATCTTGAAAGGGAAGGAAAATTTTTTGTGCCAGTTCGTTTTTTAATTTTGTGGAAATCACACAAGGAAACATGCGATTGTTGAAGAAAGATGTCCCTTTCATATGGGATGACGAAGCTCAACATCCATTTGACAATCTCAAATATGCATTAACACATGGACTAGTATTGCACCCCCCTAATTATGTTAGAGATTACGTCCTCTACCTTTCCGCATCTACTTCCTTCAATGGCATGGTGTTAGTTGAAGAATCTGACGATGGATAAGAACATGTGGTTTATTACTTGAGTAAGGGACTCACTGGCCTTCAAATATGTTACTCCCATTTAGAGAAGTTGGATTTAGTAGCATTTTTATCTGTCCAAAGCTTCTGCCACTATTATTTGCTTCGTAAGACAATCATCATTGTTGATGTTAATGCCATGTTCCATATCCTTACTCGTCAAGCACTCGGGGGAAAGTAATTTCCTTGGATTGTTATCCTTGAATATTTTGATTTGAAATTCAGAAAATCCTAATCTAATAAATACTTGGTTCTTGTATAGATTATATGTTCCCTTCCCCATACCAATGAAGAAGCCGAGCCCATTCATTGTCTTCTTAATGAGTAATTTTTCCTCATTAGTATGTTTGATCCTTGGTATGGAGACACCATTTTGTATCTCCAAACCCAATGTTTTCATCTTGATCTATGTCGTCATGATCTTTGTCACATTTTCCACCATGTGAAATATTACCTCATCATTGGTGACACCCTTTATCCCTTTGTTGTTCACTCTATTTTGTGAGGTTGTTTAACTCACGAAGATGATGAACATGTTTTTAATGATTGTCATTTTGGACCATGTGGTGGTCATCTTTCAAGCATGGCACAACCCAAAATATCTTACGCACTGGATAATTTTTGCCTTCCATTTTCAAATATCATATAGAGGCTATTAAGAAGTGTCCCCCTTTTCAATCATTTTATCCCAAAAAGTGCTCTGACCATCCTTCTCTGTTACATCCTATCATCGTTGTTGGCCCTTTTGCAAAATGGGGAATTGATTTCATGTATTGTAAGCATATTTCAGTCGGGGGGCATCTGTACGTCATTGTCTCTATTGAATATTTTACTAAGTGGGATGAGGCTATACCTACATATGATGATAATGGTGAGACCATTGCGCTGTTTGTTTTGAATCACATTATCGCTAGGTTTGGAATTCATCAAGCCACTGTTACTGATCATTGATCCCATTTTAGGAATTGAATGATGACTGAACTAAGTGCTAATTTAGGATTTCACCATGAAAAATCATCCCCTTATTAGCCCCAAGTGAATGGAAAAGTAGAGACCATTAATAAGGTCTTAAAAACCATGATTCAATGCATGGTGGGGACCCATAAATACAACTAGCATTTGATGCTTCTTTTGGCTCTTTGGGCTTATAAACATTTAGTAAAAACTGCAACTAGATTCACACCACTCTAATTGGTGTATGTTATGGAAGCTATTTTACCTATTGAGTGTGATATTTCGTCACTCAAACTAGCTTTCAAACTCTTTCCAAACACCACTTTGGAAGAGGAATGTTTTTTATATTTTACCAAACTGGACGAGACCTGTCATGATGTCTCTCTTGCTAACGAATCACACAAGAAATGCATCAAGGCCAAATATGATAAATCCGCTTAGGCTCTCATTTTTAATGAAGGTGACCTTATTTTGACTTATGACCAAAAACTTGATAAACTAGGAGCAGGAAAGTTCGATTCCATGTGGTTTGGCCCCTACATTGCTAAATGTGTCCTAGAAAAGGGAGCCTATGAGTTGGTTGATTTTGATGGTGAAAATTTGGGAGATTCTTGAAATGGTATCTACCTTAAAAAGTATTATGATAGGGTCATCGTGCATGTGTAATTTGTATATATGTACAATAAATTTTGTGGGTGTGAGTTTTCTTATTCTTTTGCACGTGAGGTTCTTGTTTCACCCATGACTACTTATCTCAACTTGTGCTTTGATGCACAGATGTCAGTGTTTTTTGAATTTGCTAATGGTGCTAGTTGACACACACTGAACTTAGCTTCTACATATTAGCTGTTTTATTCCCCCTCCGATGAGTTATTGATTTCAGGAGGAATCTACTTAGGTCTAGTGACAAACAACATCGTTGAATATCATGCCATGATAGGACTATTGAATGAAGGTTCTTCTTTTTTCATTCTCCATATGTTAATTTTCCTTGACTCCCAACTCGTGGTGTTCTAGATTAAGTGTGTTTATTCCATTCATGATCCAACTCTACTTCTCCTTTATCGAAGGATAAGTCTCTTGGAAAGGTTATTTGAGTTTATTCAATATCAACACATTCCAAGACATTTAACAATAGTTGCTACCGATTCCTTAGCTAATTACATGTTAAATCTAGTGCATATGAGAAACATTTCACTGTGAGATAAACATAAGAAGAAAAAGCATATAATAAATATATTTAGGTATTAAAATAGTGGAAATAAGGTCCATGTATATACCATAGCAAAAGTGTCACATCATAGTTCCAAAAGTAGATAACCCGCTAGAAATCCCTTTATATTAAGTGTTGAAAAAATATTTTACAAAAAGTGTTGACACAAAATTGAAGCCCGTGGATTTCATATGACACTACATGTCGATAGTACAAAAATGCCAAGCATGATGCTTGTTATAGCATATAACATCCTAATCCCTCCATCGAATTAGAAGACCAATCTGCCTAGAGAATCCAATAATGTGACGCTGGTAGCGTCCTGGCAACTAATCCACCACTATATCAAGAATTTCCAAGGTGAGTCCCTCGAGGTTATGCTCTATATCCTTGAGTTCGTCTACTTGTTCATGATATTGAGAAACTATTTCTCTATTCTTTCCTCTCTTCTGTATAGTTCAGGACCCAACTGGCCTCATTGGCCCAACATCTACATGAAAAGGGTCTCAATTAGTGTCTCTACACAACAAAAAAATTGAAATATTTCAAAATACATACAAAAGAAAAAACATGGAAATTCCATTTTTACCTAGATCACTCCAATATGCTCCATCAGGAAGCACCAAATCGAGATCCCCTAAGAAATTGATCCCTTCATAGGCATAGTCCTCGATAATGATGAGTTTCTTCCACAACCATTTGAAGAAGGCCGGCCCATAGGAGATGATGGGCCCAACACCAGGGAGAGCCATCAAATCGACTCACCTCCTCATCTAGGGATATTATGGATCCATACTATCCATGTATATAATGTGTCAGCGTACGAAAGGTACCCTCTATAGGAAGAAGGACATCAATATAGAACCATAGCCAAATTTTTTAGGAGACCTGTTTTGCATTTGGTCAGTTGATCCCCCATGTTTATGAGAAGGTCTTCACTCCAATTAAATATGGAAGGTTTCATACATTCCAATTCATATTGCACGTGATCATTGGTTCTAGATGCGGGGCTGCACTCCCGACAACCTGAGAAATGATGAAAAAAATTGTCCCCAAAGGAAGATCTATGACATTGTTGATAGGAATCTTCCCACGAACTTTCTTGGTCCCATTCCTGCAGTACTACTAAATTAATGAATCCATGTTTTCCCATCCTCCTCTAGATCTAGACAAGGAAACATGGCCCCCTCACCTTGAGATCCCAATTAGGAAGTGGATGTCTTCCACATCCAAAGTGAGAATGTAGACTCCTACTTAAAAATGGAGATATTGAGCATCCCACATTCTCACCAAGTACTCTGGTAGTCAGACTTGGGCCCTCATTCCAGGAGTTAAGAATAAATCATCCAACCCACACCCTCGGAGGACAAGCATTGTGTCTGGATCATTTGTTGCAATATTGTATTCCATTTCATGCTCTCTCTCCTTCCATTCCAACATTTTACCCATTGAAATCCTGCATAAGACAACTAAAGGAAGGGTTAAACACTTCCCTTAAGAAATTTCAAAGCAAAAATCATCATTTTCTATCTTTCAAGTACGCTTTATGTTTGTCACACCCCGCATTACACAAAGTGCGACAATGTCGTATCTTTTGAGAGAGGGAATTGTGACAACCTGGATTTTCATAGTTCCCGAAATTCCTCCCTGCAACACCCAGGGCACACATTTTCAAAAGAAAAATTGCTAGAAAAATGGCCTAAAGTAGCCTGAAAACCAAAATTTCAACTATGAAAACAAAAAAATATTGTAATCTCTTACTTGGAATTGATGATATTAAAAATCATTGTCCAATTTGCTAGCAATCACTGCCTAGAGGATCACCTAGTTTGGGGGTTTTTCTCTATTTTTGGAAAAGGTAAAGAAGAACGTAAAAATAAGTTACTTTTACCCTCTTTTCAAACTAAAAATAGAATATTTTTATATTTTATTTTTATTTTTTGTCATTTTATGGAACTCCCAGTGATATTGTTGGTCAAAAATCATTTTTGACACAAATTGGGAAGATTACAAGTCAACTACAGAACATGGGTTGTTGACGAGCATACTTTTACTACTTTTTTGGGCTCGTAAAACTCACGAAAAAAGAAACTTTATGGATTTTTATTTAAGAAAATTCTAAACTCCTTAAATGTCGAAATTTCACCGAGTGAACTTGTCTCTTTCATGCTCATAAAATAACTTGAAAGGAATTCCGTTTGGTGATAGTTTACCTATTTTTTGGACCATTTGGACTATTTACAAAAAATATATTTTTAGTCAATATTAACTAGAAGATTTCTCTCTCATGTTGTTTTATTCTTCTTCGGGTGAGGAGACTAACCTTTACAAAAAAGAACCATTTGGAGTCTTTTTTTTATCTTTTTAGAATTTGTAAACATGAAAAATAACCGAGTTTTCCTTCTTTGGGCTTGTTAAATCAAACATTGAAGGACCCTTATGGGATCGAACCCCTCCTTTCTCAAGATCGCAAAACATGTGAGATTGGACTTGTACAAATGATGAGTTATAATGAACATCTTTTATCGTCCTCAAGCTCGTTGAAAAACAAAGAGGTACTCATCAATCATGTTGGGGAAAGTGTCGAAAGGGTTATGTATTTTAACCTGTATTGATGGCAGCAAGTTACTCTTGAACATGACGTCCTTTCAGCTTTTTTATCAAGGTTGGGAAATTCGTTTATCTCCCGTCCATCATACTCCTCCATAAGTGTATTCAATTGTTTGTGATACTTGTTGAGTCAGTGATGCCAAGACAATTGTCATGTCAATATGTTCAATAGAATTCATTTGTTGTGTAGAACCGCATTTTGTCATGAGAGAGTCAACCTATAAACCTTCCTTTGTGTCGGCCTATTTGGAAGTAATTAAGCCTTATTTTGTGTCTTCCATCCTTGATTCAATTCCAAAGTCACTCCATACTAAAAAATACTACGGAATCCTTTGTTTCTATTTCATATCAATGATGAGGGAAACATCATGGCCCTCATTTAACGAGTCTATTATGGTCGACTTCAAGACATTATCCAATAATTAGAGTTAGAAACTAGTTAGTACCTTCGACCTGTATGCCTCAATGGAAGGTTTCCTCACTTTCAACAGTAGGCTTACATAATTGGCCTTTGATGCGAACATTCCACCAAGTGTTCAACATCAACTCATTAATTTACATTCAATGGAATGTACTAGGGTACCTTGGGAATCATTGACATCAATGGTGATTTTCCTCAAACTTGTTAACTATATACCTCAAAGACCGGTAATCAAGTGGTTTCTACCAAGTTTGACCTCAAAACATATATTCACATGGATAGAATTGTACCATTCGGTATTGGGATGAAGACCCTAGGTTTTACTGTAGGTATCCACATTTTTTATTTTCCTTCCCCATGTTGCGATGGAGTATTTTGCATATGTACCATTGCATAGATACACAATGTATGTCTGGTGTCTATGCTCAAATTTGAGTCATTATGAC
This sequence comes from Larix kaempferi, assembly GCA_027924585.1. Classification (NCBI taxonomy): domain Eukaryota; kingdom Viridiplantae; phylum Streptophyta; class Pinopsida; order Pinales; family Pinaceae; genus Larix; species Larix kaempferi. The sequence goes on along the minus strand of BSBM01000914.1, from coordinate 547,633 downwards.
ATAGATCTATGGTGTATCATTGGTGGCTATGTCCATATTTACATCTTTTGGCATGGATCTATGATGTATTTTGGTAGCCATGGCTTGTATCATTTGACATTGATCCACAATGTATTTGTTAAAATCCATGCTATGAGTCATTTGGGATACCTATCTCAGAGATAACGATTATTGTACTATAATTCCTTGTTTATTGTTGCCAGGTTTTCGACCAATGGGTTCCTTTCCTTAGCATTGATTTGACAACGTATTTTAGCTATCACTCCTCTTTAGCTTCATACTTTGGGGGCCAATCTGTTACAGGTAATTTTCATCATCATCATAATGGGGGATAATGTACCTTCTATGCTTTCCATAATCATTGAAGAACGTGAAGAAGTTTTCCTGAAAGATAGGATTCATGAGGAAACTTCCCTTGAAAATCCCAGTTTGAGAGGTTGTCGTGGCTTGATTTTGACAACCTGCGTCAATCCTTGATGTCGTAGGTTGCATCACCATAGCTCGTAACATTGTACCATGTTTCACTTAGAGATGGTACGACATTGTCCTTACGAATGAAAAAAGAGAAGGTTCGAGGATCTTCTAAAACAAATCCTTCACAGACAATCATCTCTTCCTATATTGGTAAATCTCAGTTGAATTCTTGAACATTTGGGATCCTTTCCTATCCTTGTCCCTTTATCCTCTCATCTCCTAACTACCCATTTGAGTTTATAATACAATCCCAATCCCATAGAGGAGGGATGTGGAATCTTTGATTTGATAGCCAAATGCTGGAGAAATTCTGATAGTTCCATAGTGTTGTGGCCATTCCTTGATAGTCATTCTTTTGGAGAAAGGAAAGCAATTTGAGGTAAAGTTAGCTTTTGGAGGAAACCTACAATTCCAAGTCTATTGGTTATATCTCTCTCCCTTTATTATTTGTTAAAACAGTAAATGCATTCCTATCCTAGAATAACCTGCTCATAGTTTTTGTTGCACTCTTCCTTGGTTGTATGCATTGTTAGTTTTTTGATAATTTCATTCAATATTATCTAGGATCACTAAGAGAATAACATGTACAGCAGATCAATCATAAATGCAAGAGACAATAGGCATAGAGTTTCCTCGGGGAAAACCAAGAAGGTGAAAAACCCCGCAAATTCCTCAGATATAGAATAAGCCACAATACAAGATCACAATGATCAAACCCAAAGAGATGTCTCTAGCAGATACTCCTCCTCCTCAACTTGTGCACAACTCTCTCTCTCAACTATGCGAATTGGAGAAGTGAGTGAATGAATAGAATGAGAGAGGCACACCCTCTATTTATACACTGACTTGACTTGCCAATAAATTAACAAGGTCGATTTCCAAAGGAAGTCCAATAACCCAACCACATGACCTAACTAGGGCTGACCCCACACTTGTGGTCTAATAACCCATCAATACAAATGATGACATTTACAATGTAACTTGCGACACTTGCAAATACAAATGACGACAATTCCAATCAGAGGAATAATACATCTCTGTTGGATATACAATAAAGTACAAATATAATATACAAGTGGATATCTTCCGAAGTTACACATACATCAACACTCCCTCTTTACTAGGAAGGTATTCTTTCGACACAGGTCATCAATACATATCGGCTCAAGTCTTCAATTATGGAGCTGGATCATCATCACTGGATCACAGAGCATCATCATCATGACTACTGTTGTACTCGACATCTCGATCACTGGGCTATCTCATAATTATTCTCATCATAGGAAGTTCTACAGAGCCAGCCCTTTTTCATGCTAGTTGTAGGCCTAGCCTCCTACAGGTATTCATCATCTTTGGCCATACTATGGACTCCTCAGGAGTTATTACGTGCATCAACAAAACCTCAAAAGAGCATGCTGGCTCAGACTATAGGATCTCCCAGGATATTTTACATGCTGACTGCCACAAAACCTTAAAAGAGTGTCCTGCAAGAATTCTAAAGAGCATCCTAGCACAGACTATAGGATCTCTAGGAATGATTACATGTGAACCCCACCACAAAACCTCGAAAGAGCATCCTAGCTCAGACTATAGGATCTCCTAGGATCTTTTCTATGTGGTTAGGAAAAACCTTAAAAGAGTGTCTTGCAACCTGCAAGAACTCTGAAGAGCATCCTAGCACAGACTATGGGATCTCCAGGGCTAATTACATGCCTCTAGTAGCAAAACCTTGAAAGAGCATCCTAGCTCAGACTATAGGATCTCCCAGGATATTTTATATGCTACATTCAAAACCTGTCCACGGCCACAGACTATCAACCTGATACTCATGATCATACTGATCATCATCATATAGTACATCATCCTGATGCACATCATCATCACATGATCATCCTGATCATCGTCACAGCATCGTCCTGATGCATATCATCTAGAGCATCATCTTGATACTTGTCACATATGATCATCCTAATCATCATCATAGCATCGTCCAGATGCATATCATCTCGAGCATTGTCCTGATACTCATCACATATGATCATCCTGATCATCATCATAGCATCGTCCAGATGTATATGATCTGGAGCATCATCTTGATACTCGTCACATATGATCATCTCAATAATCATCATAGCATCCTCCTAATGCATATCATCACACAAGATCCAACTAATCATGTAAAGAATCCACCTGATGCATATCATCACATATGATCATCCTGATCAACATCATGCAGAACATCATCCAGAGCATCATCCCAATGCTCATCACACAATGCTTACATCCACAGCCATGGGAAGGACCCTCCTATCACCATGCTTGGAATGGCTCCTACAAATGTGTCCCATCACTTCTTCCTCGAAGCATCTTCTATCAGAAGAACACCAAGCCACTCTCTGAAGTACTCAAACTTCACTCTGGATAGTGGTTTTAGTCAACACATCTGTAACATGCTCATCTATCGCAACATACAGGAGATTCATTTCTCCTCTTTGCACCATATCCCTGATATAGTGATATTTAATTTCAATTTGCTTCGACCTATCATGGAACACTAGGTTCTCAGACAACTTCACAGAACTTTGGTTGTCACAGAAGTGTTGGTTGTGGAACTTGATCTCCAGATTCAGAGATATTATTATTCAGCCGTGTCCATACCCCAGGTTTGGTTATGATCCTAGCACGATCCCCAAGGGGTCCGGGGAGTGGTTGCACTCCCCCAGCTGGGGGGCACGGGGGCTAGCGTGCCCCCGTCGGGGGTTTGGGGGCAGTGACGCCGAGAAAGGGGGTTTGGGGGAAATGCCCCCAAGTTATGGGGGTTGGGGGGAAATGCCCCCGAGAAAATGGGGGTTCGGGAGCATAGCCCCCTGGGAAAATTTTTGGGGCTGTTTTCGCCACCAGTTTTTGAACCCATGGTTTTTTCGCATTGTATTTCCCTTATAAAAGAAAGAGATTGTAACACGACTAGGGTTGAGGTATTAGGTTTTATGCACAATAAAGATCTCTGAGATCTGGAGAGAGACCGTGAGACAATGAAGAGGAAGTACAGCGGTTGTGCTGCAGGTTGTATCCCTTCATTTTGTTGGACGCTATAATAATAAGGACTGGCAACTTCAGTGTGGACGTAGCCCAAGTTGGGTGAACCACGATATATCTGTGTTTATCTTGTAATGTGTATGTGTGATTATATTTGCATTTATGTTTATTGTTATTGCTCTGCGATCCTGTTTTTCTAACAATTGGTATCAGAGCCAAAGGTCTATTTGACAGATAAACCCGCAGGAAGCTAGGGTTTCTGGTTCGAGTGGGAGCAATGGCAGAAGAAGGAAAGTTTAAGGTTGAGAAGTTTAACAGCCAAAACTTCCAGTTATGGAAGATGCAAATGGAGGACTATTTGTACCAGAAGGATCTGTTCTTGTCATTAAGAGGAATAGCAAAGTAGCCAGTGGCCATGAAGGACGAAGAATGGGAGGTTCTTGATAGAAAGGATCTGGGAAAAATACGGTTGAGCTTGGCTTCGTCGGTGGCTTTCAATATCTCAAAAGAAAAGACAATAGAGGGTTTGATGAGCGCACTGGGTAAGCTGTATGAAAAATCCTCGGCCTCCAACAAGGTATTTTTAATGAAGAATTTATTTAATATGAAGATGTCTGAAGGTGGGGCTATTACTGATCATTTAAATGAGTTTAATACGGTTACAAATCAACTAAGTTCTATAATTGTGAACTTTGATGATGAGGTTAGGGCTCTTCTAATCTTGTGTTCATTGCCAAAAAGATGGAATAGCTTGGTCATGGCTATAAGTAACTCTGTCTCTGCTTCAAACACCTTGAAATTCGATGATGTTATTCGTGTTATTCTTAGCGAGGAAATGTGAAGAAAAAGCATAGGCAAGACACCAAGTAATGCGTTGACCATGGGGAGAAGGGGAAGACAAAAGGAGAGAGAAAAGAGCCAAGGTAGTCATGGAAAGTCTAAAACGGGAAAATCCAAGTCCAGACTGGGAAAAATAGAGTGTTGGAACTGTGGAAAGAAAGGACATCTGAAGAAAGACTGCAGATCTCTAAAGAAGAAAGGAGATGGACAGAAGGAAACTACCCAGAAAGAAAATCTAACAGGTGATGTGTTACAAGATGCTTTGATTCTTGCATTAGATAATACAAGTGATTATTGGGTAGTGAATTCAGGGGCTTCATGTCATGCTACACCCCATAGAAAATATTTTCATGAGTATGTTCCAGGCAATTTTGGACATGTTTTATTGGGTGATGATGAGCCATGTAAAATTGTTGGAATGGGTAAGGTATGGATAAAAGTTAAGAATGGAACTGATTGGTTGTTAAAAGATGTTAGGCATATTCCTGATATGAAAAGGAAAATCTGATCTAAATAGGGTAGTTGGGAGATGGCAGCTGTCTATCTACATTTGGAGAAAAGCGTTGGAATATCACTAAAGGATCAATGGTGATAGCAAAAGGAGATAGGGTAGGTACGTTGTATTTATACCCTCATAATACTGAACATTCTATCTCTTTAGCTTCCACAAGAATAGATACAACATTGTGGCATCATAGGCTTGGCCACATGAGTGAGAAGGGGATGTAGATTCTCCACTCAAGGAAGCTGCTGCTAGATTTTAAGCAGGTAAGTTTGGAATTTTGTGAGAACTGTATTTATGGAAAACAGAAGAGAGTTGGATTCTCGGGGTTGGGAAATAGAAGAAGAATGAAAAGTTAGAGCTTGTGCATACAGATGTATGGGAACCAACTCAGGTACAATCTCTTGGTGGCTCTCATTATTATGTTACATTTATTGATGATGTAACTAGGAAAATTTGGGTTTATTGCATTAGACATAAATCTGATGTGTTCGCTACTTTTAAGAAGTGGAAAGCTTTGGTTGAGAATGAGACACAAAAAGGTTGAAGTGTCTCGGATCTGATAATGAAGGTGAGTATTGCAGAAAGGAGTTTGATAGTTACTTTTCATACCATGGGATTTGTAGAGAGAAGAGAGTCCTAGGAACACCACAAGAAAATGGTGTGTCAGAAAGAATGAACAGAATGATCATGGAGCGTGCAAAGTGTATGAGATTGCATGCAGGGTTTCCTTTACATTTTTGGGTGGATGCTGTAAGTATTGTTGTTTATTTAATAAACAGAGGACCTTCAAGTGCTCTGGATGGTGGTTTTCCAGAGAAGGTATGGATAGATAAAAAATTAAACTACTCATTTCTGAGAACGTTTGGTTGTGAAGCATTTGTCCATATTGATAAAGAAAATAGAACAAAGCTTGAAGCTAAATCCAAGAAATGTACCTTTATTGGATATGGGGTTGATGATTTTGGTTATCGTTTATGAGATTATGAAAATCACAAAATCATTAGAAGTAGAGATGTCATATTCAATGAAAAGGTCATGTATAAAGATCAGTTGCGGGGAAAGAAACAGGAAAAGGAAAACACAGAGTACACAGTACTTGATGAAATTCAAGAAAATGAAGTTCCAAAGGTGCCAGAAAATCAAGAACAACAGTAAGTGCCTGAAACTCCTGCAACTGCAAGAAGATCTACCAGGTTAAGTTGACTCCCTGAATGATACTCTCCTTCAATGTATTATTCATTGATTATTGATGTTGTTGAACTAGAGTGTTATGAAGAAGCAATGCAGGTGGAAACTAGAAAGAAGTGGGAGCAAGGCATGACTGAGGAGATCGACTCATTGGTAGGAAACCAGATTTGGTATTTGGTTCAGTGACCTGCTGGTAAAAGAGCATTGCAGAACAAATGGATTTATAGGTTGAAGGAAGAAGGAGGTAAGAAGCAGTATAAGGCCAGACTTGTTGTAAAGGGGTTTGCACAGAAGAAAGGTATACATTTTGATGAAATATTTTCTCCTGTTGTTAAGATGACCTCAATTAGGACTATATTAAGTCTAGTGGTGGTAGAAGATTTGCATCTTGAACAGTTAGATGTAAAAACATCCTTTCTCCATGGGGATTTGGAGGAAGAGATATATATGTAGCAGCCACAAGGGTATGAGGTCAAAGGTAAGGAGAACTTGGTATGCAGGTTGAAGAAGATCTTGTATGGCTTGAAGCAAGCTCCAAGGCAGTGGTATTTAAAATTTGACAGGTTTATGACAGAACAAGGTTATAGTAGATGTCATTCTGACCACTGTGTGTATTTCAAAAAGCTAGACAATGAAAGATATATTATCTTGTTATTGTATGTGGATGACATTCTTGTTGCAGGGTCTAACATGCAGGATATAAATGTACTCAAAAGGAAGCTAGCTAATTCATTTGTGATGAAGGATTTGGGTGCTGCAAAGCAAATCCTTGGTATGAGAATAACGAGAGACGAGAAAAATTGCAAATTGACATTGTCTCAGAGTGAGTACATACAAAAGGTGTTGGAGAAGTTCAGAATGCAGAATGCAAAACTAGTTAGTACACCTTTGGCCAGCCATTTCAGTCTAAGTAAATAAATGTGTCCCAAGACACAGGAAGAGACAGATTACATGTCCAAGATTCCCTATGAATCAGCAGTTGGCAGCTTGATGTATGCCATGGTGTGCATAAGACCATATATTGCACATGTAGTCGGAGTTGTGAGCAAATATATGAACAATACAGGTAAAGAACATTGGAAGGCAGTACAGTGGATTCTAAGGTATTTGAGAGGTACTACTACTCAGTCATTATGTTTTGGAGGTTTAGACACTGTTCTACAGGTATATGTTGATGCAAATATGGCAGGTGATAAGGATAGCAGGAGAAGCACCACGGGGTATGTGTTTACTGTAGGTGGAACAACATTAAGTTATATTTTGAAACTGCATAAAGTTGTTTCACTTTCAACAACGGAAGCATAGTATGTTGTTGTTACAGAGGCTATTAAAGAGATGATTTGGTTGCAAAGGTTTATGGAGGAATTGGGTAAGAAGCAGAAGGATAGCAGGTTGTATAGTGACAGCCATAGTGCCATTCATCTTGCAAAGAACTCAGCATTCCATTCTAGGACTAAACATATACATCTGAAGTACCATTTCATACGGTCTGTTATGGAAGATGAACTATTGAAGCTAGAAAAGATACACACTACCCAAAATCCTACAGACATGTTCACAAAGGTAGTGACCAGAGAGAAACTAAGTTCCTGCTCGGTTTCAATTGGCCTTCTAACATGAAGGTGAAGAGGAGAAATTTTCCAAGTCCAAGGTCTAGGAAGTGCAGCAACGGTGGAGTTGTTGTGATCAGTCTCCAAGTGGGAGATTGTCAGTTGTGGAGCGTGATCTCCAGATTCAGAGATATTATTATTTAGCTATGTTTGTACCCTAGGTTTGGTTATGATCTTGGCACGATCCCCGAGGGGTCTCGGGGGGTGGTTGCACTCCCCCTGCTTGGGCGCCAGCATGCCCCCGAGAAAGGGGGTTTGGGGGAAGCACCCCAAAGTTATGGGAGTTCATGGGCATAGCCCCAGAGGAATTTTTTTGGGGATGTTTTCACCACCCGTTTTCGGGCCCATGGTTTTGGGTAACCCATGGTTTTTTCCCATTGTATTTCCCTTATAAAAGAAAGAAATTGTAACACGACTAGGGTTGATGTATTAGGTTTTATGCATTGTAAAGATCTCTGAGATCGGGAGAGAGACTGTGAGATAGTGAAGAGGAAGTGCAGCGTTGTGCTATAGGTTGTATCCCTTCATTTTGCTGGACGGTATAATAATAAGGATTGGGAACTTCAATGTGGACATAGCCCAAGTTTGGTGAACCACGATATATCTGTGTTTCTCTTGTAATGTGTATGTGTGATTATATTTTCATTATGTTTATTGTTATTGCTCTGCGATCCTATTTTTCTAATAAGAAGATACAGGTAGCATCCAATGGGAGATCAAATAACTCGAGCAGTAGCTTCATAATCCATTCGGCCTCACAACTAACCGAACAAGCTGCGACATACTCTGCTTCGGCTGTACTCAGTGCTACATAAGACTACTTCCTGCTAAACCAAGAGATCACACCTGATCCCATACTGAAGCAGCACCCTCAAGTGCTCTTCCTATCTGCAGCACTGCCTGCCTAATGTGAATCAACACAACCCTCCAGGTTAAACTTTTGATTCGCATCATATCTGATCCCATAGTCAACCGTACCCTTCAGGTACCTCAGAATATGCTTCACAACAATCATGTGAACATCTCTAGGATCCATCAGGAACTGGCTCAACGTGTTCACTGCCAAGCAAATATCTGGTCTCATGTTCGTTAGGTACATCAAGGACCCAATCATCTGATGATACACCGTGACATCAATTGGCTCAGATGAAGCATCCCACATAAGCTTCAGGTTCGATGCTATAGGTGTGGCCATGGCCTTGCAGTCCATCATCCTAAACCGCTTCAGGACCTCTATTTCATACTTCCCTTATCCAAGGAAGATTCTGTCTACACTCTGCCACACCTCCATGCCTAGAAAGTAATGCATCATGCCTAACACCTTCATCTTGAACTTGGCATCAAGCTTCCTATTTGTTTATGAAATCAATCTATAATCACCTGCAAGAAACAAGTCATCCACATACAATAGTAGTATCACTGGATTGCCTTCCTCAACCTTGTAGTAAAGGTTGGAATCTGCTTTACTCTTGGTAAATCCCAAACTGGATAGAAAGTTGTCTATCTTACCGTACCATGTCCTTGATGCTTGCTTCAAACCATAAAAGGCTTTCTTCAACCTGCACACATATGACCCCCTGTCATGTGTCTCAAAACTGAGTGGCTTCTCCACATATACTTCCTCTTCGACTACACCATTCAAGAAAGTTGTCTTCACATACATCTAGTGTATCTTCCATTTCATTATTCCAGCCAGTGCAAGTACTGTTGTAATAGAAGTGTATCTGGCTACAGGAGCAAAAATCTCTTCATAATCTATTCCCTCTTTCTGGGAGAAACCACGAGCTACAAACCTCACCTTGTATTTCTCTATGCTGCCATCTACAACATGCTTGATCTTATAGATCCACTTGGGAGTCACAACAAACTTCCCTTTAGTCTTGGGACCACTTCCCAAACATCATTCTTCATGATCGATTGGTATTCCTCGACCATGGAATCCTTCCATTCTTTCTTTTCCGTTGCTTCTTCATAACTGGAAAGTTCTTTGTTCATAATGTCACAAAGCAAGGCAACATAGTTGTTGTGTGACCTTGTCCTTTTCCTTTCTCTATGTTCTTATTCTGGAATGCCATACCTTTCTACATCTTGGATGAGCTCTCTAGCCCATGTAGGTTTCCTCTTGTGAGAGTTTTTCTCATGGGTTGGATCTACAGGTTCTTGTGGATCTTCAATTTCATGATCTTCTTCTGGAATTGCCTCATTCATAGTGGTGTCTTGAATTCTGGTTACCCTTAGTTCTTCATTGTCTTCAAAAGGTGTCTTCGTTGATTTGATGTATGTTGAGTCTTCATCAAATGTTACATCCCTAATGATTTCAATCTTCTTGAACCCTGGAAGGTAGATTATGTATGCCTTCGAGCTTTCACTGCAACCCACAAAGATGCCTTTCTTTCCTAAAAGATCTAGCTTTGTCCTCTTTTCCTTTGGAATTTGTGTGTATACTGGATAGCCAAATATTCTGAGATGGCTAACTTCAGGTTTCTTACCAGAGAAAAATTCTTTGGGTGTCTTGTTGTCAAGTATTTTGTGAGGTGTTCTGTTCTGCACATATACAGTTTTCCTTGTTGCTTTTGGCCATAGGTGCATAGGCATATCCTGGTCATGAAGCATTGCCCGTGCTGCTTCCATGATAGTTCTATTCTTCCTTTCTGCAATTTCATTTTGTTGTGTATTGTAAGGAGTGTTGGTTGTGGAGCCAGATATTCCAATCTCATAGATGATATTGTCTCATCCGTGCACCTCAGAGGACTGTACACTCATACCCCTACCTTGGGGTTCGAGCGCATGGTTTGGGGCTATTTTCACCACCAATTTTCGGGCCCATGGTTTTGGGTATCCTGTTAGTTTTTCATAAATTTACTTCAATTTGATCTAGGATCTTAACTGAGAGAAAAGCATGTACAACATATCTACAGCATATCAATCATGGACAATAATTCAAGCACACAAGATACACATATTTTACTTGGGGAAAACCATAAAGGTGAAAAACCCCAATAAATTCCTCAGAGATAGATAGAGCAATGATACAACCCAAGCATAAGAGATAGACATCTCCTAGCAGCAGCCTCTCCTCCTCCACAAGTGCGCCACTCTCCAAAGAGTGTGTGTGAGACTAGAATGATGAAATACAGTGCATCCCGCACTCTATTTATACTTGACTTGACTTGCCTAATAACCTTTACTAGGTCGGCCTCAACTTAACCACATAACACAAAGCTGACTGGGCTGACACCCAATACGGTGGTCTAATAACCCTTTGACCCACATGACTTATACAGGGCTGACCCCAACAAGGTGGTCTAATAACCCATCAAGTATAAGTTACGACACTTACAATATAAATGACGACACTTCCGTATAGAGGAATAATAACATCTCTATAGGAATACAAACAATATATATATATGAAATACATTACGAAGTTACATATACATCAACACTCCCTCTTAACTAGGAAGGTATTTATCGACACATATCTGCTAGCACAACTCTTCTTCTCTGGATCATCATTAGCGAATCATCATCCTCGAATCATCATCATTGTCACTACTGCTAACATCTCAATCAATCTCTGAATCTACTCATCATAGGAGATTCTACAGAGCCAGTCCTTTTTCATATTGGATGTAGGCCCACCACCTACAGTTCTTCATCATCATTGGCCATACTATGGAATCCTTGGGACTTATTACGTGCATCACAAGACCTTGAAAGAGCATCCCAGGACTAATTACGAGCACACAACTCAACCTATCGGATCTCCCAGGACCTTTTACATGCTACTGCACAACCTATCCACGGCCACAGAGTATTATGGAGCACAACCTAGATGCACACACACAACACTTACATTCACTGGCATGGGAGGACCAACCTACCACCATTCGTGAAAGGCTCAGAGCACTTACATCAATGACCGTGGTAGGACCAACCTACCACCATGTCGGAATGACACATCACTTATATTGCAGCCATGGGAGAACACATCTACAACCATGCTCAAATGGCCCCAGCACTTATATCGTAGCGATGGGAAAAGACATCTACAACCATGCTCGAATGGCCCTAGCACTTATATCGCAACCATGGGAGAACACGTCTACAACCATGCTCGAATGGCCCTGGCACTTATGTCACAGCCATGGGAGAACACATCTACAACCATGCTTGAATGGCCCTGGAAATTACATCATGACCATGGGAGAACACATCTACCACCATGTCGGAAAATCCCAACAATTACATCGCGACCATGGGAGAACACATCTACAACCATGTCCAAAAAGCTCATGTGCATCTGTGTCTTCGGAAATCATCACACATAATCCAACTAATTATGTAATGTATCCACCTGATACATGTCATCACATATGATCATCCTGATCATCATCACTGCATCGTCCTGATGCATGTCATCTGGAGCAACATCCTGAAGCTCATCATCCATGATCATCCTGATCATATAATGCATCCACCTGATGCATACCAAGTATCTACCTGATACATATCATCATACATGATCCACATGATCATATAATGTATCTAACTAATACCTACATAGATACATGATCCCCCTGATCATATAATGTATCCACCTGATATATATCAACATACATGATCTACCTGATCATACAATCGTATCCACCTGATACATATACAGATACATGGTCCAAGAATCCAACATGATGCATACATACATAAATGATCCAACTGATCATATAGAGCAAAAACTAGAACATCATCCTGATGCTATTCATCCAATGCTTACATCCATAGCCATGTGAAGGATCCTCCTTCCACCATGCTTGGAATGGCTTCACCAAATGTCTCCATCACTTCTTCCTCGAAGTGTCGTCGATCTGAAGAACACCAAGCCTCTCTCTGAAGTACTCAAACTTCACTTTAGCTAGTGGCTTCGTCAACACATCTGCAATCTGCTCATCTGTCGCAACATACAGGAGCTTCACTGCTCCCCTCTGCACCATAGCTCTGATATAGTGATATTTGATCTCTATGTGTTTCGACCTGTTGTGGAACACGGGGTTCTCAAACAACTTCACACAACTCTGGTTGTCACAAAATATACCAATAGCCTCCAATGATAGATCAAATAACTCAAACAATAGCTTCCTTAGCCATACAGCCTCACAACTAGCCGAACAGGTTGCAACATACTCTGCCTCGGCTGTACTCAGTGCTACGCAGGACTGCTTCCTACTAAACTAAGAGATCACACCTGATCCCATACTGAAGCAGCACCCAAAAGTGCTCTTCCTATCTGCAGTACTACCTACCCAATCTGAATCAACATAACCTTGCAAGTTAAACTTTTGATTTGGATCATACTTGAGCCCATAGTCAACTGTACCCTTCAGGTACCTCAGAATATGCTTCACAGCAACCAGGTGAACACCTCTGGGATCCATCAGGAACTAGCTCAATGTGTTCACTGCCAAGCAAATATTTGGTCTCGTGTTCGTCAGGTACATCAAGGACCCAATCATTTGACGATACACAGTGACGTCAATCGGTTCAGATGAAGCATCACACAAAATATTCAGGTTCGATGCCATAGGTGTGGCCATGGCCTTCCAGTCCATCATCCTGAACCTATTCAAGATCTCTACTGCATACTTCCCTTGTCCAAGTAAGATTCCATCTGCACTCTGCCACACCTCCATACCTAGAAAGTAGTGCATCATCCCCAAGTCCTTCATCTCAAACTTGGTAGCAAGCTTCCGTTGCATGTCGACAATCAATCTATCTCACCTGTAACAAACAGGTTATCCGCATACAAAAGTATTATCACTGGATTTCCTTCCTCAACCTTGTAGTAAAGGTTGGAATCCACTTTACTCTTGGTAAAGTCCAAACTAGATAGAAAGCTGTATATCCTACCATACCAAGTTCTGCACATATATGACTCAAACCCGAGTGGCTGCTCCACATACACTTTCTCTTCGACTACACCATTCAAGAAAGCTGTCTTGAAATCCATTTGGTGTATCTTCCATTTTATCACTACAGTCAGAGCAAATACTAATGGAAGTGTATCTGGCTATAGGAGAAAAAGTCTCTTCATAATCAATTCCTCTTTCTGGGACAAGCCACGAGCTACAAACCTCCTTTTGTATTTCTCCATGCTACCATCTGTAGCATGCTTGATCTTATAGATCCATTTGGAAGTCAAAGCAGGCTTCTCTTTAGGTCTTGGGACTGCATCCCAAGCGTCATTCTTCATGATCGATTGGTACTCCTTGATCATGGCATTCTTCCTGAATCTTGGGAACTTCAATATATTCAATATCTTCAATATATAACTTTGTTGCTAAAACAAATGTTGTAGTCCTTCTTTTGTAGGTGCTCGTATACGATCTTTCCTACAAAACAAGTTAAATAGCATGATTAGAAACCATCTCATAGTTTTCAGAACAAATTCTTACAAATAAATAAATATGTCATACAGTCATGCAATTATCTTAGCCAATGCTTCAATACAACATTTATCCATTTCTAGATGCCTTCCAATCTCTACAAAAACATTGTTAAGAGTGTGCACAACTCCCAACATGTCAAGAAAGAGGTTTCATTCTAGATAAGTAGCAATGGAATTTTGTACAGTGCCATAGGCCACTTACCCATATTGTTCAATAGTAGTATATTGTTCAATAATGCAACTACTCTAATATGCATAATACACAACCTAATTCTAGGAACATTAGTATATAACATTATTGAACAGTATTGTTTAAACAATCAAATATGCAAGAAATGATAGTTCAAATACTTATCTTTGTTTATTTGTTGGGTTGAATCCCTCTTAGTCTTCGCTTCCTTGCTGTAACTCCATTCTGATGTGGATTATAAGAAGTGGTCAACTCCCTCTGAATATTTGCATCCTTGCAGAAACTACTGAAGTGTGATCCCTCCTAATCTTTGCTTACTAGATTACCTGTCCTTGAACTTATATCCATCCTTAATCACTATGCATGCTTATTAGTATCATAATTGTGTTATCCTCGAGGTCTCATACATAATCACACATTCATTAGTATAATCTTAATACTATCAAAACACAATAATCATAAACATGTATAGTCATGATCATTTCAAACACAGATAATAAACATTAGTATTCAAGGTTTCAGGGAAGACTTCTTTTACTCATGCATATTCTTATTTGATCATAGGAATCTTCTAGTTAGTCAAATCATCAATCAAGATAAGAGACATAATATGCACAAACCATTGATTACTTACATTTCTAACTTTATGAATAAACATAACCAATCATACCAAGTATACTTATATAAGGGATCCTAACACAAGGTAAGATTCTAACATGACATAGGAAAAACATACCTGGATTACTATGTTATCTAGTTATGTCTAACATACCCGCATGATGTATTTTGGTTCTCTTCAATGACTTGTGCTAGTAACCTGCATGTCTCATAAGTTAACCATTGTAGAACCAAGTTATACATACCTTGTAAGTAGATCTTCTATGTGATGCATGACAATGGATGAATCTTTGTCTTCATGTCACCATGATCATATGTTATTGAAGTAGAACATGATTTGTCTTTCTTGGTGTACCTTTCATGTTAGCGAACAACATAAACCTCATACAACATCAAAATGCATTAGTACAATCATAAGTGTCAAAACCTTAATCAATGAATATCTTCTATTATGTATTCATAATTTTATTAAGGTGATACGACAAGTCTAGTAATTAATCAAGATTGTACTAACCGTAATGATATGAAGACAAACATATCATAAACTTAACCATGAACAGAATTCGAAACATACCTATAAGTCATACCTATCGACATTTCTTGTAATCTTCTTATGTAAGGCCTTAGCCTCATCTCCCTTTGAAACAAGAACTTCTTCACTTATGCAGGTGACCAATCCATTCTCTTCTAGGATTAACCCAATCCACTTAATTTGCAGGAACTAGATCTGGAGTTGGATTAGGGTTTGTTAAAGAAACCCTAAAAATTCAAACTTTGAATTTCAAACTTCTGAAAGGATAGAAAGATGCGCCTTAATGAGCTGATCAAGCTAGTATATTCAGAATTTGAAAACTGCAAAGTTTCACCCCTCAATTTTCCCTTTGAAACTTTCGGATTCACTAGACATGACCCCGACATAGGGTTTGATAAAGCCCACCCTTCTTCCCTATCAAAAGGTTTGATCCAAAGCTCTAAGGTTGTATTTTTATGAGGAGCTTCCAGCCATGGTCACAAATTTCAAACATTCCCATTTTTGCAGAAGCCCCAATTTTCCACTTTTTCGATCAAAGTCCTGAACTAAGGTCTAATCAAGCCCGACCTTTTTCCCAACCAAAAATTCTGATATTGGTCTCTAAATTCGATTTTGATGAGTAGCATTCAGCCATGGTCTCCAATTACAAAAATTCCATCTTTCTTCGAAACCCTAAATTCTCGAAGCCATGAATGAAGGTGCTAAAAAATAATTCTGTTTTGACAGAAATATGTACCTGATTGTTTATGGTGTAACTCCAAACTTTCCTATCCATAGGGTCTGAAAATTCTACCTATTATATCCCGACCCGTCATCTTTCCAACCCCCTAGGTCTGACCTCAATTGGATTCTCTTAGAGAGAGTTATGCCAAGTGTCGCAACGTGACCTTTTTATGGGATAAAACAGGAGAGCAAACTTGTACGGCGTGCCACATGTCACTGGTTCCATTTCGGCCTCTGAAAATGTTACCTGAGCAAGTACAATCCGTTAACTACCTATCACTTTTTACGAAATTACATTTGGATCTTCCTAGCCCATCTTGTAGATCTGATATTCGACCTGTAAAAGTTTTGGATCTGAAAACTTCTCGAAAATGGATTTATAGCGAAAGTGCTACGATGACTGGATTTTGCTATATCAATCCCTAGCATCGCAAGTGCAACAAGTGTCATACATGCCATACCATGCCTTCTTTCAGGCTAGCTCTGATACCATGTTAGTTTTTCAGAATTTACTTCAATCTGATCTAGGATCTTAACTGAGAGAACAACATGTATAGTATATCAATCATGGACAATAATGCAAGCACACAAAAGACACAGAGTTTACTTGGGGAAAACCATAAAGGTGAAAAACCCCAATAACTTCCTCAGAGGTAGATAGAGCAATGATACAACCCAAGCATAAGAGATAGACATCTCCTAGCAGCAGCTTCTCCTCCTCCACAAGTGCGCCACTCTCCAAAGAGTGTGTATGAGAATAGAATGATGAAATAGAGTGCCTTCCGCACTCTATTTATACTTGACTTGACTTGCCTAATAACCTTTACTAGGTCGGCCTCAACTTAACCACATAACACAAAGCTGACTGGGCCGACACCCAATAGGGTGGTCTAATAACCCTTTGACTCACATGACTTATACAAGGCCAACCCCAACAAGGTGGTCTAATAAACCATCAAGTATAAGTTACGACACTTACAATATAAATGACGACACTTCTGTATAGAGGAATAATAACATCTCTATAGGAATACAAACAATATATATATGAAATACATTCCGAAGTTACATATACATCAACATATGCCGCAGTATTTTCCCATTGTATTTCCCTTATAAAAGAAAGACATTGTAATACATCTAGGGTTGATGTATTAGGTATTATTCATTGTAAGGATCTCTGAGATCAAGAAGAGAGACTGTGAGACAGTGAAGAGGAAGTGTAGCGGTTGTGCTGCAGGTTTCATCTCTTCGCTTTGCTGGACGGAATAATAATAAGGACTGGCAACTTCAGTGTGGACATAGCCCAAGTTGGGGTGAACCACGATATATCTGTGTCTCTCTTGTAATGTGTGTGTGATTATATTTTCATTTATGTTTATTTTTATTTCTCTAAGATCCTATTTTTCTAACAATTGGTATCAGAGCCAAAGGTCTATTTCGCAGATAAACCCGTAGGAAGCTAGGGTTTCTAGTTCGAGTGGGAGCTATGGTAGAAGAAGGAAAGTTTAAGGTCAAGAAGTTTAATGGCCAAAACTTCCAGTTATGGAAAATGCAAATGACTACTACATTTTTGGCCTTTAGGGGGGGGTTGTCTTCCGCCCCCAAAAGTGACCTACGGGGGGGTTTTGGTTTGGGGGGTGGTTTTGGCAAAACCGCCCCTAAAGGCACCGATGTTATAATTTTTTCTTTTTAAGGGTGGTTTTTTATGAGATTGGAACCGCCCCCAAAAGTGACTTTTGGGGGTGGTTTGTGACCCCCATCATAGAGGTCTACAGAGGCGGTTTTAAACCCCCCTCGTAGACCCCTTCATAGAGACCTACGGGGGTGGTTTTGAACCCCCTTCATAGAGACCTACGAGGGTGGTTGTGAACCCCCCTCATAAACCTCCTCATAAAAACCTACAGGGGCTGGTTGGAACCCCCCTCGTAGAGGACTATAGGGGCGGTTTCAAACCCCCCTCGTAGATGCCTACAGGGGTGGTTGTGAACCTCCCTCGTATAGTCCCATAGGGGTAGTTTGGAAACCCCCTTATAGAGGCCTATAGGGGCAGTTTAGAACCCCTCTCATAGAGGCTTATAGGGACAGTTTTGAACCCCCCTCGTAGAGGCGTATAGAGGCAGTTTGAAACCCCTATAGGGGAGGTTCTAAAATCCCCTCATAGACACCTATGGGGGCGGTTCAGAACCCCCCTAAATATCCTTATTACAAACCTTTGGGGGCGGTTACAAACCCCCCTCATAGGTACCTACGAGGGTGGTTGCAAACCCCTCTCGTAGGTACCTACAAAGGAGGTTCTAAACCCCCCTTGTTGTAACATACAAGGGCGATTTTGAACCCCCCTCGTAGTGACACATGAAGGAGTTTTAGAACCCACCTCGTAGAAACATACAAAGGGAGTTTGAAACCCCCTCCATAGCCATAATAAATCATAATAAAATATATTTTATTAAAAATATCAATAGGGCGCGGAGGAATCGAACAACCAACCTTCTGCTTGTAAGGCAGACGCTCTTCCATTGAGCTAGCACCCTTTTAGAATTGGGGAGAGGAGCAATATGAACATCTAGATTGCATCATTTGTAATTCTAAGAAAAGACAATAATATACAAAAAAACCATGCTTAAAATCCAATTTATTTTTCAAAACACACTGATAAGCACAAAAATCTACCATAATAAGGCAACAGAATATCCAAAACAATTATACAATCTATCAAGGTGGTCTGCAGTAGGATCTAAATGCCATATTTTATTTTATTTTTATACTCGCGCTGGTTGATCTCCTAACAATGTGACTTTGAATTGAGAACCAAATTGCCTACCAATGTGAACAAGGATGCACTATCATGGCATGATTTACAACCATTGATATATCCCAAGAGAATCCAAAGAAAAATAGCTCTAGATAAGATAAGATAAGATAAGATAATTTTATTAATGTCCAACAAATGACCATAGAAGTAGGTCAATGGTACTGTGTGGTAACATGATTTCAATACAAAGTGGGAGCGCTAAGGTTATCTTTTTAATCAATGGGCTATGAACAAAGTGGGAGCGTTAAGGATATGAAGAGGATGTATGGAGGGTTGAGGTTGGGTGATGAATTATCTAGTTGTCTGGCATAATATTATCTACTCAAGGCTCGGGGCCTTAGCTATCAGCTAAGGGTTGGTTGGAAGTAGAGTGGTCCCCCCACATGTGGTTTCTGTGTTGTTGATGTTATTGGAAAGTGGGTCAATCATGAGGAAGGGATCAAGTTAAAAAAATAAGGTAGGCTTGTGTTAGATTCGAAAATTCTGATCCATTTTGAACACCCGTTTTAAGAAAAAAACCATTTAATTTCCATGTCTAGTTTCATTTTCTTCATGGCTTCATGACATTCAAGTGCTTTGAAGGAACTAGAGTTTTCTTATGAAGCTAGCATCATGTTGCTCTTGGTTCAACAATTTCAAGAGTAGTTAATATTTGTATAATAAGTTCTTAGCCAAATAACTTGCATTGCAAAGGTTGTGACAAATTACATTGCAGGGAAAAATGACATAGGACATGATGACAAGTTATAGACGATGGTGGGACAACAAGAGGAATCCCTAGGACAACAATACTAAAGATCCACACAATAAAAATAATAGCAAGTGAATTCAACCATCACCATTTCCCAACCAACATTGAAGCTAGACACCAAGATCATGATCTCTTATTTCAATGGCTCTTAATAAAGACAAGTTGGATTCCTAAATCATAATTCTCAAATATTATTTCAAGATCCAACAAAATCTAAGAAATACGCAAGAGATAATGGTGGTTTAGTGCATATGGATTACCAAGAGCTTAATTGGTGGGAGTTTGATGCTTGGTTGTTTGACCAACAATTTTATAGAAAAAACTATTCACCTATAGAATGATTTCAAAGTTGTTATTGAAAGTAATTCTACCCACTTGAATAGAAGTATGCCATGTTCGTGTGTTGATTTCAAAGTTTTTATTAAAAGCAATTCTACAAAATTCACTGAAAATGAAAATGGGTTATCAACCATGGTATGGTTACTCCAATAAAACCCTAGCACACATGTTCACTACCGTTGCAGCGATTGGGCCATTCTAGACCAACTCATTTAATGTTGCCTCTTTATTGTTAAGTCTGGAGTTCATGATAAGGATTTGGGCCAATCCCTTCCTGATGAAAAGGATAAATTCGATGTTTTTTTATTGCACAACATAAGACATTAGGGTCTGCAAATGGTTCCCTATTCTCCATGTCATTTGCAGCAGCCACAGTCATTCTCTTGCAGACCCTTATAGCTTGCATAATGGGGCATCACTTTTGTAAATCTTGTGTAACCTCGAGACTCATCACGTCCGTCCGATTTTCCCTTTAGGAAACCAAAAGACTCAAATACATTGATCAGGTGATGTAGTCACAAATTGTTTACCATCAAGACTAACCCTTTATCTGGAAACTTAAGTGTTGTAGGAGACCAGTACTCAATCATCCATTTAGTATCTGCAGAAATGACCATGTCAAAAAACATGGTTGTACTTCATAACTTTTACTGGATGACTGTGACTCTTATTTGAAATAATAGGCTCACTACTATCAGCATGTGCATCATAAATATGGACATCAGGTGAATTCCAATCACTGTTTTCAAGCTTTGGTTTAAATTCTCCTTGCTTGAAGACCCATTCTATAGTTCCCAGAATAAACGGCAATCAAATCATTACCATCATATCATAGTTGACTACATCATAAATCTGTGTAGCACGGTCATTGGAAATTGTAAACCATCTACACTTACAGCTAAACCTTCAAAAGGACCTATTGGTACCAGATCTGTCCCACAAGATTTTGGGTTTTAGTGGCGCACATTTAAAGACGGACCCTAACTTTTGCTACCAGAATGCTCACTAGTATTTTTGTCAAAGTGATTCCCCGGAGTCTTCACTCATTTCACTATCCTACGTCAAATTTTCCAAATCGGTTTTAAAATTGTGTAAGATTTTTACCAAATTCCTTCTTGTTGCATCAGTTTGATCAAAGTTTTGTCCTATGGCTTTCTAATTTTTAATAATTATCATTATTTTATGAAGAGATATTCTATCTTTTTATAAAATAATAATTTTTATTTAAAAAACTGTAAAACCATTATTTCTTTACCCATCTCATGCATAAACCCTTTTACTCATATACACGAGCTTTAATTCTAAACTTCACTTTATCCAAAGTCAAACGTTCGTAGTTTAAGGTGAGCTTTTTATTTTTTAAAAATAAAAAGGGAAAATTATGATTATAAATCCACACTTTGTCTTTCATGATTACGTGGATTTTCAAAAGAGATAAAGTATTTTGTTTTGGGTTTTGTGAAATTATCCAAGTATTATTTGAATGTAAGTTGCCAGTCTTCTCCAATTTCCATTTTCACGTCAAAGACCATCCAGGTGCTGAAGGTTTTCAACCAAGAGCCCACGAATTGTTGTGCACTATGCATCCTTTTCATTGGCAGACAGTGTGCAATCTAAAGTATTATATATCATTTTTTCTATTGCATGCGGAAATACATCCGAGAGGCCTCAAATAATGAAACAGGTAGCATTCTTTATGACAAAATTCCCCTTTAAACAACACCTGTAAAGTGTCAGTTAAGCTTGTAGCTGGATGGAAGTTTTGCTAGTACGGCTATCTTGTATCCTTCATCCAATTGGGAATTTGAAGATTTGATACAATAGTCAGGATCATGAACAAATTTGTTCCATATTTGAAGGGATCGAACTCAGCTATTGCAGGCAGAAAACACAGGTGGCAGAGATGGGAATTGTATTTGTGCAATTTCAAGTGCTCAAGCTAATTGAATTGTCTAAGTCAATCAACAAGCATCCTCATCTAATGGAAAGACAGTAAACGCACTACTACTTATTGACAGTATTTGTAGCAGTGGATGGTGATACGTTAGTGCCATTGTCTTAGGAAACACTAACTGACTTGTCATTTATGTGCCATACCTCACGATGAAGTGGACAGTTTCATTCGATGAAAACTAACCCAAGGGATGGAGTGAATTTCGAACCGGAAATACCATTGAAGAAATGTGCCTATGACCTTGTTGTCAACGAGCTTAAATCTATATGAGGCAGAGTTTCCAGAAACAAAGGCATTAAGAAATCCTGCTAAAGTTTGGGATTTTGTTTTAAAAAGTATTCTTATCCAGTCCTTTTAATGTAATCTTAATCTCAAACACATAGTTCCAAATTTACATGCATAAGCTCGACAATTAATCAAAGCAATCCCATATTTGGAGGAAGAATTTTAGCATTTGAGGTGGCAGAGTATCTGGAGGCAAAACATAAGCAAGCACATCATTTATAGATGTTGAATTATCTTCAAGGATATTTTTGGCAAATGGATCAAAATCTCCAGGCATTAATTATTCAAAATAGATCCAGATTTTCAAGGCACGAAGGCAGTCAAAAGGCAGATGAAAGAGCATTTAGAGGCGGGGGTTTCAACAATTAGCAGTCTAGGCATATTACCTAGCAGTTTAGTTTCAGATTCTCTTTGCAATAATTGTGGATCTAATCCTTTGGTTATCAGATCCGAATATTCTTCTAACCACTTTCTATGTTTGGTTTTAGAGGGATCGATGATCCACTAATTTTGGATCTGGAATTTCTAATAGGGTATCTATATAGTGAAAAATCTAAATGTAATTTGGTGAGGTTCCAGCCAAGAGGCTGAGAGTGTTGTAGGGAAGGTTGGACCAAGATGCGATTGGAAATGCTTCATAAATTAAATGCCTGACAGCTTCCAAATTTTCAAATGACCTCTTTACAGCCTAAAAGTCCATCATTTCCCTTTTACAAACTCTCTGAAATGGACAAGGTGAATGTGCTCATATTGTCTGAAGCATGTATGTCACTAACAAATAAACGCAACCAGCCTAGTGGAAACTCTCTGGTCTTTAACACTTCTAAATTTTTATGGAGGAATTTCAAGGGTTAACAAGTTTTTGATGGTAGAGCTTTGCTTCATGTTGATAATGCCCCTTGATGAATTTTCTTGCTAGTAGCTATGGGATGTATTTTCTCATGATTATTTTGGCTATTGGTGTAGTTTCACATGGATGATTTTGGATGCGCATTTCACTCATACATCACTTTTTCATGATTTGGATCATCTCATTATGGAGTACCATGGTATGGGTGGTTTGTTGTAGCATTTCCATGGCATGAACTCTAAACTTGAATAAGCCTTCTAGCTTATTGAAGGCAGTTTAGATTCTTATGATGGATTTTTATTAGAGTGCCCTCATCCTTTGACCCTTGGTTAGTTTTATTAGCCATCTCTTCTAGTGTGACTTGTGTGTGTATTCTAGTGAGATATGTTAGCAAATTGAGATGCTTGTTGGTTGTTGATCTGAAGAGAGAAATATGGACAGATTTATCAAGATGATTCCATGATGGTTTTGTTGGATTTTTTATCAAAAAGGAAAGGTCATAACTTATGTGCCTTGAGCAGGGATCCGTGTATGTAGCAGCAATGCCATGTTTTCAGATCTAATTTCGTAAACTTGTGGGGTATTACTTTTACAACCATCTAGAAATGTAGTTGAAGGACACATGCTAGTATTTTCATCAGTCCAAGAACCATTTTGCAGCAATGTATCATTTATCAGTCAAGGAGACAATCAGATCCTCGGTGTGTATAGAGCAACACTACAGTGAAGTGGTAAATTGAAGCACAGAAGTTTCCTATGCTCATATTTGGAAGCAATAACATATCCTTGAAGTAGTATCTCATCTCTAGCAGAATCTAAGAAATGGCAGCTTGAATATCTTGATGTATTTGAGAAACCTTTGGCATCTACTAGAGTCTTATTACAATGTGTTTGGTAGACCTGTAGCAGCGGTATCCTCAGGATCCAATAAACACTAAATACAGAGAACTGAGAGAAGTGGCAGCCTTTTATTGCAATCCAGAAAGTATAGGAAAAAAACCTCCATTGTATCAAGTTTTCAGAATGCTATAAAACAAGTGGACATTAAATGACAAAGACTCATCGAGTCATGATGAAGGAACAATATGTTGTAGTGGGAGCATCAATAGCATCAATAGTTTTAATCTACCAATATCCAAGTTTTGATTTTAAACCAACAAGGCTAGAATACATGTCAGGTGAAATTCTTGGTTTAGCCAACTATTCCATCATAAATGGATGAAAACAACAATACTGGGGTAGAAAATGAATGTCAAATACGTTCTTCAACTCAACCTTTGGTGGAGCTGCTCCATGATAGAATGATGGCATGGGAGATTCTTTAAATGTAAAACTTTTTCTAAGCATCTTCATATCAGCTTCTTGCAACTTCTGCATATTTATCCACAACCCATAAGAAAGTTAAAAGAATAGAAAATCCATAAAAGGAGATTGAAAAAATAAAAGATAACAAAGCATTTTAAAATCAAATGGATGAACACAACATTTTGTCATAGTAGAGTGAAAAGCACCTTTGTTTTTTCTCTTCCTCCTTTGCATTAAAGTTTGCCTCTAATTTTGTGAAAAAAATGAACAATTTTGATATAGATTATCAAATAATCATCTTCTATGACAAATTCTAAATACATAGCATGGAAGGGGCAAGATTATCAAAACAATGAAAGGGTGCTATACCCACATTCCAAAACATTTACCTCTTTACATTTCTCAGCTCTATCATTACATCTAAAGCTGAAAACAACTCCAGAAGAAGAACTGCGAGACTTGCCCTTAGAATATTTGATTGATTTTGCACTTGCAGTTCTAAAAGAAGTAAAGGATAAATCTTGTGTAAACATCGACCAAACTAAACAACAATACATTTCAAAAGTAAATAAATTGAACGGACAATTTCTTAAATCATAAGTTCATAAAACATCGATTTCCTTAGATTTCAATTAAAAGATTAAAAGATGTGAGGAAAAAATGGAATGTTCATCTTGTATTCACTTGCTTGGGAGGATTCACATTCTGGTCATATAAACTAACCATTTCTCCATATGTAAAGAAGAATTCCACATTAGAGGTCAACTGGACATGTTCAAGGAATGTTATTCAAACATGAAATCTGTTTATTGAATATTCTGCATAAAAATTATCCATCCTGCCAAACCATAATTTACAATAGAAATAATCTAGAATCTAATATAACATTTGAAAGAGTTGAATATGAAAGATGAGGATTACTCACTGCAGATTTTTAGAGAGCAAGGGATTGCAGGTAGCTTTTGCATCCAACTTTGTTGACATCTGCACAGACACCAATCCAATAAAAGTCAAATTCATACTTACCAACCTTTCATAGACCTAACTAATCATCTGATAATGAATGAGTCATGACTGCTCATTGTAGCCTCCTGTCTTCACTACTGTAGACACACTTAAGCATCGGACTTTGGAATAATCTTTCACTATTCCTTTTATCCAATATATAATTATTCTCTTTCAACTGTTTTTGGACTCTGACACAAACTGATTAAAGTTAAACTCTTTCACAAGGGATACTACAGTATTATTAGGCCTACATCTAAACCCAACCATTTTTCTGCAAATTTCTTGTGAGTCGTCTTCATGCTCTATGCTTAGCCTTAAAATATAGAACAATCAATTATACCTAACTCTTTTACCTTGTCCTTTTTAGGAACTGAAGAAGATGGGGTACCTCTTGCACCCATACATATGTTCACATCACTAGCTACTACATCAACATGCCAGACTTCTATACAAGCCCTTTTGTCAGTTGCAAGAGAAAATGGTTGTGGTACAGTATACTTCAACCTTACAGTTCCATTTTTTGTTAGTTGATGAACTGAAATATCTGCAGATGACACTGTGACTTCCATATGTTCCAAATGAGACATTTCTCCTGTATTTCCATGTGAACTCAAGTCAATGCTACCTCTTGCTGCAACCTTTACAACCCCCTTGATAGTAGTAGTAGGATGAAAAATCCTCGACTTCTGCATCTGAGAACATCCATTTCAACCTTTAACAAGCACACTTGAACTGGGCCAATGTGATTTCAACTCTGTCAAATGGTGGTTAGATGTACTTCCATTACCCAACAAAAAGAGTATGTTGATATTGACATTTATCCGACTAAAATTTTGAGCAGTGCATGAAATGATAGTAATCTGCCCAATGTATAATAAATAGTATTTGACTTAAATAAAGATTCTTTGCTCAGCTACAGAATTTAAAAACACATTTTAGGAGAGAAAGTGGTATGTTATTTCTTGCCCCATTAAGGAATATCTCAGACATGGTTACCAATCTTTTCTCTATAATAGACTGATTTTCTCTCAAAACAAAAAGTTTCACCACTTCAGACATGCTTCTGAATCCTAATATGTTTCTTGACTGTTCAAGATTTCAGGATATTTCTTTACTTAAGACTCTTATTGGAAGGATCAAGCCATTTTTGTGTTGTAAAATCCCAAGTCGTAACAAATATTTCTTATCACGGGGCATTACAACATTTTGGTCCATTTCTTTCTATTTCTCAAAGGAAAACTAATCTCTACAATACCTTTTAAGTTTTTCTTAACTCTAAAACACTGTGTTTGCCTTTTACATTTCTAGCGACTCAACAATAAACTTGGACAGATACTAATAAAATAAAAAGTGTATACCTTAGATGGCCATATCGGCAGATCTGGAAAGAACACTAACAAAGGTTTTTGCATCTTGCTTCAGCCCTGCTAGTTGCATTTGTCTGAAAATCTCCAGGGCCTTCTCCCCATACCCATTTTGAAAAAACCCTACAATCATTGCATTCCAAAATACCACATTCATAGAGGCATTTTCTTAAATAGTTTTAGGGCCACATCCAACAACCCAATATATGCATAGCCTACAATCAATGTTGTCCATGAGACAATGCCTCGTTGAAGCATTTTGTCAAACAATTCACGTACATTATCTAAACCTTAACCCACACTGTTCATAGATTTTCCCTACTACCTGCTCTAGCCTGCTTTCTACTATTCGACCCTCAAAAAGGTGAGTGAGTGGAAAATACAACTAACGACGAATATCCTGAGACTTGGATAAATCCTTCCCCTCTTAATCTCCTGAGACTTGGATAAATCCTTTCCCTCCTATTGTTTTAAATTATATGTCCCCACTGAACTACGGCTTTGCACCCTTTAAAATAGAAGTATTTATGCCTGGGAGGAATCGCTTTTGCGGGGAGGACTCGTTTGTTAAAATTCAATATGCTAAGACAGAAAATAGCAGCATTACATTCTATTTCACAATAATAGCATATACAGGATCACTGAAGAAACGACAAGCATAGCATAAACACAAGAGACACAGATTTATCCTGGGAAACCCTCATGGGGTAGAAAACCCAGTAAAGCTTCCTCAATATAGATGACCAGCAATATACAAAGATGCAAACCAAAGACATGATCTCCTTCTCCACCGTAGCAGACCTCTCCTCCAAAAGTGCGCCTCCCTTGAATGAGTGAGTGTATCAAATGAGGAACACACCTCCTCTATTTATACACTTCACTGATATGTATTTTACACAAGTACACGTAGGCTCGTATTTAACCAATGGGTTAAATACCCCACTACAACTAACTGGGCCGACCCCTCTAGGGTGGTCTAATAACCCTTTGACCCACATAACACATAAAGGGCCGACCTCCACTAGGGAAGTCTAATAACCCGAGTTACCACATTCTGACGGAGGAATAAACATCTCCGGATATACAATAAGATCTTTACGGAGGAATGAAACATCTCCGGAATAATAAAGTACAATTATAATATTCTTTGAAGTTACAATATCTCAACACTCCCCCTTAACAAGAAGGATATTATAACAGCACCTGCACGAGCAAGGAGTCATCAACATCATACACGATACATCTATAAATCATTGGAAGCTTTCTCAACATCATCAGTAACTCAACCAGTTACTGGAACATCTTCAATACTGGAACATCAACATCATCAGAGTTGATAGTACTCAATCATCAGCATCGTCAACACACGATCAACAGCATCGTCATCATACGATCATCAGCATCACGATCAACATCATCATCACACGATCAACAGCATCGTCATCGCACGATCATCAGCATCGTCATCGCACGATCATCAACATCGTCATCACACGATCATCAGCATCATCATCAGCATCATCATCATACGATCATCAGTATCGTCATCACACGAGCATCACGATCATCAACATCGTCAAGGAATGATGTAAACCAGTCATGTACCTTTTGAACCGAAGTCCAGGGACGATCCAGTCCTATCATTATCGAAGACATACGTCTACGGCTCTTCTTTCGGACTGAGGTCCAGGAATGATCCAATCCCTTCTTTCTCGAAGACATACGTCTACGGCTCTTCTTTCGGACTGAAGTCCAGGAATGATCCAATCCCTTCATTATCGAAGACATACGTCTACGGCTCTTCTTTCGGACTGAAGTCCAGGAATGATCCCAATCCCTTCATTATCGGAGACATACGTCTACGGCTCTTCTTTCGGACTGAAGTCCAGGAATGATCCCAATCCCTTCATTATCGGAGACATACATCTACGGCTCTTCTTTCGGACTGAAGTCCAGGAATGATCCCAATCCCTTCATTATCGGAGACATACGTCTACGGCTCTCCTTTCGGACTGAAGTCCAGGAATGATCCCAATCCCTTCATTATCGGAGACATACGTCTACGGCTCTTCTTTCGGACTGAAGTCCAGGAATGATCCCAATCCCTTCATTCTCGAAGACCTCACGTCTACGGCTCTCTTTAGGACTGAAAGTCCAGGGATGATCCCAATCCCCTCAACTGTCCACTAAGGACTTCATTCTCGGAGACCTCACGTCTACGGCTCTCTTTAGGACTGAAAGTCCAGGGATGATCTCAATCCCCTCAACTGTCCACTAAGGACTTCATTCTCGGAGACCTCACGTCTACGGCTCTCTTTGGGACTGAAATTCCAGGGATGATCTCAATCCCCTCAACTGTCCACTAAGGACTTCATTCTCGGAGACCTCACGTCTACGGCTCTCTTTAGGACTGAAAGTCCAGGGATGATCTCAATCCCCTCAACTGTCCACTAAGGACTTCATTCTTGGATACCTCACGTCTACGGCTCTCTTTAGGACTGAAAGTCCAGGGATGATCCAATCCCCTCAAATGTCCACTAAGGACTTCATTCTCGGAGACCTCACGTCTACGGTTCTCTTTAGGACTGAAAGTCCAGGGATGATCCAATCCCCTCACATGTTCATCAAGAACATGTATCCTCATCATCATAACATGTATCATCACAACATGTATCATCAATATTAAAAACATGTATAACCTCAACATGTATCATCAACATCAAAACATGTATAACCACAACATGTATCATCATCATCAAAACATGTATCATCAACATCAAAACATGTATAACCACAACATGTATCATCAACATCAAAACATGTATAACCACAACATGTATCATCATCATCAAAACATGTATAACCATAACATGTATCATCAACATCAAAAACATGTATAACCACAACATGTATCATCATCATCAAGGCATGTATAACCACAACATGTATCATCAACATCAAAACATGTATAACCACAACATGTATCATCATCATCAAAACATGTATCATCAACATCAAAACATGTATAACCACAACATGTATCATCAACATCAAAACATGTATAACCACAACATGTATCATCATCATCAAGGCATGTATAACCACAACATGTATCATCAACATCAAAACATATATAATCACAACATGTATACATCTATCATCAAAAGCATGTATACATCTAATCATCAGAAACTAACATCAAAAGAATGTATACATCTACTAACATCAAAAGAATGTATACATCTATCATCAGAAACTAATATCAAAAGAATGTATACATCTACTAACATCAAAAGAATGTATACATCTACTAACATCAAAAGAATGTATACATCTATCATCAGAAACTAATATCAAAAGCATGTATATATCTATTATCAAAAGAAAGAATATAAGAGTCCTAAATCTAAATAATTCTAAGTGCAGTAAAGGTAACCTCATCATTGATGAGATAGACTTGTTATCGGATACTGTGCTACTCCCCCTTTCAAGGAGGGTCCTATACCAAGCTTGTCTCGGAAGTGTTCGAACTTTACTCGAGACAGAGGTTTAGTCAAGATATCAACAATCTGATCCTTAGTGCTTATATATACAAGCTTGATAGCTCCTCTTTGCACCATATCTCGTATATAGAAGTACCGGATCTTTATGTGTTTTGACTTATCGTGGAACACAAGATTTTCAGTCACATAATCACAGTGGGATCCATTTCTAAGTCAAACACTCCAAAGCTTCTGAAGCCATACTGCTTCACAGCTGGCAGAGCAGGCAGCCATATGTTCTGCTTCAGCAGTACTGAGAGCCACACTAGATTGTTTCTTGCTGAACCATGAGATCATGGCAGATTCAAGACTATAACAGCCACCTGATGTACTCTCTCTGTCTGAGGCACTTCCTGCCCAATCAGAATCTGAGTAACCATGTAAACGGAGTTCATGACCTTCAAGATAATATGGACCAAAATCTATTGTACCTTTTAGGTTCCTCACTACATGCTTTGTAGTTATTAAGTGAACCTTTGTAGATTCTACTAGATACTGACTTAGGGTAAATGCAGCAAGGCATATATCTAACCTAGTATTCGTTTAGACACATCAATGACTCAATAATTTGTCTATAAAGGGTTAGGTCTACTAAGTACGATGAGTCATTAACTTAATAACTTCAAGTTGGAGTCCATGGGAGTGGCCATGGCTTTATACTCCAACATATCAAATCTTTTTAGAAACTTCACAGCATACTTACCTTGATTTAAAAAGATTCATTTTGGATGTTGCCATACTTCTAGACCTAAGAAGTAGTGCATTAATCCGAGATCTTTCATTTCCATTTCTGCAGCCATTTTCATGACCTGTTTCTCATTCTTTGTTAGAAAGAGATCATCGTCATGCAATAATGGTATGTTAGGTTCATCATCCACAACCTTAAGGTGAAGGTTAGGGACAACTTTACTTCTGGTAAATCCCAAGCTTTGTCATGAAGCTGTCAATTGTCCATTATTCACACTCAGCATTGAGTGATCTTCTGCATATCTATCTGTGCCATCTCTCGTCAAAAGGGTCTACTAATATGAGCCTCAAAATCATTTGAACTCTGTGGTGAGTTCATTCTTGCATTCCACATCACCCATGATGATCATTAAGCTCATCAATTGACTACCGATCCTGGGAACCCATGCAGAACCTGATTACATTATTAAGGGAATGGTCTTATCTAGTCCCTTGGAGCAAAACATCTTGTTAAGGTTCTCTTTCCTCTTTCTAAGAGAATCTTCTAGCCATGAGCCTTCTATATTTTGTTTGATTTGTAAATCTTCTTGTTGAACATCCATCACTTGTTCGGTGTTCATCATTCTTCATGATCTTTCCTACAAAACAAGTTAAGTACATGATTAGTAATACTTCATAATCATGTAATCATGATAACCTATTATGCATACAGATATCATTTACATAGTTATGCAACTATTTTGACCAATACTTTGGTACAACACTTTCCCATATCTTGTATGCATACAGTGGCTATCTAGATGCCTTCCATCTCTACCAGAACATACTATCGAGAGTGTGCACAACTCTCAGCATGTCAGCAAAGAGGTTTCATTCTAGACAAGCAACAATGGAATGTTTGTCCAACTTACCAATCATATGCATATTGGTAGTATACTGTTCAATGTTCTATGAATATTTACACTTAGCATGATATATTATAGGAATACAAATATGCATACAACCTATTACAGGCAATATCATTTACTATTTCAAATAACAACTCAAATACTTATCTTTTATGTTTGTGTGGTTGCCTCCCGCTTGATCTTCTATATGTCTTTTGAACTTCTATTCATTATGTACCACTGTGCATGTTCAAATGTCATCCTCATGATCTCATACACAACCATACACCCATTAGTATGTTCTAAATGTTATCAACACATTATAGTTCTAACTAATATTGAGAATGTATAGTCATGATTATAGTTAATAAACATTAGTATTCAAGATTTCAGGGAAGTCTTCTTTTACTCATGCATATCATCAATCAAGATAAAAGATATAATATGCATAATCCCTTGATTACTAACTTTATGAATAAGCATAACCAATCATTCCAAGTATACTTATATAGGGGATCCTAACACAAGGTAAGATTCATGGGAAACATACCTGGATTAGTATACCTACTTGTTTATGTACAACATACCTAAACAATCTCTTCAATGATTTAGAGATCCTGAGCTAGAACCTGCATGTCTCATAGGTTAAGCATAATATAACAAAGTCATACATACCTCGTAAGTAGAACAAAGATTGTGGATGAGTCTTTATCTTCATGTTTTCATGGTCATGGAACCTGATTTGTCTTTTGTGATGTACCTGTATCTTATTAGCGGACAACATCAACCTCACACAACATCATAATGCATTAGCACAATCATAAGTGTCAACACCCTAACCAATGAATATCTTCTATCATGCATTCATAATTTTGTTAAGGTGATACAACAAATCTAAAAATCAAGATTGTACAAACATACCATAAACTTAATCATGAACAAATATCAAAACATACCTCGATGAGTCATACCTGTCGAGATTGCTTGTAATCTCCTTATGTAAAGCTTTAGCCTCATCTCCCTCTAAAATAGGAACTCCTTCACTTATATAGGTGACCAATCCATCTTCTTCTAGGATTAACCCTATCCACTTGATTTGCAAGAACTGGAGCTGGAGCTGGATATGGGTTTGTCAGAGAAACCCCAAAAATTCAAACTTTGAATTTCAAACTTCCGAAAGGATAGAAATATGCGCCTTGATGAGCTGATCAAACTGATATATTTAGAATTTGAAAACTGCAAAGTTTCACTCCTCAATTTTGCCTTTGAAACTTTCGGATTCACTGGACGTGACCCTGAACTGGGGTTTGATAAATCCCACTCTTCTGCCCAATCAAAATGTTTGATCCAAAGCTCTAAGCTTCTATTTTTCTGAGGAGCTTCCAGCCATGGTCACAGATTTCAAAAATTCCCATTTTTACAGAAGCCCTAATTTTCCACTTTTCTGATCAAAGTCCCGAACTAGGGTCTAATCAAACCCGGCCTTCTGCCCAACCAAAAATTCTGATCTTGGTCTCTAAATTTCTATTTTGATGAGTAGCATCCAGCCGTGGTCTCCGATTACAAAAATTCCAACTTTCTCTAAAGCCCTAAATTCCGGAAGCCATGAATGAAGGTACCAAAAATAATTCTGTTTTGACAGAAATATGTACCTGATTGTTTCTGGTGTAACTCCGAAATTTTTGATCCACAGGGTCTGAAAAGGTTTCCTGAGATAGCCTGACCTGTTATCTTTCCATCCTGACAGGTCTGACCTCAATTGGATTCTTTGAGAGAGAGTTATGCCAAATTTTGCAACGTGACCTGTTTTGGGATAAAACAGGAGAGCGAACTTGTACGGCGTGCCACGTGTCA
Organism: Larix kaempferi; assembly: GCA_027924585.1. Taxonomy (NCBI): domain Eukaryota; kingdom Viridiplantae; phylum Streptophyta; class Pinopsida; order Pinales; family Pinaceae; genus Larix; species Larix kaempferi. Next base: position 513,834 of record BSBM01000914.1, on the reverse strand, counting down.
CTGTTTCAACTTCGGCCTCTGAAAAAGTTTTCTGAGATATCTCGGCCTGTTACCTTTCCATCCTGACAGGTATGACCTCAATTGGACTCTCTGAGAGAGAGTTATGCCAAATGTCGCAACGTCACCTGTTTTGGGATAAAACAGGAGAGCGAACTTGTACGGCGTGCCACGTGTCACTGTTTCAACTTCGGCCTCTGAAAAAGTTTTCTGAGATAGTACAGTCTGTGTACTACCTGTCACTTTTCACGAAATTTCATTTGGAGCTTCCTAGCCCAAGTTATGACCTTTTTCCCAAGGTCACCTGATTTTGACTCAGATCTGGAAGAGGCAGAAACCCTCTATTGTACAGATCATAAATCACAAAGTACAACGAATTAGAGGTTGTCCTTTGGACACAAGGTACCTGGAGATTTTAGCTTCGTCCTGTAACAATTTCAGATCCGAAAACTTCGCCAAAACGGATTTATAGCGAAAGTGCTACGATGACTGGTTTTTGCTATGTAAAACCCTAACCTTCAAATTGTCGTAAGTAAAGCAAGTGTCTTTAGTGCCATACCTTGTCTTCCTTCAGGTTAGCTCTGATACCATGTTAAAATTCAATATGCTAAGACAGAAAATAGCAGCATTACATTCTATTTCACAATAATAGCATATACAGGATCACTGAAGAAACGACAAGCATAGCATAAACACAAGAGACACAGATTTATCCTGGGAAACCCTCATGGGGTAGAAAACCCAGTAAAGCTTCCTCAATATAGATGACCAGCAATATACAAAGATGCAAACCAAAGACATGATCTCCTTCTCCACCGTAGCAGACCTCTCCTCCAAAAGTGCGCCTCCCTTGAATGAGTGAGTGTATCAAATGAGGAACACACCTCCTCTATTTATACACTTCACTGATATGTATTTTACACAAGTACACGTAGGCTCGTATTTAACCAATGGGTTAAATACCCCACTACAACTAACTGGGCCGACCCCTCTAGAGTGGTCTAATAACCCTTTGACCCACATAACACATAAAGGGCCGACCTCCACTAGGGAAGTCTAATAACCCGAGTTACCACATTCTGACGGAGGAATAAACATCTCCGGATATACAATAAGATCTTTACGGAGGAATGAAACATCTCCGGAATAATAAAGTACAATTATAATATTCTTTGAAGTTACAATATCTCAACAATAAACTTGGACAGATACTAATAAAATAAAAAGTGTATACCTTAGATGGCCATATCGGCAGATCTGGAAAGAACACTAACAAAGGTTTTTGCATCCTGCTTCAGCCCTGCTAGTTGCATTTGTCTGAAAATCTCCAGGGCCTTCTCCCCATACCCATTTTGAAAAAACCCTACAATCATTGCATTCCAAAATACCACATTCATAGAGGCATTTTCTTAAATAGTTTTAGGGCCACATCCAACAACCCAATATATGCATAGCCTACAATCAATGTTGTCCATGAGACAATGCCTCGTTAAAGCATTTTGTCAAACAATTCACGTACATTATCTAAACCTTAACCCACACTGTTCATAGATTTTCCCTACTACCTGCTCTAGCCTGCTTTCTACTATTCGACCCTCAAAAAGGTGAGTGAGTGGAAAATACAACTAACGACGAATATCCTGAGACTTGGATAAATCCTTCCCCTCTTAATCTCCTGAGACTTGGATAAATCCTTTCCCTCCTATTGTTTTAAATTATATGTCCCCACTGAACTACGGCTTTGCACCCTTTAAAATAGAAGTATTTATGCCTGGGAGGAATCGCTTTTGCGGGGAGGACTCGTTTTCATTCACCCTTCTAACGGAGTGACTTTGATCACAAAGAAGAACCCATTCTCCATTATAAAGGATGATCTTCATCTGAAGAGCTAAATCCCCATGCTGAATTGGAAATGTGAAATGGATGAATCTCCTAGTAGGGCATAATACTTACAATTTGGGGATAGGGGATCGTTGGTCACAACGTTTTAGTAGCTTAGCCGGAAGCAATGGAAATAAAGGTGCACATGAGCTTTCGGTGGGTGAAATAACACTAGAAAACTCTTCTAACAGAGTTGAGCCCCAATATTCTTACTCAATGAAGAAACCTTTGGAGTTGACGAAGGAGTGCATATAAGATGCTACAGTGTGCAGGGAACATAAAAAGATTTGGAAGCAGGACGGGGAGTCCTCTAAGGTGGTTACATATGTGAAGGACCAGGAGGTGCATCCACTTGTTTATAATTATGGGGCAGTTGGACACATTTACTTGTTCTGTACTAAACCTCCACGGCGCGGGATTACTTACGTGATTATTACTTGATAGATTTAAACCTCTGGCTGCCGTGGGCTGGGAGAAGATAGAAATAAACATGGTGGGCGGGCTGCTCGAATCACCCTTGGTTGCTCGCTTTCTTCAATATGGAATAGCTGAATGAACCTACAACATTTTCCATACAGGTCTATAAGGGCATTGGCAACAACTAGATCAAACTCAAACCCAGTTGATAACATTTTATAATCAAATAACTTAACCTAAATAAATGAGAAACAAATTTGAAACAAATAATCAAAGTACCTGAGTTCAAAAAAGTCAAAACCCCATGTCCATCTCAATTCAAGAATAAGCAGTGAATTATCGAAGCTGTCTCCGCACCAATGCAATCCGCCCACAGACAAAGACTTTTCCTTCACTTTGCAGGTTCAAGTTTCAGTTTCATTACCCATTCATTGTTTAGCGGGAACTCAAAATTCTATTTTACACGCAACTCAAAATTAGAATTCAAACTTCCTAACTAATAAGTTTCCTCTATAGATTAAACTTTTTCATATATCATATTTATATTATATTCAACTTTATATATATCTTATTTTTATTTATATTATATTAAATTTGTTATAACATCAAATAATATAATATTGTTATTGTTATAACAAATAAACTTGTTATAGTATAATGAATACCTTCGTAATGTTTTGTGTTTTTCTTTTTTTTTAAGGTAAATATAATAAATAAAAGGTTTATTATTTATGCTAACTTATTATTATAATATATGTATTATTATATTATATATATTAGTTTTATATTATAATATATAGATCTAATATAAATAACTAAAAATTTGTTATAACGAATAAACTTGTTAGAGTATAATGAATACCTTTGTTATGTTTTGTGTTTTTCTTTTTTTAAGCTAAACATTATAACATCAAATAATATAATATTGTTATAATGAATAAACTTGTTAGAGTATAATGAATACCTTTGTTATGTTTTGTGTTTTTTTTAGTTAAATATAATAAATCAGTGTAGATTCAAATCCTAAGTTTTATTAAGTATTTAGAGAGATCAAATATCATGAGGTGCAAATCTCTTCTTCAATAGCTCCTTGAGTGCAATACATGAGCCACCTAATCCTAAGCTCTTATAAAGTCTTTAGTTTAAGTCTCATATTTACTTTTTACTTTGTATTATTCTTTTTTGTTTATGGCAAACATAATATTTATTACTTTTTACTTTATATTATTTTGTTACTGGACAAAACAAACTCAAAAAACACTCTAAAGTCTCATATTTACTTTTTACTTTGTATTAAAAGTAAATAGTAAAGTCTCTAGTTCGAGTCTCATATTTACTTTTTACTTTGTATTATTCTTTTTTGTTTATGGCCGACATAATATTTACCACCTAATCGTAAGCTCTAATTCTCTAGTTTAAGTCTCATATTTACTTTTTACTTTGTATTATTCCTTTTTGTTTATGGCCGACATAATATTTATTACTTTTTACTTTGTATTATTCTTTTTTGTTTACTTTGTATTATTTTGTTACTCGACAAACACTGGACACATGTTACAAGATCTCCCTCACACTGGGTTGTAGAGCGCCTCTCGGTGCAATAAAAGGTTTATTATGTATACTAACTTATTATTATAGTATATGTATTATTATATTATATATATTAGTTTTATATTATAATATATATAGATATAATATAAATAACTAAATATATATATATATATATATATATATATATATATATATTCTTTTGAATCAAGGTTGGAGAAGAGTTTTAGCACATCGGGATTTAGGTGGATGGTATCGGATTTGAAAGCCACGCTACCACCAATCGAAGGAGTCAGCATGGAGGATAATACATTCTTATCTTGACACATGTGCAACATAATGGGAGGTGATCTATGGACGAGTTGCAGCAGTTGGCCATCATGAGAGATCTTGTGGAGGTTACGGGCCATAATGACCAGTCTATACTACCTAGTAGTCATGTCAAATATATAGAGAAAATGTCTCATCGTAGAGACCTTTTCTAGCAATCCTCTACTCTTAGCATACCAAATAAACACATTTGACTTTGAAATTCTATCAAAGATGAGGCGGGCATCTTATAAATCACCAAAAATAGCATAGGTTCTCACAAGTTTGATTTAAAAAAAACGTTCTGATCGAGGCCAGTGACGAGTAAGAGGGTGTGGAGTTGTTTTAGATATTCAAACAACACCTAATTGACACTGTCAACTACTGTTGAAATTCATAGTTTAGTTAAAACAACATAATACAATACAAACCCATTTAAGATCTTATCTTATCTGATCTAAAACGCTCAGTTCTAAAAATAAATTCAAAAAGCAATGTTGCAGGAGACCAAAAAATTAACCGGATTCTAATCTATTCAAGATTGAGGCGGTTCCATACTCTTTGCTTCAGCTATACATCAAAATCCCATCTCCCTTAGGCATTCATGCCAAAATCTAAAATAGAATTTGTTTTATTTTATTTTAATTTTTTACTTTTTTATAGATTTAGAGAATATATTGGCACATGTATAACATCGCCATACAATAAAAATAAAAATTATATTGCATAAGAAAATAAACTGATATTTTTCTAAATCTTTACCTGTAGGGGTGCATGTTCCCGTACTCCCCACTTTATCCTTCTTAAAGGTTCCTTTTAAAGATTCCATAATCAGACTTCTTTGATTTCGTGTCATAATTTGTTTTCCATGTGTTTTCTCAAATGGATTAGAGTATTACTTGGTTGTAGCCTATTAGAATCTTATTAAAGTACAAGATAATATGTTATGAGCATGGAAATGTTATGAAAAGAATGATATAGTTAAAGCACATACAATCACTTACCTCCATGTATGCACTTGTACACAACCTAAATAACAAAAAAAAAACTTGTATCATTAATCAACCACATGAAATATCAATATTCAATTCCAATTTTATAACAATCATGTGGAATTTTATAACAAATACTAGACTTCATAAGTTTTCACAAGCCTCCCCAATCTTCAAAAGGACATTTGTGATCCCTAATTGGGAGAGAAATACAGGTTTGAACAAGTTTATAAACACAAAGCTTACCAAATCCAAATTTGCTTAAGATCCAAATAGTAATTGATCAAGACAGATATTCCACATAGATCCAGATATTCAGAGTTGGTTCCCAGAGTTTGATCCTTTGTCTACCCCATTCATGATCACACCCGTCTGGGTAAGACTCTCGAATCTACCCCTACATCTTTGGTCTCCATGCTCTTTAACTATTAAAGAGTCTAACCCAGAGAAATGATTCTACCACCTCCTTCTTCATTTGGAAAGGGGGTCTATTCAGCTGTGATTTGGCATTAATATCTAGTGGCATCTGGGCAGTCAAACAATGTCATATTAGCAAGCGTTGGAAGGGAGAACAGGGTATAGATCTGCTACAATAATCATTAACAAGTGCATGAAATTAGTTGAAGGAGCAGCTCACAATATTGATGCATGAAATATTCATCAGATCTATGAAATATGTTGGGCATCAATATTCATATCAGATCTATATTACATTATTTGATTGAGTATAGAGGATAGTTGTGGGTCTCTAATCTAGATCTTAAAGTTGATTGACTTAAGGGAGTTTATGGGTTAGTATTCTTAGATACATATCCCTGTCATTACTAGTGGCATATGCTATATCCTTTGTGGAAGAAGCGGTCATGTTCCCTTAAGCATATAGGATTGATAGAACCCCATTTCACTCAGAAATTGCATCACAACCTTGGCTTGATTTTTAAGATAGTTTTTTGGTTTTTCCTAGAACATATTGGAGGAGATTGCACACAGGGACAACAACTAATCATTCAGATATCATCTTCAGCAAGAGGGTTCCTTTTATACTCAAAGAGTGGGCATCTTATCAAGTCATTAACAAGGCATTTCTAGGCATAGAGTTTGTTCATTCTAATAAAATACATCAATCTTTGTGTGTTGGTTATCTATTTATTATAGTCTATTTAATTTTCTTTCACTATACCTTACAACAATAATGATTCACTCTACCTTATAGCACTATGATTCACTCTACCTTGCAGCACCAAAGGAAAATATCAACAAGGCATTTATCATTAAAACTAGATTAGAATAAACAAGACTGCACGAAAATATGAGGACGTACCTTGCCCTTTCAAGGTTCTTCAATTCTACCATGCCAATTGAATGGATCCCCTAGTTTGAGAGCCAGCCCTAGTTCTAGCGTCTATGGTAATTCCAGTCCCATACCTGAATGTAGTTCGATCACTTGGTATGAAGGATCCCCTAGTTTGAGAGCCGACCCCAGAGTGCGATCGATGAAGGAGACCAAGTACTCATAGAACCGGTCTGTTCAAATCGTGCGGGATTGAACAAATTTCTTAAAAAAATATCACAAAATGGAGTGGCAAGAACCAATATTCCAAATGGGGCGGGATTCCTAAACATGATTTTGATTTTGATTTAATTCCCATGAGTTAATTAGACATTTAGTACAAGGCTAGGCACATCACATATTAAAATACATTTATATGGATTCGCAAGAAAGCTACTAAATTCAATAAATTATTAAATACATTGTTTAAGTAAATATTATGATTCCACTTTAGAATTAAGCGGAGCGATGGAGGATGCGTCCAGTACAAAATATTTTTTGGTCTCTTCAGGGTTTTTCTGGTGTTTTTTTGTATTTTAGAAGTGCATGAATACTTTCTTTATTTAGCTGTGTATATGTGGAAGAATGGAGTGTTTGTTAGACGTTGGATGGAAGGCGGAGGACACCCTTTGGGTAGGGGAAGGTATCTTCATTTCGGTTGAGGAGTACAAGAAGAGAATACTCCAAACGTGTGGGCCCTCAATCCTTTTAGATCTAGACATATTTGTTGAAGTATGACCACCACATCATCCAAATGACCTATCAACGTAGATTTTAGATGGCAGTATAAGTGGCAAGGGGTTAGCTGTCTCAGAGATAGGCAAAAACCCTATTATCCCTTCAGAAGGCACAGGTTTAGGTGTGAAGGTGGGAGAGAAGGTTTTGGAAATTGGAGGGAGCACTCTGAAAAAATTTCCTCTGGTGGAGCCTCATCCTAGTTTTTCAGATGCTAAGAGAGCTCAGAAAGCATTCTCAAGGAACCCTGCTAGCTCAGTTGCTCAGGAGAAGAGGAAGAATAAGTTTCTGAAGGTAAGACAGACTTGACCCTCTTTTTTCCTCAGCAAAGACGCTGCGATGGATAGAATGATGAGCCTTGATTTGAAGGCATTGGTGGGTAAATTTTTTTACCTCCGGATGACAAAGGCTATGACTGAAAAAATAGATTTCTACTGAATGGAAACAAGTTTTGGGATACTGGCTGTGGTTCAGTTTACTATCCAACTATTGGATTATTTTCCACTTCTTATCGGCGGAGGATTTGGAAAAAGTTGCAGAAAAAACCAGTATTATAGACAGAGGGGTGCTTATGGTTAAGCGTTGGTCTTCGGGTTTCAACCCTTTTATAGTGTTCATCCAAAAGAGATGCTTATGGATGTTAATTCCCAACCTCCCCATTGAATACTGGGATCTAGCGGTTTTGAGAGGGATAGGAGATGTTGTTGGCATCATGTTGGCATATTTGTTTTCTTTGATGAAAGGGACCTAAGGTGGAATAACAAACACATGGCATGGATTTTAGTGGAGTTTGACATGGACCTAGGACTGCCAGAATAAGTTGATATTGTCACTAAAAAAGGGTCCTTCATTCAAACCCTATACTATTGGAGAGAACCCTTTCGGTGTCATGTATGCAGATCCACTAGCCATATAAAATAAATTGTCCTTCAGTGGTTGGAGAGGCTCAGTCGTTGGAGTGAGTTTCAGAAGCGGGAGAAGAAGACTTAAATGGGAGGACTCAAAATGCTCAGATGGAGGTGCCCAGTCAATTCCCCTCTACTGAATCTTTCATTGGTAAGTTAAATATTTTCTTTCCAAATTTCTTTACTTATTTAACTGAATAAGACATTCTTTTGCTAAGTATAAAGAGGAGTGGCTGGTCGATATTTTTTAGGGTTTCTGGGAAAATTTCTTGGAAAAATTTAACAATTCCCATCCCTCTACTTCTCATTTGAACCCTGTCATCTCAGAAAACCCTCCTTTGATTTCCCCCTCATCGACAAAACTGTTGGTTGTTACAGATCCCAAAAGCCGTATTTTGATTGAGACCTCTCCTCAGGGACCTCACACTACCCCTCTTTTACACAGTGAATGCACCTTGAATTCACTCAACTCATTAGTTTGCAATATATTCTAGGCCTTGTATATGGGCATGTGTGTGTTATGTTATGCTCCCTTGTTGCCATTGTTGTCCATTGGAATCCACTTCAGTCACCCTTCACAAAAAAGGGAAAAAAATGAGAAGAAAGGGTGATGGAATGAAAATTACTAGCATGTTGAAAGGGGCAGGAAATTTTTTATTTTTGGTGTTACAGATCTAAAAATTACCAACATATCCCACTTGTAGTTGAAATTAGATTCACTCTTTAGAGATTATGTGACGTTGCAAGGCCTTAATCATCATTCAAGAGAAACAGAGGTAATTGTTACATATAAGCTAGATATTCCATATGTAGGTCATATGTAGTAGTCTAGGTTAACATGCATGGACCATCAACCCCATAGCAAATTAATATGGTATTAGGCCCTAAAATTAGTTTATAGGCCATGAGAACCATCGTCAATGTTACAAATATTGAAATGGCCACAATATCTCGCTTGTAAGGTAAAGTAATTATGTGTAGGGCCCTACACATGGACCATGAATCATATAGTAAATTTATTAACCATGGACCATTATTTAGGTTATGAGAACCACTATTGGTTTACATAACCTATAAATATTAAACCATAGTTGGTTTATTGGTTTACATAACCATGGACAAACCAACAACACAATGACATCGACGATGGTGACAATGATGATCATGATGATCTCACATGTAGGCTAGAGATTCTTATGTGGTAATATAGGTTAACATGCATGGACCATCAACCCCATGGAAAAATAATATGGAATTAGACCCTAAATTTAGTTCACATGCCATAGTCCAAGCCACAAGAACCATCCTTTGTGTTACAAATATTGAAATGGCCACCATAAATAATGCCACTAATTAGACACTGACCTAACACAACCGACCCATGTAAATGACTCATGCACTTGGCACACTTGATCCATGTAATGAATTCATGCACCTAAGAAGCTTCAACCTCTAACCCCCTCACCTCGTACCTAGCCTTAACATCTAGCCTCAAATCGAATAACATGATAAGTTATAAACCACTTAACCACTAGTACCAACAAAACCAGAACCCCTTTCCCACTAACCCACTGATCCCTTAGGTGCCTTGCTTCTAATCCAAAAACTCCACAAATCCTACCACATTATGAAATTGTAGAAAATATCCCCTTAAGCCAGTGTCCCTCTAACCCTATCCCACTACCCCCTAACCCAATCACTAACATGCCTATTGCACCAAATCAACACACTAACGCAATAAACTTTGACCTTGGGTTATTTATAACCAAGGTTTTAGATCAAATACTTTGACATCAAGCTTTGAATGATCACTGTATGGGATTTTATCAAACAAAAATTAGTGCAAAAATAAACACAAGAACTTAGACTATAAACAAAATATTCCCTATCTAGGGTATGTATGATGACTCAAGTCCCTATGCATGGCCCATGAGTCTCAAAATAAAGTTTTATTGCCCAAGAACCTACATTTTGGCCCTAGACCATAACATAGGCTCCTAGAACCATCCAGGACATGAAAATACTAAAAAAAATGACAATGTGTTATTCAAAAGATAAATATTCCTTGCATATGGCCTATGTGGTGGTACAGAGAAATGCCCATAGGTCACAAGACCTTGAGGTAACTATCAGTTATTATAAACTAGATTTTGATCTAACACCATGGACACTATGGATTAGGCTTCAAGAAACATCCATGATGTTGTAAATGTTGAAATGGCCACCATACCCACTTGCAAGCTAAATATTCCTTGTGTAGGAATCATGTGGTGATTAGGGCCCTACACATGGCCCATTAGCCATAAAGGATAATGTTCTGGCACACGATTTTGTATTTTGACCGTGGATCATGGAAAGTTGGAGTGTGAGAACCATCTTTGATGTGAAAAACCTAGCATGACTGCCTCAATTGTAGAGCTCTAATGGGATATGGTGTTGAATGATGATGCACACCCTTCCTAACAATACAATATCTTGTGTGTGCTTAGCTCCAATGTTTTGATGAGATGCATTAATGAACCCATGTGACACCCCTAACCTAATTACATTAATGACTTTTAGGGGGTTTTCAAAAAACTTCCTCAAAAATTTCAATTCGCATGACTTTTAGGGGGGGTTTCAGTAAACTACCTCCAAAATTTCAATTCTCATTTCTTTTAAGGGGGGTTTCACAAAACCGCCTCCAAATGTTCAATTATCATGACTTTTAAGGGGGGTTTTTAAACAACTGCCTCCAAATTTTTAATTTGCATGACTTTTAGGGGGGGATTTCAACAAACTACCTCCAAAAGTTCAATTCTCATGACTTCTAAGGGGGTTTCAAAAACCCACCTCCAAAAGTTCAATTCTCATGACTTTTAAGGGGTGTTCCAGATAACCGCCTCCAAAAGTTCAATTTTCATGACTTTTAGGGGGGGGGGGGCTCCAACAAACCGCCTCCAAAAGCTCAATTCTCATGACTTTTAAGGGGGGTGCCAAAATACCGCTCCAAAAGTTCAATTCTCATGAGTTTTAATGGGGGTTCCAAAAAAAATGCCTCCAAAAGTTCAATTCTCATGACTTTTAGTGGGGATTTTAACAAATCGCCCCCACAAGTTATAAGAATTGGGCTTTTAGGGGGGCTTTTCAAACAACCGCCTCCAAAATTTCAATTCTCATGACTTTTAAGGGGGGTTCCAAATAAACCGCCTCCCAAAGTTCAGTTCTCATTACTTTTAGGGGGGGTTTTGACAAACTGCCCCCAAAAGTTATGAGAATTGGGCTTTTAGGGGGGGTTTTCAAACAACCGCCTCCAAAATCTCAATTCTCATGACTTTTAAGGGGGTTCCAAACAAACTGCCTCCCAAAGTTCAATTCTCATGACCTTTAGCAGGGGTTTTGACAAACCGTCCCCAAAGTTTATGAGAATTGGGCTTTTAGGGGGGGTTTCTAAACAACCGCCTCCAAAAGTTCCATTCGCATGACTTTTAAGGGGGGTTCCAAAAAAACCGCCTCCAAAAGTTGAATTCTCATGACGTTTATGGGGGTTTTTGACAAACCACCCCAAAAAGTTATTAGAATTGGGCTTTTAGGGGGGGTTTTCCAAAAACCACCCCCAAAAGTCAAATTTCAGGACTTTTGGGGGCGGATTTAAAAAAACCGGCCCCAAAAGTCTAATTTCCATGACTTTTAGGGGCGATTTTAAAAGACTGCCTCCAAAGGTCTAAAAAAACTTTTAGGGGGGGTTTTACCAAGACCCCCGCAAGCCCAAACCGCCCCTAAAGGGCTATTTTGTTGTAGTGAATGGAGGACTATATGTACCAGAAGGATCTATTCCTCCCGTTGGGAGAAAGAGCAAAGCAGTTGGTGGCTATGAAAGACGAAGAATGGGAGGTTCTTGACAGAAAGGCTCTGGGAACAATACGGCTGAGCCTGGCTTCGTCGGTAGCTTTCAATATCTCAAAAGAAACGACAACGGAGGGTTTGATGAGTGCTTTGGGTAAGCTGTATGAAAAACCCTCGGTCTCCAACAAGGTATTTTTAATGAAGCATTTATTTAATGTGAAGATGTTTGAAGGTGGATCTGTTACTGATCATTTAAATGAGTTTACTATGGTTACAAATCAACTAAGTTCTGTAAGTGTGAACTTTGATGATGAGGTTAGGGCTTTTCTAATCTTGTGTTCATTGTTAGAAAGATGGAATAGCTTGGTCATGGATGTAAGTAACTCTGTCTCTGCTTCAAACACCTTCAAATTTGATGATGTTATTGGTGTTATTCTTAGCGATGAAATGCGAAGAAAAATCACAGGTGAGACATCAGGTAATGCGTTGACCATGGAGAGTAGGGGAAGACAAAAAGAGAGAGAAAAGAGCCAAGGTAATCACAACAACTCTAAAAAGGGCAGATCCAAGTCTCGATTGGGAAAGATAGAGCGCTGGAACTGTGGAAAGAAAGGACATCTGAAGAAAGACTACAGATCTCTAAAGAAGAAAGGAGATGCATAGAAGGAAACTACCCAGAAAGCAAATGTAGCAGGTGATATGTTACAAAATGCTTTGATTCTTGCATTAGATAATACTAGTGACTATTGGGTAGTAGATTCAGGGGCTTCATGTCATGCTACACCCCATAGAAAATACTTTCATGATTATGTTCCAGGCAATTTTGGACATGTTTTATTGGGTGATGATGAGCCATGTAAAATTGTTGGAATGGGTAAGGTATGGATAAAAGTTAAGAATGAAACTGACTGGCTGTTAAAAGATGTTAGGCATATTCCTGCTATGAAAATAAATCTGATCTCAACAAGGCAGTTGGGAGATGGCGGCTATCTATCTACGTTCGGAGAAAAGTGGTGGAAGATCACTAAAGGATCAATGGTGATAGAAAAAGGAGACCGGGTAGGTACATTGTGTTTATGTCCTCATAATATTGACCCTTCTATCTCTTTAGCTTCCACAGAAACAGATATAGCATTGTGGCATCATAGGCTTGGCCACATGAGTGAGAAGGGGATGCAGATTCTCCACTCAAGGAAGTTGCTGCCAGATTTGAAGCAGGTAAGTTTGGAATTATGTGAAAACTGTGTTTATGGAAAACAAAAGAGAGTCAGATTTCTCATTGTTGGGAAATAGAAGAAGACTGAAAAGTTAGAGCTTGTGCAGACAGATGTATGGGGACTGGATCAAGTACAATCTCTTGGTGGCTCTCATTATTATGTTACATTTATTGATGATGCAACTAGGAAAACTTGGGTTTATTGCATTAGACAGAAATTTGATGTGTTTGCTACTTTTAAGAAGTGGAAAGCTTTGGTTGAGAATGAGATAGGAAAAAGGTTGAGGTGTCTCAGATCTGATAATGGAGGTGAGTACTACGGCAAGGAGTTTGATAGTTATTGTTCATACCATGGGATTCGTAGAGAGAAGACAGTCCCAGGAACACCACAAGAAAATGGTGTGTCAGATTGGATGAACAAAATGATCATGGAGTGTGCAAGGTGTATGAGATTGCATGCAAGGTTTCCCTTACAGTTTTGGGCGGATGCTGTAAATACTGTTGTTCATTTAATAAACAAATGACCTTCAAGTGCTTTGGATGGTGGTATTTTAGAGGAGGCATGGATAGATAAAAAGGTAAACTACTCATTTCTGAGAACGTTTCGTTGTGAAGCATTTGTCCATATTGATAAAGAAAATAGAACAAATCTTGAAGCTAAATCAAAGAAATGTACGTTTATTGGATATGGGGTTGATGATTTTGGTTATCGTTTATGGGATTATGAAAATCACAAAATCATTAGAAGTAGAGATGTCATATTCAATGAAAAGGTCATGTATAAAGATCAATTGTAGGGAAAGAAACAGGAAAACAAAAACATAGAGTACACAGTACTTGATGAAATTATAGAAAATGAAGTTCCAAAGGTGCCAGAAAATCAAGAACAGTAGCAAGTGCCTGAAACTCCTGCAACTGCAAGAAGATCTACCAGGTTAAGTAGACTCCCTGAACGATACTCTCCTTCAATGTATTATTTATTACTAACTGATGCTGGTGAACCAGAATGTTATGAAGAAGCAATGCAGGTGGAAACTATAACGAAGTGGGAGCAAGGCATGAATGAGGAGATGGACTCATTGGTAGGAAATCAGACTTGGGATCTGGTTCAGTTGCCTACTAGTAAAAGAGTAGTGCAGAACAAATGGATTTACAGGTTGAAGGAAGAAGAAGGAGGTAAGAAGCGGTACAAGGCAAGACTTGTTGTAAAGGGGTTTGCACAGAAGAAAGGTATATATTTTGATGAAATATTTTCTCCTGTTGTTAAGTTGACTTCAATTAGGACTATCTTAAGTCTAGTGGCGGTAGAAGATTTGCATCTTGAACAGTTAGATGTCAAAACAACCTTTCTCCATGGCGATTTGGAGGAAGAGATATATATGCAGCAGCCACAAGGGTATGAGGTTAAAGAGAAGGAGGATTTGGTGTGCAGGTTGAAGAAGAGCTTGTATGGCTTGAAGCAAGCTCCAAGGCAGTGGTATTTAAAATTTGACAGGTTTATGACAGAACAAGGTTATAGTAGATGTCATTTTGACCACTGTATTTATTTCAAGAAGCTAGACAATGAAAGATATATTATCTTGTTATTGTATGTGGATGATATGCTTGTTGTAGGGTCTAACATGCAGGATATAAATGTACTCAAAAGGAAGCTAGCTAATTCATTTGCGATGAAGGATTTGGGTGTTGTAAAGAAAATCCTTGGTATGAGAATAACGAGAGACAGGAAAAATTGCAAACTGACATTGTCTCAGAGTGAGTACATAGAAAAGGTGTTGGAGAGGTTTAGAATGCAGAATGCAAAACCAATAAGTACACCTTTGGCCAGCTGTTTCATTCTAAGTAAGGAAATGTGTCCCAAGACATAGGAAGACACAGATTACATGTCCAAGATTCCCTATCAATCAACAGTTGGCAGCTTGATGTATGCCATGGTGTGGACAAGACCAGATATTGCACAAGCAGTGGGAGTTGTGAGAAGATATATGAACAATCTAGGTAAAGAACATTGGAAAGTAGTACAATGGATTCTCAGGTATTTGAGAGGAACCACCACTCAGGCATTCTGTTTTGGAGGTTCAGACACTATTTTACAGGGATATGTTGATGCAGATATGGCAGGTGATAAGGAAAGTAGGAGGAGCACCACAGGGTATGTGTTTACTGTAGGTGGAACAACAGTAAGTTGGACTTCGAGATTGCAAAAGGTTGTTACACTTTCAACAATAGAAGTAGAGTATGTTGCTGTTACAGAGGATAGTAAAGAGATGATTTGGTTGCAGACGTTTATGGAGGAAGTGGGTAAGAAGCAGAAGGATAATAGGTTGTATAGTGACAGCCAGAGTGCCATTCATATTGCAAAGAGCTCAGCATTCCATTACAGGACTAAACATATATAGCTCAAGTACCATTTCATACGCTATGTTCTGGAAGATGAACTGTTGAAGCTGGAAAATATACATACTAGCCAGAATCCTTCAGACATGTTCACAAAGGTAGTGACCAGAGAGAAACTGAGTTCCCGCTCGGTTTCAGTTGGCCTTCTAGCATGAAGGCGAAGAGGAGAAAGTTGCTAAGTCCAAGGTCCACCAAGTACAACAGCGGTGGAGTTGTTGTGATCAGTCTCCAAGTGGGAGATTGTTGGTTGTGGAGCCAGATCTTCGAGTCTCATAGATGATATTGTCTCAGCCGTGCACCTCAGAGGAATGTACACTCATGCCCCTACCTTGGGGTTCGAGCACATGGTTTGGGGTTGTTTTCGCCACCAGTTTTCGGTCCCATGGTTTTGGGTATCTCGTGGTATTTTCCCATTGTATTTCCCTTATAAAAGAAAGACATTGTAATACAGCTAGGGTTGATGTATTAGGTATTATGCATTGTAAAGATCTCTAAGATCAAGAAGAGAGATTGTGAGACAGTGAAGAGGAAGTGCAACGGTTGTGCTGTAGGTTGTATCCCTTCACTTTGCTGGACGGAATAATAATAAGGATTGGAAGCTTCAGTGTGGATGTATCCCAAGTTGGGGTGAACCACGATATATCTGTGTCTCTCTTGTAATGTGTGTTTGATTATATTTGCATTTTTGTTTATTGTTATTTCTCTGCGATCCTGTTTTTCTAATAAGGAGTAGTCAACTCCCTCTTAATCTTTGAATCACTGCATAACTTCTTGAAGTCTCCTGAAGTGAATTCTCCACCATTGTTGGATCTGAGGGTCTTGATCTTCTTATCAGTTTGATTTTCTATCAAGGCTTTGAATTCCTTGAACTTATCAAACACTTCATCTTTATTCTTCAAGAAATAAACCCAAGTCTTCCTAGAGAAATCGTCGATGAAGGAAACATAGTACATACCCACTCAGAGAACTGGATGACATTGGACCGCATACATCGGAGTGGATAATCTCCAAGATTCCTTTTGCTTTGCTTTAACTGCTTGGAAATTTCTTCTTTGTGTTCTTTCCTTTTGCACATCCTTTGTAAATACCTTTATGCTTTGACTGGATTTCAAGAAGACCTTCTATTGCTTTGCTTGCAATTGGTAGTGCTCTATAGTGCATGTGTGCAAGCCTTCTATGCCAAAGCTCACTTGGCTCCATGGACTCATGTACCATGGCATGTTCAGGTTTTCCCTTCAACTTGTACAATCCTCCCTCTTGCTCTCCAATCACCACTGCATCATATATTGTCTTACCCTTTGGCCACATGAGTACTTGGCCATCTAAAAATACAACTCTCATTCCCTTTGCATCCACTGATGATATCGAGAGAAGATTCTTCTTGAGTCCAGGTACATATACCACATCTTTCATATTCAAAGACTTCCCAAAGTCTAACTTGTAGGAGGCTTCACCACTTCCTTTTATAGGATATTGATAGTCATCCCCAAGTTTCACCTTGTGAGGTGACTCATGTTCAGATAGGTCTACAAAGGATTTTTTAAATCCTGTCATGTGTTTGGAATCCCCACTATAAAGAAGCCAATCATCACATCCATGTGAGATAGTACCTATGAGAGCAGAGATCATAACATATTCTTCCTCACTTGAAGAGTCTTCACTTTCTGCCCTATTCTTATTCTTGGGAGGTTCATCATCCTCAGCAACATGAGCATGATATCTTTTCTTGTTGCTCTTCTTCTTATTGTTGTGGTTTTTCTTTTTGTTATTGGGACAATCTAAAGCAAAGTGTCCTTTCTCAGCACAAATGAAGCATCGAACATGAGAGAGATCTTTCTTCTTTTGATGGAAGTGAGAATGTTTCTTGTTGTGAGATTTCTCCCTCTTAAACTTACTTCCCTTAGTGTGTGTTGTGAGGGATTGGTCTTCACTTTCCATCTTTTTTTCTCGTGCTACAATCCTAGCTTCTTCTTGTGAACATTCCTCCCACAGTCTACTGAAAGAGATCAATTTATTTCTTGCACAGATTCCTTGGATGAAGGAGTCCCATGACCTAGGTAGGCCATTCAATGTGGTCATGACAATTTCTCCATTCTCCACCACTTCATCCACAGCTTCAAGTTGTTCCTTGATTTGAGAGACCTTAGAAAAGTAGGATTGAATGGTCTCTCCATTCTGGATCTTTACCCCTTTCAATTGGTTCTGCAGTGTCATCTTCCAATTTATGTTCTTTCCTTCAAACAACTTAGTCAAAGAGTCAAACATCTCCTTAGGTGTCTTTAGGGAAGACACATGGGGTATGAGATGGTCTTTAATAGAATCAGCAATGGTTCTCTTGGCTTTGACCAAGTTATTCTTATGTAAGGCCTTATCCTCTGCTCCCCCTGGAACTGGAACCTCTTCACTTATGTAAGTGTCCAACTCATTCTCTTCTAGGATTAACCCAATCCTATACTTCCATGTTTGGAAGTTGTTAGCTCCTTCAAGATTATCCTCAATTTTGGTGTGGTGAGACATGTTAAAGAGTTCTTCAAATGGAAATAGAAAGTTTTAGGTCTTACCACTTGATTTGCTGAAAATTGGATCTGGAGCTGGATTAGGGTTTGCCAAAGAAACCCTAAAAATTCAAACTTTGAATTTCAAACTTCTGAAAGGATAGAAAGGTTTGTCTTTGATTTTGAGATCTACAAAATTTGACCCCTCGATATTGCCTTTGAAACTTCCAGCTCTATTAGACAGGATCCCGAATTAGGGTTTGATCAAGCTCGGTCTTCTACCCAACCAAAAAAATCAATCCATTGCTCCAAAATTTGATTTTCTTGAGGATTATCCAGCCGTGGATTCAAATTCCAAAAATTCCAACTTTTTTCGAAACCCTAATTTCCCGCAGCATTGCTGGGCCAAAAAATGAAAATGATCATAATTGAATTATGTCTCGACAGAAAGATGTGTCCTTGATAGGAGAGTCGATCTAGGCTCCTGCCTTTGATGATCTGTGGATAGAAACCCAAAAATTAAGAAGCCCTAGTTTCCATAGCTGCACAATGTCTTCTTCTTAGGTCAGCTCTGATACCATGTTAATTTTTTGATAATTTAATTCAATATTATCTAGGATCGCTAAGAGAATAACATGTACAACATATCAATCATAAACACAAGAGACAATAGACACATAGTTTCCTCGAGGAAAACCAAGAAGGTGAAAAATCCCGCAACTTCATTAGAGATAGAATAAGCCACAAAACAAGGTCACAATGATCAAACCCAAAGAGATGTCTCTAGCAGATACTCCTCCTCCTCCACTTGTGCACAAATCTCTCTCTCAACTATGTGATTTGGAGAAGTGAGTGAATGAATAGAATGAGAGAGGCACACCCTCTATTTATACACTGACTTGACCCGCCAATAAACTAACAGGGCCGACTTCCTAAGGAATTCTAATAACCCAACTACATGACCTAACTAGGGCCGACCCCACATTGGTGGTCTAATAACCCATCAATACAAATGAAGACACTTACAATGTAACTTGCGACACTTGAAAATACAAATGATGACATTTCCAATCAGAGGAATAATACATCTCTGCTGGATATACAATAAAGTACAAATATAATATACAAGTGAATATCTTTCGAAGTTACAAATACATCAACATGCATAAGTTCTATGTAATTGTACTTGTATATTTTATTCTCTTATCTTGCGCAAGTGTTCTACAAAGATTGCAATCGAGTGGAAGATAGAATAATAAATTGAGGAAAACCTTCATATCAAAAAGGTTAGTCTCTTATCCAATTACATTAATGTTTTGATAACTTAGATAAAGAAGTGTGTTTCTGTCTGTTTTGTTCTAGTTTAAATTGTCTAAACTAGGGAGGTCAGTTTTTGTCTGCACTTACAGACTTATACGTCAACACATTGTTTATACTAATGCTTTGGTTTGTTCTCTAAACCATGTTGAGGGACACTATATCTATCCCTACTTGAAAAATCCTTATGTTAGTGTCAATGACCACACATGGAGGATAATAATACTCTTAGGAAGATGTGTGGTGATGTTTCAACTTCCTTTCTTGGTCCTCGATTCTTTGAATCTTCTTTTAGAACCCAAAGTAAATGGTTTCTCCCTCTACCATGTCAATGAATTTGATACCCATGCGTTGTGCTCCAAGCATAACAATGATATTGATATGCATCATGAATTTATTAAGATCAATAAAGACATTCGCAATAGAATAATAAATTTTCATTTCAAATAACTTTTATTACAATTTTAGAATATAAATAATTTAAAAATTATTGTATTTAATTATTTGTCAACATTAAGAATCCTATATATTTATTTGTATAAGAAGTATTAAAAATGAAATATTGAATTAATTTGTTTACAAAATAATTATTTATGAACTATGTGTTTCTGATGCAAAGCCTGATAAATTAATCTTTAAATTATTTATTTGAATAGATTAAAAATAAATAATTCATTTTTTTAGGATTGTGGTGCAAAACCTCATCAACTAATATTGAACGTTTATTTAAATAAATAAAGAAAACAAAAATACACATTTATTTAAGTTATTTATGAAATAATTATTTGTGAAGTTGTGTTTATGATCCAAATGATCGTAATTAAATCCTATTTGTACATGTCCATGGGATAAATAAGGATTTAGCACTCCTTGTATACTTTTCATACAACCTTATTTCCCCTGTACAGGATGATTAGAAACAAGTTTTCTTATGTTTATAAACACTGAGACTAATACATCGAATAATCCAATAATTATAAATTTAATAAATATACACACGGAAAACTAAATGTGTCCAATTAATCTCAAGCCCGTGTAATTTGATACAATTAAACATTTATATGCACATATTTCTTTTCTTATGACACTTGAAATCTATACTTATTCTAAATTTCTTAGCATAATATCTCGATACATCCTAAATGTAAATGTTAATATTATCACACACATATATACATCTCATCTCATAAATAGATCACATAATGAGAATTATAACAATACAAAAAATCATTATACAAGGCATACAATCATCTCTTATCCACACAATGTCTCAAACAATAGCTTATATGAAAATGCACACAACTTCAATACAAGTGATCTTTACATGTAAAATACTCTTGGAAAATTAAAATTTGGCTTTATAAATGTAGCCAAAAATGGTACAATGCACACTCTATCTCTTCTTTTGAATTTCATTTTGAATTTAATATAAGAATTGGTTTTTTTTAGTTTAAACGATTTGATTTTGTTTGATTTTCTCAAAAATAGGAGATATATATAGATATATATATAATCAACCTCAATTCGAATTTAATGTTAATGTCATATTTGATCTATTTTTTACTAACATTTTTTTCAAATTTTGGATCATTACTCATATTAGTATTTATTATATGCATTCCTCATATGAGTTTGTTTTTAAGTTTCATTTCAATAGTCATTAGTTGGGATTAGGAGGTAGTAGTTTACATAGTGGAAGTAGTAGAACATATTAAAGAGTCAATCAAAGAAGTAATAACTCAACCCAACTTCAAAACCAGAATTTTTTTAGCACATCCAAGACCTAGATAGTTAATTCTAGTTGGATTTTCTCCTTGCACCATGGAGGGAACAGAAGGAGGGTGTCCTTTAAAGTTACTCGAGTTCTCAGAAAGAGGTGAAGAGCAAGACGAATGGCATTGGTTTCTCTGTGAACCTATTGGAGAGCTAGAAAAACTACAAATGCTAATAAGTTAGTCTAGTTTCAAAGAACCCTACAGGGTACGGCATTACAATGTTATATGAATTTTTTAAATTGTCATGTGGGGTGGGGCATTACAATGTTATATGAATTTTTTATATTGTCATGTGGGGTGGGGCATTACAATGTTATATGAATTTTTTGATCTCAAACCTGGATGAAGTATAACAATAGTATCTAATATCATTTTATTAGCCTAAATATGAACAACAAAAATATTGCCAAGCTGAAAGGCATCAAATAAACAAGATGAAGGGAAAAAGACATTTTTCAAGAATTTCATATTTACAAATTGAGGAAAGCATTATTGCTTTAATTTTCATAATACTGCCTATAATTACCAATATAAATTTCAAGTTTAGTTTATATTTTACTAACTCAGATTGCTCATAATTTCCATCCAAAATTATTTTTTATATATTTCATCATTCCTTGATTTACTTCTTTCTCTATTTATCACATAGTCATTAGTTCTCTATTATAAAATCCATTAAATCTTTTTAATCCAATGTAAATGAATCCATGAATTTTTACCCCTTATTAACTAAATAATTATCTCTTAATTTCTATGTAACAACCTTCTTTCTCAATCATTAGCAACCAATGCAAACCATACACAAATATGGGTCTTCATCAAGTGAAGAATAAAAATAAGGGATTCCTTGGGTGTAGTCCTTGTAAATCTATTAATATACAAATCTACAATTTGAATAATCATTTATGAACCATCTTTTAAATAAATATATCAGAGAATTTGATTTATTCTATTCGATTATCTTCCATTTCTCTTAAAGGAGTTGATGCCATGATTTTCTATCAATCTCTTGCTAATGCTATTGAGTTTCCAACCATTGTAACCAGCCTTTCTATTCTGAGTTGGTACTTTTCTTCCTTTGGGACCCTTGAGCTACAATGGGGTTATATGGACATGGTACCACTAGAATGATTATAGTGTGTAGCAATACCTAATAGGTCTCCCAACCTTGATTAACTTATAAAAGACCAAACTCTCAATAGTAGAGAAAATTTTAAGGATCTATACTTTTCTAAAAGTGTAAAAACCTTGGCAATTCTTACTAATACATAAATTTACAACCATCAAATTTTTGGCAATTTTTTTTGTAAAAATAATCAAATTTCTAAGGAATTTCCATAGTTTGTTGGACAATTTTGGTGATTTTTAGAGTTATAATGGGTGAATCATCCTCGAAACAAAGTTAAATTCGAAAACCTTTTTTTGGAAAAAAAATGTGGAAAAATAGACCCTGAGCTAAATTTCGCCGCTAAGATTTTCCTCGTTCCATAAGAAATATTTTTATATGTGTAATTTAGTGCTATGTGTAATGTGGTTAATGTTAAATCCGGTAAGGAGAAAGTGGATGACTAGGTTATGTTCTTAGTTACAAGACTATAAGCACTTGAGAAGGGAATGTAAACAATGGTTTAATCATTATTCGCTAGGAAGTTGATATGTATGGTGAGTCGCAATAAGGTAAGTACGTTGTCGAGTGAAGCAAAATGCCCATCTAATGACCTCTTGATAGGTTTTTCATTATGTTATGATCGAGATGTATGAGGAAAAAAAATTAAAAATTCGAAGTGTTTTGGGTACATCACAATCAACATCAATTCTAATGTCATATTTTATCTCCTTTTTACTTTAAGCATGTTTTCAAATTTGGATCATTACTCATATTAGTATTTATTATATGAATTCCTAATAAGAGTTAACATCAATTCTAATGTCATATTTTATCTCCTTTTTACTCTAAGCATGTTTTCAAATTTGGATCATTACTCATATTAGTATGTAAATTCAAGAAACCATTAATGATACAAATTTCTAGTTTAGTTTATATTTTATGAATTTGGATTGCTCATCATTTCCATCAAAATTACTTTTTGATATCCTTAATCATTCATTTATTTACTTCTTTATATACTTCTCACTTTATCACAATTTCTCACTTGTAAAATCCATTCAATGTTCTAAAAGTACATAAGGTAGTTCGGTGTAAGATGACCTTTTAAATACAACCTGAAATACCCCTCTCTGTACATTCAAATCTACCAAAAATTTCACAAAGGTATCACCCATCATCACATTTCTAAGCTCACGCCAGAGGGGTCAAAATTGAGGAAAATTTGGTTATTGAAGCAATCAAAAGCCATCATGAGGATAGCCCAATGTGAAAATATGATATTTTGATATGAATGCCCCCTAAAGATGATTTTTAGTCTCCCTAGAGTTCACCTAAGCTATCCCAACCTTAAGTTACCCAATGTTGCATAACCCCATTTTGAAACCTCTAAAATTAGGAAAATAGGCTATAGGATTTAGTGATTTTTTGGATAAAGAGTGAGATAAGGCTTGTAACAGTTCCCTAAAGTGCCCTAAAATGATCTAAAGTTCCCTAAAGTTCCATGCAAAAAGGCAAGAAAAGCAATGCAAAAGGCAGGAAAAGCAATGCAAAAAGCATGAAAAGCAATGCAAAAATAAAAGAAGGTGTGCAGATAAAGAAGGGTAAGAAAAGCAATGCAAAAGCATATGGCTAACCAACACTTGCTAACTCAAGTAATTCAATCAAGATTAAACTCAGTAGGCAGAAGCTGGGTGATGATAGAAGCCTCTTTCAAGTAAGTTGGAAGAAGCTTAAAGTAGGTTGGCAAAAGTGGTGGAAGAATCATAAGGGTAAGAAGTAGAAGGAAAAACAATGCAAAAGAAAAGGAGAAAAATAAGGGTAAAAAAAGCAATGCAAAAGATATATGGCTAACCAACACTTGCTAACCAAAACATATATAGCTAACCAACTTATATGGCTAACCAACTTCTTACCCTCATTGTGTTAAGCACTATAATGGAATCCATGAGGTTTTCCCCTTTTTTTATATATTTTCTCATCCTCACACATTAAATATATCAAATATTGTTGGCAGGTAGTTAGGATGGGTCATTATTGTAGCACCATGAGTGCTGCGATACTGCGAAAGACAGAAAGTTGAGCGCGGATGATGATATTCTATGTAGTTTTGGTCAATTATACCGCAGTATGTGGGTTTTTGGGTCATTTGGACCACATTATATAGATTTTGGGCCATTTGTTTGAAGTGTCAGTTAGGAAGTAGCTAGAAAGTGGACAAGCAATGTAAAGGAGGAAGCCTATAAATAGTCATTGATTTGTAAGTTGTGTGGAGGCATCTTGGACTATGCATCTTGGATTGAGAGATATCTGTGAGATATGTATTCTGCGGATATTTTGTATCTGGGTTTGTGTGGAGTTCATAAGATATGACAGAGCTATTTTGTGGAATCCATGTGTTTTTTTTGTTCATACGTGGTAATGCATGTTGCGATATGAATATGTGAATGATCCTATGTTTTCTTGCTGCAATTAATGCTTTACTGTTATATATGTTGCGACTATGAATGATTCTGTTGAATGATGCTTTGAATGTGAATGATGTCTAAGTTAAATGTATAGATCTATTCCTGACATGTTGTAACAAGTTAAGTAATTGAGCTGCAAACATCCTCCTTCATTCGGAGGAAACATGGTTTCGTCAACTCTCCCTTGAACATCTCGGTTGAAACCTCATTTGCTTTGCAGGTGTTGCTAAATGGGGTTAAACCTGTCTGGGCCGGTGCTCAGGGAGATCGAGGTGGTTTGGGTGTCGACAGTGAGTGGAACCCCTGTCGACTGGGTTTGTGTCAACAAACGGTTCTGTTGCCGGGACAATAGTGTGAAGTGAAAGGAGGATATGTTGTGGCATCCGACACAACCGAAGATACAAAACTGGTTTGATCAGAACTTGCAGAAATTTGCTGAATAAGAAAGTCAGAACTCTCGACTGATGGTAGATTCGTGGGTGGAAATATATATTCATGACGGTCCGCATGAATATTTTTTCTGCGAATTCCCAGTTATCTTGTTCGAGTGGTTGGCAAAGTTGACCTTTCAGAAGAGGAACTTCCAAGGCGGTGAACCAACGGCCTGGACCCCAGAGTTGATCCAGGAGCTGCAGGAAGTCAACAACAAAGCGTCGCGGGCTATAGAAGTTTGGCTTGATAGCATATTGGAAGGCTATATCACTGAATTTGCGGTCGATACGAACAAATCCTATAGTGAAGCTGAAAGATATTCCTTCTGTGGACATCGGGGAAGGTTTATGTTGTCGCTACTACTGTCTATTAAGATGCTCATTTGTGAGAAGGGCATATTGAAGATGCATCTTGATCATTAGAAACCTTGGTGGGAGGAGGTTGTGGGTACTGCGATAGTGGGGGGGCAATACATGGAATGATAAGGGGTATATGGGTGTAGTCATGACGAGACTATGAGTGAAACCGAGGAAGAGAGTGGTCTTACAAGGGGAGGTGTAAGGTTTCAACAGGAAAAGAGGTAGAGGACAGGAGAAGGTCCTGTTGCGATCGAACAGCAAGGCCGCGAAGGAAGACCACACGGGACGAAGCAACCTCACAGTCCAAACATGGACAACCAGGATACGCCCAGGATAGAGGCAGGACCAAACCCCAGCAGCAACGTACCCACACCTTTGCTCACTATCTCTCAACCAGTAAGAAATACAACTACAACACTACCGTGCTCATCAAGTCAACATAATTTTATTACTAATAACTCAATGACTGTAGGGAGGAAGCCCAGGATGGTAGGAGAGGATACTAACTTACAGATGTTCGACAGAAATGGGACAGATAATCCTGAGCAGTACTGGTTTTTATGTGAAGCAGTGTGGACCCTAAAGCAGATCACTAATGATGATGCTAAGAAAGGACAATTAGTGACAACTCTGGGAGGTCGTGCATTAGATTGGTTTATGAAGTTTGTTCTAGTCCCCATAGGAGCTCCGGAGAAGATGCTAGACGATATCAGGAAAGGATTGATTGTAGAATTCAAAAAACCCAAGTCTGAAGCACAATATATTACAAAACTGAAAGAGATTAAGAAGTATCCTAATGAAATGGTGTGGGACTTTGACCAACGACTTAAAACACTGGTTGCAAGGGTTAGTTTTGATATGAGCACTGTCCAACACAAAGAATGGTTCATTGCGGCACTGGTTCCACACATCAGACTACTGCTGATGCAACAAAACATTACAACGCCTAGTGAAGCTCTGGAGATTGCAATGCAGTTGGAAGCGTCGCCAAATGTTGAGAATGCAGCTGGGATGTTGCAAATTCAGACACAACTAGCTAACTTGACCATACAACAGCAAGATCTTAAGAAGGGAAAGGAACAATGAGAAGTATGGTGTACGCGATGTCGAGGAGAGGGGCATACTAAGGACAATTGCATTGTGTTCTGTAATTATTTGGTTTAAGGGTCACCAAACCCATTGAATGGTTGCAGTATGCCGTGGTGTCGCATCTGTTAGGTATACGGGAACCGCCATGAGGAATGCCAATACATGCAGAAGATGGTCAAAAAATCGATGAATATGTATTGTACATTCTGTAAATCTATGGGACATGAAGACAAAGATTGTCATGCATATGGATTTATACACGAGAGAATGTACAATGCATTCTATTTGAAGGATGACCAGCGTGCCGTACAACAACCGCAACCGCAACCACAGGTAGTCTAGCCGCTACCTCAACCGTAGGTGCAATTTGTACCACAGCAGCAACCACAACAGTTTATGTTGCAATATGCTCTGATGCAAATGGCTCCACAACAGCCACAGTACGTTCAACAACCACAGTATGTGCAACAAGGGCAAGCCATGCAACCGAATCCTATGCAGCAACAGTTCAATCAACTGCAGTACCAATAGTAGGGTGGATTCCTTGGAGGATTCTGGGGCAGACGCGGAGCAGGATTTGGCGCGGAGGAGGATGAGGAGGTCGTGGACCTATTCGGTGCTATCACTGTGCCGCATGGGGATACTACCAACGATATTTCCCACTATTGCAGACGCAGTGTACATTTTGCTTTGTTACAGATCACACAGTATAAAAATGCCTGCAGTTGATTGCACGATGGCAAGCAAGGAACGTTCCACAATTGCAGAATCAGAATCAGGTGTAGCTGCCAGTACAAAATCACGTGCAGCAACTGATGCAGAACCAGAACCAATGCCCGAATTAGAATGCTAATCAAAACGTGAACCAACTAGGGAATCTACTGCCGAACTAGAATCAGGGTGCGAGTGTTGCGACAATTTTTGCGGAGCCCAGGCCACAAGCTGCGACTGGTGCAATTATCACTCTTGGAGGTGCAACAATCAGAGGGGATAGCTCACACCAGCTCATTCGATTGGCAGGGCAGAAGAAGGTTTCATTTGATATGGAGTCCGAGCGTGATACATTTTTTAGGTGCGTGGTGCGATGGACCAAGATTGCGGTAAAGCTATTATTTGCGACATGCCCCCTGTCTTTGATGCTACTTCAGAGGCAGGTCCATCAACGCAGTCTAGAACCTTGCTGAAATTTTTTGAGAGGTGTTTATTGTTGGAAAGGGATCCCACTGCTCTTACTGAGATCAAGGGATTGTTGCAGCGACCAGCTAGGGGACGACAAGAGTCCACGGTAAACTCTTTACAACGACGAAAGACAAGTAAGGAGATGTGAATGAATATACAAATTGGGGACTATGAAGTTGATTCGGTTATTCTGGACCTTGGTTCAGATGTCAACATCTTGACCAAGAAGGCATGGAAGAAATGGGGATCCCCCCGTTGAGTTGGTCTCTTGTACAGCTTCGGCTAGCTAATCATGCCAAGGTGACACCGATTGGGAGAGTTCCACGTCTAGTGGTGGATATTGAGGGAATGAAGACTTATGCTGACTTTGATGTCATCGAAGTGGTTGAAGGGGGAAGATCTTATCCCGCGTTACTGGGGATTGGATGGGCTAATGATATTGGAGCGGTAATTAACTTCAAGCGACGAATGATGACTTTTGAAAACTGCGATCTCAGAGTTATAGCCCCGTTGGATCTGACTGAAGGACAAAGATACATTGAACTAGTGAAGGACAAAGATCCCAGTGGATGGGACTATGCATTCAATATTTTAGAGGATTATATTCATCTGACTACCAACGGTAAGCTTGGATGGCATAGTGACAGCTCTACGTCTTCCGACTTTGACGACGCTTTAGAACACTGGAAGTATTGCTTGCATGAGGCGTCGCTCCACAAGTGTGGGTTAGTCACGTAGTCATTGTACCGCGTTGCGACGGAAACGATCACACTACCAGTATATGAAGGGCTGCCTGACTTGTTTGATTCTGGCGGCGTTCAGGAAAAAAGTTTCAGAACCACAACGACTGTTGGAATTGGAGGAATCACTGAAGGCTTCTCCAGCACGTTGGTGGGAAACACATAAGAAATCAATTGACGGATGGTCGCAATGCAGGAGATTGATGGACGTTCGTTTCGGCGATGCTGAGGTTTACGACACAGGGAAATATGATGGTCGAAATGACCCTAACAATCATTTGATGGAGTGTTAGACATTGTGGGAATCACGACCATGAGATGAGTGGGTCCATGCTTTTGTCCATACATTGGACGAGATGCCGCACTCATGGTATAGTGTTGCTGAATTGCGGGGAGAAATTACTACCTGGTTGGAGTTGACACTTTGTCTTACTCATATGTTCAACTTTGGGGATGCCAACCCAGATGTCCATAATGCTTTGCAACTCATCCACAATGTGGTTCTAAAGGTTGTTCTAGTGGCATATCCTGCGGATCCGCATACGCACTGCCAAATGAAATCCCTGATGGAATGTTATAATATCACTGGTGAGCCAGAGGACGGTGATGACTAACGAAATGTCAATATTCCAGAGTCTGAAGGAAGTCGCGATGTTTTAGGACCTGATGTGCAAAGTGATCCGATCAGTCAGCCGCTAAAATTCTGTAAGGTCAATATTGGGATAGAGGACAGTCCCAAGTTTGCGAATGTTGGGGATTATTGGGATGATGAGACGATGGGAAAGGTCACCGACTTGTTACATGAATTCCAAGACTTGTTTCCTACTAAGTTTTCTGAGATGAAAGGCATTTTGGGCGATTTAGGGGAAATGAAGATCCTGTTGAAACCAGATGCAGATCCAATCATATAGCGCCCATATCGACTGAATCCAGGTCATAAGGAGAGGGTCAAGGTAGAACTTGATCGCATGCTGGACGCTAGCACTATTGAACCAGTTGAGGAGTCAAAATGGATCAGTCATATGTTGGTGCAGGACAAGAAGACCGGTGAAGTGCACATTTGTGTCGATTTGCAGAAGTTGAATGATGCCTGCTTGCATGATCCCTTTTCGACCCCATTTACTAATCAGGTGCTTGAAGGTGTGGGTGGCCAAGGGATGTATTCTTTCACAGATGGGTTTTCGAGCTATCATCAGATTCGAATCACCAAGGAAAACCGCCACAAGACAACTTTTGTGACAGAATGGGGTTGTTTTCAGTACACCGTGATTCCGTTTGGGTTGAAGAATGCACCTGTGATATTCTCATGGGTTGTGGCTGCTGCATTCTTGGATTTCATTCATAATTTTTTGCAGGTATACATGGATGACTAGATAGTCTATGGTTTGATTAGTGATCATCTAGAAAATCTATGGTTGATGTTGGAGCGTTGTCGATAGCATCAAATATCACTGAACTTGAAGAAGTGCATCTTTTGTGCATCGCTCAGAATAATATTGGGTCACATTGTGTGCAAGAAGGGGTTGTTAGTTGATCCAACAAAGATTGCACTCATTCTTAGCTTAACACTGCCAACTAACGTTAAGCAGTTGAGGGCGATGTTGGGACATACCAGGTATTATCGCAAGTTCATAAGGGGATATGCGTGATCCCATATGGAGAAGTTATTTAAGAAAGATGCAGTGTTTCAGTGGAGCCCTGAATGTCAAGATAGATTTGAGACAATGAAAGCTAAAATGGCTTCAGCGTCGATACTGGTATTTCCGGTCTAGAGTAAGGAATTCCATGTCCATGTTGATGCATCATCTATCGCACTAGGTGTGGTGTTGGCGCAACTAGGAGAGGGGGATCTCGATCACCCCATTGATTTTGCAAGTATGAAGTTGTCATCCACAAAAAGGAATTATACCAACACAGAAAGGGAAGGCCTGGCGATGGTCTATGTGTTGCAGAAGTTTAGACATTACTTATTGGGAGGCCACTTTAAGATGTTCATAGACCATTTTGCCCTAAAATACCCGGTTAATAAGCCTGTGTTGGGGGGGAAGATATGTCGTTGGCTACTTCTTTTTCAGGAGTTCGATTTTGAAGTGATTGCGAAGCCAGGATGTTTGAATGCCATACCTGATCATCTATTGTGAATTGAGACAGGAGTGGAGCCCACTAACATTGATGATGGGTTGCTTGACGCACAACTCTTTAAGGTTGAAGTGTTGATGTAATTGTAACTTCGAAATATATTTAACCTATGTATATTGTATTCCTATAGAGATGTTATTATTCATCTATATGGAAGTGTTTGTATTCCTATAGACATGTTATTATTCCTCTATACAGAAGTGTCATCATTTATATTGTAAGTGTCGTAACTTATACTTGATGGGTTATTAGACCACCTTGATGGGGTCGGCCCTATATGAGTCATGTGGGTAAAAGGGTTATTAGACCACCCTATTGGGGGTCATCCCTGTCAGCATTATGTTATGTGGTTAAGTTAAGGCCGACCTAGTAAAGGTTATTAGGAAATTCAAGTCAAGTATAAATAGAGTGCGGGAGGCACTCTATTTGATCATTCAATTCTCACTCATACACTCATTGGAGAGTGGCGCACTATTGGAGGAGGAGAAGCTGCTGCTAGGAGGACTATCTCTTGTACTTGGGTTGCATCATTACTCTATCTATCTCTGAGGAAGTTGCGGGGTTTTTCACTGTCTTGGTTTTTCCTGGTGAAACTCTGTGTCTCTTGTGTGCTTGCATTATTGTGTCCATGATTGATATGTTGTAGATATGATGTACATGTTATTCTCTCAGTTAAGATCCTAGATCAGATTGAAATTTCTGAAAAACTAACATAAAGTGGCCCATGGCTACTATGAAGAAATCATTCAGTTTATGGCGATAGGTACCGCACCCGAGGAGTTCACCACTAGTCAGAAGAAACAATTGGTGGTCAAGGCTGCATATTTCCATCTAATTGCAGGTGAGTTATACAAATTGGGCTCAAATGAGATACTACGGTGTTGTGTTTTGCCTCATGAGAAAGGGTAGATCTTGTCAGAAGCGCATGCAGGAGTGGCTGGGGGGCACTATGGAGGTCGTGCGACTTCCACAAAGGTGCTTTGTGCAGAGCTTTAGTGGCCCACACTGCACAATGATGTGATAGACTATGCATGGTCCTGCGATGTTTGTCAAAGAACCGGGAAGAAGAAACAATCAGGTGCATATTTCTGTCAAAACAGAATTGGATTTTGAGCACCTTCATTCATGGCTCTGGGATTTTAGG
Source organism: Larix kaempferi (assembly GCA_027924585.1). NCBI lineage: Eukaryota > Viridiplantae > Streptophyta > Pinopsida > Pinales > Pinaceae > Larix > Larix kaempferi. The sequence goes on along the minus strand of BSBM01000914.1, from coordinate 482,040 downwards.
GTTTCAGAGAATGTTGGAATTTTTGAATCGGAGACCACGGCTAGATGCTCCTCATCAAAATTGAAATTTAGAGACCAAGATCGAATTTTTTGGTTGGGCAGAAGGTTGGGCTTGGTCAAACCCTAGTTCGGGACTTTGATCAGAAAGGTGGAAAATTAGGGCTTCTACAAAAGTTGGAATTTTTGAATTCTGTGACCATGGTTGGAAGCTCCTCAACAAAATCGAAGTTTAGAGCTTTGTATCAAATTTTTTGGTTGGGTGAAGATCTGGGAAAATCAAACCCTAATTTAGGGTCCTCTCGAGTGAATCCGAAAATCTAAAAGGCAATTTTGAGGGGTGAAACTTTGCAATTTTCAAATTCTGAGTATATCAGCTTGACCAACTCAGAAAGGCACATCTTTCTATCCTTTTTGAAGTTTGAAATTCAAAGTTTGAATTTTTAGGGTTTCTCTGACAAACCCTAATCCAGCTCCAGATCTAGTTCAAGTGGATTGGGTTAATCCTAGAAGAGAATGGATTGGTCACCTGCATAAGTGAAGAAGTTCTTGTTTCAGAGGGAAATGAGGCTAAGGCCTTACATAAGAAGATTACAAGCAATCTCGATAGGTATGACTTACAAGTATGTTTCGAAATCTCTTCATGATTAAGTTTATGGTATGTTTGTCTTCATTAAGGTTAGTACATTCTTGATTAACTTTAGACTTGTCGTATCACCTTAATAAAATTATGAATGTAGATCTTCATTGATTAGGGTTTTGACACTTATGATTGTACTAATGCATTGTGGTGTTGTATGAGGTTGATGTTGTTCGCTAACCTGAAAGGTACATCAAGAAAGAAAAATCATGTTCTAGTTCAAGAACATATGACCATGGTGACATGAAGACAAAGATTCATCCATTGTCATGGATCACATAGAAGCTCTACTTACGAGGTATGTATAATTTGATTCTACAATGCTTAACCTATGAGATATGCAGGTTACTAGCACAAGTCATTGAAGAGAACAAGAAGACATTGCTCGACATAACTAACAAATATGATAACCAGGTATGTTTTTCCTATATCAAGTTAGAATCCTACCTTGTGTTAGGATCTTATACGGTTGTATGGTTGATAATGATTATTCATGAAGTTAGAAATGTAAGTAATCAAGGGTTTATGCATATTATGTCTCTTACCTTGATTGATGATATGACTAACCAGAAAAGTCCTTTGGTCAAATAAGAATATGCATGAGTAAAAGAAGTATTCCCTGAAACCTTGAATACTAATGTTTATTATCTGTGTTTGAAATGATCATGACTATACATGTTTAAGATTATTGTGTTTTGATAGTATTGAGATTATACTAATGAATGTATGTATGATACCTTGAGGATAACACAATGATGATACTAGTAAGTGTGCATAAGTGATTGAGGATAGATATAAGTTCAAGGACAGGTAATCTAGGAAGCAAAGATCAAGAAAGAGCACACTCCAGTAGTTCCTGCAAGGAAGCAAATATTGATAGGGATTCCACCCTACAAACCAAACAAAGATAAGTATTTGAATTGTCATTTCTTGCACATCTGTTTGTTTAAATAATATTGTCCAATGATGTATATGCTTATGTTCCTAGACTTAGGGTGTGTATTATCCATATTAGAATAATTGCATTAATGAACAGTATACTACTAATATGCTATGATGGGTAAGTGGCGTATGGAATTGTACAACATTCCATTGCTACTTATCTAGAATGAAACCTCTTTGCTGACATGTTGGGAGTTGTTCACACTCTTAACAATGTTCTGGTAAATATTGGAAGGCATCTAGAAAGTTACGTGATATGGATAAATGTTGTATTGAAGCATTGGTTAAGATAATTGCATGACTGTATCACGTATTAATTTATGTGTAAGAATTTGTTCTGAAAACTATGAGATGTTTTCTAATCATGCAATTTAAATTGTTTTGTAGGAAAGATCGTATACCATCACCTAAAAAAGAAGGAATACAAAATTTGTTCAGCAACAAAGTTATCTATTGAAGATATTAAAGATATTGAAGTTCCCAGGATTCGGGAAGAATGCCATGATAGAGGGGTACTAGTCGATCATGAAGAATGATGTTTGGGATGTAGTCCCAAGACCTGAAGGGAAGTCTGTTGTGACTTCCAAGTGGATCTATAAGATCATGCATGTTGCAGATGGTAGCATAGAAAAATACAAAGCGAGGTTTGTAGCTCGTGGCTTCTCTCAGAAGCAGAGATAGACTATCAAGATACTTTTGCTCCTGTAGCTAGATACACTTCCATTAGATCAGTACTTGCTCTAGCTACAGTGATGAAATGGAAGATACACCAAACGGATGTCAAGACAACTTTCTTGAATGGTGTAGTCGAGGAGGAGGTGTATGTGGAGCAGACACTTGGTTTTGAGACACATGACAGAGAGTCATATGTGTGCAAGTTGAAGAAAGCCTTGTATGGCTTGAAGCAAGCTCCTAGGACTTGGTATGGTAGGATAGACAGATTTCTATCCAGTTTGGGCTTTGCCAAGTGTAAAGCGGATTTCAACATTTACTACAAGGTTGAGGAAGGTAATCCAGTGATACTACTTTTATGTGGATGACCTATTTGTTACATGTGAGGATAGATTGATTGCCAACACGAAGAGGAAGCTTGCTACCGAGTTCGAGATGAAGGACTTGGGATGATGCACTACTTTCTAGGCATGGAGGTATGGCAGAGTGCAGATGGGATCTTCCTTGGACAAGGGAAGTATGTAGTAGAGATCCTGAAGAGGTTCAGGATGATGGATTGCAAGTCCATGGCCACACCTATGGAATCGAACTTGAAGCTTCTGTGTGATGCTTCATTTGAGCCGATTGATGGCACTATGTATCGTCAGATGATTACGTCCTTGATGTACCTTACGAACACGAGACCAGATATTTGCTTTGTGGTGAACACATTGAGCCAGTTCCTGATGGATCCGAGAGGTGTTCACCTAGTTGCTGTAAAGCATATTCTGAGGTACTTGAAGGGTACGGTTGATTATGGGCTCAAGTATGATGCGAATCAAAAGTTTAACCTGCAGGGTTATGTTGATTCGGACTGGGCAGGCAGTGCTACAGATAGGAAGAGCACTTCTGGGTGTTGCTTCAGTATGGGATCAGGTGTGATCTCTTGGTTTAGCAGGAAGTAGTACTTTGTAGCACTGAGTACAATCGAGGTAGAGAATGTTGCATCTTGTTCAGATAGTTGTTAGGAAGTATGGCTTAGGAAGCTATTGTCTAAGTTATTTGATCTCTAGTTGGAAGCTACTGGTATCTTTTGGGACAACCAGAGTTGTGTGAAGCTGTTTGAGAACCCGGTGTTCCACGACAGGTCGAAGCACATTGAGATCAAATATCACTATATCAGGGATATGGTGCAGAAAGGAGCAGTGAAGCTCCTGTATGTTGCGATGGACAAGCAGGTTGCGAATGTGTTGATGAAACCACTAGCCAGAGTGAAGTTTGAGTACTTCAGAGAGAGGCTTGGTGTTCTTGAGATTGAAAACACTTCAAGGAATAAGTGATGGACACATTTGCAGGAGTCATTCCAAGCATGGTGAGAGGAGGATCCTTCCCCTAGCTGTGGATGTAAGCGTTGAATGATGAGCATCAGGACGATGCTCTAGTTACTGCTATGTATATGCATCATGTTGGATGTTGGATATGATTAGTTGGATCATGTATATGTATATGCATCATGTTGGATGCTAGATATGATTAGTTGGATCATGTATATGTATATGTATCATGTTGGATGCTGGATATGATCAGTTGGATCATGTATATGTATATGCATCATGTTGGATGCTAGATATGGTCAGTTGGACCATGTATTTGTATATGTATAAGGTGGATACATTATATGATCAGGTGGATAATGTATTTTTGTATGTATCAGGTGGATACATTGTATGATACAGTAGATTATGTATGACAATATGTATCAGGTAGATACTGTGTATGCATCAGGTGGATGCATTGTATGATCGGGATGATCATGGATTATGAGCTTTAGGATGTTGCTCCAGATGATATGCATCAGGATCATTCTTGACGATGATCAGGATGATCGTGTGATGATGTACATCAGGATGATGTATGGTGAGTATCAAGTTGATACTCTGTGGCCGTGGACAGGTTGTGGAGATAAGCATATAATAGTACCCTAGGAGATTTGTAGATACTCTTTCGAGGTTTTTCCTATGGCATATAATAGCGCCCTGGGATATCTGGCAAATGATCTTTCAAGGTTTTGCTTGGGAGGACATATAATAGCGCCCTGGGAGGTTTGTAGATACTCTTTCGAGGTTTTGCCTATGGCATATAATAGCACCCTAGGATATCTGGCAAATGTTCTTTTGAGGTTTTGTTATATGGCATATAATAGCGCCTTGGGAGATCCGATAGGTTAAGCTGTGTGCTCGTAATCCTTACTGGGATGCTCTTTCGAGGTTTTTCCATGACAACATATAATATCACCCTGGGAGATCCGATAGGTTGAGCAGTATGCTCGTAATCAGTCCTGGGATGCTCTTTCGAGGTTTTGTGGTGACCACATGTAATAGTGCCCTGGGAGATCCGATAGGTTGAGTAGTATGCTCGTAATCAGCCTTGGGATGCTCTTTCGAGGTTTTGTGGTGGGGTCACATGTAATAGCGCCTTGATAGATCTTGCTGGTTGTGCTTAGGCACATAAAGGATCCTGGGATACTCTTTCGAGGTTTTGTGACACACATAATAAGTCCCGAGGATTCCACAGTATGTCCAGTGATGATGAAGACCTGCAGTTTGTGGGCCTACATCCAGTATGAAAAAGGATTGGCTCTATAGAACTTCCTATGACGAGTAGATCGGAGAATGATTGAGATAGCAGCAGCAGTGATAATGACGATGACTCGATGACAATGATCCAATGACGATGATCCAGAGAAGAAGACTTGTGCTAGAGACCTATGTCGAGAAATAACTTCCTAGTTAAGAGGGAGTGTTGATGTAATTGTAACTTCAGAATGTATTTCACCTATGTATATTGTATTCCTATGGAGATGTTATTATTCCTCTAAACGGAAGTGTTTGTATTCCTATAGAGATGTTATTATTCCTCTATACGGAAGTGTCTTCATTTATATTGTTAGTGTCGTAACTTATACTTGATGGGTTATTAGAACACCTTGATGGGGTCGGCCCTGTATGAGTCATGTGGGTTAAAGGGTTATTAGACCACCCTATTGGGGGTCGGCCCTATCAGAATTATGTTATGTGGTTAAGTTAAGGCCAACCTAGTAAAGGTTATTAGGCAAGCCAAGTCAAGTAGAAATAAAGTGCGGGAGGCACTCTATTTGATCATTCACTTCTCACTCATACACTCATTGGAGAGTGGCGCACTATTGGAGGAGGAAAAGTTGCTGCTAGGAGGACTATCTCTTGTACTTGGGTTGTATCATTGCTCTATCTATCCTTGAGGAATTTGCGGGGTTTTTCACCTTCTTGGTTTTCCCCGGTGAAACTCTGTGTCTCTTGTGTGCTTGCATTACTGTGTCCATGATTGATATGCTGTAGATATGCTATACATGTTATTCTCTCAGTTAAGATCCTAGATCAGATTGAAATTTCTAAAAAACTAACATGAAGTGGCCGATGGCTACTATGAATAAATCATTCAGTTTTTGGTGACAGGTACCACACCTGAGGAGTTCACCACTAGTCAGAAGAAATAGTTGGTGGTCCAGGCTGCAAATTTCCAGCTAATTGCAGGCGAGTTGAAAAAATTGGGCTCAAATGAGATACTACGGTGTTGTGTTTTGCCACATGAGCAAGGGAAGATCTTGTCAGAAGCGCACGCAGGAGTGGCTGGGGGGCACTGTGGCGGTAGTGCGACTGCCAGAAAGGTGCTTCGTGTAAGGCTCTGGTGGCCCACACTGCACAACGATGCAATAGACTATGCGTGGTCTCGTGATGTTTGTCAAAGAATCAGGAATCCCTCCAGGAGGGACGAGATGCCGCTGATACCTCAACTAGCACTGCAGCCATTTGAAAAATGGGCAGTGGATTTCGTGGGACCAATCAACCCACCTGGGAAGTGCACTGGTGCAATATACATCATCAGGATGACATATTATTTGACAAGATGGGCGAAGGCTGCACCAATCATTGATTGTTCTGCAGCCGCAGCCACACGGTTCTTGTTTGACAACATTGTCACTCGATTTGGCTGCCCCAAGATATTGATGAGTGATCAGGGAAGTCACATTCTCAATTGCACCATCAGCGCATTGACAGAAGAACTGCAGATACAGCACAAGAAGAGTATTCCCTATCATCCACAGGAAAATGGCACGATGGATGCTTTCAACAAAATATTGGAACATGCACTGACAAAGGTGTGCAATGTGAACTGTGATGACTGGGATCATAAAATCCCAGCAGTCTTGTGGGCGTATTGCACCACATGTAAAATCTTGATGGGATAGACACCATTCAAGCTGGTGTATGGGAAAGAAGAGATTATGCCTATGGAGTACATCTTTTTGAGTCTACGCATAGCGGCAACAACAGGTATGGATGATACAATGACATTAGAAGAGCGTCTAACGCAGGTAGTACAATTGGAAGAAGATCACTTTATTGCAGGATTCCACCAGAGTGTGGAGAACGATCGCTAGAAGGCTTGGCATGATCGCAAAATAAAAAACAAACAGTTTCAGCAAGGTGACTTGGTGTTGTTGTATGACAACACGTTTATGAAACATCTAGGAAAATTGCAGATGCATTGGCTTGGTCCATATCGCATCAGTCGCATAACTTCAGGAGGAGCAGTACAGTTGCAACAGTTGGACGGAGCGATGCTCCCAAAGTTGATTAATGGTAGCAGGTTGAAGACCTACACGTCAGGCTTGGAGCAGCGCGATGCCTAAGTCACATCGAAAAAAAATAAAAATGTAGGATGCTCAGTGGCAGGATGGTGCACCGAAAGGGACAAAATGCGAAAGTAGGGAGGTTTGTGCCGCAAGTTAGGAGTGGTTTGCGACAGTGGCAGGGTTGCAACTAGGTCAAATAAGCAAGAAATGTCGAAAGTTAAGACAGTTAATTAACGATGCTTGTTTGATTGATGGGCATTAATGGCGGATCTGGCCAATCGAATGACGGGATTGACGACGGATTTGGGTCATTAATATAGGATTTGGTCTGAGTTAATTCAGGATTTAGTCATGATTACGAGGGATTCGGTTGGGCGCTATAAGTATGGGCCGAGGTTGGTCGAAAGGCACCTGTACTTGACGAGTGAGTTTAGTTTCCAATTGTTGAATTGCGCAAGGTTGGGGTGTGTTGCAGAGTGCAGTTGAAGTGTGTTGGGAAAGTTCTATGTTTAGCAAGGCTGAGCCATTTGTTGGCACTGCGGGACTTCAGCGCGGCATGCTGAGTGAACCGGATACGGTGGATATTTCAAGAAGCTGAGTCACCCCTCATCCCTACAACTATTGAGGAAGAGGAGGTCAATCTTGTGCAAGAAGTTTCTAGCATGCCAGTGGGATCGTCCTCCATTGTGCACCAGAAGAGGGAGGGGATGCATCTTAGCTCCGAGTTTCTGAGAAACGACACACCCATTCCACTGCCCAAGTACCAGAAGGCGTCCTTATGGAGAGCCCATCGAGCTCGGGGCTTGTGGAATCCACAGTCTATGCAGGCATTTTTGTCGCAGATATCATAGGTTACCAACCACCATGTCGACCTGGGATGCCGCCGAGGAAGCCCATGAAGAACCAGCGGTATCAAATACGAATGCCGACAATCCCGCCAGGTATGAGTTGTACCACCAACATCATACCGACGTTGATGCAGTGTCGTACGATGATCACGACTTGTTGGTTTTGGAAGATGTTATGACAGAGCCCTTTCAGCCATGAGCACCAGGGGAGACCGACCCAGCGCCATGCATTCCATATGCTTGGGCGCATGGGTTAGAGAAGGATGGGGTGTTGGGGTTGATCTACATGCCACATTTCGGGCGGTTGATGGAAGCCAATGCCTACATCAAACAGTTATTGGCTTGTTTTCATGGTGGGGTGTTATGGTTGGACACGTAGGTCACCGTGATGGTGGACTTGATTTCTAAGATCACAGGCTTGCCAAAGGATGGGATCGACCTGTCGCAATACTTTTAGGGGAAGAAAAATGACAAAAAGATTGCGGCAAGGTTGCAGAAGCAGTACAAAATGCAGAAAGATGGACAGGCTTACCGCTTGGACACTATCAACGAGCCCACAGTCAATATTAGGGCGCGAATATTGGATACCAAAATCCTGTGGAACACTCGCCCCAATCAAGGAAACTTCAAGGTTGTTTCCTACGTGGAGCTATGTGGGGCAGGCGTGTAGATAAACTAGTCCATGTTTCTACTTAACCTATTGATGGAGGACGCGCTGGCAGCACAAGCAGGACATCAGTCATTCACCTATAGATGGATGTTGATATTAGTTGCGTTGGTCGCTTGGATGGAACCCGATGATTATCAAGGAATGGAGGTGGATGCGGTGCAAGAACGCAAGGGTGCGCCCTACCAAAACCTGTGGTAGGTGAAGGAACCGGAGCATCTCAAGGATTGTGCCACATAGTTCTATTTTTATTGGGAAGTACTGCAGGTAGCCACTTAGTGGATTCCGCGGTTGAACCAGGCCACTGTTGATAAGTACAAGGGGATTTCTTGGTTCGTGATTGGACCGCACAGTATCTATGTGCAAGTGTGCTGCGATAAGGATAGGCAGTGGTTACAGATCCACTATAATTTAACAGATGAATACTTGGTATCGATCATCAACGACTAGCTGATCGAATGGAGCGAACCAGTTATTCAGGAGGAGGAGTCTATGGGGATACCATCTGATGTGCCAATCATGGATGAACCGCGTCATGTGTCAGATGAGGAGTCATCACAGACCCCTATGGATGATAAGTGTGAGGTTGAAGAAGGAAGAACGAAAGGACATCATGACTATGGGACAATCAGTGGGATCCCCCTGTCATCAAGGAACAGCTTGGCCAACTACTCCACGCTATAAATACTGTAACCAATGTAGCGGCTCAAAAAATGACGGTCAAGGTAGATGAAGGTTTCCATGTGATCACTTCCCACCTAGATTCCTCGTGCAACATTATTTTGAAGAAGGAACCAAAGGGAACAATGGTGTAGGAAATTGGCACAATTAGCACTGAGTCGCGGGTCAGGAATGTTGATATTCTGCTGACTATGATTGTGATAGATAATGAGTCATTGAAAGCTTTTTCGCTGCCATTAGAGAAAGTGACCATCAACGTCAATGCACTGCCAACGAAGGATTTGACAACCATGTAGGTGGTTTCCACTTAGGAAATGGTAGACAGGATGCATGAGATCAACAGTAAGTGGCTATGCTTGCAGGAGAGCGAGGCAGCTGCTAAGGAAGCGGTTGAAGAGTTAACCAGGAGGGCCGCTACAGTGCACCAGGCCGTGGATGAGTTGGAAGAGGACGTCAAGAAAGAACGGGCTGAGAAGGCTTGAGTGATCAAAGAGTTGAAGCAGGCACAAGATCGCCTTGTTGTGGAGAAGGCCACTTATGGGACCAAAATGTGCGGGTGGAGGTGGCCATCGCTGAGGCTTGTCACCATGTGCCGGATCCCACCGCAGCATTGGATGTGATAGGACGTGTACAGCGACTTGGGGCTATCATTTCCCAACTACAGCATGAAAATCAGGAGTTAACAGCCCAGGTGAACCCTAGTACACCCAAATCGTAGGTGGATGAACACAAACATGCTATTGAGTAGGCAGTAGCACAGATAGCGGAGCTAGAAGTGACAGCAACAAAACTGGCAGCCGATACCATCCAGTTTTGGGGACACATTGTTCAGGACAAGCAGATTGACCATATGACCAAGCTCAGGCAGGAAGTGGAGAGGCAGCTAGCAATAGTCAAAACGACGATGTATACGATGCTGCCAATGGAGTAGGTTTCCAAGTCCACGAACTTAAAATATTTGCAGCAGCACATCACCAAGGCCGACGAACGTTAGAAGATGCGCACTGCACAACTGGAGGAGTTCCATGAGATTGGTAGTCAGTTTGTGACTAAAGCTAGTGCGACACTCCAGGCTGTACATGAAGGTTGCCAACAAGATGCGGTGAAACTGAGTGAGCACCCATCTCCCCAGGATGTGATTGACAGTCAGGCGCTAGCTATGGTGGTAAAGGAGCAGGTCACGGAAATCGACCAATAGTACGAGGACTTCAAGGTCAAGACCGTTGCATATACCTTGTCCCACTGACGTGGCTTGAGGGAGAGCCACAATATTGTGTTGGGGGCCTATTGGCAGGAGGTTAGGATGGGTCATTATCGCAGCACCGTGAGTGCTACGATACTGTGAAAGACGGAAATTTGAGTGCAAATGATGATATTCTATGTAGTTTTTGGTCAATTGTACCGCAATATGCAGGTTTTTGGGTCATTTGTTTGAAGTGTCGGTTAGGAAGTAGTTAGAAAGTGGAAAAGCAATGTAAAGACTGAAGCCTAAAAATAGTCATAGATTTGTAAGTGTTGAGGCATCTTGGATTATGCATCTTAGATATCTGTGAGATTTGTATTTTGCGGAGATTTTGTATATGGGTTTTTGCAGAGTTAATATGATATGATAGAGTTGTTTTGCGGAATCCCTGTGTTTCTTCTGTTTATCTGTGGTAATGCATGTTGCGATATGTATATATGAATGATGATATGTTCTCTTGTTGCAATTAATGCTTTACTGTTATATCTGTTGCGACTATGAATGGTTTTGTTGAATGATGCTATGAATGTGAATGATGTCTGAGCTAAATTCATTGATCTATTTCTGACATGCTGCAACAAGTTGAGTAATTGAGCCGCAAACATCCTCCTTCATTCGGCGGAAATATGGTTCCGTCAACTCTCCCTTGAACATCTCGGGCGAGATCTCATTTGCTCTACAGGTGTTGCTGGATGGGGTTAAACTTGTCTGGGCTGGTGCTGAGAGAGATTGCGGTGGTTTGGGTGTCGACAGTGAGTGGAACCCCTATTGACTGGGTTTGTGTCAACAAATATTCATAATGGAGTAAATAAATATCTCTTATTTTATATGTAACAACATTCTTGACTGATCATTAGGAACCAATTCGAACCATACACATATATGTCTATAACTAACTACAAGGACTTTGTCAAGTGAAGAATAAAAATAAGCGCATTTTGCATACTGAATAATCCTTCTAAATTTAATAATATACAATCTACAAATTAAATAATCTTTCATGAAAGATTTTTTAAATAAATACATAAGAGAAACTAATCTCATTTAGATGATTATCTTACACTTATCTGGAAAGAACTCACGCAAAAAATTTATATCGTGTTCCTGTTAACGTTAACCAATTAACAATAATTGTATATCCATTTGTTGACCATGCTTCATATTCATAGTGGGAACTCTTGTTCCCTGTAGACCCTCAAGTTACAATGGGGTTGCATGGAAGAGTTACCACTAACACATTTGATTGTATAGCCTTAGCTAATAGGTCTCCCATCCTTGACTTTTAATATTATCTTAACCATCCGTAATTGAGAAAAAACATGTCATTTAGCTCAAGATCTCACATTTCTTTTAAAATATATTAGGTATGTTCCACATGTCCCATTCAAGAGCAAATGAGAATTAATTAATTACAATTTCAGTGTCATCTTCATGGTCACATGCACAAGTATTTTACTTTTTAGAATTATGAATTACTAATTTATTTTCACTTTTCAATCAATCTTCCTATAATCTCTTCTACGTATTCCTTTGATCATTCTTTTTTTTTCCTAAATTTGCCTTTGCACTTGAGTTTACCATTTCTTTTAATTGATTAATTTTTTTTAAAATTATATGTCTCCTCTCTATTTCTTCTTCTCCTCTCTATTTCTTCTTCTCAATTAATGGAATGTTTTTAATTTAATGTTGACCTCTTTTACATAAATATTTTCCTTCTTTCCATGCATATGATTTCTTTTAATAATAAATTTATATTCGTTCATTTTATTTTCACAACTTATACATTTCTATGTGCTTTAACAATTTCTCACTAATTCATTTATATTTTTAAAAAAATGTATATACTAATAAAATGTTTAATTTCACGATGTAATGGGATTTACTAAAGTAATATTATACATATACCCAACAAATATTATATTCTCTGTGGTGAGAAGTTGTAAGAAGATTGAAACCAACTTAACTCAGCTTGTCTCTACTTTATTGAGAGTCTAATGCTCATAAAGTCTAATGCAATCGAAATCTATGTGCCTACAAACATTGAAATCCATGCGCATATATCAAATTATTAACATGCCATTACACACATAATATGCTCACTCAATCTAAGGTTCATGCGATATTGATGTAAATTCACATCATTGTACTCTTATGCTTTCCAATTCATACTAGGAAAACCATTAAAATAGTCTAACAATTAGTGCATCCAAAATATATTTACATATGTCCATTTTCATGCATCATATCATCAATTGTGTTGCAGCATATAAATCCATGCATAACAAATTAATGTGATGTACAATGAAGACATAATAATACACATTGTTTAATTTTCAATGTCTACATGTATAATATCAAATCATGACATTTGAGATCAAATGCTATCAAATAATAACATATCAAACCAGAGCATTTGAGATCAAATACCATCAAATAATAACATAGTCTAAACAGATTAAGAGCCTAAAGGAAAATGGCACACTAAATACAACTTCTTTTCAGGAAACTTTGTCTTTTCAGGGAAACTCTTTACTCATTTCCAATAAATCCTCCCATGTAGTGGAACTAGGACTATATCAATCCCATTGGATCTTTATCTCGTCAACAATCGATGTTGAGGTGGTTGAGTTTGCCAACCCAGTATATGAAACGATTCGTTCATCAAGACCCCCTCATCTATGTCGCTTAACTCTATAATATGAGAATTATTTGAAATATAATTACGCAAAACATATAGATGAAAAACATTATGCATATGACTCAATGATGATGGCAATGCAAGATGAAAGGAAAGCAGTCCCAATTTCTCCATTGTTTTAAAGGATCCCACAAACAAAGATAAGAATTTGGCTCCCTTACCAAATTTAGTTGCCTTATTTTGCAACCTAACGTGCAAAAATACATTATCACCTAACATGCAAAAATGCATTATCACCTTTGTCATAACTTATGTGATGAGAATACTATGTACAACATCTTTTTCTAAAAAAAAATCCAAAAAATAACATATGAGATCAATTTGGCCCCTAAAAATTTATGTGATTTATTTGTAAATGTTTCATATTTTTTTTCCTTCATAATTTCATACTTCTATATTAAGTACACTTAAATTTTCTATTTCAATTTATTTCAAAATGTTTCTCTCTATTTCATTCTCATTCTCTAAAAGTTGTCATTTTCTATTAACTATAAAAATAAATATTATATCACTTCTTAAATTGTGCACATCATTTAAAAACCCTATACATATGCTTACATATATCCCCAAGCCATGTTTCATCGTAAAGCTGTCCTGTTACATAACACCTTTCACATATTAGGTTTGCTTTGTGGAAAATTTGTAATTATTATTTTGTTGAGAGAAGTTAATTGTTAGTGCCGAATAAGGGTAACACCTTATTTTATGCCCCTGATTTAAATATTTAGTGCAGAAAAAGGGTACCACGTTATTTTATGCCCGCCATTTAAATGATTAGTGCTGAATAAGGGTAACACCTTATTTCATGCCTCATCTACATGTATGACTGATTGGATCCATGCCCTATTCACCTGGCTCTTGATTTTGAGTCTGAGTTTGCATCGGGATTTCGGGTTAATAGTTGAGAAAAAACCTATCAACAAAACGCCAGAACTAACCAAGCAGTCCAAACAAAAATCTTAAAAGAATGGATCCCTGGGCTGGCAAGATATACTACAAGCAGTACAGAAACATTATGAAAATATCTTCAGCTGAACTGATGACAGCTGGTGCTAATAGCCATAGTTTTGGCTAGATTTCATTATTTCTCAAAGTGCGCTTATGAAACCATAGTTCCAGTTTTGAATGTTTAAATGACAGGCGCCTCCCTTTTGTTCTGGGTCAATGCAGGAAACATGACTACTGTTATATTCCTAATAGCTTTAACTACAGATTCACGAATTGTCTATAAGATCAGTGTACTTACCCAGGTAATTTTGACATAAATTCTGGATTTGTTATACAAACTGTGCAACGGCCTTTACAAGTTAATGTGTAATATAAAGTCAAGAACAGGAAGTCACCTTTCCTTCGCGCTAGAAAACCAGAAATGGTGAAATAATTTCTCTACTGTGAGGCCATTAGCATCATCTTTTTCCCGTCTGAAACTGTACGGTGCTTCCATGATATGTGAGCATTAATAAAATGAATTTTGTTGCGTTATCCTGGCCTCCACAGAAAATCTATTCTGATGGTCGAGGAGACTCTTTTTAGGTTCATGTGGTAAATCACCGTAAACCATAATCGACTTGGTATCGTTAGTTGTTTTTCAAATTCAATTCACTTCTTCCAATTTAAGTCTTTCTTCTAATCAGCACTGACTGTTAATTTATGTGTTTCCTCATGACAACAAATTTAAATATCGAACAGCTGTTAGTTTTTAATGGATAGTTCCACAGGTGAAATGTAACAAATGGCTGGAAAATACTACTTCTGAGAAAGAATAAAGAAAGAAAAGTTAGGTGACACTGATATGTAAGGTCGAATCAAGGAATGACCACAGTACTAGGTTATGCCGCCAACTTTTGGGGGCTAACGAACCTAATAACTTCAAATATTAACTCAAGCATAAGCCATGCAAATGACATAGAGACTGGCAAAGGGCGAGGCTTGGGCAGAACAATATACGAAATAAATTGAGCATGCATGAGTGGAGAAAAATATACTTCTCAAGCCCTACATCACCAGTTAAGGGTTGAATAGACCAGTAGATTACAGTTCCAAAAGATAATGGGAGATGCAACATTTTTTAAATCCTATGCAATAGATATGTCAGTGATGAAGAAACCCGACAGTACACCCAATGAATAAAATGTTCCAATAATAATGCCTAGTCCCAACCATGTATTGACGTAGCCAGATAGAGGGCACATGCAAGGCATGAAAGACCAAGGTACCAAAGAACATATGTAAATTTGGTCATATCTAAAGACATGGAGTACATGGATTCCATTCATGAACACAATGTCACATAAGCTGATAATGTACAGCAATAATAAGGAAAAATCACAAAATTTGATATTGAATTTTACTTGTAAATGTACAGTAATAATATGTAAGAATCACAGAGACATTGACATTGAATTTTGACCACCTTGCATAAGAAGTACAAACCATCTTGACCACAGACAGGAAGAATCTAAGTAACATCTCAATTTATCTATTTGACCACCTTCCATAAGAAGTACAAAACGCCTACAACAGCAACAATAACTAAATTCATTTCACACAGTTAGAACGCCTGTTCGTTAAAACTATTTCATAGGAGATCTATGAGGCGCGCCCTTGCGCCTGTTCGTTCCTTCTTCGCTTGGTTGATGGGTATTCTCCTTTTTCGGCATTTCACGCTTCTTTGGTCCTTGTTGGGGTTGTGGGGACGAGCCAACAGTCCTCTCGCCTCGCACTTGTTTTTCCTCGTAAGCTGCAGCACCAGGTTCTTGTTGTGGTTGTGGGGATGTGCCTTGTTTTTCCTCGAAAGCAGCAACATCAGCAGATGTTGACTCCTCCTTTTCTTCTTCGCGATCCTTCGCGGGGGGCGGTTGTTTTCGGGGCATTCCTGGCTTCCATCGTGGATTCTTCCTTCGTGATTGGACCGTCCTTGCCTTCTTGGGGACTGGGCTTTCGGTGTCTTCTTGGTTACTGGGATTTCGCGCTCTTCCTTGATTTCTTTGTTGTTGTTGTGGTTGCAGGGAAGTGTCAACAGGCGCCTCGCCTGTTCCTCCTTCCTGTTCAGGGGCAGCAGTACCAAAAGAATTTATGTCGCCTTGAATTTCCATACTCGTTTCTGCACTAAAGTAACAACAACGACAGCAGCGAATTTCTTCTCTGAGACACAAATCGCTCACAACATATGGAATAAAGATGGTGAGACTGCTTTATTTATACAACCCATTGCACCTTTAATTACTAGTTCGTCAATCGGCTTTTACGGAAGATCAAATACCCCATTTGAACATATCAATGGGACTAATGCCCCATTGGTCATATCAACATTTCTTTTAGAAGTTATTAAATTAAACTTTTTTACCCGACAAATCTTACATATCTACATGCAAACTATTCTAAAAGGTATAATATTTCATTGAGTTAGTATCCCTTTCCATAGATAGATATTGTCATTAGTCCCTACCTATGTGTTGACGGGTAGAGATGACCCAAAGTCAACATTATGGGTTCTCTTCATTAAGAAGTGTTAATTAGTATTAAGCCTTAAATGTGGGTACATTTCTTTTTATATGGGTCATATTATATTAGTATTGATGTCGGCTTGGTCCATTAGTTGTAAATATTATTAGTATAGTTATATTAGTTACGTTGGCTTGACCTTTGGGTCAGCTAGTTCGAACTGTACCTTTAGTCTTCTATATATAGGAAGGACACCTTCTCGTTTGGAGCATCTTGTCTAGTCTTGTGTTGTGTGCTTTATAGATTGTAAAACTAGGTTGCCCCCTTGAAGAGGCTTGCTTTTCATCTATTTTCGTCATTAAAGTCGTGGAGTACTCTTTATGGTGAATTTATTCTCTTCTCCTGCTCTTTTTTGGAATTTTTTTGCATAACATTTGGTATTAGATTTCTTTCTCAGGATTGGTTTATGAAAAATATGTCATCTTGACATTTTTGCTATAATTTTTTCTACAAGTATTCAAACAGCAGGACAAAACCATCAGCACATGTGCCTTGTTTTTCCAATCAATCCCACAGATGATTCATCCCTCACCTTTGATGAAAGTGAATATCTATCTTTTTACGTGTCCAAGTTGGAAGATATGATCAAAGGGACAGTGAGTAAGGTTGATTTAGTTAAATTGGAGACCAACATGAAGGAAAGGATGGGAGATATTGATACCAATATAGAAATAATGGCTAACCTCTTACAAAATCCAAAGGAAAATATTCCTAAAGGTGATGATATGTCCTTGGATTCTCACGAAGATAAAAATAGTATTCATGTTGAGCAACCTTTCATTAAGAAGAATTATCCAAGAGGATTTGATGCTAATAATGGAAGTAAAGAAGGATGGTCCCCAAGGGTTTCCATCTCCCCAAGGCTGACATGAGGAAGTTTGATAGCAAGGACCCCATACCATGAATATTTGAAATGGAACAATTCTTTTATATACACCAAATGCCTAATCTTTAAAAGGTACCTATTGCATCTTTATATTTAGAGCCTGGGTAGTTTGTGTGGTACGAATGGATTTGTGAATGCAAAAAGAAATCCATTATATCTTGGTCCATTTTTATAGAATAATTTATATCATATCATGATTATGATAAGAGAAATTCCTTCTTTACCCAATTGATAAATCTAAGGAAAAATGGTCTAGTAAGTGAGCACATTCAACAGTTTCAAAAGTTGAGTCTCAAAGTGGAGGGAATACCAAATGATAAATTGTTGGATCTCTTTATTGGAATCTTGAAGGATAACATCCAACATGAGATGCTCCTCCTCAAACCCATTATTTATTAACAATCTACTCAAGTGGACTCAAGCGAGATCTCCCTAGTCCAAGTGGATCTAGAACAAATAAGTACAGAACACAAACTACATTCCTAGATCAATAGAGATGCAAGGGAACAGGTAGATAACTTACGTCATATCTAAAAATCATTTCCTCTTTGTTGCACCAAGCTCCAAGACCTTCAGATCTTGAGCTGCAAAACCTTGTCAAGCACGTGGAAACAAGCAAACAGTAAAACCATATCTAAATATGAGCTGAACTAGATTAACAGTTAAGGAAGAAAATCCTAAATATTATCAACACAACAATACTTATGGAAAGAGTTTGTATTAATATAATAAAGGGAAATACATAGAGAGAGAATGTCCCAACTTAAGCCTTAACATTACAACTTCCATCGAACAATCCAAGCCAAGCCTCCAAGGATGATGTTTGCCTCCCAAAGGATGAGTAAGGATCACCTAGAGAAATTCCACCAACATGAGAGTACTATAATCCTTCCTCCCTTCTCAATGGAGAGAGGTTTAATATTTATAAGGATAAATGGATAGAATAGGTTGAATATTAAGGGGAGAGGTCTAAGGGATATTCCTATTAGGTTAGGAGATCGAATACCAACCCTCCTAGTAACTAGGGATAGACTTCCATGTCACCAAGCTTCGAGAATTCACTCGAAGATCCTCTTTATACACATGACGCAAGGTGCCTTATATGCTAAGGTTCTTCCTTAACATTTCACATGACACGACCATAATGCTCACACAAACAAGGTGTAAAACAGGATGCCATAAATGGCTTATATTACTTCTCCCAATCAGTTACAATGCGGAATAACTGTAAATACAAGTAACTAACTACTTGTCAGCCTCAGCCGTTACAATACAAAGGTAACTATGGTGTGCTCTCTCAGTTTGTCGATCTCACCCTCTCCTGCTTCACTGCGGAACTTTGAGCTATGGATTGATCTTCTCTGTGTTTGGAAGCTGTGTGACTGTTTTCTCTAATCTACAGAACTTATCCCCGAACTCTGCTCTGCCACCCCAACCAAATGGAGCTGATCCGCAACTCTGTGCCTGTGCACTAGTCTTCTTCCTTGTTGTTGTTGTTCCCGATGTCCACCCCAACACCTGAGACACCCATCCTCTTGTTCCTGCAGACCTACATTTGTCAGCTTCTCTGTCATGCTCCATAGCCTCATCTACCCACAATAATTGTCATTAACTTCCTTAGCAACTCCCAACTGTTGCTAAGTACGGTTTCCTTGACTTCTACGCATCCTTTTGACAGTCTACATTAATCCATCCCATCGGCCATACTGTTTGTCAGCTTCGAATCACCTGTCGGTTTCCTTTTAGAACCCAAGGCTTCGCCAGTCCACCCATTCCTCCTCGCTTTGATGTAATGTTTCTTGTTAGGAATTTATTAAAATGGCAATTTTCCACTTTTTTCCCCTAGTTTGACCTTTGACTAGTTTTGATCTCTTGGTCACAAATTTGCCCCAAATGATCCCAAATATTCTGAGAAGGTATATGAATGATATTATAACATAAATATGTTTTTAGGGATGCCTTTGGACCTTTAAAATACTTCTGCAAATACTCTTTCAATTCTGGTCAATGTAGGTAACTTTACTAGTGATTTCCCTTTGACTAGTATTGGTCTCTAGGTCTCAAATTGACTTTAAATGCAAATATTTAAGGAAGGTGTATGAATGATATTAGAACTTGAATATAATGTTCAAGGATGACATATGGCCACCAAAAGGCCTCTGCAAACTCTCTTAATATTCTGGACCAAGTATACAATTTTACTAGTAATTTGGGGTTCAAATCCCCCCTGGGGTAAGTATTGAAAATGGCTTCCCAAATGCCTCCAAACCCACTCAAATTTATGAACAGAGGTAGGGAATGTATTAAGGATTTTATTAAGGTCTCATGTGCACCATTAATTGATTATTATATATGTTCCAACTCTCTCCCATTCAATTGCAAAAATCACCAATTCGACCCTTGGGGAAATGACACTATTTCTTCTCCTAATGCAATTAAATTGAGTAAAAATGCTTCAAATGCTCAAGTACAGTACATGAAACTTGTAAAATACATCCATGGAAGCCCATTAATCACAAATTCATCAGAGAATCATCCATTCAATCTAAATCATTAGCATTACATTGATTCACAACAAGGTAGTGGGGAAATGGCACTTTCCTTTCATTAAAATTGAGATTTATACATTTCTAGTTGGAATTTCGACTTGAAACTTTCTAGAGATGAAGAACAGAGTATTTAATTCATATTACAAAAGAAATGGGGCATTATAAGCTCCCCCAAAGAGTACAATAGCTCACCAAAAATTCCCTCCCTCAAGGATCAAGAATATGCCATCAAAAATGGAAATGGTTGAAGGAGTGAGCTGCAATAGAAGAAACCATGAGCTGCCCTGTAGCTTACACCTGCAAATAAAGACTCCATTAAATCTCCAAATGAAAGGTCTAGATGGCCTTTCCAATTTCCAACTTGGATGGGAATCTTTCACCCTCGAAATTGGCTAAGGCAAGCAACTAGTCATCCACTAGCTCTCCCTCTTCACAAATGCAATTGCAAATTCTACAAATGATCAAAAGCTGGTTTCATTCTTTGTTATTGAAATTTATAAATTTCTAATGTCCTCCATGGTTCGAACTCCTTCCAAGAGACTCATGCCAACTCAAGTTGGGAAGAGATTCCAAAGAACACCACTTGTACAACAATTCCTAGTCTCCCACTTCCACCAAATCACATGTGGAAGCATCTTAGCTGCCCTAACACCCTTGAGCACCCTCTTGGAGTCTATTTTCAGCCCTGACATGTCATATATGTCATATGTAAGCCTTCAGGTCTAATTTGTGTCATAGGTTTCATAGCATCTTCATCATTGTTGTCATAGAGCTAGGGAATCTAGCCCAAGTGTCTCACTAGCTCCAAATTGCCTCTTCCTCTTGCATGGGAGTTACTCTTCCTCTATATTTTGACCTTGGATGAGTCATGCCATGAATAATACCTTTTGGAATCCCCCAAGTATGTTACCATTCACCTTGAATTCAAATTGGTGAGAGAATGATGCCAAGTGTAGTGGGGAAATCTAGCCATATGTGGGTCCCACTTCCTCCATGTGTCTTCATGATCAAATGCCACTTTGATTTTCACTTGTATATATTTATTTATATCCTTTATTAAATATTTATGCCACTCTAATTTTGAAACATCATTTATTATTCCCATTATTCCAAATCCCAAAGCTTCCACCCCAAACCTAGGAAACTAGTAATCTTCCTCCTTCGCAATTATTTGACCTTTAACCTCAATTTTACAAAATCTAATGAATATGGCCAATGTGATTAGGCCATTGTCACCCAATTCCAAATTTGGGACATGACATTCACTCATGCCCAAACCTGTCGGAGTCGTAGTTCGACACATGTCAACCTATCGACACCTTCTGCTCTTCCCATCGTCTCTCGGACATTGACATGTCGCAACTCTTGACCTTTTCACCCCTATAGACTGCTTTGATAGTTCTCT
Source organism: Larix kaempferi (assembly GCA_027924585.1). Lineage (NCBI taxonomy): Eukaryota > Viridiplantae > Streptophyta > Pinopsida > Pinales > Pinaceae > Larix > Larix kaempferi. Next base: position 460,658 of record BSBM01000914.1, on the reverse strand, counting down.
ACTTGACTTATTGACTTCGACAAGTCAATCTGCTTCTTGAACCAACGGTCGTCGACACTCCCTCTGGTCGGCTCCCTTATGTCGACTAGCTTCGACTGATCTTCCTATGCGTTGATGCTCCTGCATCAGACTCCCTAGGTGAAAAAGAACTCGACTGCTCCATTAGTCTCCTGAACACTTCATCAGAAATCCATGTCGCTTCCCGCAACTCATCGTCTTTCCATCGCACCAAGTATTCCTTCTTTCGCGACCTGGGCGTATGCCTGACTTCACGTTCCTCTATTAGTTCTGCGATTTCTTCCTTTCGTCGATTCAGAATTTGCTCCGTCCATTCCATCTTCGACACTTCAGCACTTCTACTGGTTGAACCATCTTCACACTTGTACAGGTCTTAGACACTAAACGTTGGTGAAATGCTCAAGTCATTCGGTAGCTCTAACACATATTAAGAGTTGTCTGAAATCTTCTTCAGAATCTTACACGGTCCAATCTTCTTCAGCTTCAGCTTGTTATATGTTCCTGTCAGAAATCTTTCCTTCCACAAATGTGCATAAACCAAGTCTCCTTCGTAGAACGACTGTAGTCTCTTCTTCCTATCGGCTCTCAACTTGTATGCCACATTACTCTTTTCTATGTGCTTTCGCACATCCTCATGAACTTCTTTCATATGCTCTACTAATGATTCAACATCCACTCTTTTCCTGATTTATGTCGGTAACTCGACCAAATCCACCACTCCATGTGGGCTTCTTCCCTGAACAATCTGGAATGGGCTCAAAACTATTGACCAATTCACAGAATTGATGCATGCAAACTCTGCTTGTGACAACATGTTCTCCCACTGCTTGGGTCTGTCGGCCTTCAAACACCTTAGAATATTTCCCAAACTTTTGTTCACCACCTCGGTTTGTTTGTCTTTCTGCGGATGATATGCTGAGCTAAATTGCAACCTTGTGTCCAATTTCTTCCATAGGGTTCTCCATAAATGCCCCATAAACTTGGTATATCTATCCGACGTGATACTCTTCGGAAATCCATGCAATCTGACTACTTCCTTGAACAATAGTATAGAAATTCATGTGGCATCACTTGTCTTTTGACACGGGATAAAGTGTGCCATGTTCGAAAATCTGTCGACTATAACAAATATTGAGTCGCTTCCTTGCTGCGTGTTCGGAAGTCCTAGAACAAAATCCATGCTCAGATGCTCCCATGGGGTATTTGGTACCGGCAATGGTGTATACAACTCCCTATTCTGACTTCTCCCTTTTTCCAACTGGAAAACTCTACAATGTCGAACTCATTTTTCGACATCTATCATCATTCCTAGCCAATAATATTTCTCTTCGACCAATGCTCTGGTCTTTTCGATGCCAAAATGACCTACTAATCTGCTGCTATGAAACTCTCGGATTAGGTTCTCTCTAACTGATCGTCTAGGAATACACAACTGATTTTCCCTGAACAGATAGCCTTCGTGGGAAAAATAATCTTGTTAAGTTTATACTAATTTGACTAGCAAGATCACTGAAAGAAACAAAATCACAAGATAGACAAAGATTTACCCTGGGAAACCCTAATGGGGTAGAAAAACCATCAAAGCTTTCCTCAATATAGATGATCAACCAATACAAGATGCAGAAACCAAACAAAAGCTCCTCCTCCTCTTCCTATGCAAACCTCTCTCTCACTTGTGCGCTACTTTTCGAGTGATGAATGAATGAGATAAGTGAGGAACATCCTCCTCTACTTATACTTGTTTCCCGACTGACTATTTACCCTATGGGGCCGACCTCTCCTAGGAGGGTCTAATAACCCCTAATAAATTAACTCAGGGCCGACGCCCACATGGGAGATCTAATAACCCTAGTTACCACAATCCATCGGAGGAATAAACATCTCCGGATATACAATAGGGTCACCTCGGAGGGATGGAACATCTCTGGAATAATAAAGTACAAATATAATATTCTTAGAATTTACAATATTTCAACACTACCCCTTAACAAGAAGGATATTATAACAACATCTGCAGGAGCAAGGAGTCATCGACTACATCATACATGATACATCTATAAATCATTGGAAGCTTTCTTTATACATCATCATCAGTAACTCAAGCAGTTACTGGAACATCTTCAAGATCTTCAATACTGGAACATCAACATCTTCAGTACCGAGTCTTCATCTTCTGCAGAACTCGAACAGCTACAGCATCATCATTATCGGATCCTCAGCATCATTTGGATCTCTCGATCACGATAAGCAACGTCGTCATCACACGATCAACATCATCGTCATTACACGATCATCAACATTGTCATCATGCGATGAGCATCTGGATCATCTAGATCTACAACATCTGGATCATCTCGATCTACAGCATCTGGATCATAGTAGAATACTCTGCAATACACAGGATCCAATTACAAGATGATCAATCCTGCTCTCTTTAGGACATAGGTCCATGGATGATACAATCTAGATCAAGTTTCAGGATGATCAATCCTTATCACTTTAAGACAAGTCTCATGCCTATGGACAATGCAATCCAGATCAAATTCCAAGAGGATCATTCCTTATCACTTTAAGACAAGTCTCATGTCTATGGACGATGCAATCCAGATCAAATTCCAGGAGGATCAATCCTTATCACTTTAAGACAAGTCTCATGCCTATGGACGATGAAATCTAGATCAACTTCCAGGAGGATCATTCCTTATTACTTTAAGACAAGTCTCATGTCTATGGATGATGCAATCCAGATCAAATTCTAGGAGGATCATTCCTTATCACTTTAATACAAGTCTCATGTTTATGGATGATGCAATCAAGATCAACTTCCAGGAGGATCATTCCTTATCACTTTAAGACAAGTCTCATGTCTATGGATGATGCAATCCAGATAAACTTCCAGGAGGATCATTCCTTATCACTTTAAGACAAGTCTCATGTCTATGGATGATGCAATCCAGATCAACTTCCAGGAGGATCATTCCTTATCACTTTAAGACAAGTCTCATGTCTAGGGACAATGCAATCCCATCATGTACATTTTGAACCAAGGGTCCAAGGACGATGCAGTCCTATCACGTACATTTTGAACCAAGAGTCCAGGGACGATGCAGTCCTATCATCAATTCTCGGAGACAGATGTCTACAGATCAATTCTGGGACCGAAGTCCGGGGAAGATAAAATCCCAACTTATCCACTAAGGAATTCATTCTCGAATACATCTGTCTATGGATCAATTATGGGACCAAAGTCCGGGGAAGATACAATCCCCACCTGTCCACTAAGGACTTCATTCTCGAAGACATTTTTCTACGGATCAATTTTGGGACCGAAGTCTGGGGAAGATACAATCCCCACCTATCCACTAAGGACTTCATTCTCAAAGAAATCTATCTACGGATCAATTCTGGGACCGAAGTCCGGGGAAGATACAATCCCCACCTGTCCACTAAGGACTTCATTCTCGAAGACATATGTCTACAGATAAATTCTGGGACCGAAGTCTGGGGAAGATACAATCCCCACCTTTCCACTAAGGACCATACATAAACCTTTCTGTTAGCATCAAATATAGGTATCCACATCATCGACCTCACTGTCGATGCAAGCAATCTCATCATGAGAGACCATATCACTCCCCCTTTCGAGGAAGGTCCTTTTGAACTACACCAAGCTTGTCTCAGAAATACTCAAAGTTTACTCGAGACAGAGGTTTGGTCAATATATCAGCAACTTGTTCGTCAGTGCTGACATACTCGAGCTTGATAGCTCCTTTCTGCACCATATCCTATATATAGAAATATTGTATCTCTATGTGCTTTGACTTATCATGGAACACTGGATTCTCTGTCATCTTGATACAACTCTAGTTATCACACATGATCACAGTGGGATCCATCTCTAATTCAAATAGTCATGATAATAGTTTCTAAAGCCATACTGCTTCACAACTAGCAGAGCAAGCAACTATATATTCCGCTTCAGCGGTACTGAGATCCACACTAGACTGCTTCCTGCTAAAACAAGAGATCATGGCAGATCCAAGACAATAACATCCACCTGATGTACTCTTTCTGTCTGAGATACTTCCTGCCCAATCAGCATCTGTGTAGCCATGTAGTCTGAAGTCATGATCTCTAAGATAATATAGACCAAAATCTATCGTACCCTTTAGATACCTCATCACATGCTTTGTAGCTATTAAGTGAACTGTTTTAGGTTTGACTAGATACTGACTCAAGGTATTTAAGGAAAAGCATATGTCTGGTCTAGTATTTTTTGTTGATGTATATGTAACTTTGGAATGTATTTCATCCGTGTTTTTTATATATATTTATTGTACCCTTATAAGAGATGTGTCATTCCTCTATAAGGAAGTCTCGTCATGTGGATTGACAAGTGTTGCAAGTGTGTGTACTTGCCGATGGGTTATTAGACCACCATGTGTGGGGCCGGCCCTGAAATATATATTATAATGTGGATGCACCTAGCTAGACAAGTCGGCCCCATAAGGTCACTGGGCAAACAGGTTAGTATAAATAGAGATCAGGTGATATCTATTTAGATCATTCGGAAAAGTACATCTCTCTCACTCAGAAAGTGGCGGAATAGTGAGGAGGAGGATCATCTGCTACTAGGAGACTATATCAGTGTATTTTGGTTGTACTTTGGTTGAGCCATTGCTCTCTCTATCTCTGAGGAAGTTGCGGGGTTTTTCACCTTAGGGTTTTCCCCACGGAAACTCTTTGTCTCTTGTCTCTTATGATTTTGATTCTTGTGATGCTTGTCATAATTATTGTGATTGTCATGCATTGATATACTGTATATGTGATTCTCTTAGTAAAGATCCTAGAGTATTGTGAATTAATGCTCAAAATTTAAGATTTTTCAAATACATCAATGACCCAATAATCTGTGTGTATAGAGTCACATCCATTAACTCTGATGTGTCATCAACTAATAAATTCAATTTGGAGTCCATGGGGGTGGCCATGGCTTTGCACTCCAACATATCGAATCTTTTCAAAATCCCCACAACATACTTACCTTGATTTAGAAAGATTCCTTTTGGGTCTTGCCATACTTACAAACCTAAAACGTAGTGCATCAATCTGAGATCTTTCATCTCAAATTCTGAAGAGAGCTTCTCCTTGCACTTGATAATCTATTTCTCATTTCCAGTAAAAAATAGATCATCTACATACAACAATAATATGACAGGTTCATCACCCATAATTTTGAGATAAAGATTAGGATCAACTTTACTCTTGGTAAAGCCCATGCTTATTAAGAAACTGTCAATTCTTCTATACCAAGCTCTGGGAGCTTGCTTCAATCCATACAAAGACTTCTTCAGTTTGCATACATGTGTTCTTCCATCTTCAACCTCAAATCCTTGTGGTTGTTCTATCTACACTTCTTCCTCAATCACACCATCCAGGAAAGCTGTCTTAGCATCCATTTGGTGTAATTTCCACTTCATCATAGATGTAAGTGCCATGATAGTTCTAATTGAAGTGTACCTTGCAACTGGTGCAAATGTTTATTCATAGTCAATTCCCTCTTTCTGAGAGAATCCTCTGGCTACAAATCTTACCTTATATTTTTCAATGCTACCATCCACAGCATGCTTTATCTTGTATATCCATTTGGAGGATACTACACTCTTGTCCTTTGGTTTGGGAACTATATCCCAAACATCATTTTTCATTATTGATTGGTATTCTTCCGTCATTGCTTCTATCCACTCTTTCTTTTGAACTGCCTCTCCATAGCTAGTAGATTATCGATCCACCAGATCACACATCAAAGCCACATAGTTGGATAATAGATTTGGTTTCTTGCTCACTCTAGTGGAGCCTTCAGGAGCCCCATACTTTTCATCTCCTAATATAATGTCTCTGGCCCATGCTGGCCTTCTTTTCCTTGAAATGTTTGAAATGGGGGGTTCTTGAGGTTCTAGTATGCCATGGTCTTTAGGTGTTATGTCTTCAGGGATGGGTATAGCTTTTGTAGTTCTGGGAGGTGCATCTTATTCATATATTTCTTCATGTTGGCACTTCCTAGATCCCTTGAGAGCTACTTCTTCATCAAATGTCACATCCCTACTTATTTCCATATGATGAAAACCTGGGATGTAAATTCTGAATGCTTTGGATGATTCATAATATCCAACAAATATTCCCTTCTTCCCAGAAGGATCTAGATTGGTCTTCTTCTCTTTTGGAATGTGAATGTACACTGGACATCCAAATATCTTGAGATGACTTACCTCAGGCTTCTTTCCCGTGAACACTTCTTTTGGAGTCTTGAAATTAAGAGCACTGTGGGATAGTCTATTTTGTACATAGACTGCTTTTCTAGCTGCTTAAGCCCATAGATACATGGGTAGGTCTTGATCATGTATCATTGCCTTTACAGCTTCCATGATGATTCTATTCTTTCTTTATACAACCCTATTTTGTTGGGGATTGTAGGGAGTGGTTAGCTCCCTCTTGATTCCAGCTTCCTTACAAAAATATTCAAAATCCTTTGAAGTATATTCTCCGCCATTATCTGTTCTGAGTATTTTGATTTTCTTTTCTGAATGATTCTCTATCAATGCTTTGAACTCTTTGAACTTTCCAAATACTTCATTCTTTCCTTTTAGAAAGTATATCCAAGTCTTCCTTGAATAGTCATCAATGAATGTGAGATAGTATTCATATCCACTCAAATATGTGGAGGGCATTGGTCCACATACATATGAATGTATTAACTCCAAGGTACTCTTAGTCTTTGTTTCACTCTTTGGAAATGGGTTTTTGATATTCTTCCCTTTTGCACATCCTTTGCATGTGCCATCATGATCAAATTTTAAGTTTGGTAGTCCTATAACTACCTTGATCACGTGAGGTAGGGATTTGTAGTTAATGTGAGAAACCCTTCTATGCCATAGCTCACTTGGGCTAGTGGCTGCATGAACAAGGGAAACTTCTGAATGGCCCTTGAGTTTGTATAGACCTCCTTCTTCTTCACCAATAACAATTGCATCCTCAATTGATTTTCCTTTAGGCCACATAAGTTCCATCTATGATTGCAACTCTAAAGCCTTTCTTATCTAATGCTAAAATAGAAAGTAGGTTCTTCTTCAAACTTGGTACATATAAAATTTCTTCATCTTCAATGGTGTTCTATAATCAAGCTTGTAGCTTGCTTGACCTTGATGGGATATTGATAATCATCTCCTAGAGATACCTTTCATGGAGAGGTCTTTTCTTCAAGTCTTGAGAGAGTTCTCTTTTGACCTGTCATGTGCTTTGAAGCACCACTATCAATGTATCTTCTCCAGGTGTCACAGACCCAGAGAGTGGAGAGAATAGAACATATTCTTCCACATCTTCTTTCTCTACTTTAGTTCTTTTATTTTGAGGCCTTTTCTCTTCTTCTTCTTCTTCTTCTTCTTCTTCTTCACTATCATCTTCTGCCATATGTGCATGATGTCTTTTGTGAACAAACTTTTTCTTCTTTGTTTGTGCATAGTACAATTTCTAGCAATGTGTCCTAGTTTAAGACAATTGTAACATTGAACTGTGGAGAGATCTCTTTCTGAGTTTGTTCCTCTTCTCCTTTTAAATCTATGGGAAGGTTGAGACTCCTTGTGGTCATCTCTCTTGAAGTGAACCTTCCTTCTTTTTTTGGTTTGAGTAGCCAAAGATTGGTCATCCTCCTTGAGAAGGGCTTCTCTATTGGCTACCCTAGCTTCTTCTTGAATACAGTCCTCCCATACCACATCAAACTTCATACTTTTTTTCCTAGCACACATGGTTTGGATGAATGAATCCCAAGGTCTAGTGAGACCATTTAGAGCAGTCATGACTAGTTCATCTTAATCAAGGGTATCTCCAATGGCATCTAGTTGTTCCTTGATTTGGGAAACCCTTGAGAAATAGTCTTGAATAGATTCTCCTTTGTTCATTTTGGTACTCTTCAACTAAGATCTTAGGTTCATTTTCGTATTGATGTTCCTCCCTTCATACATTCTTCCTAGGGCATCATACATTTGCTTTGGAGTCTTTTTGGATGCCACTTGGGGAATCAAGTGGTCCTTGATAGAATCAACAATGATTCTCTTTTCCCTAATAAGATCCTTCCTATACTTTTCTTTGGCTTCATCTTCTGCAGGTTCTACAAATTCATCCTTGATATATTGGGAAAGATCATTTTCTTCAAGATGAGACCAATTCTGACCTTACCAGGAGATTGGCTTGACTGAGGCGAGGTGAATGATGTACTTACTTTCTGGAAACATCAATTTTTCAGCCTCCAAACTTGACCAACGAAATTTGGACCTGCTGTAGAAATCTACTTCTAGTTTTCTGGTTTTCCGCACCTTTTGTCAAACTAGGGTTTGACTTTCCTGGAGTTCTACCCAACCAAAAAGTTCGATCTAGGGCTCAAAACTTCGATTTCGAGGAGGGCTATCCAACCATGTAATCAGAATCCAAAAATTCCAACTTTTACAGAAACCCTAATTTTCACTGGAGGAAGAGAGAAAAATATTTTCACCTTGTGAAAGATGTCCTATTCAGGCTAGCTGTGATACCATGTTAATTTTATACTAATTTGACTAGCAAGATCACTGAAAGAAACACAATCACAAGATAGACAAAGATTTACCCTGGGAAACCCTCATGGGGTAGAAAACCCAACAAATCTTTCCTCAATATAGACGATCAACCAATACAAGATGTAGAAACCAAACAAGAGCTCCTCCTCCTCTTCCTATGCAGACCTCTCTCTCACTTGTGTGCTACTTTCCAAGTGATGAATGAATGAGATAAGTGAGGAACATCCTCCTCTACTTATACTTGTTTCCTGACTGAATTTTTACCCTATGGGGCCGACCTCTTCTAAGAGGGTCTAATAACCCCTAATAAATTAACTCAAGGCTGACCCCCACATGGGAGATCTAATAACCCTAGTTATCACAATCCATCGGAGGAATAAACATCTCCAGATATACAATAGGGTCACCTCGGAGGGATGGAACATCTCCAGAATAATAAAGTACAAATATAATATTCTTAGAAGTTACAATATTTCAACAAATCCAAGTATGGAGTTTTGTCGACACTCCACGATTCACAACAAGCTTCCCATGCTTTCGCAAAATCCCCGTCATTTTAATACTTTGTCTTCACCGACTCTATTCCTGTTTCCTGAACTGTCATCATGTTCAGCAATGCAACTCTTCTACACAGCTCTTCAACAACCTTGTTCGACTTCCTCGACCTATGTCGCAACATGAACATATATCCTTGTTCTAATTTGACCCATTTCATGTGCTGCTGATTTAACTTCGACTAAGTGTTCAGATACCTTAGTGCTTGGTGATCTGTGTACAACACAAATTGCTTGGGAAACAAGTAATGCCTCCACTTCTTCAATGCTTGGAAAATAAAATAAAATTCCTCATCATAGAATGAATACTTCCGCTTCGCATCATCCAACTTCTCACTCAAGAATGCAATTGGTCGGCCCTCCTGGATCAACACTGCTCCAATCTCCATTCCACTCGCGTTGCAATCGACCTGGAAAAATTTATCGAAATATGGGATCACTAACACTGGGCTCTCAGTGACCTTTTCGTCCAACTTGTCAAAAGCTCGTTGTGCAGCTTCCGTTAACTTGAACTCCTATTTTTGCATGCACTTTGTTAATGGTGTGCAAATCCTACTGAACCGCCGAATGAACTTCTTGTAGAAACTGGTAAGTCCATGGAAACTCCTTACTCCAGTCATACTTGTCGATTCCGGCCAAGCCAATATTGCCTTCACCTTTTTTGGGTCCATCACCAACCCTTTACCTGCGATTACGAATCCCAAGTACACAAGTTCTTCTTTCATGAAGAAACACTTTTGTAGGTTTATCATCAGCTTCTCTCCCCGCAACTTCTGCAATACCTGTCGAATGTGCTCCAAGTGTTCTGACTTGGTTTGATTGAAAATCAGAATGTCATCTAGGTAGACTACGACAAAATTTCCCAAGATTGGCTTCAGTACCTCATTCATCATCCTCATGAATGTACTAGGTGCATTAGTGAATCCGAATGGCATGACTAACCACTCATACAACCCTTCCTACATATTGAATGTTGTCTTCCATTCATCTCCTTCTCTTACCTGAATCTAGTGATAACCGCTTTTCAAGTCTATCTTTGTGAAGTAATTTACTCCACTTAGGAAATCCATCAAGTCATCCATCCTCGGCAATGGAAACCGATACTTGATCATGATCTTGTTGATATCTATGGAGTCTGTACACATCCTCCATTCTCCACCTTTCTTCGGTGTTAATACTGCTACTACAACGCATGGACTTAGACTCTCTCTGATCAACCCTATGTCCAGCAACTCCTGGACCTGTCAATTGAGTTCCTGACCTCCTATCGGACTCATCCTATGTGGTAACTTGTTTGGAAAATTCAACCTTGGAATCAAGTCGATCTGATGGGATACGCTCCTTATCGGAAACAATCCCTTCGGTGTCTCCTCGACCACTATTCTCTTAAAATATTCGAGCATCTTTCTGAAGTCGACTGGAATTTTCTCCTCCATTGTTGACATCTCAACACACGGTCCTTTCGAAATGATAGCATAACACCCTGACTGCTTTCCCTCCTCTACAAGGAATTCTTTCGTTGAACACATCAGCACTCGCTTGTTCCAAAAGTTGCTCTCGCCATTTTTACAGCTGGCCTACTCCTCCGGCTTCGGCTTAAGAGTCCTTTTAATGCCATTTTTCCACACTGTGAATGTGTTGGCTCGACCATCATAGATCATTCTCCGATCATATTTCTATGGTCTCCCTAACAACAGATGGAACGCATCCATTGAGATTACGTTGCACAATACACTTTCTTCAAATCCTTCAACTCTGAAGTTTATTAGGCACTACTTGGTCACCTTCACATGATGCCCTTTCTGCAACCATGAGATATTGTATGGGTGTGAGTGTTCTCGACACTTCAACTTCGCTTTTTCCATTACTTATGTCGACACAAGATTCTCAGTTCTTCCACAATCAACTATGGTCTTGCAACGCCATTTGCGAATTCGCACCTTCGTTTGAAATATCGCCCTTCACTGTGTCGGATCTTGTTCATCGTGTTTGTCTTCTTGAACCAATGTTCTGTTGACCATCAGACTTCAGTTCCTTCTTTTCTCCTCTCTACTGCTATCGAATGCCGACTCTTCCCTCTTGTCAATTTGTTCATCCCTTCGACGTCTAGATTTCGACTCCTCTACAACACGTAGGTTCTCTAGGCACTGATATGCCTTGTGTCCTGCTCCACGACACTTATAACAGATTATGGCTGGTTTGTTATCTCCTTTTCTGTCAGATGGACCAATTTGACCATATGCACCTCGACCATGAGTCTCACGACCATCGCGTTGGTTCTCTTGCGCGTTCTCCCTTGTCGATGTCTCTTCTGTCCTTTGATTTTCTTCGACAGATTCCCTTCTGTAACCGCTACTTTGGCCTTTCGCGAAAATAGTCTTCGCACCCCGACTAGTCATCCTTCCTTTGGCCACTGCAGATTTCCTCGACATTTTCTCCTCTGCCTTCAGATCTAACTGGTAGGATTCGCCCACTGCTTTGAATCTTGACATGCTCAATTCATCCTGAATGGAATATTTAAATCTATTCACATATCTAGCAACAGATTCTTCTCCTTCGTCGGTTTGCCCCGACCAAATCGAAAATCTGTAGAATTCTTCTGTGTACTCCTTCACAGTCATCTCTTTTTGTCGAAAGTTCTGTAATTTCCGGAACAAAGATATCACATAGTCACCTGGCAAGAACTTCCCTTTCAACTTGGCAACCATCCTATCCCAAGACTTGATTTTCTCCTTGCCTTTCTTGACTCTGTCATCCTGTACATTGTCCCACCACAATGAGGCATGACCCTTCAACCTCAGACATGCAGTCTTAACCCATTTAGGTTCCTCGATCTGCTCTGTGTCGAAGTATTTCTCCATCTCTCTAAACCAGTGGATCAAGTCTTCTGGATCCAGGCTTCCCGAGTAGGTACGAACGTCTATCTTGGTCCGGCCTCTAATGTCCATCAGAATTTTGATCAGTTTTTGCTCTGGTTCATCTCCCACTGCTTCCTATGGTTCCACTTCTTTGACTTCCTCATCGCTGTGGTCTAACGCATCAGGAATACAACCACACCTTTGGCTTTCTTTGATCGATGCGACTTCATTTGTCAAAATTCATATTGTTCGAACACACTCGTTGAACATCTCACGAGCAACTGTGACTACTGCTCCACATGCTCTTTGTCCTTGGACATTAATTCCTCTGTGATCCATTTTCAACCTCGGATGAAACTCCCAATTGTCTAATCGCAACTGGACTTCCACAGTCGTGTACAACTCTACCCAACCTCAGCTGGAGTTGTTCAACGTACATGCAGGCTTAATACCACTTGACGTTATCCTTCAAATCTCAGGATAATTCTGCTCTGATACCACCTGATGCAAGGCGCCTTATACGCTAAGGTTCTTGCTTAACATTTCGCACAACACGACCACAATGCTCACAGAAACAAGGTGTAGAATAGGATGCCAGAAATGGCTAATATTAATTCTCCCAATCGGTTAAAATGCAAAATAACTCTAAATACAAATAACTAACTAATTTTCGGCCTCAGCCATTACAATATAGAAGTAATTGTGGTGTGCTCTCTCAATGTGTCGAACTCACCCTCTCCTGGTTCGCTACGGAACTTTGAGCTATGGCTTGATCTTTTCTGCGTTCAGAAGCTGTGTAACTGTTCTCTCCAATCTACAGAATTTCTGCCCGAACTCTACTCTGCCACGCCAACCAAATGGAACTGATCCCCAACTCTATTCCTGCGCACTAGTCTTCTACCCTGCTGCTGTTGTTCCCGATGTCCACCCCAAAACCCGAGACATGCATCCTCGTGTTCCTACAGACTTGCAACTGTCAGCTTCTCTGCCGTTCTGCACAGCCTCATCTACCCGCAATAACTATCATTAACTTCCTTTGTAACCCCGAGCTGTTGCCAAGTACAATTTCCTTGACTTCTACACATCCTTCTGAGAGTCTAGAGAAATCCATCCCATCGGCCATACTATCTGTCAGCTTCAATTCAGCTGTCAGCTTCCTTTCACAACCCAAGGATTCTCCACTGCACCCCTTCCTTCTTGCTTAGCTTGTGCCCAAACCTTTCGGAGTCGTAGTTTTACACATGTCGACCTATCGACGCCTTCTTCTCTTCCCAAACTCTGTTGGACATTGACATGTAGCAACTCTCAACCTTTTCACCCCTGTCAATTGCTTCGACAGTTCTCTGCTCGACTTATAGACTTCGATAAGTCAATCTGTTTATCGCACCAGTGGTCGTCGGCACTCCCTCTGGTCGGCTCCCTTATGTTGACTAGCTTCGAATGATCTTCCTAGGCACCAATGCTCCTACATCAACACATTAACCAACTCTGACGCGCCTTGAATTAAGGAAACTGGTGACAGGAAGGGATCAACACAGGTTGCATAAGGGAAACAAGAGCCATTGGTGCACTTTGGCAGAGAGCATCATGCGACATCCATGGTTTGGCGCCTCTTGATGGAAAGTAGGATGCATCAGTGCAACTAGATATTATGGAAACATAAGGACAACAACTTGCTCTCGATGTTTTTAGCCAAGGAAACTTCAAGGATTAAGGCACGAAGTTGACACATGACTCATAATGACAAGATTTTGGTATAATAGAATACCCCCCAAAACATGAATTTGGTGAAATAAAATAGGTGAAATGCTTTGTAAAGTGAAGAATTAAAGGCAAGGATTTTGGTTGGAAGAAGTTGCTGTAGTACAACTAATTCCGAGATACAGGTATCACATGATTCATAACATCGTTGCTGACCAATACATTGCAGACCCATTGTAGTAGAGACCGACTGAACACAATCATGGCTACTAGACAAAATCATAGATATATGATGAGATGATAACACAGCCATGACCAATACAATAGTGGATTTGTGTGACATGAATCAAACAATATCCATCGCAACTTGGGGTAAGATATGAATTAACTGAGGGACTTCAAGCTGAACCTGTGATGATACGAATCTAACCATGTGATTACAATTTTATGAAGTCGAACATGTTAGAAACCACTTCATTACTGGTCATTAATGTATACTGTTAACAAGCACAAGGGAAACCACCAATGATGTCAATGATCCCCAAGGTATCGCAGTACATACCATCAAATGTGAATCAATGAGTTGAGGTTGAACACTCGATGGGATATTTCAATCAAGAGTAAATGTTGAACACTCATGTTGAACGCGAGGTAACCCACCATTGAGGCTTGCAGGCCCAAGGTGCTTGATTGGTTTCTAGATTCATTCCCCGATTGATGTGTTGAAGTTGATAAGGATGAATCCGTCGAAGGAGGGCCATGATGTATCCCCCATCATCGACAGGAAACACAATCACAGATGTTTGGAATGAATTAGACAATAATGTGTGAGAGTGAATCAGAGGAAACTGACATGATAGAAGGCATAGTGACTACAAATAATGAATGAAAAATTTCTCTTGAACATGGGAATGGCATGACCTGGAAGTACTAGAAGTATTGACATGATGAGAATGATACTGACCCCCAATGCAACTGATGATGGAAGCATTGTTTGGATGACCCAAAAAAGTAACAGGACTGATGGAATCAATAGGACTCGAAGACAAACATATTACCCATGTACTAAATGCACATCCAAATGAGAGCCATGTTCAAGAGTTACTAAGTACCGCCGTAACTACATTGAAACACAAAATCTTCCCTTATCCCCATCATGATTGATGACTACCTATTTTTTTTGTAACGAGCTTGAGGAGGGTAATAGATTCTCGATATATCTCATCCCTTGGACGATTCCAATCCCAAATATTTTACGAACTTATGATACGAGGGGTTCGTCCCACAACGAGCCCTTCTATGTTAGATTTTAACGAGTCCAAAGAAGGTAAACTCGACGTCATTTCATGTTTATAAAGTCTGAAAAAGAACTAAAGAAGACTCTAGAGGTTCTTTTCGTAAAAGTTAGTCACTTCACCTGAAAACGGATAAAACAACGTGAAAGAGAACTCTTCCAGTCATGAACGAATAGAGTGTTCCTTTTTCGTAAATAGTACTTCCTGGTCCGAAAAGGGGTAAACTATCACCAGAAAGACTATCATTCAAGTACTTTTACAAGCGTGAAAGCATCAAGTTCGCTTGGCGATCGTTTCATATTTAAGGAGCCTGAAAAGAGATTAAAGAAGGACTCTGAGGGGTTCCTGTTTTTTGGGAGTTTAACAAGCCCGAAAAAGTGATAAAATACAACTTTGTGACTTATTCTCATCGTTTTACGAGCATGATAAAGAGCAAAGAGTGAGCTCAATGTCATTAATGTTCAATTTTAGCAAGCTAAATAATGACACAAAAACACTCGAAGAGTTTTTCACACCTGATAATAGGCGTGAGATAACCACGATTAAAACCGAAGGTTCTAACACGACACTTTACTTTACCTGTAGAATCCAAAAACTAGGTCAAAATGACTAATTAGGTGTCCGGACATAAAAACATCCTCAACTATAGTAAAAATGACCCAGCAAGAAATAAATTGAAAATAGAATATTCCATTTTCACTATAAAATGGGCAAATAGTAAACATTATCCACTATTACTTCTTTCCAAAGTGGGAAGGTGAAAAAATACCCTTTGGAGCTTTATTTTCAATTGCCGATTGCGGGGGCTCTAGTCAGTCATTTTCATTTCCGTGAGAGCCAAGTAAGCCTAAAACTTGTCCTTTTCATTTTCAGTGGATTAAAGTTTCTTTTTATTTCTAGTTTTTAGGTTTTTAGGCTTGTGTAATGAGGGGATAATGTGCCTTCAGGATGGTGCACTTTCCCCTTACAGGAGGTGCACTAAGTGCTTGATGGTTCCTTTCTCGTAATGCTGATGTGTGTCAGTGGTGCCCTATCTGTATTGACGGTGTGCGTTGGCACAACTCGGCCTCACAAACTCAATGATACACGAAAAATTGACAAGTTGGAAAGTATGGAAAGCTTCTAATGTGTATTTTCATGCTATTTGGACAAGTTTGGGTGGACAAGATGGTCCAATGGAGACAAAGAGAGCATGCCATGGACGACGCTCAAGCGACGAATGATCCCCAATGTATAAATGTAGTGCAGAAATATGGGTTACTTAATTACTTTCACATCCAGGGCATGAGAGCCCAAGTACCATTGTTAAAGTATTTGCTCAAATGCTGGGATCTAGAGCAGCAACAATTTCGGGTCGGTGTCCATACAATGACGATAGAAATAGGGGATATCTACTTTATGATAGGGTTGTCTCGATAGGGAGATCCAGTGTATTTGGCGGGGTCACGAGGGAGTGACCGAACTACTGAGGACTTATTGGATCAATGGTACACTCCTGGCACATAGAGGGTTGGTGGGAAAATACCCATCAAGGATGTGAGCAACTATCCATTATGCACGGTCTTGTTTATTAAGATTTAATATGCTAAGACATAAAATAGCAGCATTACATTCCATTTCACAATAATAGCATATACAGGATCACTGAAGAAACAACAAGCATAGCATAAACACAAGAGACAAATATTTATCCTGGGAAACCCTCATGGGGTAGAAAACCCAATAAAGATTCCTCAATATAGATGACCAGCAATATACAAAGATGCAAACCAAAGATATGATCTCCTCCTCCACCATAGCAGACCTCTCCTCCACAAGTGAGCCTCTCTCTCAAGTGAGTGTGTGTATCAAATGAGGAACACACCTCCTCTATTTATACACTACTCTGACATATCTTTTACACAAGTACACGTAGGCTCGTATTTAACCAATGGGTTAAATACCCCACTACAATTGACTGGGCCGACCCCTCTAGGGTGGTCTAATAACCCTTTGACCCACATAACACATACAGGGCCGACCCCCCACTAGGGAAGTCTAATAACCCAAGTTACCACATTCTGACGGAGGAATAAACATCTCCGAATATACAATAAGATATTCACGGAGGAATGAATCATCTCCAGAATAATAAAGTACAAATATAATATTCTTTGAAGTTACAATATCTCAACACTCCCCCTTAACGAGAAAGATATTATAACAACATCTGCACAAGCAAGGAGTCATCGACATCATACATGATACATCTATAAATCATTGGAAGCTTTCTCAACATCATCAGTAACTCAAGCAGTTACTGGAACATCTTCAATACTGGAACATCAACATCTTCAGTACTGAGTCTTTATCTTCTGCAGCACTCGAATAGCTACAACAACATCAACATCTAGATCCTCACGATCATCAGTATCGTCATCTCATGATCATCAACATCGTCATCACACGATTATCAGCATCGTCATCACACGATCATCAGCATCGTCATCACACAAGTATCCATACCGATACAAGTAACCACATCATTAATACAAGTATCCATACCGATACAAGTAACCACATCATCAATATAAGTATCCTACTGATACAAGTAACCACATCATCAATACGAGTATCCATACCGATACAAGTAACCACATCAACACACACAATCATATTACAGGATAATCAATCCTACTCTCTTTAGGACATAGGTCCATGGATGATGCAATCCTGTCATGTACCTTTTGAACCGAGGTCCAAGGACGATCCAGTCCTACCATGTACTTTTTGAACCGAGGTCCAGGGACGATCCATTCCTATCATGTACTTTTTGAACCAAAGTCCAGGGATGATCTAGTCCTAACATGTACCTTTTGAACCGAAGTCTAGGGACGATCCAGTCCTAACATGTACCTTTTGAACTGAAGTCCAGGGATGATCCAGTCCTATCAATTCTCGGAGACCTCATGTCTACGGCTCAGTTCACAGGACCAAAGTCCAAGGATGATCCAATCCTTACTGTACATTTAGGACCGCGTCCAAGGATGACTTAATCCTCCACCGTACATTTAGGACCATGTCCAAGGATGACTTAATCCTCCACCGTACATTTAGGACCACGTCCAAGGATGACTTAATCCTCCACCGTACATTTAGGACCACGTCCAAGGATGACTTAATCCTCCACCGTACATTTAGGACCACATCCAAGGATGACTTAATCCTCCACCGTACATTTAGGACCACGTCCAAGGATGAATTAATCCTTAACCGTACATTTAGGACTACATCCAAGGATGACTTAATCCTCCACCGTACATTTAGGACTACGTCCAAGGATGACTTAATCCTCAACCGTACATTTAGGACTACATCCAAGGATGACTTAATCCTCCACCGTACATTTAGGACTACGTCCAAGGATGACTTAATCCTCCACCGTACATTTAGGACCACGTCCAAGGATGACTTAATCCTCAACCGTACATTTAGGACTACGTCCAAGGATGACTTAATCCTCCACCGTACATTTAGGACTACGTCCAAGGATGACTTAATCCTCAACCGTACATTTAGGACTACGTCCAAGGATGACTTAATCCTCCACCGTACATTTAGGACCACGTCCAAGGATGACTTAATCCTCAACCGTACATTTAGGACCTACGTCCAAGGATGACTTAATCCTCAACCATACATTTAGGACCACGTCCAAGGATGACTTAATCCTCCACCGTACATTTAGGACCACGTCCAAGGATGACTTAATCCTCCACCGTACATTTAGGACCACGTCCAAGGATGAATTAATCCTCAACCGTACATTTAGGACCACGTCCAAGGATGACTTAATCCTCCACCGTACATTTAGGACCACGTCCAAGGATGACTTAATCCTCCACCGTACATTTAGGACTTCATTCTCGAAGACATACGTCTACGGCTCTTCTTTAGGACTGAAGTCCAGGGATGATCCAATCCCCTCACATGTTCACCAAAAAATTCATTCTCGAAGACATACGTCTACGGCTCTCTTGAGGATGATGCAATCCTATCATGTCCACCAAGGACTTCATTCTCGAAGACATACGTCTATGGCTCTTCTTTAGTACTAAAGTCCAGGGATGATCCAATCCCCTCACATGTGTTAAAATTCAATATGCTAAGACAGAAAATAGCAGCATTACATTCCATTTCACAATAATAGCATATACAGGATCACTGAAGAAACGACAAGCATAGCATAAACACAAGAGACACAGATTTATCCTGGGAAACCCTCATGGGGTAGAAAACCCAGTAAAGATTCCTCAATATAGATGACCAGCAATATACAAAGATGCAAACCAAAGACATGATCTCCTTCTCCACCGTAGCAGACCTCTCCTCCAAAAGTGCGCCTCCCTTGAATGAGTGAGTGTGTCAAATGAGGAACACACCTCCTCTATTTATACACTCCACTGATATGTATTTTACACAAGTACACGTAGGCTCGTATTTAACCAATGGGTTAAATACCCCACTACAACTAACTGGGCCGACCCCTCTAGGGTGGTCTAATAACCCTTTGACCCACATAACACATAAAGGGCCGACCTCCACTAGGGAAGTCTAATAACCCGAGTTACCACATTCTGACGGAGGAATAAACATCTCTGGATATACAATAAGATCTTTATGGAGGAATGAAACATCTCCGAAAATACAATAAGATCTTTATGGAGGAATGAAACATCTCCGGAATAATAAAGTACAATTATAATATTCTTTGAAGTTACAATATCTCAACACTCCCCCTTAACAAGAAGGATATTATAACAGCACCTGCACGAGCAAGGAGTCATCAACATCATACATGATACATCTATAAATCATTGGAAGCTTTCTCAACATCATCAGTAACTCAACCAGTTACTGGAACATCTTCAATACTGGAACATCAAGATCATCAAAGTTGATAGTACTCAATCATCAGCATCGTCAACACACGATCAACAGCATCGTCATCATACGATCATCAGCATCACGATCAACATCATCATCACATGATCAACAGCATCATGATCAACATCATCATCACACGATCAACAGCATCATGATCAACATCGTCATCACATGATCATCGGCATCATCATCACCCGATTATCAACATCATCATCAGCATCACGATCAACATCATCATCACACGATCATTAGCATCATCATCGCACGATCATCAGCATCGTCATCGCACGATCATCAGCATCGTCATCACACGATCATCAGCATCGTTATCGCACGATCATCAGCATCGTCATCACACGATCATCAGCATCGTCATCAGCATCGTCATCCCACAATCATCAGCATCATCAAAGGATGATGTAAACCAGTCATGTACATTTTGAACCGAAGTCCAGGGACGATCCAGTCCTATCATGTTCTCGGAGACCTCACGTCTACGGCTCAGTTTACAGGACCAAAGTCCAAGGATGATCCAATCCTTACCGTACATTTAGGACCACGTCCAAGGATGACTTAATCCTCCACCGTACTTTTAGGACCACGTCCAAGGATGACTTAATCCTCCACCGTCTTTTAGGACCACATCCAAGGATGACTTAATACTCCACCGTCTTTTAGGACCATGTCCAAGGATGACTTAATCCTCCATCATCTTTTAGGACCACGTCCAAGGATGACTTAATCCTCCACCGTCTTTTAGGACCACGTCCAAGGATGACTTAGTCCTCCACCGTCTTTTAGGACCACATCCAAGGATGACATAATCCTCAACCATCCACCAAGGACTTCATTCTCGAAGACATACGTCTACGGCTCTTCTTTCGGACTGAAGTCCAGGAATGATCCAATCCCTTCATTATCGAAGACATACATCTACGGATCTTCTTTCGGACTGAAGTCCAGGAATGATCCAATCCCTTCATTATCGAAGACATACGTCTACGGCTCTTCTTTCGGACTGAAGTCCAGGAATGATCCAATCCCTTCATTATCGAAGACATACGTCTACGGCTCTTCTTTCGGACTGAAGTCCAGGAATGATCCAATCCCTTCATTATTGAAAACATACGTCTACGGCTCTTCTTTCGGACTGAAGTCCAGGAATGATCCAATCCCTTCATTCTCGAAGACATACGTCTACGGCTCTTCTTTCGGACTGAAGTCCAGGAATGATCCAATCCCTTCATTCTCGAAGACATACGTCTACGGCTCTTCTTTCGGACTGAAGTCCAGGAATGATCCAATCCCTTCATTCTCGAAGACATACGTCTACGGCTCTTCTTTCGGACTGAAGTCCAGGAATGATCCAATCCCTTCATTATCGAAGACATACGTCTACGGCTCTTCTTTCGGACTGAAGTCCAGGAATGATCCAATCCCTTCTTTATCGAAGACATACGTCTACGGCTCTTCTTTCGGACTGAAGTCCAGGAATGATCCAATCCCTTCATTATCGAAGACATACGTCTACGGCTCTTCTTTCGGACTGAAGTCCAGGAATGATCCAATCCCTTCATTCTCGAAGACATACGTCTACGGCTCTTCTTTCGGACTGAAGTCCAGGAATGATCCAATCCCTTCATTATCGAAGACATACATCTACGGCTCTTCTTTCAGACTGAAGTCCAGGAATGATCCAATCCCTTCACATGTTCATCAAGAACATGTATCCTCATCATCATAACATGTATCACCACAACATGTATCATCAACATCAAAAGCATGTATAATCACAACATGTATCATCATCATCAAAACATGTATAACCACAACATGTATCATCATCATCAACACATGTATAACCACAACATGTATCATCATCATCAAAGCATGTATAACATGTAGCATGTAAAGCATGTATAACCACAACATGTATAATCATCATCAAAACATGTATACATCTAACCATCAAAAGCATGTATACATCTATCATCAAAAGCATGTATACATCTATCATCAAAAGCATGTATACATCTATCGTCAGAAACTAACATCAAAAGAATGTATACATCTAATAACATCAAAAGAATGTATACATCTATCATCAGAAACTAATATCAAAAGCATGTATATATCTATTATCAAAAGAAAGAATATAAGAGTCCTAAATCTAAATAATTCTAGGTAGCTAAGTGCAGTAAATAGGTAACCTCATCATTGATGAGATAGACTTGTTATCGGAAACTGTGCTACTCCCCCTTTCGAGGAGGGTCCTATACCAAGCTTGTCTCGGAAGTGTTCGAACTTTACTCGAGACAGAGGTTTAGTCAAGATATCAGCAATCTGATCCTTAGTGCTTATATATACAAGCTTGATAGCTCCTCTTTGCACCATATCTCGTATATAGAAGTACCGGATCTCTATGTGTTTTGACTTATCGTGGAACACAAGATTTTCAGTCACATAATCACAGTGGGATCCATTTCTAAGTCAAACACTCCAAAGCTTCTGAAGCCATACTGCTTCACAGCTGGCAGAGCAGACAGCCATATGTTCTGCTTCAGCAGTACTGAGAGTCACACTAGATTGTTTCTTGCTGAACCATGAGATCATGGCAGATTCAAGACTATAACATCCACCTGATGTACTCTTTCTGTCTGAGGCACTTCCTGCCCAATCAGAATCTGAGTAACCATGTAAACGGAGTTCATGACCTCCAAGATAATATGGACCAAAATCTATTGTACCTTTTAGGTTCCTCACTACATGCTTTGTAGTTATTAAGTGAACCTTTCTACTAGATACTGACTTAGGGTAATTGCAGCAAGGCATATATCTAACCTAGAATTCGTTTAGACACATCAATGACTCAATAATTTGTCTATAAAGGGTTAGGTCCACTAAATACGATGAGTCATTAACTAATAACTTCAAGTTGGAGTCCATGGGAGTGGCCATGGATTTATACTCCAACATATCAAATCTTTTTAGAAACTTCACAGGATACTTACCTTGAATTAAAAGATTCCTTTTGGATCTTGCCATACTTCTAGACCTAAGAAGTAGTGCATTAATCCGAGATCTTTCATTTTCATTTCTGCATCCATTTTCATGACCTGTTTCTCATTCCTTGTTAGAAAGAGATCATCGTCATGCAATAATGGTATGTTAGGTTCATCATCCACAACCTTAAGGTAAAGGTTAGGGACAGCTTTACTTCTGGTAAATCCCAAGCTTTGTCATGAAGCTGTCAATTGTCCATTATTCACACTCAGCATTGAGTGATCTTCTGCATATCTATCTGTGCCATCTCTCGTCAAATGGGTCTACTAATATGAGCCTCAAAATCATTTGAATTCTGTGGTGAGTTCCTTCTTGCATTCCACATCACCCATGATGATCATTAAGCTCATCAATTGACTACCGATCCTGGGAACCCATGCAGAACCTGATTACATTATTAAGGGAATGGTCTTATCTAGTCCCTTGGAGCAAAACATCTTGTTAAGGTTCTCTTTCCTCTTTCTAAGAGAATCTTCTAGCCATGAGCCTGCTATATTTTGTTTGATTTGTAAATCTTCTTGTTGAACATCCATCACTTGTTCGGTGTTCATCATTCTTCATGATCTTTCCTACAAAACAAGTTAAGTACATGATTAGTAATACTTCATAATCATGTAATCATGATAACCTATTATGCATACAGATATCATTTACATAGTTATGCAACTATTTTGACCAATACTTTGGTACAACACTTTCCCATATCTTGTATGCATACAGTGGCTATCTAGATGCCTTCCATCTCTACCAGAACATGCTATTGAGAGTGTGCACAGCTCTCAGCATGTCAGCAAAGAGGTTTCATTCTAGACAAGCAACAATGGAATGTTTGTCCAACTTACCAATCATATGCATATTAGTAGTACACTATTCAATGCTCTATGAATGTTTACACTCAGCATAATATATTCTAGGAATACAAATATGAATACAAGCAATATCATTTACTATTTCAAATAACAACTCAAGTACTTATCTTTTATGTTTGTGTGGTTGCCTCCCGCTTGATCTTCTAAATGGCTTTTGAACTTCTATTTATTCTGTACTACTGTGCATGCTCAAGTGTGCACTAGTGTCATCCTCATTATCTCATACACAAACATACATTCATTAGTATATTCTCAAAACATTCTAATTATAAATAATCTTGAATATGTATAGTCATGATCATAGATAATAAACATTAGTATTCAATATTTCAGGGAAGTCTTCTTTTACTTGTGCATATCATTAATCAATATAAAAGACATAATGTTCATAAGCCCTTGATTACTCGGTTTATGAATAAGTATAACCAATCATAGCAAGTATACTTATATAAGGTAAGATTCTAACATGACATAGAAAAACATACCTGGATTAGTATACCTGCTTAGTTATGTACAACATGCCTAAACAATCTCTTCAATGATTTAGAGATCTTGAGCTAGAACCTGCATGTCTCATAGGTTAAACATAATATAACAAAGTCATACATACCTCGTGAGTCTTTGTCTTCATGTTGTCATGGTCATGGAACTTGATTTGTCTTTTGTAATGTACCTGTGTCTTGTTAGCAGACAACATCAACCTCACACAACACCATAATGCATAAGTACAATCATATAGCCCTAATCAAATCATTCACATGCATTCATATTGTTACTAGGGTGATAAGACAATTAATAACATTAATCAAGATTGTACTAATAACTAACATGAAGACAAACACATTATGAACTTAATCAAGAATCAGATTTCAAGGCATACCTGAACCTCCTTAAGTCATACCTGTCGAGACTTTTTGTAGTCTTCTTATGTAAGGTCTTAGCCTCAACTCCCCCTGAAACTTGATCTGGAGCTTGATTAGTGTTTGCTAGCGAAACCCTAAAAATTCAATTTTTGACTTTCACACTTCTGAATGGATGGAAGGATGTGTCTTGCTGAGCTGATCAAACTAGCATACTTCAGTTTTTTGAAATCTCCAAAGTTTGACCCCTCAAAATTGTCTTTGAAACTTCTGGATTCACTGGACGTGACCCTGAACTGGGGTTTGATGAAGCCCACTCTTCTACCCAATCAAAATGTATGATCCAAAGCTCTAATCTTCTATTCTTCTGAGGAGCTTCCAGCCGTGGTCACAGATTTCAAAAATTCCCATTTTTACAGAAGCCCTAATTTTCCACTTTCTTGATCAAAGTCCCGAACTAGGGTTTGATCAAGCCCGACCTTCTGCCCAACCAAAAATTCTGATCTTGGTCTCTAAATTTCTATTTTGATTAGTAGCATCCAGCCGTGGTCTCTGATTACAAAAATTTCAACTTTCTCCAAAGCCCTAAATTTCGGAAGCCATGAATGAAGGTACTCAAAAATAATTCTGTTTTGACAGAAATATGTACCTGATTTTTTCTACCTTTTGATCCACAGGGTCTGAAAAAGTTTCCTGAGATAGCCTGACCTGTTATATTTCCATCCTGATAGGTCTGACCTCAATTGGATTCTCTGAGAGAGAGTTATGCCAAATGTCGCAACGTGACCTGTTTTGGGATAAAACAGTAGAGCGAACTTGTACGGAGTGCCACATGTCACTTTTTGAACTTCAGGGTCTGAAAACTTTTCTTGAGATATCTCGACCTGTTATCTTTCCATCCTGACAGGTCTGACCTCAATTGGACTCTCTGAGAGAGAGTTATGCCAAGTGTCGTAACGTGACCTGTTTATGGGATAAAACAGGAGAGCGAACTTGTACGGATTGCCACGTGTCACTGGTTCACCTTCGGCCTCTGAAATTTTTTTCTGATATAGTACAGTCTGTGTACTACCTGTCACTTTTTACGAAATTTCATTTGGAGCTTTCTAGCCCAAGTTATGACCTTTTTTCCAAGGTCACCTGATTTTGACTGAGATCTGGAAGAGGCAGAAACCCTAACTTGTACTGATCATAACTCACAAAGTACAACGAATATGAGGGTTCCCTTTGGATACAAGGTACCTGGGGATGTTATCTTCGACCTGTAAACTTTTCAGACCCTGAACCTTCGCCAAAATGGAGTTATAGCGAAAGTGCCACGATGACTGGTTTTTGCTATGTAAAACCCTAACCTTCAAATTGTCGTAAGTAAAGCAAGTGTCGTAAGTGCCATACCTTGTCTTCCTTCAGGTTAGCTCTGATACCATGTTAAAATTCAATATGCTAAGACAGAAAATAGCAGCATTACATTCCATTTCACAATAATAGCATATACAGGATCACTGAAGAAACGACAAGCATAGCATAAACACAAGAGACACAGATTTATCCTGGGAAACCCTCATGGGGTAGAAAACCCAGTAAAGCTTACTCAATATAGATGACCAGCAATATACAAAGATGCAAACCAAAGACATGATCTCCTTCTCCACCGTAGCAGACCTCTCCTCCAAAAGTGCGCCTCCCTTGAATGAGTGAGTGTGTCAAATGAGGAACACACCTCCTCTATTTATACACTTCACTGATATGTATTTTACACAAGTACACGTAGGCTCGTATTTAACCAATGGGTTAAATACCCCACTACAACTAACTGGGCCGAACCCTCTAGGGTGGTCTAATAACCCTTTGACCCACATAACACATAAAGGGCCGACCTCCACTAGGGAAGTCTAATAACCCGAGTTACCACATTCTGACGGAGGAATAAACATCTCCGGATATACAATAAGATATTTATGGAGGAATGAAACATCTCCGGAAATAAAATAAGATCTTTATGGAGGAATGAAACATCTCCGGAATAATAAAGTACAATTATAATATTCTTTGAAGTTACAATATCTCAACAACATGTTCACCAAGAACTTCATTCTCAAAGACATACGTCTATTGCTCTCTTGAGGATGATGCAATCCTATCATGTCCACCAAGGACTTCATTCTCGAATACATACGTCTACGGCTCTCTTTAGAAGATATGTTCAAGGATGATGCAATCCCCTTGTCACCTTTGACCCTGTCTAAGGACCATCCACCAACCTCTCTATCGGCATCACTAATATAGGTATCCTCATTATCGACCTCACTGTCGATGCAGGCAATCTCATCATGAGTTATCACATCACTCCCCCTTTCGAGGAGGGTCCTTCTGAACTATATTAAGTTTGTCTCGGAAAACTTTATTTGAGGTAGAGGTTTGGTTAGTACATCGGATCGGTAGAAGTTTGGTTAGTACATTGGTAACTTGTTACAAATTCAAACTTTTGGTTCCTTTCTGCACCATATCTTGGAACACTAGATTCTCTGCCATCTTGATACAACTCTGTTTGTCACATAGGATCATAGTTGGGTCTATCTCTAAGTCAAACAATCCTGAAGCCATACTGTTTCATAACTTAGCAGAGCAAGAAGCCATATATTCTGCTTGTGCTAAGAGCCACACTATATTGCTTCCTTCTAAACCATGAGATCATGGCTGATCCCAGACAGTAACATCCTCTCAATGTGCTCTTCCTGTCTGATACAATTTCTCCCCAATCAACATCTATGTAGCCATCTGAAGTCATGATCTCTAAGATAACATAGATCAAAATCTATCGTATCCTTTAGGTATTTCATCACATGCTTTGCAACTAACAGGTGAACACATCTGGTTTTCCACTAGATACTGACACAAGGTGTTCACATCAATGACTCAATATTTTGTCTGTACAGAGTTCTATCCACTAACTCTGATGAGTCATCTGATAACAACTTCAAGAGTGGCCATTCCAACACATCAAGTCCTTTTAATATTTTTCAGCATGCTTTCCCTGGTTGAGAAAGATTCCTTCTGAGCCTTGCCATACTTCTAGACCTAGGAAGTAATACATTAATCTGAGATCTTTCATTTTCTTTTATGCAGCCATCTATCTGTGCAATCTTCCGTTAGATGGGTCTACTGATATGAACCTCAACATCATTCGAACTCTGAGGTGAGTTCCTTCTTGTATCCATGTCATATGTGCATAGAAGCCATATTCAATCTTGTAGCAAAGGTTGAGATCCACATCATCCATGATGATCATTAAGCTCATCAATTGATTATCGATCCTGGGTACCCATATAGAACCTGATTCACACTTCTTCTTTTATTACATCATTAAGAGAATGGTCTTATCTATCCACTTGGAGCAAACAACTTGTTATGATTCTCTTCCTCTTTCTAAGAGAATCTTCTAGCCATGAGCCTTCTATATTTTGTTTGATTTGTAAATCTTCTTGTTGAACATCCATCACTTGTTCGGTGTTCATTATTCTTCATGATCTTTCCTACAAAACAAAATTAAGTACATGATTAGTAATACTTCATAATCATGAAATCATGTTAACATGATAACCTATTATGCATACAGATATCATTTACATAGTTATGCAACTATCTTGACCAATACTTTGGCACAACACTTTCCCATATCCTATATGCATACAGTGGCTATCTAGATGCCTTCCATCTCTACCAGAACATACTATCGAGAGTGTGCACAACTCTCAGCATGTCAGCAAAGAGGTTTCATTCTAGACAAGCAACAATGGAATGTTTGTCCAACTTACCAATCATATGCATATTTGTAGTATACTGTTCAATGCTCTATGAATGTTTACACTCAACATCATATATTCTTATGCATACAACCTATTACATGCAATATCATTTACTATTTCAAATAACAACTCAAATACGTATCTTTTATGTTTGTGTGGTTGCCTCCCGCTTGATCTTCTGTATGTCTTTTGAAATTCTATTCATTTTGTACCACTGTGCATGCTCAAGTGTGCACTAGTGTCATCCTCATGATCTCATACACAAACATACATTCATTAGTATATTCTCAAAACATTCTAATTCTAAATAATCTTGAATATGTATAGTCATGATCATTAGTATTTAGGGTTTCAAGGAAGTCTTCTTTTACTCATGCATATTCTTGTTTGATCATAGTACTCTTCTGGTTAGTTAATCAAGATAAGAGATATAATGTGCATAAACCCTTGATTAACTTTATTAATAAGCATAACCAATCATACCAAGTATACTTATATAGGGGATCCTAACACAAGGTAAGATTCTAACTTGACATAGGAAAACATACCTGGATTAGTATACCTGCTTAGTTATGTACAACATACCTAAATAATCTCTTCAATGATTTAGAGATCCTGAGCTAGAACCTGCATGTCTCATAGGTTAAGCATAATATATCAAAGTCATACATACCTCGTAAGTAGAACAATGATTATGGATGAGTCTTTGTCTTCATGTGGAACTTGATTTGTCTTTCGTGATGTACCTGAATCTTGTTAGCAGACAACATCAACCTTACACAACACCATAATGCATTAGTACAATCATATAGCCCTAATCAATGAATGTCTTCGATCATTCACATGCATTCATACTGTTACTAGGGTGATAAGATAAGTCTAACATTAATCAAGATTGTACTAACAAATAATATGAAGACAAACACATTATGAATTTAATCAGGAATCAGATTTCAAGACATACCTGAACCTCCTTGACTCATACCTGTCGAGACTTCTTGTAGTATTCTTATGTAAGGCCTTAGCCTCAACTCCCCCTGAAACTGGATCTGGAGCTTGATTAGGGTTTGCTAGAGAAACCCTAAAAATTCAATCTTTGACTTTCACACTTCTGAATGGATGGAAGGATGTGTCTTGCTAAGCTGATCAAACTAGCATACTTCAATTTTGAAATCTCCAAAATTTGACCCCTCAAAATTGCCTTCAAAACTTCTGGATCTTCTGGACAGGAACCTGAACTAGGGTTTGATGAATCCCACCTTTCTATCCAATCAAAAGGTTCGATCCAAGGTTCTAAACTCTTATTTTTCTGAGGAGCTTCCAGCCATGGTTAGAGACTTCAAAAATTCCAACTTTTGCTGAAGCCCTAATTTTCCATCTTTCTGATCAAAATCCCGAGCTAGGGTTTAATCAAGCCCAGTCTTCTACCCAACCAAAAAAATTGATATTGGTCTCTAAATTTCGATTTTCCTGAGTAGCATTCAGCCGTGGATTCCGATTCCAAAAATTCTAACTTTCTCCGAAACCCTAAATTCCGGAAGCCATGAATAAAGGTGCTCCAAAAATAATTCTGTTTTGATAGAAATATGTACCTGATTGTTTCTGCTATAACTCCGAAATTTTTGCTCCACAGGGTCTAAATTTTTTTTCTGCAGTAGCCTGACCTGTCATCTTTCCATCCTGACAGGTCTGACCTCAATTGGATTTTATGAGAGAGAGTTATGCCAAATGTTGCAACGTGACCTGTTTTGGGATAATACAGGAGAGCGAACTTGTACGGCGTGCCACGTGTCATTGTTTGAACCTTGGCCTCTGAAAACTTTTCCTAAGATATATTTCCCTATTCTCTTTCCATCCTGATAGGTCTGACCTCAATTGGACTCTCTGAGAGAGAGTTATGCCAAGTGTCGCAACGTGACCTGTTTATGGGATAAAACAAGAGAGTGAACTTGTACGGCATGCCACGTGTCACTGGTTCCGCTTCGGCCTCTAAACAAGTTTCTTGAGATAGTACAGTCTGTGTACTACCTGTCACTATTTACAAAATTTCATTTGGATCTTCCTAGCCCAAGTTATGACCTTTTTTCCTAGGTCACCTGATTTTGACTGAGATCTGGAAGAGGCAGAAACCCTAACTTGTACTGATCATAACTTACAAAGTACAACGAATCTGAGGGTTCCCTTTGGACACAAGATACCGGGAGATGTTATATACGACTTGTAAAGGTTTCATATCCTGAACCTTTGCCAAAATGGATTTATAGCGAAAGTTCCATGATGACTGGTTTTTGCTATATAAAACCCTAACCTTCAAATTATCTTAAGTAAAGCAAGTGTCGTAAGTGCCATACCTTGCCTTCCTTCAGTTTAGCTCTAATACCATGTTAAGATTTAATATGCTAAGACAGAAAATAGTAGCATTACATTCCATTTCACAATAATAGCATATACAGGATCACTGAAGAAACAACAAGCATAGCATAAACACAAGAGACACAGATTTATCCTGGGAAACCCCCATGGGGTAGAAAACCCAGTAAAGCTTCCTCAATATAGATGAACAGCAATATACAAATATGCAAACCAAAGATATGATCTCCTCCTCCACCATAGTAGACCTCTCCTCCACAAGTGCGCCTCTCTCTCAAGTGAGTGTGTGTATCAAATGAGGAACACACCTCCTCTATTTATACACTACTCTGACATATCTTTTACACAAGTACACGCAGGCTCGTATTTAACCAATGGGTTAAATACCCCACTACAACTGACTGGGCTGACCCCTCTAGGGTGGTCTAATAACCCTTTGACCCACATAACACATACAGGGCCGACCCCCCACTAGGGAAGTCTAATAACCCAAGTTACCACATTCTGACGGAGGAATAAACATCTCCGAATATACAATAAGATCTTCACGGAGGAATGAATCATCTCCAGAATAATAAAGTACAAATATAATATTCTTTGAAGTTACAATATCTCAACATTGTTTACCATTGAGAGGGTGGTAGGGATAAGGGCTCCTCACCTAGCCACCAAGGCCCATATGTTGTATGTGAAGGATTGTATGGCTCCCACAGTTTTCAACTGGTGCGAGGGGGTACTCGTGAACCCCAAGGATTAGCTCACCAAATGTCGACGTGACGAGATGAAGTAGTTTGGATATGGGTCGTTCATGGTCTCATTGTTAGTCCCAGAGATGTTCTGAGGCTTACTTTATAACTGTTCCTGGGCATCAATAATATCTTCTGAATTTTTCGCTAAAATTGAAACACAACTGACAGAAAATAATGTAGAATTTACAAGGAATGAATATGGAATTTGGTTGGCAGTGGTTACTAGTAGAGTTGGGGTTGAGATATGCAAACTTTCAGCTCATAGGCCTTTCCATTAGGCACAGAGTCATAAAGAAAAGATTTAAAAACTAAATTGGACATAATATCAATTTGCAAAGGAATTTCATTGAATGGAATAGTGAAATAGCTTTAAATGAGGATGGATTTAGAAGGTGAAAATGAGAAGACTAAAGGAGTGTTGCTTGGACAAATTCCTTAAAGTCTAAGGGTAACAAGGAGAAGAATAAAAGGAGTGTATCTTGTACAAATTCCTGAAATTCTAAAGGTGACAAGAAGAAGACTAAAAGGAGTGCCTCTTGGACAAATTCCTAAAAATATTGAAAGTCTTGACGAAATAATAAACGTGCTGAGCCTTAATCAAAGTAGTCAATAGTTTCTAACAAGCTGCAAAATCTTCATGAATCAACTTGTCAACAAACACAATGCATATCTAATTAAGCAAAAATGCAACCAAGATTGAAGTCCCTGCCCGACACAGATGCATATGTATCATTTAACAAAAGATCCAAAAAATCTGAATAATTTCTAAACTGTTGCTCAAAACTTTTATTTCAAGGAAGATCAGGAGAGAGTAAAACATTGTGGAAATACAAGAGAAACACAACCTGCTACATCCAATGATCTTAATCTCTGCAAAAAACACTACATCTACTCCTCTATCAAGATCATGAATCCAACGTTAGGTTTCTCATCACTGAAAAGAATAACAATATGGCCTGTTGGCCATGGCTGGCTCAACGCTCCCCTTCCTGAGAAAATTTGTTGACTTTTGAATTTTAATTATCCTTGCTTAAATAGGCAGAGAAGATTTTGTAACAGAAAAACGGATCTGATGGCTGCTTGTAATAGAAAAGGATTCTGGAAAAATCCGTCTCAAAAGGTCCCACATATCTCATAATCTATGCATTTGTTTTGAAAACAACCCGCGAGTAGAGGTAAATGGGCACATTTCTGAAGTGGGTGTTCAACCGTTTGATCTACTTCCTCATAGTCTGCTCAGGACAACTCTTGCAAAAACATGTCTTCTACAGGTGCGTGATTTACAAAATGTATTTTACTGGTTAGCAGTTTTAGGTTCCTCAAAAAGTAGTTTAGTTAAACCACTTTAAGACCCCTGAATAGATCTCTCACTGCCACGTGTCCATAGTGGTCTTAAATCAAGACCATGTGCCTCTGGTTATTTTTCATACAACTTTCCAAGCCTGAATTGATGAGAGCCATTGATCTAGGATGCTCATGATTTGTCTTTTTCCAAAAATATTATAATAAAAAAATATAAAAGACAAAACTACCAGATGTATTTAAAACATCTTTTATCAACTGGTGGTTTCAGGGCCATAGAAAAGCAATTTCCAATTACGACTTTTGGGACCCTAAATCAATGAGAGCCTGCCACGTGTCCAAAGTGGTTTTGAATTCAGGCCCATGTGCCTTTGATTATCCTTCATGTAACTTTCCAAGCCTGAATTGATGAGAGCCATTGATCTAGGATGCTCATGATTTGTCTTTTTTCAAAAATATTATAATAAAAAAATATAAAAGACAAAACTACCAGATGTATTTAAAACATCTTTTATCAACTGGTGGTTTCAGGGCCATAGAAAAGCAATTTCCAATTATGACTTTTGGGACCCTGAATCGATGAGAGCCTACCACGTGTCCAAAGTGGTTTTGAATTCAGGCCCATGTGCCTTTGATTATCCTTCATGTAACTTTCCAAGCCTGAATTGATGAGAACCTTTGATCTAGGATGCTCACGAACTGTCTTGTTATCAGGTGGTTTGGTAAGGAAGAACTGCAGCATCGCCGATGCTGTGACACATGAGACGAGGTTGTGGAAGGAAGAAGGCTCTATTATTTTATGTATTTTTTGATTCGTTTGTACCGCAGAATGCGGGTTTTTGGGTCATTGGACCATATGAGATGTAATTGTGAGCTAAGTATACTGCAATAGGTAGGTTTTTGGGTCATTTGGACCATGTCAGTTAGA
This sequence comes from Larix kaempferi, assembly GCA_027924585.1. Taxonomy (NCBI): domain Eukaryota; kingdom Viridiplantae; phylum Streptophyta; class Pinopsida; order Pinales; family Pinaceae; genus Larix; species Larix kaempferi. Next base: position 426,753 of record BSBM01000914.1, on the reverse strand, counting down.
TTTTGGGTCATTTGTCGAGGAGTCGGTTAGGAAGTTGTTAGTAAGTGGAAAAGTATTGTAAAGGCAGAAGCCTATATATAGACAGAAAGTTGTAGGTCGTGAGATAGATGACAGAGAGCTTTGATATGTTTTGGTGTGTATGTTCTGAGATCCAGAGATATTGCTGAAGTCTGTGATCTGCAGAGGCATTGTATTTGCAGCAATAATATGATGTGATGAAACTGTTCTGTGCAATCCTGGTGTGAATTCTGTCTTTTGATGGTAACACAATGTTTCTTTAATAGTCGCTTTACTGTTATAATCTGCCTCAACAATGAATGTTTCCATTAATGATGCTATGAATACAATAATTTTGAAGTGAATGCATGAATCTATCGTTGAATGTTGCAATAAGATTAACGAGTTAATGCTGCATACATCCTCCTTCATTCGACATAAACATGGTTCCGTCCAGTCTCCCTTGATCGCCTTGGGTGAGACCTCATTTGCTTTGCACGTGTTGCTAGGCAGCGTAAAACCTGTCTCGGCCGGTGCTCAGGAAGATCGCGGCGGGTTGATGTCGACAGTGATGGGAACCCCTGTTGACTGAGTTTGATTCAACAAATGATTCCGTTGCCGGGACCGTGTGCGAAGTGAAAGGAGGATATGTTGTGGTGCCCGATGAAACCCGAGATCTAGGAATGGTTTGATCAAAAGCTACAAGAATTTGTTGAAGAAGAAATCCAGAATACGCGACTAACAGTAGATCAGTGGATAGATAGATATATTCACGACGATCCATATGAATGGTTCTTCTGTGAGTTCTTGGTCCTGTTGTTCGAGTGGTTGGAAAAATTGATCTTCTAGAAGAGGAACTTCCAAGGTTGTGAACCGACGACCTGGACCCCTGAGTTGATTCAGGAGCTGTAGGAAGCTGATAATAAAGCATCGTGGGCTGTCAAAGTGTGGTTCGATATCATCCTAGAGGGTTATATCACAAAATTCGCAGTTGATACTTAGAAATCCTATAGTGAATCTGAAAGATATTTTTTCCACGAACCCCGGCGCAGGTTTCTACTGTCACTTCAACTGTCAATTAAGATGCTTATTTGCGAAAAGGGTATATTGAAGATGCATCTTAATCAGTAGACAGCCTGGTGGGAGGAGGCCATGGGTACTGTGACAGTTGGGGGGTGGTACATGGAATGATAAGGGGTAGATGGGTGCAGGTCATGATGAGACTATAAGTGAATCTAAGGAAGAAAGTGATATTACGAGGGGAGGAGCGAGGTTCTGATAGGAAAAGAGGTAGAGGACAGGAGAAGGTCCTGTTGCGGTCGAACTGCAAGACCATGAAGGAAGACCACACGGGACGAAGCGACCTCATAGTCCTGACAAAAAAAACCAGGCTACGCCCAGGATAGAAGCAGGACCAAACCCCAGCACCAACGTACCCACACCTCCGCTCAATATCTCTCAGATAGCAAGAAATACCACTTCGACACCGCCCAGTTCATCAATACCACAGAGGTTAATCGGTAGTAGTACAGTGAAAGGAGGAAGGAAGCCTAGGATGGCGTGCGATGATGCTAAATTACCATTGTTCAATGGGAGTGGGACAGAAAACCCAGAACAATATTGGTTTTTGTGTGAAGCGGTCTGGACCATAAAATAGATCACTGATGATGCCTCTAAAAAATGAGAGTTAGCAACAACTCTGCGAGGTCGTGCATTAGATTGGTTTATGAAGTTTGTTCTAGTCCCTATAGGAGCACCAGAGAAGTCACTAGATGAGATCCGGGATGGGATGATTGCATAATTCAGAAATCCCAAGTCTGAGGCTCAATATATTAGGGAATTGAAAGAAATTAAGCAGTATCCCAATGAGACGGTGTGGGATTTCGAGCTGTAATTCAAGACACTGATGGCAAGGGATAGTTTCGATCTGAGCGTCATCCAACATAAAGAGTGGTTCATCGCGGCACTGCTACCACATATTCGACTACCATTGATGCAACAAAACATCTCAACACCTAGCGAAGCTCTAGAGGTTGCAATGTGATTGGAGGCATCACCAATTGGAGAAAATGCAGCTGGGATGTCGCAGATACAGACACAGCTCGCTAACTTGATTATACAACTACAAGATTTGAAGAAGGGAAAGGAGCAGCACGAAGAAGTATGGTGTATGCGATGTCGAGGAGAAGGGCATACGAAGGACAATTGCCCAGATTTCCGCAATTATTTGGTTTCAGGAGCGCCAAACTTGTTGAATGGTGGTAGCATGCCATGGTGTCGCGTCTGCCATGTATATGGGCACACCATGACAATTTCCCATATATGTATAAAATGGTCACAACCCCGAGGAATCTTTATTGTACAGTTTTCAAATCATTGGGTCACGATGACAAGGATTTCCATGCATATGGGTTGCTACAAGAGAGAATGTATGATGCATTATATGTAAAGGACGACCAGCATGCCGTACAACAGTCACAACCGCAGCTGTACGTAGCCCAGCCGCTACCACAACCGTAGATGAAGTTTGTACCATAGTAGCACCAACTACCGCAGTTCATGCCGCAATATGCTCCGATGCAGATGGATCCACAACATCCACAATATGTATAGCAACAACAGTATGCACAGCAAGGGCAAGGATCGCAACCGACACCAATGCAACAACAGTTCAACCAACCAGAGTACCAGCAATAGGGAGTATTCCGGGGAGGATACCGGGAAGGAAGTGGTAGAGGATTTGATCATGGAGGAGGACGAGGTGGTCATGGACCTATTCAATGCTATCACTATGTAGTATGGGGACACTACCAACGAGATTGTCCACTGTTGCAAAACAAGTGTACATTCTATTTTGTTAACAATCACACGGTTGAGAATTGTCCGCAGTTGATTGGATGATGGCAAGTAGGGAATACTCCCCAGTTAGCCCCAGTCACAGTACCCTTCCCAGAACCAAGTGCAGCAACCAGTGCATAACTAGAATATGTGGCCAAATCAAAATCAGAATGTGAACCCACCCGGGAATCTGCCACTGAACCAAACCCAGGGTGCGAATATCGCGATAATTTCTACAGAGCCAAGACTACAAGATGCTTCTGTTGTTGTAGTCACTCGCAAAGGAAAGACAACTGGAGAGGACAACTCAATGATCCAATTAGCCGAACAAAAGAAGGTATCATTTGACATTAATGCAGAGCGGGAGGCATTTCTTCAAGCACGTCGTCCACTAGAAAACAATCGAGGTAAAGCTGTTGTGTACGACATGCCCTCTACTTTTGATACTACTTCAGAGGCTGGCCCATTGTGGAAGTCTAGCACATTTCAAGCATTTTTGGAACATTGTTTATCCCTTGCATGAGATACCGATGCTCTTGCTACGATTGAAGCTTTGTTGTGACGACCGGCCCAAGATCGACAAGAGCTAGCAGTTAATTCCTTACAACAACGGAAGACAGGTAAGGAGATGTGGATGAATAATCAAATTGGCGACTATGATGTTGATTCAGTTATTCTAGATCTTGGTTCAGATGTCAACATCTTGACCAAGCAGGCTTGGCAGAAGATGGGGAGTCCCCCATTGAGCTGGTTTCCTGTACAACTCCGGTTAACTAATCATGCTAAGTTGACACCGATTGGGAGAGTTCCACGAATGGTGGTGGACATTCAGGGAATGAAAACATATGCCGACTTTGATGTCATAGAGGTAGTTGAAGGAGGAAGCTCTTATCCCGCATTACTGGGGATTGGATGGGCTAATAATAGTGGAGCTGTAATCAACTTCAAGCAACGGATGATGACTTTTGCAAATCGCGATCTCAGAGTTATCGCCCCGTTAGATCCGCCTAAAGGACGCCGCTACATAGAGCCAGTAAAGGATGACGATCTCAGTGGATGGGACCATGCATTCAATATCTCTGAAGATTATATCCATCCGATTGCCAACGGTGAGCTGGGATGGCACAGTGATAGCTCTGTGTCTTCCGACTCTAATGATGCGCTAGAATATTGGCAGAACCGCCTGCACGAGGTGTCGCTCCGTAAGTGTGGGTTGATCACACAGTCATTATGCCGTGTTGCAATTGAAGTGGTCACACTACCAATATACGAAGGACTGCCTGGTTTATCTGACTTTCTGATGGAGTTCGAGGCAAAAGTTTCCAAACCACAGCGATTGTTGGCGTTGAACGAAGCACTGAAGGATCCTCCAACACACTGGTGGGAAACACATAGGGCATCAATTGATGGATGGCCGAAATGCAAAATATTGATGATGGTACACTTCAATGATACCGAGGTTTACCACACTAGAAAGTATGATCGTCGGAACGATCCTGGTGGTCACTTGATGGAGTGTCATCGGTTATGGGTTTTGTGACCAAGAGACGAGTGGGTCCATGCTTTTATCCATACTTTGGATGAGATGCCACGATCATGGTACACTGCAGCTGAGTTGTGAGGAGAAATTTCTACTTGGCTGGAGCTCACAGTGCGTTTTACCCATACATTTAGTTTTGCGGATGCCAATCCAGAGGTTAATAATGCATTACAGCTCATCCATGATGTAATTCTGCAGGTTGTCCTGGTGGTGTATCCTACTGATCCACATACGCACTGCCAGATGCATTCTCTCATGGAATGTCTCAATATCAGTGCTAGACCAAAAGATGGTGATGATCCGCGGAATGTGAATATCCTGAAATCCGAAGGAAGTCGTGCTGTGGTACCACGTGATGCACCAAGCGATCTGATCACTCAGCTACTGAAGATCCGCAAGATTAACATTGGGACATAAGACACTCTGAAGTTCTCCAATGTTGGGGATTATTGGGATGATGAGATGATAAGAAAGGTCACCGATTTGATCCATGAGTTTCAGGACATATTTCCTACAAAGTTTTCTGACATGAAGGGGATTCTAGGCGACTTAGGGGAGATGAAGATTCCATTAAAACCAGATGCTAAGCCGATCCAGCAGCGTCCCTATCAATTGAATCCACGACATAAGGAGAGGGTCAAGGAAGAACTGGATCGCATGTTGGATGCTGGTATCATTGAACTAGTTGAGGAGTCGGAATGGATTAGTCCTATGGTGGTACAGGATAAGAAGACTAGTGAAGTGTGCATTTGCGTCGACCTTAGGAAGCTAAATGATACATGTTTGCATGATCCATTCCCAACCCCGTTTACTGACGAACTGCTCGAAGGTGTGGGTGGCCAGGAGATGTACTCTTTCATAGATGGGTTCTTTGGTTACCATCAGATCCGCATTGCAAAAGAACTTCGCCATAATACAACTTTCGTTACCGAATGGGGCTGTTTTCAGTACACCGTAATGTCGTTCGGCCTGAAGAATGCACCTACGATATTTTCGTGGGTTGTCATTGCTACATTTAAATATTTCATTCATAATTTTTTGCAGGTATACATGGATGATTGGACATTCTATGGTTTAGTTCGCGATCATCTGGGGTATCTGCGCTTGATGTTGGAGTGATGTCGGCAGCACCAGATATCGTTGAACCTAAAGAAATGTATCTTCTGTGCACCGTTTGGCATACTGTTGGGTCATATTGTGTGTAAGCAAGGATTGTTGGTCGACGCAGCAAATATTGCGCTCATTCTGAGTTTGACATCAGCGACTACTGTTAAGCAGTTAAGGGCGACGCAGGGATTGACGGAGTATTATCGCAAGTTCATCAGGGGTTATGCTACAATTATTGCCCCTATGGAGAAGTTGTTGAAGAAGGATGCGGTATTCCAATGGAGCCTTGAATGTCAGGATAGCTTTGAGACACTAAAGACGAAGATGGCTTCGATGCCAATATTAGTATTTCCTGACTTGAGTAAGGAATTCCATGTTCATGTAGATGCCTCATCGATCGCGTTGGGAGTGGTATTGGCCGAGCCCGGAGAGGGGGATCTCGATCACCCCATTTCTTTTGCCAGCCGAAAGTTGTCATCTGCAGAAAGAAACTACACTACTACGGAGAGGGAAGGTCTAGAAATGGTTTATGCATTACAGAAGTTTCGCCATTACTTATTGGGAGGCCATTTCAAGATGTTCACAGATAATTCTGCATTAAAATACCTGGTCAATAATCCTGTGTTGGGGAGGAAGATCTGTCGATGGCTACTTCTTTTTTAGGAGTTTGATTTTGATTGTGAAGCCAGGGTAGTTAAATGTTGGTCCAGATCATCTCTCTCAGATTGAAATAGGAGAGGAGCCAACTAACATTGAAGATGGGTTGCCTAATGCACAATTGTTTAAAGTTGGAGTCGCTGATGGATAGTTTGAAGAAATAATTCAGTTTCTAGCGACAGGTACCGCACTAGAGGAATTCACCACTAGTTAGAAGAAGCAGTTGGTAGTCAAGGCTGCAGACTTCCAACTAATCACAGGAGCGCTATACAAGATGGGTGCCGATTAGATATTGCGATGATGTGTCTTGCCACATGAGCAAGAGTAGATCCTTTTCGAAGCATATGCGGGAGTGTCTCGAGGGAACTATGGTTGCCATGCAACGACAAGGAAGGTGCTTCGAGAGGGGCTCTAGTGGCCTATGCTACATAGCGATGCAACAGATTATGCACGGTCCTGCGACGTTTGTCAAAGAATCGGGAAGCCATCTAGAAGGGATGAGATGCTCGTTGATGCCTTAGTTGACATTGCAGCATTCGACAATTGGGCAGTAGACTTTGTGGGACCTATCAATCCATCGGGTAAGCGCACTAGTGCTTGGTATATCATCACAACGACAGATTACTTGACACGATGGGTAGAAGCTACACCAGTCATTCATTGTTCCATGGCCATAGCAGCGCGGTTTCTCTTTGACCATATTGTCACTCGCTTTGGCTGCCCCAAGATATTGTTGAGCGATCAAGCCAGCCACTTTCTCAATCACACCATCGGCGCATTAACGGAGGAGTTGCAGATACTACATAAGAAGAGTACACACTATCATCCGAAGGAGAATGGCATGGTGGAGGCTTTCAATAAGATATTGGAGCATGCGCTGACAAAGGTGTGCAATGTGAACCGTGATGACTGGGATCTAAAAATCCTAGCAGTATTGTGGGCCTATCGCACCACATGTAAAAGGCTAATAGGGAAGACACCATTCAAGTTGGTGTATGGGAAAGAAGCGGTTATGCCTATGGAGTATATCATTCTGAGTTTGTGCATAGCGGTAGCAACCGGTATGGATGCTGCGGCAACATTAGAGGAATGTCTCACATAGTTAATACAGCTGGAGGAAGATCACTTTATCGTCGGTTTCCATCAGGGTTTGGAGAAGGATCACCAGAAGACTTGGCATGATCGCCACATAAAGAACAAACAAATTCAACAGGGTGATTTGGTGTTGTTGTATGATAGCAAGTTTAGGAAACATCCAGGAAAATTGCAGATGCATTGGCTGGGTCCGTATCGCATTAGTAGCATTACTTCAGGAGGAGCAGTACAGTTGCAACAATTGAATGGGGCAATGCTCCCCAAGTTGATTAATGGTAGAAAGTTGAAGCCCTATCGGTCGGGCTTGGCACAGCACGATGCCTGAGTCGCACTGAGAAAAAAAACAAAACAAGGATAGATTGATTAATGGCAGGATAGCGCACCAACAGGGACGGAATGCGGAAGCAGGGAAGCTTCTGCCGCAAGTTAGGAGCGGTCTGCAACAAGTGGCAGCATTGCGACCAGGTCAAATCAGCAATAATGCCAAAAGTTAAAATTGTTGATTAACGATGCTTTTTCGAATGATGGGCATTAATGGTGGATCCGGTCTATCGGATGACAGGATCAACAGCGGATTTTTGTCATTAATACATGATTTTGGTTGAATTAATGCAAGATTTTGTGATGATGATGGAGGATTCGGCTACAAGCTATAAAAATGGGTAGAAGATTGGTCGAAAGGCACCGATATTTTCGTTGATAAGTGCCTATGTAGAGCTGACGAGTGCAGTGGTGTGTTGGGCAAGGTTTCGTTTAACTTGCAAAGTGTTGCTTGGTCGAAGAAGATATCACTTGTAAGCGTTGGGTAAGGTATGCCACAAGAGCTATAAACGGTGGATATTAGTAGCGAGGTTGAGTCTCCTTTCATCGGGATTGTAGTTGAGGAAGAAGTTGCGTCTATAGGAGACATCAATATTGAGGCAGAAGTTTCAAACATTCCGGTGGGAGCGTCTGTCGTCATCAAGAAGCGTCGAGGGGGACAACATTCTGAGTCCCCCTAGAGCAAGAGGAAACTAAGATCGTCCGCCGGGGTGGTAGGAGAAGGTCAGGTGCAGGCCAGGAAGTCCAGTCACCACATCGATGAATCTTCCCCATGGGAGGGACTGTCGGTGATTGACATCCTTGGGTATATCCCTCCCAGTCAGTCGGATGCCACCTCGCGGAAGCTGAATCCAAAGTAGAAGAATGGTGTGAAGATGCCCGTGCTCCCTGTCGGAATGGATTGCTCTGTTGATATTGGGCCGACGTTGATGCGCCTTCACTATGATGATCATGATATGGTGGCCTACCCTGACATTGCATCATCCCCATATGTGCCCGAGTCATGCCTTACCGCGACGCCGATTGTACAGGACTGGGCACAAGGATTGAAGCAGGCCGTCTTGTTAGGGCTTATTAACATGCCGCATTTTGGGCGACTGGTGGAAGTTAATGCATGTGTGAAGTAGCTACTTGCGTGCTTCCATGGTGGTTCATTGTGGCTGGACAGTGAAATTGTGGTCATTATTGATTTAATTTCGCACATTACCGGATTTCCTAAAGATGAGGTTGAACCATCGCAGTTCTTCCAAGGGAAGGCGAATGACAAAAAGTGGGCGGGACGGCTCTTAAAGAAGTATGGTTTGGTAACAGATGGTCATGGGTATCGCACCAGTAGTATTATTGATCAGGTGGTCCTCACCAGCACCAAGATTTTATCCTGGAAGATGAACAGGGGTGGTCGTCCTAACCAGTGCAACTCAGGGATTTTCGCATGTGCAGTACAATGTGCGGAGGGCATCCAAATGAACTGGTCCTTGTTTCTCTTGAATCAATTAGTAGTGAATGCTGTGGTTTTTCAGGCCAGTATGGGTTTGTTTACATATAGCTGGCTGCTACTCTTGATTGCATTTGTGGCTTGGAAGGAGCCCGATGTGTACCAGGGCATGGAAGTCGAGGCTGCAAAAGAGTGGCGGGGTGTGCGCTATCAGAACTTATGGTATGTACAGGAACCTGAGTGACTCCGGGATTGCCAATTGGTATTCTAGCTCTACTGGGAGATGCTTTGCAATTCCGCAACGAATCTACCATGGATATCCGAAGAAACTGTGCAAGATTTAAGCCAATCATGGAGTTTGCGGTCTAGCCGCATGCTATTTATGTGCAGCCAAGGCGTGACCCCAGTTAGTAATGGTTGCTGACTCCTTACAAGCTAACGACTGAATCATTGGAGGATATCGTGAACAAATGGCCAGTGGAATGGCGTGAACCTGTGTCGTTGGTCGAGATTGAGGCTGGAGGGCCAGCGAAGGGTCCAGACGATCGTATATCGGCACAGGACCCACCTAGTCATCATGATTTTGATCAAGAGTCCATCAAAACACTGATGGATGACGATAGTGACCGTACCTTGGAAGAGCAAAGAAGAAAAATCCACCAGGCTCCGGCGATAATCAGTGCGCTACCCTTGTCGGTGGAAGCACACTTGGGTTGACTGATACATGCAATCGTTGATGCATCCACCACAGCAGCTCAGAAGATGATAAGGGAAAAAAATGAAGGATTCCATGTGCTCACTGCTCGTGTGGACTCTGTGTATGACATAGTTTCACGACGGGAACTAGACGATGCAGTGGCACCACAATTTAGCACAATAAGCATCGAGCCGTGGGTGAGGAAGGTGGAGATTCCCCCCATTGTGATTGTGACTGAAGACGAGGCTGCGAACACCTTGATGCAGTAGCTGAAGAAGGTGACAATTAATCTGAATGCATTTCCAGTGGAAGGGTTGACCACTATGTAGGAAGCTACTAGCCTGGAAATGGCAGATCGACTGCGGCAGATCAGTGTCATGTGCGTACGACTACAGGAAAGTGAGGCCAATGCAAAGTGCACCATTGAAGAATTGATCGATAGGGATGCTTCAGTATGGCAGGATGTGGATGAACTCAAAGAACACATTAAGAGAGAACGAGCTGAGAAGGCGAGCAGAATCGAAGGACTAAAAAGGGAACACAATGACCTTATTGCAGAGAAGGCTCGTATGTGGGATGAAAGTGTATGGGTCGACCAGGCCATCATAGAAGCTTATCAGCATGTGCTAGAGCCCACTGAAGATGTGGATGTGCTCCAATGGGTGCAGTGAATAGGGGCTTCCATTGTCCAGTTGCGGTAGGAGAATCAAGAGTTGAAAACTCAGGTGAATCCTGGTACACCTCAAGTTGAAGTTGATAATAGAAAAAGGGTGATTGAGTAGGTTGTAACTTAGATGGAGGAGTTGGAAAAGGCTGTGACAAATCTCACAGCTGATACCATACAGTTTTGGAGCCGAATTGTCCAGGACGAGCAGGTTGACTAGTTCATTAAGTATCGACAGGATGCAGAGGGATAGTTGGCGACTCTCAAGGAAGCCATGCACACCATGCCACCCCTAAAACAGGTCGCCAAGTCTCACTACTTAAAAGAATTGCAGCAACAGGTTACCAAGGCTGATGAGCGACAGAAGAAGCGGGCCATGTAGTTGTAGCAGTTTCAGGATGTCGGGGGTCAGTTCATGACCCAGGAAGGTGAAGCACTTCAAGCAGTACAGAAGGGTCGTCAACAGGTGACGACAAAGCTCACTGCGCATCCATATGCAAAAGATGTGGTCGACAATCAGGTGGTGGCTACGGAATTCAAGGAATTGGTGATGACAGTCATGCAGCAGTATGAAGACTTCAAAGTGAAGACCACAGAATACACCATGTCCAGTTGACAGGGCTTGAGGGCAAGCCACAAGATTGTGTTGGGGGCCTGTTGGCAGGCGGTTTGGTAAGGAAGAACCGCAGCATTGCCAATGTTGGGACACGTCGGAAGAGGTTGCGGAAGGAAGAAGGATCTATTATTTTATGTATTTTTTGAGTCGTTTGTACCGCAGAATGTGGGTTTTTGGGTCATTGGACCATATAAGATGTAATTTTGAGCTAAGTATGCCACAATAGCCGGGTTTTTGAGTCATTTGGATCGGGTCAGTTAGATTTTGGGCCATTTGTCCAGGAGTCAGTTAGGAAGTTGTTAGTAAGTGGACAAGCATTGTAAAGGCGGAAGCCTATATATAGATAGAAAGTTGTAGGTCGTGAGATAGATGGAAAAGAGCTTTGATATTTTTTGGTGCGTATGTTTTGAGATCTAGAGATATTGCTGAAGTCTATGATCTGCAGAGGTATTGTATTGGGTTTTTGCAGCAATAATATGATGTGATGAAACTGTTATGTGCAATCCTGGTGTTAGCACTCAAATTCTGCTAGGTTCAGTGGCAGGTTTCATGGAAATAAAAGTGCTTTGTGGTCATCAAAATCTCCGAATGGAGAGCCAACTCTCGGGACACATCCTTAGAGATGGAAGAATTCGAATTACGAGCGATAGATTTATCCAAGGGCATGGTATTGTTAAGAGAAATCCTAGTGTCCATGCTATTTCGAATGCATACTGGCACATAAAAACGCCAGACATAGAAAGAAGCATGTATGGATGGTTTAGATCAAATGCCCCGAATATTGACGGCCTCGAGCGCACGACGCAACTGAAGTTGTGGGCAATCTAACGCATGGTCGGGCATGAGCCGGCGGGCAAGTTCTTAAAGCAGTTGACGGCAAATATCAGTGAGAGGAAAGATCTACGGTGTACAGCCATGGCGCTGATCTAACTTGCACAAAGCATGTTATGTTTCAAATTGCCACGGTCAGAGTAAGTGCCATGCACCTGTCAACGGTGCAGATCTACCGGAGGCGAATCAACGGTCCAAAATGACTACGCTGATTTTACTCATGGGTAGGTTAACCTCATCTCAAATTGCCGTGGTAGGTAAAGGATGCACCATCCGACGACGAGGATTGGAGCAAAGATAGGACCAACAGCTAGGAATGCTTTGAAGGGTCAAACTGCCGATTGGAACAAGTGTGTCGATAAAATGGAAAACTATAGAGGCTGAAAACCTACGGTCCTGATCCAAGCTCGAAGTTCTCACAGGTGAAAGACATCTTCGCTGAAAATCAATGATTGTCGCATGGGCTAAGCCACCTCGGCGCAGTCAAGTGTCCTTTTTGTATGGCCCAAAAAGTACGACCAAATATGTTCGATGTCATTTCAAAGCCTCATTCATCATGCCAAATCATTCGGAAGGTCCTCTCAGAAATTCATAGCCTAATGATTCGCATGGGAACGTCGTCATTATGAATTTTTATAAACCTGATCTCCTAGGCTCGCAACTCACGTATCAAAAGGTGGCGAGTTCCTCTATCTTGGTATTGTTCACAGTTTGTATTAGAGCATGGAGAGATAGCAAGGAGCCGAAGTAGTAATTATACCAGAGCATGTGTTATCCGAGATGGAGGAAGAGAATGTTTATTTACCTCCCATAGTTCGCGGTCATGTGGAAGACAGTTCCATCAGCAAATCGGAAGATCCCCAGGAAGGACAGATAGACTAGAGTTTGCAGCAGCAGAGAAAGAGGGCAGAAAACTATGAAGAGGACGAGTAGGGAATTGACCAGGAGGTGGAAATTATCAAGGATCTAATTCTTTCTACAGAAGGGATAACCTCTACTCCTCTACCAAAACGAACCCAAGCAAAAGATTCTTTCGATGTGGGTGTTTTCTTGATTGGTATGGTCAGGTGAAAACCCAAGACTAAGGTGGCAGCATTCTTATGTTGTTTACATTTCACCATCCGAAAAGTTTGTCTATAGGATACATGGGTACATTCCTTATCTCAAATTTTTTAAGATTAAGACGGTCCATAACCTATTTTGAAGGGAGGTATGGCTTAGTGGTGTATAAGATCTGCAGGATCAGTTGGGTCCGATCTGTTATTGGTAATTTTCATTTCTACATCGAGCTAGAACAAGTTAGGAACCATGCGTGGTAAGCATCAGTTCCAGCCTTAGATATTTTTGTTCGGCACAAAGAGTTCAAAGGATAATCAATGAAGCCATTCAACCAGAGTGAAAGCAATTAAGGTGAAAGCAGCTATATAACTACAATTTTTGTATTTTCTTTGAAAGTAATTTGGCCATGTAATGAAATGGCCATGCAATTATAAATGGTAGTTAAGACTGCCTCGTAGATATTTTATTTTGTAATAGTGATAGCAAACAATGCCTCAGTTTGGCTGTTAGATAGGTGTCATATGGTTGTAACTGTTTTCTGTTCAGAAGGAGCCGAGCCTAGAGCTCGAGGACATCTATAACTACATTTGTAATCAAAGGCACAAGGGTTGAAAATATTATTTGAAAGCTTTTTGTATTTTGAGGATTAGTCTGTAAGACATTTTTGAGCTATTTTAATAAAGTTTGTAGAGCTGAAGCCTACCTTTTGACAATGATTCATGTATAATTGTTCTAGTAGACTGTATTTTCCTTTTCCCATGTGAAATTTTGTTTCTCTCTTAGTTATTCCGTTCTGTGTTATTTCTTTCATGCTTGGATCAGGGTAGTGGTTAAGTGGAATTCATAGGAGCTATGCTCTGGTTAGATTTTTCCAAGTATGTCACCAATATATTCTGCTAGAGTTGATGTAGGATTCATATTGGTATGCCTTACATTGATGGACTGTTTTCTTTCCTCTTCTGTTCCACAAATTAAATCACTTTGAATACTAGCTTCTTGCTACCTTGCCCTTGTGAATGCCTTTGCAGAACCTCTGTGAATGATGTTTCCATAGTTTCTTAAATATGACTCCATTTCCCAAACGAAGTTCATATGTTTTCAACCAAACAGTGCTTGAATCATTTTCGCTCCAAAAAGAAAACTAATCTTCTGTATAATTGTTGTAATTGAATATCTTGGCCATGAATGCTGGTGTTTCTTTTTCATTATTGACAATCTTGATTATTTCAGTCTTTTCATGAGATTTTAGAGAGAGCCCTCTTTGTCTGTAACGGGTCAGTAACATAGGCCAAAGATTGGTTATTAGTTACCCCAGACTGCCCTCTCCACAACCTAATGGATCATTTTGGGTGTTAACAAATTGGCGCCATTGCTGGGGAACTAGAAGTTTCATCATCCCTAGGAGAATGACAAAGGGGAAAATATGAATTTTGATGGTGAACAACAATCAAACAATGAGCAGGTTGTACCATGCACTTGGAAACTCCACTCAAGATTCAATTCAAGTTGCAGACTCCACTGGAGAAAGAGCTCAACTGCCTTAAAAGTGGAAGAATCAAGGTTCAGGTATCAAAGCATCAGTCTCTTCAAAGAAATCTTGTTCTTCTGTATCAATATCCTTTTGCCTCTATGCATATATATCAAGAAACTTTTGTTCCACCAAAGAGCTCTAGGTCATGAGAGACTCTCTTTTGTATATCCTTCTCTAGACCTTATAGATGTATATCCTCCTTCAAACCCTAGAGATGATCCCATTCTTTCTTCTAAAACATACAAGATCCATAGCCAACCTTGCCAATCCCATGAGAATGAGGCTGAAGATGTTCCCCCTATACATATTCCTTTTCCTCGCAGATCTCAGCTGAGATATGGCCCTTTAAAGATGCCCCCTTTCCTCTATGAATACCCTCCCAAATACCACAGATACCTTCCCATATTTGATGGAGAATAAAAAAACCTAACTGCTGAGAAACATCTTCAAGGATTTGAAATTTTTTTGCATGTTTTTTAAGTGGAGCATGATGATGTTTGTATGAGGGCTTTCGCCCAATATTTCCGAGCAGATGTGAAGAAATGGCTTATCCATTTGCAACCTGAGTCTATAGACACATGGCAGGGGTTGTCTGATGTTTTCTTGGAATTTTGGGGTAAGAGAAGGTCATGGGACCTAGTGCTTTAAGAATTTTACTCTATGAGAATGAAGGAAGGGGAAATCATGTCCATCTTTAATAGAAGGTTTGCGAGTTTTTATTATGATATGCCAAGGGAAATTCGACCCCTAGAGAATGCCGCCAAGTTACATTATGGATGTATCTTTCCTTCTAATTTATCTTTTCTTCTTTTGCAGAGAAGGTCTTCAAATCTGCAACATATGTTTATTGATGCTTTGGAGGTTGAAGAAAACCTTAGAGTGTCTGGAAAATGATCAAGTAAATATAATGATGAAAATATTGAAGAGGAATCAGGATTCGAAGAGAGGCATGAACAAGGAGAACGTTCTTTGCATTCCAATCTTTCCCAGGATGTACAGATAGATGACTAGCCCGGTGATGTGCCAGAAGAAGGTAATTCTAATTTTTTTAAGGAAAATTACAATCAACCTGCTAAAATTTGTGGTGGCAATGATATTAAAAAGAATTTCAGTCCACCTAAGTATGATGAGTATGATGATTATGAAGAAGACTTCACGGGTATTGAGTCAGCTAAAAACTTTACAAGTTCCAAGACAGTTAGTGAAGAAAATCTGGTCACTGTCCATGACCAAACCTCTAAAAATAAACATGCTAAAAGTGATTGCTCACCCCTCTGTTATGCCTCATTTGAATTGATAAAACAAAGAATTAGGGCTTCTAATAAAAAACAAAACTCTAAAATGGAAAGCTTCCAATTCGTTTTTGAGAGTGATGATAAAGAGGAGAGGCAAGTGTGTAATAAATCTCAAGAAGCAGAAATTTGCTATAGGAAAGAGAAGTACCAAACAAAAAATCAAATCCCTCTTTCACATTCAAAAATTTCCTATCAAGAAGAGTTTGTTGCGCTTAATTTTATTGAAAGATTTAATGATATTTCTCTTGTGTTTGATAGAGGAGAGCAAGTTCCAAATTTTGACATTTTGGATGAAATTGGTGATGACCTTCATATCTATGCTCTCGAGAGGGATGAAAATTTTCTTCAGTTTTGTGAGTTGTCATATGACTCAGAAGAAGATCAGAATAGTCAGATGAAATCTTCTCCATGTCATCCGACTTCAGATTCTTGTTGCCTAGAAGGAAATGTTTTCTTTAATACATCTGAAGGTCATGATTCCATTTCGATTGAAACCCAAGAAGAGCTTCAGTCCTATTAGGCTGATGTACATATGTTTGATTGTCCAATACCTCTTGACAAAGAAAATGAATATGCTTTTCAAAATCTTTATGAAACTCAGTCTGACAGATGACAAGTAGAATTGCAGTTTGATTGGCCTTGTTGTGACATAGGTAATGTGAACAATCAACAAGAACTCGTTAAATAGGCTATCATGATTGGTCATAAAAATGTAGGACTCTTCCATTTCATTAAATATCCTTTTGCTAAATTTCTAGAATTGTCAGAGAAGATGGAGGCTATGTTGTTCAAGAATGTGGGCATTGAAAAAATATTTTCAGTTGGGGTTATCATTTGTTGAATTCTTTTTTCAGGTTGGAAAGGATAAATCCCAATTTCAGTTTGGAAGTCATTTGCTTGACTAGCTTCATCGAGGATTTGTTATCACCTGATTTGGCCCTTGCGCTCAACAAGTAGGGTAGGAAAACAACTGTATATAAATAAGCTTGAAGGTCAAGCATTTTCGTTAATTTCGGTAAAGTAAGATAAGTACCAAGAATAAGTTTGCTCAGCAAGCATTTTTTAGTATATACAGTGTTATTTTTTGAGTTGCAGTTTTCATATGAAAGACAGGTTGTAGGTTGTAGTTGACAGGGTTGGGAAGCCACCCAATGGATCATGCACTTGGTCTACAGGTTCTTTGCTACCTCACAGGGAGGATAGCATCCCCGGCTGGAGCCAGTTGTTATCACTCAAATTGTGCTAGCTTCTATGGCAGGTTTTGTGGAAATAAATGTGCTTCGTGGTCATCAAAATCCCCGAAGGGAGAGCCAACTCTTGGGCCACATCCTTAGAGATGGAAGAATTAGAACTACGAGTGATAGATGTATCCCAGGGCATGGTAATGTTAGGAGAAATACTGGTGTCCATCTTATTTCAGATGCATAGTGGCCGGTAAAAAACGCCATACATAGAAAGAAGCATGTATGGATGGTTCAGATCAAACGCCCCAAAGATTGATGGCCCCGAGTGCACGGTGCAAATGAAGTTGTGATCTAATGCATGGGAGGGCGTGAACTGGCATGAAAGTTATTAAAGAAGTTGATGGCGAAGATCAAAGGGAGGAAATATCTATGGTATACAGCCACCGCACTGATCTAACTTACGCGAAGCATGTTACGTTTCAAATCACCGCGATCGGAGTAAGCGCTATGCACCTGTCAACGGTGCAGATCTACTGGAGGGAAATCAATGGTCTAAGATGACTACGCTGATTTTACTCATGGGTAGGTTAAACTCATCTCAAATCGCCGCAGAAGGTAAAGGATGCACCATCCGAAGACCAGGATTGGAGCGAAGACAGGACCAATGGCTAAGAATGCTTTGAAGGGTCAAACTGTCGATCGGAAAAAGTGTGTCGATAAATGGAAAACTATGGAGGATGAAAACCTATGGTCCTGATCCAAGTTCAAAGTTCTCACAGGTGAAAGACATCTTCACAAAAATTCAATGATTTCCACATGGGCTGAGCCACCTTGGAATAGTCAGGTGTCCTTTCTGTATGGCCCGAAAAGTATGACCAAATATATCCGATGTCATTTAAAAGCCTCAGTCATCATGCCAAATCATTTGGAAGGTCTAGTCATAAAATCGTAGCCTAATGTTTCACATGGGAACGCCATCGTTATGAGTTGTTATAAACTTGATCTCCTAGGCCCACATCTCACGTCTGAAAAGGTGCCGAGTTCCTCTATCTTGATATTGTTTGCAGTTTTTATCAGAGCATGGAGAGAGAGAAAGGAGCCGAAGTAGTAATTATACCAGAGCATGTGTTGTTCGAGATGGAGGAAGAACACGTTTATTTACCTCCCATAGTTCGCGGTCATGTGGAAGAAGGTTCCATCTGCAAATCAAAAGATCCCCAGGAAGGAGAGATACACTGGAGTTTGCAGTAGCAGAGAAAGAGGGAAACAACTTATGAAGAGGATGAGCAGGGAATCGGCCAGGAGGTGGAAATTATCAAGGATCTAATTCTCCCTACGGAAGGGGTGCCCTCTACTCCTCTACCGAAACGAACCCAAGCAGAAGATTCTTTCAACGTGGGTGATTTTCTTGATTGGTATGGTCAGGTGAAAACCCAAGACTAAGGTGGCAGCATTCTTATGTTGTTTACATTTCACCATCCAACAAGTTTTTCTATTGGCTACATGGGTACATTCCTTATCTCAAATTTTTTAAGATTAAGACGGTCCATAACCTATTTTGAAGGGCAATATGGCTCATTGGTGTATGCCATCGGCAGGATCAGTCGGGTCTGATCTCTTATTGGTAATTTTCATTTTTATATCGATCTAGTACAAGTTAGGAACCACGCTTGGTAAGCAGCAGTTCCATCCTTAGATATTTTTGTTTGGCACAAAGAGTTCAAAGGATAATCAATGAAGTCATTCAACCAGATTGAAAGCAATTCAGCTGAAAGCAGCTATATAACTGCTATTTTTGTATTTTTGTATTTTGTCTAAAAGTAATTTGGCCATGTAATGAAACAACCACGCAATTATAAATGGTAGTTAAGCATGCCTTGTAGATATTTTGTTTTGTAATAGTGACAGCAAACAATGCCTCGGTTTGGCTGTTAGATAGGTGTCATATGGTTGTAACTGTTTTCTGTTCAGAAGGAGCCAAGCCTAGAGCTCGAGCACATCTATAAATGCATTTGTAATCGAAGGCACAAGGGTTGAAAATCTTATTTGAAAGCTCTTGGTATTTTGAGGATTAGTCTGTAAGACATTTTTGAGCTATTTTAATAAAGTTTACAGAGCTGAAGCCTGCATTTTGACAAGGATTCCTGTGTAATTGGTCTGGTAGTCTGTATTTTCCTTTTCCCATGTGAAATTGTGTTTCTCTCTTAGTTATTCCATTCTGTCTTATTTCTTTCATGCTTGGATGAGGGTAGTGGTTAAGTGGAATTCATAGGAGTTATGCTTTGCTTATATTTTTCCAAATATGTCACCAATATATTTTGCTAAAGTTGATGTAGGATTCATCTTGGTATGCCTTACATTGATGGGCTATTTTCTTTCCTCTTCTGTTCCACAAATTAAATCTCTTTGACTACTAGGTTCTTGCTACCTCGCCCTTGTGAATGCCTTTGCAGAACCTCTGTGAATGATGTTTTCAGAGTTTCTTAAATACGATTCCATTTCCCAAACGAAGTTCATATGTTTTCAACCAAACAGTGCTTGAATCATTTTCGCTCCAAACAGAAAACTGATCCTCTGTATAATTATTTTGGCTGTGAATGTTGGTGTTTCTTTTTCATTATTGACAATCTTGTTTTTTCGAGTCTTTTCATGAGATTTTAGAGAGAGCCTTTTCTGTCTGTGTTGGGTCAGTAACATAGGACAAAGATTGGTTATTAGTTACCCTTGACTGCCCTCTCGACAACCTAGGGGCTCATTTTGGGTGTTAACAAATTGGTGCCATTTTCGGGGAACTAGAAGTTTCATTATCCCTCGGAGAGTGACAAATGGGAAAATCTGAATGTTGATGGTGAACAACAATCAAACAATGAGCAGGTTGTACCATTCACCTGGCAACTCCACTCAAGATTCAATTCAAGTTGCAGACTCCACTGGAGAACGAGCTCAACCGCCTTAAAAATGGAAGAATCAAGGTTCAGGTATCAAAGCATCAGTCTCTTCAAAGAAATCTTGTTCTTCTGTATCAATCTCCTTTTGCCTCTATGTATATATATCAAGAAAATTTTGTTCCACCGAAGAGCTCTAGGTCATGAGAGAATCTCTTTGGTATATACTTTTCTAGACCTTATAGATGTATATCCTCCTTCAAACCCTAGAGATGATCCCATTCTTTCTTCTAAAACATACAAGATCCATAGCTAGCCTTGCCAATCCCATGAGAATGAGGCTGAAGAGGTTCCCCCTGTAGATATTCCTTTTCCTTGCAGATCTCAGCTGAGATACGGCCCTTTAAAGATGCCCCCTTTCCTTCATGAATACCCTCCCAAATACCACCGATACCTTGCCATATTTGATGGAGAATCCAAAAACCTAATTGTTGAGAAACATCTTCAAGGCTTTGAACATTTTTTGCATCTTTTTGAAGTGGAGCATGATGATGTTTGTATGAGGGATTTCGCCCAATCTCTCCAAGGAGATGTGAAGAAATGGTTTATCCGTTTGCAGCCTGAGTCCATAGACACATGGCAGGGGTTTTCTGATGTTTTCAAGGAATTTTGGGGTAAGAGAAGGTCATGGGACCCAGTGCTTTCATAATTTTACTCCATGAGAATGCAGGAAGGGGAAATCATGTCCAGCTTTAACAGAAGGTTTGCAAGTTTTTATTATGATATGCCAAGGGAAATTCGACCCCTAGAGAATGCCACCAAGTTACACTATGCATCTATCTTTCCTTCTGATTTATCTTTTCTTCTTTTGCAGAGAAGGTCTTCAAATCTGCAGCATATGTTTATTGATGTTCTGGAGGTTGAAGAAAACCGTAGAGTGTCTGGAAAATTATCAAGTAAAGATAATGATGAAAATATTGAAGAGGAATCAGGATTCGATGAGAGGCATGAACAAGGAGAACTTGCTTTGCGTTCCTGTCTTTCCCAGGATGTACAGATAGATTACCAGCCCGGTGATGTGCCAGAAGAAGGTAATTCTAATTTGTTTAAGGAAAATTACAATCAGCCTACTAAAATTTGTGGTGGCAATGATATTAAAAAGAAGTTCAGTCCACCTAAGTATGATGAGTATGATGATTATGAAGAAGACTGCTCGGGTATTGACTCAGCTGAAAACTTTACAAGTTCCAGGACAGTTAGTGAAGAAAATATGGTCACTATCCATGACCAAACCTCTGAAAATAAACATACTGAAAGTGATTGCTCCTTCCTCTGTTATGCCTCATTTGAACTGATAAAACAAAGAATCAGGGCTTCTAATAAAAAACAAAAGTTTAAAATGGAAAGCTTCCAATTCTTTTTTGAGAGTGATGATAAAGAGGAGAAGCAAGTCCATAATAAATCCCAAGAAGCAGAAATTTGCCATAGGGAAGATAAGTACCAAACAGAAGAAAAAAAATCCCTCTTTCACATTAAAACATTTCCTATCAAGAAGAGTTTGTTGCGCTTAATTTTATTGAAAATTTTAATGATATTTCTAGTGTGCTTGATAGAGGAGAGCAAGTTCCAAATTCTGAAATTTTGGATGAAATTGGTGATGAAATTCATATCTATGCTCCCGAGAGGGATGAAATTTTTCTTTAGTTTTTCCAGTTGTGATATGATTCAAAAGAAGATCAGAATAGTCAGATGAACTCTTCTCCATGTCATTCAACTTCAGATTCTTGTTTCCTAGAAGGAATTGTTTTCTTTAATACATTTGAAGGTCATGATGCCATTTCGATTGAAACCCAAGAAGAGATTCAGTCCTATCAGGCTGATGTACATATGTTTGATTGTCCAATACCTCCTGACAAAGAAAATGAGTACACTGTTCAAAATATTTATGAAACTCAGTCCGGCAGATGGAAATTAGAATTGCAGTTTTATTGGCCCTGTTGTGACATAGGTAATTTGAACAATCAGCAAGAACTCGTTGAAGAGGCTCTCATGATTGGTCATAAAAATGTAGGGATCTTCGATTTCATTAAAGATTCTTTTGCTAAATTGTTGGAATTATCAAAGAAGATGGAGGCTATGTTGTTCAAGAATGCACAGATTGAAAAATATTTTCAGTTGGGGTTATCATTTGATGAATTCTTTTTTCAGGTTGGAAAGGCTAAATCCCAATTTTAGTCTGGAACTCATTTGCTTGACTGGCTTCATTGGGAATATGTGATCACTTGATTTGGACCTTGCGCTCAACAAGTAGGGTAGGAAAACAACTGTATATAAATGAGCTTGAAGGTAAAGCGTTTTCATTAATTTCAGTAAAGTAAGATAAGTAGGAAGAATAAGTTTGCTCAGCAAGCATTTTTTAGTATATACAGTGTTATTTTTTCAGTTGCAGTTTTCAAATGAAAGACAGGTTGTAGGTTGCAGTTCACAAGGTTAGGAGGCCGCCCAATGGATCTGACACTTGATCTACGAGTTCTTTGCTACCTCACAGGGAGGATAGCATCCCAGGTTGGAGCCCATTGTTAGAACTCAAATTGTGCTAGGTTCTGTGGCAGGTTTCATGGAAATAAAAGTGCTTGGTGGTCATCAAAATCCCTGAAGGGAGAGCCAGCTCTCGGGCCACATCCTTAGAGATGGAAGAATTCGAATTACAAGTGATAGATTTATCCCAGGGCATGGTAATGTTAGGATAAATCCTGGTGTCCATGCTATTCTGGATGCATAGTGGTGGGTAAAAAATGCCAGACACAGAAAGAAGCATGTATGGATGGTTCAGATCAAATGCCCCGAAGATCGACAGCTCGAGCACACGGCGCAAATGAAGTTGTGGGCGATCTAACAAATGGGCAGGTGTGATCCAGCGGGCAAGGTCTTAAAGTAGTTGACAACGAAGATCAGCGGGAGGAAATATCTATGGTGTACAGGCACTGCGCTGATCTAACTTGCACGAAGCATGTTACGTTCCAAATCACCGCGATCGGAGTAAGCACCATGCACTTGTCAACGGTGCAAATCTACCAGAGGCGAATAAATGGTCTAAGATGACAACGTTGATTTTACTCATGGCTACATTAACCCCGTCTCAAATCACCATGGCAGGTAAAGGATACACCATCCGATGACTAGGATTGGAGCGAAGACAGGACCGTCGGCTAGGAATGCTTTGAAGGGTCAAACTGCGGATTGG
Organism: Larix kaempferi; assembly: GCA_027924585.1. Lineage (NCBI taxonomy): Eukaryota > Viridiplantae > Streptophyta > Pinopsida > Pinales > Pinaceae > Larix > Larix kaempferi. Next base: position 403,757 of record BSBM01000914.1, on the reverse strand, counting down.
AACAAGTGTTTCGATAAAATGGAAAAATATGGAGGATGAAAACCTACGGTCCTGATCCAAGCTCAAAGTTCTCATAGGTGAAAGACATCTTTGTTGAAAATCAAAGAATGCTATGTGGGATGAGCCACCTCGGCACGGTCATATGTCCTTTCTGTATGGCCCAAAAACTATGACCAAATATGTCTGATGTCATTTCAAAGCCTCAATCATCATGCCAAATCATTTGGAAGGTCCAGTCAAAAAATCATAGCCTAATGATTCGCATGGGAACGCCATCGTTATGAGTTGTTATAAATGTGATCTCCTAGGCTCCCAACTCACGTTTGAAAAGGTGGCGAGTTCCTTTATCTTGGTATTGTTTGCAGTTTGTATCAAAGCATGGATAGAGAGAAAGGAGCCGAAGTAGTAATTATACCAGAGCATGTGTTGTTCGAGATGGAGGAAGAGCACGTTTACTTACCTCCCATAGTTAGTGGTCATGTGGAAGACGGTTCCATGTGCAAATCGTAAGATCCCCAGGAAGGACAAACAGACTGGAGTTTGCAGCAGCAGAGAAAGAGGGAAGAAACCTATGAAGAGGATGAGTAGGGAATCAACCGGGAGGTGGAGATTATCAAGGATCTGATTCTCCATACGGAAGGGGTACCCTCTACTCCTCTACCGAAACGAACCCAAGAAAAAGATTATTTCGACATGGGTGATTTTCTTGATTGGTATGGTCAGGTGAAAACCCAAGACTAAGGTGGCAGCATTCTTATGCTATTTACATTTCACCATCCGGCAAGTTTGTGTATTGGCTACATGGGTACAGTCCTTATCTCCAATTTTTGAAGATTAAGATGGTCCATAACCTATTTTGAAGGGAGGTATGGTTTAGTGGTGTATGACATCGGCAGGATCAGTCGGGTCTGATCTGTTATTTTTAATTTTTATTTCTACATAGAGCTAGTACAAGTTAGGATCCATGCCTGGTAAGTAGCACTTCCAGCCTTAGATATTTTTGTTCAGCACGAAGACTTCAAAGGATAATCAATGAAGTCATTCAACCAGAGTGAAAGCAATTCAGCTGAAAGCAGCTATATAACTGCTATTTTTGTATTTTGTTTAAAAGTAATTTGGCCATTTAATGAAACAGCCACGCAATTATAAATGGGTGTTAATCCTGCCTCGTAAATATTTTGTTTTCTAATAGTGATAACAAACAATGCCTCGGTTTGGCTATTAGATAGGTGTCATATGGTTGTAACTGTTTTCTGTTTAGAAGGAGCGAAGCCTAGATCTTGAGGACATCTATAAATACATTTGTAATTGAAGGCACAAGGGTTGAAAATATTATTTGAAATCTTTTGGTATTTTGAGGATTAGTTTGTAAGACATTTTTGAGCTATTTTAATAAAGTTTGCAGAGCTGAAGCCTGCGTTTTGACAAGGATTCCTATGTAATTGGTCTAGTAGTCTGTATTTTCCTTTTCCCATGTGAAATTGTGTTTCTCCATTAGTTATTCCATTCTGTGTTATTTCTTTCATGCTTGGATCAGGGTAGTGGTTAAGTGGAATTCCTAGGAGTTATGCTCTGCTTAACGTTTTCCAAGTATTTCACCAATATATTCTGCTAAAGTTGATGTAGGATTCATCTTGGTATGCCTTACATTGATGGACTATTTTCTTTCCTCTTATGTTCCACAAATTAAATCTCTTTGACTACTAGTTGCTTGCTACCTTGCCATTGTGAATGCGTTTGCAGAACCTTTGTGAATGATGTTTTCAGAGTTTGTTAAATATGAATTTATTTCCCAAACGAAGTTCATATGTTTTCAACCAAACAGTGCTTGAATCATTTTCACTCTAAACATAAAACTGATCTTCTGTATAATTGTTGTAATTGAATATCTTGGTCGTGAATGTTGGTGTTTCTTTTTCATTATTGACAATCTTGATTATTCTAGTCTTTTCATGAGATTTTAGAGAGAGCCGTCTCTATCTGTGTTGGGTCAGTAACATAGGCCAAAGATTGGTTAGTAGTTACCCCTAAGTTCCCTCTCCACAACCTACGAGGTCATTTTGGGTGTTAACACCTGGTGTGACTTCTGTCTTTTGATGGTAATACAATGTTTCTTTAATAGTCACTTTATTGTTATAATCTGCCGCAACAATGAATGTTTCCATTAATGATGTTATGAATACAATAATGTTGAACTGAATGCATGAATCTATCATTGAATGTTGTAATAATATTAAGTAGTTAATGCCGCATACATCCTCCTTCATTCGGCGGAAACATGGTTCGGTCCACTCTCCCTTGATCACCTCGAGTGAGACCTCATCTGCTTTACAGGTGTTGCTGGGCAAGGTAAAACTTGTTTGGGCCGATGCTCAGGGAGATTGCGGTGGGTTGGTGTCGACAGTTATGGGAACCCCTTTCGACTGGGTTTGAGTCAGCAATTATTTTTCAAAAAATATTATAATAATATAATATAAAATACAAAAATTCCACATGTATTTAAAACATCTTTTATCAGCTGGTGGTTTCAAGGCCATAAAAAAGTGGTTTCCAACTACCACTTTTGGGACCCTGAATCGATGAGAGCCTTCCACGTGTCCAAAGTGGTTTCGAATTCAGGCCCATGTGCCTTTGATTATCCTTTATGCAACTTTCCAATCCTGAATTGATGAGAGCCATTGATCTAGGATGATCATGATCTACCTTTTTCCACAAATATTTTATAATATAATATAAAGGAAAATTAACGTTTATCTTGATATTTAATTCACAAATGAAATATGTGAATTTAGACAATCCAAGACACCAAGTTAATTTCAGTAGGTAGATTGGTGCCTAGTTTAAGGCTCAATTGCTCATAAAATGAAAGGGGTCAAAATTAGTACCAACATTGGCTCCAACGGGGACAACAGATCCTTGTGATCTGTTTAGAACAACAGTTCCAGTGCCTTCATCTGCAGCAGATTCAAATTTTGGCCTCATTGACACTCAATCTATACTTTCTTGTCAATAATTTTATGTTTTTGACTATAAATATATTTGAGCTTCTGAATATACAACAAACTAAAAATGGAAACCTTCTTGAATGCTTTAGACATGCTCCTATAGGATCTTTTAAAAGTCGAAAACATAAGAAACAAGGAGAAAATTGATCCTTAGACGCCTTCTTTGCAAGATCTGCTAGACCTTCTTTATTATTTTCTTTCTTGCTTGAGGCAACTGGTATATCCATTGAACATGAGCATGATCCCCAGTGGAATCACCATTATGTGGAGTCACCAAGGTGAATTGCATTAACAGCCTATGTCTAACTCTCGTTCACCTTCAAGAGCTAGATCTTTAACCTTTGTCGTTCTACCCAGGGAAACTTTCTTTCACTTTCGCGTCCCCGGCAACGACGCCAACAAATATGTTAGTCCCAGAGACGTTCTAAGGATGACTTTAGAACTATTCTTGGGAATCAATAATATCTTCTGAATTTTTCACTGAAATTGAAACACAACGGACAGAAAATAATGTAGAATTTACAAGGAATTAATATGGAATTTGGTTGGCAGCGGTTACTAGTAGAGTTGGGGTTGATATATGCAAACCTTCAACTCATAGGCCTTTCCATTGGGCATGGAGTCATAAAGAAAAGATTTAAAAACTATATTGGACATAATATCAATTTGCAAAGGAATTTCATTGAATGGAATAGTGAACCAGCTTTAAATGAGGATGGATTTAGAAGGTGAAAATGAGAAGACTAAAGGAGTGTCTCTTGGACAGATTCCTAAAAGTCTAAGGGTAACAAGGAGAAGACTAAAAGGAGTGTATCTTGTACAAATTCCTGAAAGTATAAAGGTGACAAGAAGAAGACTAAAAGGAGTGCCTCTTAGAAAAATTCCTAAAAATCTTGAAAGTCTTGATGAAAGAATAAACGTGATGAGCCTCAATAAAAGTAGTCAACAGTTTCTAACAAGTTGCAAAGTATTCATGAATCAACTTGTCAACAAACACAATGCATATATAATTAAGCAAAAAGCCAACCAGTATTGCAGTCCCTTCCCAACATAGATGCATATGTATCATTTAACAAAATATCCCAAAACTCTAAATAATTGCTAAACTGTTGCTCAAAATTTTTATTTCAAGGAAGATCAGGAGAGGAAAAAATTGTGGAAATACAAGATAAACACAAGCTACTACATCCAATGATCTTAATCTCCACAAAAAACATTACATCTGCTCCTCTATCAGGATCATGAATCCAATGTTAGGTTTCTCATCACTGAAAATAATTACAATATGGCCTGTTGGCCATGGATGAATCAACCATCCCCTTCCTCAGAAAATTTGCTTCCTTTTGAATTTGAATTACCCTTGATTAAATAGATAGAGAAGATTTTGTAACAGAAAAATGGATCCGACAGATGCTTGTAACAGAAAACGGTTCTGGAAAACTCTATCTCAAAAGGTCCCACATATCTCACAATCTGTGCATTTGTTTTGAAAACGTCCCACGAGTAGACGTAAATGGGCCCATTTCTGAAGCGGGTGTTCAACCGTTTTAGCTAATTCCTCACGATTTTCCCAGGACATCTCTTGCAAAAACGTGTCTTCTGCAGGTGAGCGATTTACAAAACGTCTTTTATTGGTTGGTGGTTTCAGGGACCTCAAAAAGTAGTTTAGTAAAACAACTTTAAGACCCCTGAATAGATCTCTGACTGCCACATGTCCATAGTGGTTTTAAATCAGGCCCATGTGCCTCTAGTTATTTTTCATGCAACTTTCGAAGCCTGAATTGATGAGAGCCATTGATCTAGGATGCTCATGATTTGTCTTTTTCCAAAAATATTATAATAATATAATATAAAAGACAAAACTAGTGGCTTCATGGCCATAGAAAAGCAGTTTCCAATTACAACTTTTGGGACCCTGAATTGATGAGAGCCTACCATGTGTCCAAAGTGGTTTTGAATTCAGGCCCATGTGCCTTTGATTATCCTTCATGTAAATTTCCAAGCCTGAATTGATGAGAGCCATTGATCTAGGATGCTCATGAATTGTCTTTTTCCCAAAATATTATAATAATATAATATAAAAGACAAAACTGCCACATGTATTTAAAACATCTTTTATCAGCTAGTGGTTTCAGGGCCATAGAAAAGCGGTTTCCAATTACCACTTTTGGGACCCTAAAACAACGAGAGCTTGCCATGTGTCCAAAGTAGTTCTAAATTCAGGCCCATGTGCCTTTGATTATGCTTTATGCAACTTTCCAGGCCTGAATTGATGAGAGCCATTGGTCTAGGATGCTCATGATCTACCTTTTTCCACGAAGATTTTACAATATAATATAAAGGAAAATTAACCTTTCTCTTGATATTAATTCACAAATGAAATATGTGAATTTAGACCATCCAAGACACGAAGTTAATTTCAGCAGGTAGATAGGTGCCTTCTTTAAGGCTCAATTGCTCATAAAATGAAAGGGGTAGAGATTAGTACCAACATTGGCTCCAACGGGGACAACAGGTCCTTGTGATCTATTGACAACAGCAGTTCCAGTGCCTTCATCTGCAGCTGATTCAAATTTTGGCCTCATTGACACTCAATATGTACTTTCTTGTCAATAATTTTATGTTTTTAACTGTAAATATATTTGAGCTTCTAAATATACAACAAACTGAAAATGGAAACCTTCTTGACTACTTTAGACATGCTTCTACGAGATCTTTTAAAAATGGAAAACATAAGAAACAAGGAGAAAATTGATCCTTAGAATCCTTCTTTGCAAGATCTGCTAGACCTTCTTTATTATTTTCTTTCTTACTTGAGGCCACTGGTATATCTGTTGAACCTGAGCATGATCCCTAGTGGAATCACCATTATGTGGAGTCACCAAGGTGAATTGCTTGAATAGCCCGTGTCTAACTCTTGTTCACCTTCAAGAGCCAAATATTTAACCTTTGTCGTTCTACCCAGGGAAACTTTCTTTCACTTTCGTGTCCCCGGCAACGATGACAAAAAAGATGTTAGTCCTAGAGACGTTCTAAGGTTGACTTTAGAACTGTGCTTGGGCATCAATAATATCTTCTGAATTTTTTGCTGAAATTGAAACACAACTGACAGCAAACAATGTAGAATTTACAAGGAATTAACATGGAATTTGGTTGGCAGCGGTTACTAGTAGCGTTAGAGTTGAGATATGCAAACTTTCAGCTCATAGGTCTTTTCATTGGGCATGGAGTCATAAAGAAAATCTTTAAAAACTAAATTGGACATAATATCAATTTGCAAAGGAATTTCATTGAATGGAACAGTGAACCAGCTTTAAATGAGGATGGATTTAGAAGGTGAAAATGAGAAGACTAAAGGAGTGTCTCTTGGAAAATTTCCTAAAAGTCTAAGGGTAACAAGGAGAATATTAAAACAAGTGCATCTTGTACAAATTCCTGAAAGTCTAAAGGTGACAAGAAGAAGTCTAAAAGGAGTGTCTCTTGGACAAATTCCCAAAAATATTGAAAGTCTTGATGAAAGAATAAACGTGTTGAGCCTCAATAAAAATACTCAGCAGTTTCTAACAAACTGCAAAATCTTCATGAATCAACTTGTCAACAAACACAATGCATATATAATTAAGCAAAAATCCAACCAAGATTGTAGTCCCTTCCCAACACAAATGCATATGTATCATTTAAAAAAATCCAAAAAATCTAAATAATTGCTAAACTGTTGCTCGAATCTTTTATTTTAAGGAATATCAGCAGAGAGGAAAACATTGTGGAAATACAAGAGAAACATAAGCTGCTACATCCAATGATCTTAATCTCTGCAAAAAACACTACAGTTTCTCCTCTATCATGATCATGAATCCAATGATAGGTTTCTCATCACTAAAAATAATTACAATATGTCCTACTGGCCATGGTTGGTTCAACCCTCCCCTTCTTGAGAAAATTTACTGCCTTTTGAATTCAAATTATCCTTGCTTAAATAGACAGAGAAGAGTTTGTAACAGAAAAAAGGATCTAACAGCTACTTGTAACAGAAAACGGTTCTGGAAAACTTTGTCTCAAAAGGTCCCAAATATATCACAATGTGTGCATTTTTTTTAAAACGGTTTGCAAGGAGAGGTAAATGGGCCCATTTCTGAAGTGGGTTTTCAACCGTTTGAGCTAATTCCTCACGGTTTTCCCAGGACGGCTCTTGCACAAACGTGTCTTCTGCAGGTGCGCAATTTAAAAAATGTCTTTTGTTGGTTGGAGGTTTCAGGGCCCTCAAAAAGTAGTTTAGTAAAACCACTTTAAGACCCCTGAATAGATCTCTGATTTCCATGTGTCCATAGTGGTTTTAAATCAGGCCCATGTGCCTCTGGCTATTTTTCATGCAACTTTCCAACCTGAATTGATGAGAGCCATTGATCTAGGATGCTCATGATTTGTCTTTTTCCAAAAATATTATAATAATATAATATAAAAGAGAAAACTACCACGTGTATTTAAAACATCTTTTATCAGCTGGTGGTTTTAGGGCCATAGAAAAGCGATTTCCAATTATCACTTTTGGGACCCTGAATCGACGAGATCCTGCCACGTGTCCAAAGTGGTTTTGAATTTAGGCCCATGTGCCTTTGATTATCCTTCATGTAACTTTCCAATCCTGAATTGATGAGAGCCATTGATCTAGGATGCTCACGAATTGTCTTTTTCCAAAAATATTATAATAATATAATATAAAAGAAAAAACTACCACATGTATTTAAAACATCTTTTATCAGCTCGTGGTTTCAGGGCCATAGAAAAGCGGTTTTCAATTCCCACTTTTGGGACCCTAAATCGATGAGAGCTTGCTAGGTGTCCAAATTGGTTTTGAATTCAGGCCCATATGCCTTTGATTATCCTTTATGCAACTTTCCAAGCTTGAGTTGATGAGAACCATTGATCTAGGATGCTCATGATCTACCTTTTTCCAGAAAGATTTTACAATATAATATAAAGGAAAATTAACCTTTCTCTTGATATTTAATTCACAAATGAAATATGTGAATTTAGACCATCCAAGACACCAAGTTAATTTCATCAAGTAGATAGGTGCTTGGTTTAAGGCTCAATTGCTCATAAAATCAAAGTGGTCAAAATTGGTACCAACACTCATTCTTCTTGGAGCGGGTTCCAAATCTACGCCCACATGTAGATATAGATGATTTGGATCCTAGGGATCCGCAAATGGTTAGATGGTCTAATGTGATGGCCCACCACGGTGGTGGTGGTCCTATCCTTAGTTAAGTTGCTCCTTTTTTCAGTTGGTTGAGGGACAACTCCTCATGGTGGAGGACTACCCCTATGAGGGTATTGATTTCAAAGGAGACCCAGACCTTGTTCTTCCTGAGGATACAAAGTGGGGTGATATAGGTGAGAATGAAAAGTGTATTGTGTTTTTCATTTTATGGTTTTTTGATGTTTTTGGAGTAGTACTGATGATTGATACATCTTGGGTGCAGACATTGGTTTGTCTCGTCTAGCTCGTGCTTCTTCGATTGAACAGAGGGGGCCGATGCGAGAGATGGAAGTTGCAGAGCGTGATGCAATGGAGGATTTAGATGAGCTGGAGGAGAACCTACAGAGGTTGACCCTGGATATCCCGGATCCAACTGTACATGATCTACCTTGCCGCTATCAGCGGAAAACTGTGGGTGTATCCTCACAATTTCGTTTGCTACTTCGAAAGGTAGCTAGGGACATTGTCTGTTACCATGAGCATCCTAGAGACTAGGCTCATATATATATGTACATACTGAAATCTATGGACTTCATATTTTTGTAAAGGATATGTTTGCAGAAAGATCATGTGCTTTATATTTTGTACAAGTACCACATTTTTGTATTATACCGACATGATATATATACAAAACTCTATTTGTGGCTCTATATACTATGTTCTATTGATGATTATGGAATCTTGTCTGTGTTTTCTTATACATTATTTACATGCCGTGTCGTTTTTACATATGTGAATGTTTCATGTATGTGCAATGTAACAATCTAATATAAAATTTGACATGAAGTCAGCAACGGTGTTCATGTCTCTTGAAATGTGCAGGTATTGAACAGACTCAAAGGACCTCTCCAAGAGACGTACTCGTCGGAAAATAAGGAGCAACGTGGGGTTGTAGATATCATAAACACGGTTAAGATGGGAGACCACTAATTCTGAGTCAAGATGGACGACAATGTTGTCCATACCCAAGGAAAGAGCATCGTTTAAGACTCCAGTCACCACATGATACTCGGTGGCATTATTGGTTGCATGCCCTAGACAAATCCCTCTTGAACTAATGAGCTCGTCAGTAGGGGAATAAAGTACCTAGGCAGCCCAGGAAAGGTTAAGTGTATGCCGGCTAGCATCGTCTGCAAATCCAAAATAGGTTTCCATCTGCACATCCAGGAAAAACATGGTATGAGTGTAAGGTCAAGATCCTCTCACACTAAAAGCAAAGTGTCACACCACACAAAACACACACCATGTACAATATATACATAGTACTAATGCATAAAAAATTAGGCATGGTACTGCTTCAGGTAGATCCCATTGCGAGTCTCTCCCAAATATATTAAATCATAATCTTCGAGTTCATATGCTGCCTTCTCCAATATACATTTAACGACGTATGGGCCATGCCACATGGACTCAAACTTGCTTGCCCCTAGATTATCATGTTTTTGGTCATAGGTGAGGACCAAATATCCCTTTTTAAAGATACGAGGCTTGAATGAATTCTTGTACTGAGATTTAAAGCTCTTTTTATGTGCTTCATTAACAAGAGCAACATCACGGTGGGTTTCATTGAGTTTATCCAAGTGTAGAAAGCATTCTTCCTCTACAGTAGCGTTTGAAAGGAGTTCGACTACAAGTTTTAATGATGGAATCTCGCACACAATAGGTAAGACTGCCTCCAGTCTGTAAACCAATTGGAAAGGATTCAACCGAGTGGCTGTTTTGACGGAGGTCCTATATTCCCATCAGGCGGAAAAGAGCATGTTGTGCCAATTAGACCTATGTGTACCCACCATGTGTTGAATCATTGTTTTCAAGACCTTATTGATGGCCTATACTTGTCCATTAGATTGTGGGTAATACGTAGTTGATTTCTCGTGGTGAAAACCCAATTTGGCACTCAATTCGTCTACCATCTTGTTCTGGAAATGATATCCATGATTTGTAACGATGGCTTGCAGGACTCTGAATCTCACAATCACATGATTAAACATAAAGAGTGTGGCCGTTTTTCCGTCTTCATTGTACATAGCCATAGCCTTGTCCCACTTGGTAAAATAGTCAACGACAACGATGATGTAACCATGCCACCCGGTCGAGGTAGGCTTACAATGCATCAAATCTATGCCCCACTTAGTGAAAGGGGCGACGAAAATAATGGGATTTAAAGGGGTTGGGTGAGAGCACATTTTGTGGTGAAAAATATTGCGGGGAGGACAATTTTCGATGGCCTCGATACAATCCTTAAATATGGAAGGCCAGTATTATCTAGCGTGTAGTATTTTTTGGGTTGTATCCATCCCAAAAAGATGACCGCCACATGCCCCAGAGTGACAGTCATTCAGAACGTGTTCATCCTCCTTGTGAGTTAAGCAGCGTCGGAGGATAGAATCGACACCACGATGATACAAGGTATCAGCGATGATCAAGTAGTACTTGGCATGGTGATGCACACGACGACGATCATCATCAGATAGTTGAGGGTTGAACCGTTGGGTTTGGAGATATAACGTGATGTCTCCATACCATGGGTTAGATGTATTGATGAGAAAAAGTGATTCGTTGGGTAGGGATTTGATGGGATAAGATCCCTAATGAGTATGGGGAAGATAATAGATAAGCTCCACAAAAAACAAATATTTCTTCGATTTGGCCTTCTCGAGCTGGAGATTGAATTCCTGAAGGATTACGATCCAGCATGAATATTTTACCCCTAGCACCTGGCGTGTAAGAATGTTGTACATTAATTACCGGTAATCAAGTGTTTTCTACCATGTTCGACTTTATAATATTGTAATCACATGGTTAGATTTGTATCATGGTGGGTTCAGCTTGAAGACCCTGGGTTAATTCATATCTTACCTAGGTTGTGATGGAGATTGTTTGAGTCATGTCACACAGATCCACTATTGTATTGGTCGTAGCTGTGTTATCATCTCATCATGGATCTACGATTGTGTCTAGTATCCATGATTGTGTTCAATCGATCTCTACTACCATGGATCTGCATTGTATTGGTCATCAACCATGTTATGAGTCATGTGAGACCTATATTTCAGAGTCGGTTGTATTGCAGCTGCTTCTTCCAACCAACATCCTTGCCTTCAATCCTTCACTTTACAAAGCTTTTCACCTGTTTTATTTCACAAACTTAATGCTTTGGGGGGCATTCTCGTACAACAAAATCTCGTCATTATGAGTCATGTGTCAACTCCGTTCCGTAATCTCTGAATTTTCTTTGATTGAAAACATCCAGAGTAAGTTGTTGTCCCTATGTTTCCACAATGTCTAGTTGTACTCGCGCATCCTACTTTCCAGCAAGAGGCGCCAGACCATGGCTGGTGCATGACACTCTCTCGCAGAGTGTGCCAATGTCTCTTTTTTCCATTATGCAACTTCTGTTCATCCCTTCCTACCACAAGTTTCCTTAATGAAAGGTGCGCCAGAGTTAGTTAATGTGGATAAAGAGGATATTCGAGAGACTTATCGAAGCTTGGTGACATGGAAGTCTATCCCTAGTTACTAGGAGGGTTTCTATTCGATCTCCTAACCTAATGGGAAGATCCCTTATACATGTCCCCTTAATCTTCAACCTACTCTATCCATTTAGCCTTATAAATATTAAACATCTCTCCATTGAGAAGGGAGGAAGGACTATAGTACTCTCATGCTGGTGGAATTTCTCTAGGTGATCCTTACTCATCTTTTGGGAGGAAAACATCATCCTTTGGAGGTGTTGATTCCCATAAATTCTCAGCATCGACAATAGGGATTCTCCCCAGTAAATGATCCCAATTAGATCACTCACCATTTGGTATGGGGAATCCATCTGGTTTATGGTCTGGCTACCATAAGTATGTTTGTTTTAAATCTTTATCGGTTGTGGCCCGGTCTACCATTTATATAATTTTAGTTTAAGTTATGAGATGCAAGTTCCCTAGTTAATGCATTAAATCTAGAACTGATAGGTAGAAGCCTCGAAAAGTGATGTGTAGGTTCTTACCTCTCATCTTATCACTCCTACCGATCAATTCATTTATTTCTAATATAATCTAACTATCCTATCCCTATAGGGAGCAAGTTTAATGTAAGAGTAATAAGATGAAATGTTCAGGTAAATTTAATAGATAGCCATTAAAAGAAACATTCACATTTACAGCACAAATGATCAAAGATAGATTTGATATTTATTAAAGCAATTTATTACTTTGTTACACATAAACATTTGCATGAAATAAAGAAACCATTCATCATCATTAAAATCGTTCGACAAAAATAGAAAGATCTCACAGTATGATATAAGAAGAAAAATAAATAGTTTTGTTCGAGGAAAACACTAGTGCAAGCTTTTCCCCAGCGAATAAGTCTTTTCTCACTAGCAAAGAAATACTTCTTTTACAAAATGATTTCAGCCTCTAATTCACCAGCAAAAAGTCCCTTCACAAGTATTCTCAACATATGTTTATATTACAAAATTTTTATCTCCATATGGCTGTTCGTTTTACCTACCCTAACCTTTGGACTCCCAAAATTCCTCCTCTAGTGTTTGCACAAAGAATATTACAATAAATTACAAAATATTAATTTCCAGCTAGCCTTTCTAGACTAGATATGTAATTGCCCCACATGCCAGTCTCTTCAAAAATAATGTTACATTGTGTGGGTTTTAAAACTTTCAAAGCTATCTCATGATATGGTAGCTCAATTTCCACTCTCTTTACTCCTTCTGTTGCTTTGTTGTTGTCCTCCAAAAAATAAGCATTTATGGATGCTTTCCCAATGTATTGATGAAGATCTTCTTCTGTCAACATGTGTAGTTTTCTAATGTAATCCAAGTAATCCTTCAACGCATTTCACAACTCCATCAAACGTTGATATTTGGTAGGCAGCTCATCCATATTCGAAGGCATAGCGAGATGACACTTTTCATGAATCTGATGAATCTTTTGGTAGAACCCTACACACCTATCGATAGATTTAGGGACCTCATTATTTATCCTCCTTCCATATTTTCTTCAAAACTCAAGAAGAGACATGTCTAAATTAGAATATGCAATCGTCTTTTGGGGCAAGTGATCAAGGAACTCTGATTTTCCCTCTCTCCACATCATCTTCCTTTTAATTTTATTTGCAGTGTTCAATAATCTCTAGCTGATCCTCAACGATTCTCCAGCAATCTCGTTCATCCTTGCTATCATTATTTTCGTCTTGTAGATCTCTTCAGTGATCAATTCTTGTGAGTGACATATTTTATCCTGAATTTTGCATGCCTATTCATGGAAAGGAGTCATGTCTTGTTTTATATTGCTTGCCAGTTCCAACTCTTCTGACAAAGATTCCTTTTATTTGACCAGTTCCCCAATCTGACTTTGCAAATCTTCAGCCTGTTGATTTTCTGCCGACTCTCTTACTTCCAATTCATTGATGTGGGCTTCAAAGTCGCTTCTCTCACCCTCCATTATCATTAATTGTACATTAAGTGCATCTTTCTCTACGTCCGGACTCTGATAGTTAGACAGTAAGATTTCCTTTTCCATTATTATAGCCTCATACCTCCTTTTCAACTATATAACTTCTCCACGCACCTTTACCATGTTATCCTTTAACTTCAACATCTTTCCCTTGTTGCGCTCGATATCATTCAACAACTTGTCAACGTTATGTGCACTTACTTGTACAGCTTCTATACTTACAGAGGCTATGAATTTAGGGTCCCTTTGAGCACCCTCCATAATCATGATTTCTTGGACAGTGACAATATTAGGCTAGGCACCCATTTTCAATCTCTTCTCTGTCTTCCTTGTGATGTTCTTCCTCCTTGAATAAAAAATTATTGTGTCCAATTTGGACATGGTATGTTGCTTTGACAGAGTGAAAGGTGTGAGTCTGAGCTCTATAAATGGGAGATGACCTCCAGTCAATGTAACACCTAATACTTCAGGTGGGTCTATGTCCATGTGCTGTATATTTGGGATTTCACCTTGAGATTCCTTGCTTTCGACAACTTCCTTGGACTTATCCTCTCTTTCTTTCCTCTCAGTTGTTTCTCTTTCTTCCTTGTGTCTTTTTTCCTCCTCTTCTTTTCTTTGTCGTTCCTCTTCTTCTTTTATTTTTCGTTCCTCTTCTTCTCTTTGTAACTTTTGGTCTCCTCTATTTTCTTCCATTCTGCTTCTTCCTTCAGCTTCCACTCTGCTTCTGCCACTTCTAGCCTTATAGCCTATTCTTTTTGCTTCTGTAGTTCTGCCTCCGTTGTAGAGTTGACAGTCTGGCTACGGTTGGCACCACTTCTCCGAACAAAACATTTATTCAGCTCAGTCATATTACTTGCTCTTTTGTACACTTACTCATCCTTGTCGACGTAATCTACATATTCATAATGTATCTTAATTGACGCACAATGATTGGCAACCTTCTTGTGGCTAGATCCTACTGTGTTATAGATTTTACATGGTAACAGACTATTTTAGTGGAATGCCAGAAGTAGTGGAGAAACCACAACAGTCCTTGGAACCATTGCATTGAATCCATTGGAGATATCATTGGAGTCTATCCAGGGTGTGATGCTCTCCCGAATGCACCCTCTATCAAACAGGGTTCGAATCTGTTAGTGTAGATCCCTCTTGAGAGTTGAGAGTTTTTTGCAGGTATTCAAGATCACCATTGTCACCAAGTGCGCAAGAAGTAGAAGAAGATGGAGAAAACTCATCCAAATTTGCTCACTCCTTTCAACTATTTTGATTGGAAGGCTAAAACGTTTATTTTCTTGAGATCCAAGGGTCTTTTCCGGATCACCATGGGCACTGAAGTTGAGCCAAACTATGTTGTGGAGAAGTCGAAATTCTTCAATAGAATGGATGAGAGATTCGGCCTCCTTTGTCTTAGTATTTCGAGAGACGTCTTGTTTCATTTTGAAAGTCTATCTACTCCAAATGAAGTGTTGCTCAAGCTTGAGTATTTGTTTGGAAATACTGATGAAATAAGGGGCCGTCAACTTGAGAATGAAGTGATCTCACTGAGTCCAAGCAACTTCGAATCCATCCAGGATTTCTTCACCAAGTTCAAAATCTTGGTCTTGCAAATCAACCAGTGTGGCATTGACAAGAAGGAAGAACGACTGGTTTTGTCCATTCTTTCAAAATTGGGTCCTGAGTACTCATTTTTTGTCTCTACATTTCACTCCACAAAGCTCACTGTTAGAAATTGGAAGATTCCATTTTTGGCTGATTTCATGGAGATGCTAACTCAAGAGCAAGACCAGTTGATCTTGATGGGTTCCATTAAGCAAAAATCAAGTACTTGCAGCTAGAGATTCGAATCAAGCTAAAGTCAAGCAAAATCCCAAATCGAAACCACAAGAGAAGAAGATGAAGGAGAAGAAGGAGTCAGATGAAGAAAAATCAAGTTCAAGTGATGAATATTCAAAAATCAAGAAGATGAAGAGAAAGAAAGAGAATCCCAAGTGTGGTTATTGAAAATTTTCTCATAATGAAAAATCTTGTTTCAAAAAGAAGATAGACATCTTAACAAAGCTAATTGAATAGCATAACATTGATGTTCCATATTTTGCAAGAAAAGAACAAGCCAGGCTCTCCTTGGAACAAGAACATTGTCTCCATGCTACCTACAAAAGTAATAAGTTGTATGATTTAGGTGCTAGGGTCAAATATATTTATGATGTATCTGTTTTCTGATTCACATTCTGATATATCAGATTCAGAAATCTCTATCCCTTGAAAGAATCTCCATCTAGTTCACCAAATTTTCCTCCCAATTGTAGTCATTTTTCACTAGTTTTTGACATGCCTTCTAAAGCTCTTTCCAAATCCATTCAGATCCTTCCCATTCTAATATGGAAGGTGATATCCAAGCTGATATGCAAGTCATTGCACTGAGTGAAACAAAGTTCTCTACAACCCAGTATGGGGGAGATGTTGTAACGTGTGTAATGTAATGTAACGTTTGTGATGTAACAAAATAGTTAAAAAAAATCATGTCGGCTCATAAAATAAAAAATTATGGAAAGTATTTAAAAAAAAAATCCATGTTGGTTCATAAAATAAAATATTATGACAAGTAATTAAAAAATAGATGTCTGTTTATAAGAGAGAACAAATTTCTTGAGTTTAAATTAAAAATAAATAAATACACCTCAATAAATTGGATCCCTCTCAATGCTTGATAGATACAGGTTTAAGATGGATCTATGCTGGTGATAGCCTTCAAACCATTTTCCCAACCATTGGATTCCCAAATTACCATACAACCCCCAAGTTCTCCAGTTGGAAAATCTCACAATTTCATTGTTTACAATATTGTGTCACTTATCTATGTTGTCTTTATGTCTTGCATATAATTCCTTGGCTGGAAATCCATGTCATTGTCTATCATGGTACTGTTGTTCCACATGTATTGACCTGATCTCACCACCTATGGTTCAAAATTCAAGTCTTCAGACCCTTCAAGTTCGCTCAATTGTCAGTGTCATCTAGTTGCACACTCTTTTCTTACTGTAAATCCATTCGCTCATGGAGACACTATACCTCTGTTGTTTGCTGCTCCACATGACTCCTATTCTGATATTTCGAAGTGTCATGAGCTCTATTGAATACTTTGGAATGTGCTACATCATTTTGGAAGGAAGATGCATGGTTTGATTTGTGATATGGCAGTTGCTCAAGAAGTTGATTTTGTTGAGTATTTTGATGTTCTTTGGGAAGGATTTTGCAGAGATATCTTTTCCATTATTGATTTTGTATTCAGATCAAAGTACGTATGCAACCATAAGCATTCTTATGATGCTCCTCCATCATCAAATTATGAGTTTCAAGGGGCCTCTCAACATGTTTTTTGTATACACAACATTGATGCATTGGTGCATGATCATGGCATCCACAACATCTTCACCAAGTATTTCACCAAGAAGTTGTTCATACAAATCATTCAAGTGAAGAACAAGACCTGTTGAATACATTTTTTTCATTTCTGTGTCATGTCCATTATTGAGGGACAATTTTCCCCATGTGGTTTTTCCTCTTTTCTCGTTTTACATGGACAAATAAAATTCATGTTGTAAAAGGTGACTTGATCCTTAGTTGCCAAGGCCTTATGTTTGATATTCCATTGAGTCTAGCTTATGGGGGGGTGTTAGAGAAATATTATACCTTATTACCTTAACCATTAATTAATTGATGGTTATTAGGTGCTAAACTGGTTAATACTTGCATCCCTAGGTGTGAACATGGTTATTATAAGTTGGCTAGAACTTGTATGGGAATGTGTGAACTAAATCACAATGTATGGGCCAAGGGTGGTCAAACTAGTTGTTGTGAGCTCTCCCACATGCATTTATTACAACCAGCATGCCTAAGGTGCTTTCCTTCCCCGTTTTAAGTATCTTCTTTTACCATAGGGGCGCATGCATTGAGCCTAGCCATTTGCCCCTCTTTTGGCTATTTTTTCCTACCCTAGCCTACCTAAATTCCAATCAACCACCTCCTCCACATGTGTGAACCTTATTTTGGTCTCTCATGTGCAAACCCAATGTTCACATGCACATTTCAAACATGTTTTTGATATTTTGGAACCATTTGGTCAGCCTAGGGGGGATTGAGGCTAAATCTAAGATCGCTAAGTGTGGACACTCCAAGTGCATCCTATTTCTATATAACGATGATACAAACTAATTGTAATATTCGATTGTTAATAGAATCTCATATTTTATCATTTGTGTATCTTGATTTTTTATCATTTGTTCTGAGTTTTGATCATTTTTTCATCCATAAATGTATATGCACTTGTTTCTTCCATAATATGTCAAATATTTCAACTGTGAGGTATCCATAGTAGCTATATCATACTGTGTTATTGATTTTACATTGAGCCTCTCTCATGAGGTTAAATATATCATCTTTAGGAACTTAGAGCTTGTCCAAATTATAGAGTAACCAATCCTATAGATAATAGCCGTCGTTGATGTCACCTTCTACATGGATTTGGCCTTCTAGCTATTGAAATACGTCCTTGATGTCCTCATATTTTGTGCATTCCTCCTTGTATGCATCATGGGTGAAAGGCTCCATATTCCCAAGAGTACCCAAATATGTGATCATGGCTATAGGTGGCCTTGAGAGCATTTACACCAACTTATTTGTAATTCCCTTGTTATATTTGATTATTAAATGGAATTGTTGTAGAAAATGCATCCAGTTGTAGTGTCGTGTTTGTTGTGGCTTACTTTGGGCCTATAAATACTGCAATGATTGGTAATCAGCGTGACTGATGGTATCTTTTCCCATCAAATAGTGATTCCACTTCTTAACAGCTTGAACCAAGGCATATATTTCCTTATCATATCTAGGGTAGTTCAAGACGCTGCCATCAAACATTTCAAAATGATAGCATACTAGCCTCCCACCTTGCATCAAATTCATTCCCATAGCATAGCCACTTGCATATGTATCTGATTCGAAAGGCTTATGTAAGATGGGTAATGTAAGAACTAGTTCCTAATTGATATTTCTCTTGATATATTAAAATTATTTATATTGATTCTTCACCCACTAGAACCTTTGATTATTCACCCACCACTATATTTATCATGTGCTATGATGTGATTGAGTGTATGCCATGAAAGGCAGGTACATAGGATGAAAAGAGACGTCAATATCATAGGTGATGTCAACCTGGTCATTATGCACATGTTGAAATCTTGTTCATAAGATTTGATGCACATAAGGTATGGCGTGCATGGACTCGAGATGAGTCGGGAACCATTGATAGGTGATGTCAATTTGATGTTCATATTATTATGTTTTAAATCTTGTGTATAATATTTGATGCACATGATATTTTATGTGCAGCTAATTGGATTACAATTTCCAATCGGTCCACATCGGGTAACGGGGCTGAACAAAGATACAATCTAAGTCTATTAATTGTCAGTGTGATGAGCTTTGAAAAAGAGCAATAAAATCTCCATCTCATCAAATGCATGTGTCATAAGGGTAGGCCATGGACGGTCACTCACGACGAAATGTATTGGGGGGCGCACAATAAGGACTCGACCTTATTCCTGAGGAACCATTTTGTGCTCAACAGGGTAGGTGAATTGAGGTAACATTGTCTCAATGGTCATACCACATCCTCATGTGTGGAATTATTTGAAGGGAATGTGAGAAGCATGGTGCCTTGATATTCCTGGTTGCGATGAAAATGAGACAATAATCAATGCTAATTCTAAATGGGAGGGATTAATAAAATATTTATAAAGAGTTTTAGAAAATATTTAGTAAGCTAAATTAGAAAAGATGAATTATTTAGTAATCAAATTAATTAAGAAAAAAGTTAAATTTGAAATTGGAGAAACTACGTGTAGTTAATTGAGAATAAGATGAGTAAATATTAAAATAATAATAATAAAAAGGAGCAAATTTAGGAAAGTGAGCTAAAGAAAATCTTAACTAAAGTAAAAGAATTAGAAAACCAATGTTAAATAAACTAGGTGGGTGAATACAAATAAAAATAATTAATTTAATTTTGAGAGGCATGTGAATTGCATGAATGCACATACGTTATTCAAAAGGAGGAAAAAGAGCATGAAGGGGATCTTTTTCAGATAGGTGGTAGTTGGAGAACAATTTGGTGGTTGTGGTACCTGTATTGGCGTCTGTGTTTGGGTTTTGTTCATTACAACGGAGAGGGATTGGGATCCTCACCACATCAATCAAACATTGTAATTCAATTTCTAGCAAGGATCGTCATCCCTGTTGTAGCTCAGGGGTCCCTGTGGAAGAAGGGTACCCATTGGGTACGATAGGGAGGAAACTGGTGGATATTTAGATATTGGCAATCTTGGGGATTGGACTTGTGGTTGATCTGGAGGCAACAAAATCATCCTATAGCTTCGTCTTCAACCTTCGGTAACTAATGTTGGACAATACATATATCTGTGACATGAATTTTGTATATGCTTTAAAAAAATGGTGTTGTTAGCATAATTTATGTTATAATTGTTGTTAGATGGATGCACATAATGTTTTTAGCAGGGTCCTTGGGGAGGGTTGTTACAAGTATATCATCTAAATATGGAATTATTTCAAATGAATCTATTAAGGGGTGCAATACATCATTTAGCAAACACATAAATTTAGTTGGTGCATTATACAAACAAAAATGGCATTACTAACCATTCATATAGACCTTACCTAGCCTTGAAGGTGATCTTCTGGGTGTCTTGTTCCTTTACTCACACTTGGTGGTATCGTGATTCGAGATCCAATTTAGTGAAACTTACTTAGCATTTACAACTCATATAGAAAATCATTGTCCCTAGGAAGAGGGTATCAATTCTTGAGAATGTTCCTAATCATAATTCTATAGTCAATACACATCCTCTAATTCCTATCCTTCTTTGGTACTATGATAATAGGTGACTCACAAGGTGAGGTGCTTGGTTCGACTACCCCCTAATTTAGCAATTTATACAATTGCTTCTTCACTTCTTATGCTTCCACAATAGACAGTTTGTACAATATGATGTTCAACAATGGAGAATTTGGAAATAGTGATATCTCATGCTCCACTTCCATCTTAGGAGGTATCCCTCTAGCTGGTTCCTTGAACACTTCTCTGTATGCTTGCAAAATATTCTCCAACTCGTGCTTCTAATCCTAGGTACATCCCTCCAGAGATTCCTTTACTTTTACAAATTCACCTTCTTGTCAAGGTTATGTCTGAAGAAAAAAAACACAAGCTTTCTACTTGAACTAGTCACATTTTTCACTTGATTGGCACTTACTAGAGTGATATTTGATTTACCTTTGTGTGCATTGATGATAAAATGTTTCCCATCCTTTATCAACCAGTATTGGTTTGACCTGTTCATGAAACTTTCATCCCTCTTATACATGCAGGGGTTTCCAAACACTACACCACAAACATCAAGTGATACCATGTCCACCTCTACTTCATCAATATAATTTCAACTTATGGAAAATTTAGCCTTGCACGTTTTTGTTACCCTAAGTCCTATATCCTTAAATTTACCTATGCCATTGGTTAGGGGATAGGGTGATCATGTACTTCAAATCCAAGCTTACTTACCAAATCTTATGCTATGAGATCATCTCGTGAACTGGAATGTAATAGATCATCTACTTTGGCCTTCCTAATCTAGATCTTGATATGGAAGTTTTTTCATCACCTTCTCTTCATTGTGATGAAGGATACTCAAGTTCACCTACTTCTACATTGAATTCCAAATAAGGTTCTCATCCACATCAAATACACTCTCTACCTCTTTGCTTGAATATGTGGCTAGAATGTTCTTCTTCTTAGCATCCTTCTTGTGTTTCTTAGGGCTCGGCTCTAGATGTGGCTTCCAAACGTGTCCTTAGTGTGACCATCAATGTCGCAATGATTACTATGATTTTTTGGATCATTAAACTAATGTTCCATGGTTGTATTCTTCTTTTATTTTCCCTTCCACTTCCTCTTCCCCTCCTAGGAAGCATCTTGGTTATATTTGTGTTTAGAATCGTTGGGATCTTATGGCCTATATTTTCTAGGTATTGTGCTTCCACATAGGCCTTGTCAGTTGTTCTACACTTGAAGAGCATCACTTTATTTAGTAAATGAATATGTAGACAAGCTAGATACTTAATGAGTACATACGGATCCTTGGGTGAGATATCCAACATGATAGCCATGTTCTTGAATTCAATGGTGTATTATTGCACACTCTTCCCTTGTATTTTCCTGAAGAAACTCCAATGGATCTAGTGGTCCTCTACACACATGATAAGGTAGAACTGTGACTTAATGAGGGTTTTAAAATCCTCCCACTTAGTTACCACGAGATCACCCTCTACCGTAACTCCCTTAGTGTGGCTTTCACTCAAATTTAATGCATGGCCCTCTAATCTCAGTCAAGCAATTAAAAATGGAAATTTTATTCTCCTTATCTATTTGATGGATACTAAAATAGAGCTATAATTGCTGCAACAAATGCATCAACTTTAAATAATCTCTATCACATTGGTAAGGATTGATATCCACTTTCTCTTCCATCTTGAGTAATCATATGGATGAAATATTGGTATTGGAACTTGGTTGCTCTTTTTCGAGCTCTTTCTGTGCTCTTTCCTTGGCTCTCTTTCTAGGTCTCCTCTATCTTATAATTTCTCCTCTAATCGGGTGTCTGAGTTAGAACTTCTAAAATCAACGAAAGGTCCAAACTTTCTCTACAGAGCCACCATGAAGATAGACTATGAGATATTGGTGACTTATGTTTCCAGCTTTGTAAATCCCTACTCATAATTTCATGTTGATGCTTCATTACAATTGTCTACCATGTATAGGGTTTGAAGATTTTTTTTCTACCACTATATCTTGTGGTTTCTTTTAGAACCCCAAACGAAACTACTTTGATACCAATTGATTCGTAAACTTCCATAGATATTCCATTGGAATAGTTTGCCAAAACGAATCTTACAACTTGTTCATTTTATTATCTTATTTTGACAGAATGATAAATAAATCAGAGATGAAATAAAATGATTAGAGAAAAGAAATACACAATCCATAGAATCAACACAAGATTTACCCTGAACAGGCCCACTATGGGGAAAAACCCAAACATAAATGAGGATTATGCCTTATTCTTTTATATTGGATGTAGATACAAAGGAAAAGGTACTCTATGTGGAGTTACCTTAGATATTGTTGCATGTATGGCTACTACAGGATCTCCTACTCTCTCTACTTGAATCTGATATCTACTCCCTTGTTATTTCTCAGATATAGAAAAATACAATAATATCATTAGAAATGGGACCCCCTCTTTTCCTAGCAACTCGATATTTAAGATAGATCGATAGTCATCTAGAGTTAATTTTAGGATTATTCCATGCCTTGATTCATGATTAGTGTTAGGGTTTTCGACTTTCTAGAATGTTCTTGAAAGTACACATGTAAATAGCTCTAGATGTGTGAGAAATGAGAGATGATGTGGAATCCACTCAGTATCACGGTGGTCAACTAGATAGGTCAACTTGGGGAAGGCATAACTTTTTCATACAGACGCTTATTGAGGTGATTATTTTACCGTTGAAAAGGTCTCTGAGTGTAGAATCGTGTTAAGGGGAATTGTGTAAGTGATGCAAGTTTGACCCCAATAAAATTCATTTAAGTGATCCTCAAACGATCCCCAAAAGGTTCTAGGCCCCAAATATGAAAAGTGAGATTTGCCCATAAAATGGGCCACACAAACCAATTCATCCAATCTTTCCACTGAGAAAGCACTCAAATAGATGAAAAGTTATATGTTGATCCATTTTGAATCATAGTCGAAAACGAAAGAACCCACTAGGAGTGTATGTCTCATAGTTGTTGGTTGTGTTCATGATTTTTTAGGGTTATAAGGTTCATTTCTTATGTAAGGCCCTTGTTTTTATTTCTGAGCATGATTTAATAGCCTACACCCATCATTTATATCTAAAACAACTTAATGAATGCCATATCCTAGTTAGAGGACAAAGATCCCATATAATGGTCCTATGTGGTGTTTTAGTGCAAATCTCATGATGCTTGAGCTTGAGAGATGTTTTTAAATTCCTAAGGCCCTTAGTATCCTTCCTTGACCACTATTAACACCCAAATAATTGTCAATCATAGAGAAGAAATCATAATGTCTCTTCGGAAGCCACTTATGGTGGTAGATCCCCAAAAGAAGGCATGCTTTGTGATGTTAAGTGTCTTTCATGGTGATCGAGAGCAACAAGCTTCATTTAGTTAACAAGGTCCCTGTTGTACTCCGACGATCTTCAGTATACCTTCAGACATATTCTTGGTTCACAAGTAACCTATTCATGGTGCTCGTATCACAATTAGAGGTGACTAATACCCTACATAGTTTATATCTGGAGGTTTGAATATTTTTCCATTGAAGACTAAGAAGTAAGGGTTGGGGTTTGGGGATATTCTTTTGATTCCCATAGTATGTCCAAGGACTCAAGACCCATCTATAGTGCCCAAAATCTCTTAATTGAACACAAATTGAACTCAAATCCCAAAGACACCCCAAAGAGAGATTGTGTCATGGTTTTTAGGATTTGTTAAGAATGATTGATCTAAAAATGATTCAGTTAGGGAACAAGGCTAATGTTTCCATACTTACCATGTTTATGCCTCAAGATCAATTTCCAAGGCATAAAAACTACTCATACCATGTATATCAACTATGAAGTTTAGAAATCACTTATGAAAGGATTCTCGAAAATTCAAAGACACCTTAATGCACTTTTTTCATTCTTTGATGATGGACAAGGCTCAATGACCCATCCAATGTGTTTAAACATTATAACGACATCCATATCCAACTCAATTTCCAAAAACCCCTTCACAAGTGTGACTGCATTTCATTTTACATAGCCCTTGATTCTAAGAAGCCTTGTCTAGTGCATAAAGAGATTTATCTACCTTCGTTGATGTTGTATAGAGATTGAGAACCATTCCTGTTCCTCAAAAGCTAGATCCATTTTCTCATATCCATGTAAATGATCAAAGATATCTTAGTGTGGTTGTTTGAGGATATGACACGTTCATGTAGAGACATGTTTAGCTATGTAAATCTATTTTATTGAAATCACATAAAAAAGCTAACAATAAAAATTACATATTACTTGATAACCCATATTGCAACTAAATATAAGAAATTACCTTATACTAGCATAGA
Organism: Larix kaempferi; assembly: GCA_027924585.1. Taxonomy (NCBI): domain Eukaryota; kingdom Viridiplantae; phylum Streptophyta; class Pinopsida; order Pinales; family Pinaceae; genus Larix; species Larix kaempferi. Next base: position 378,763 of record BSBM01000914.1, on the reverse strand, counting down.
TCCATTTAAAACCTCGATCTATAACTTAAGCACATAAAGAGATCCAATTTGTTGAGGTGTAATTTTTTTCTTAATGTGTAATAAATTTCTTAATTGAATCCCTTCAAGTTCTTAATAGATTTAGGTTTAAGATAGATATATGTTGGTTTTAATTTTTTAAATGCTTTATATTTTTGATAAGTTAAGAGCCGACATGAATTTTTTTTAATATTTTTATTTATATTTTTGAGACAACATCTCTTCCATACGAAGACCTAGCTACTATAGGAACATTTTTTTTTAACACTCTTTTTTTTTAAATTTTGAGACAACATCTACCCCATACAAACACGTAATTATTAATGCAGTCACATAAATTTAATTAATTAACCTTAATTATTTTTATAAATAATCTAAATAATAAAAAACCATTAAATTCACCTCTACTTTAACCATATACTTACATTAAGTACACACTTTCCCTCCCAAACAACACTTTCTTTCCCAAACAATATCAAATTAAAACCCCGCGTCCTCACTTTTCATACCACACAAAAGCAATAACAAAAAAAGTAAAATAGCTAAAAATTCCGGTTGATTATTTATAAGTTGACCAAATCTCTTTGTAATGCACCAAATAGTAATAATTTTCGGAGTGTCTGTCTTATAATTATTCGCATTGTCTGAGAACTTCGCTGTAGAATTTGCAACAAAATTTCGGAGTGTCTACCTTATAATTATTCGCGTTGTCAGAGAACTTCGCTATAGAATTTGCACCGTTTGTTGCAGCAATAAAAGAGGTGGTTTTCTGCAGGGTCCAGGACTTGTATAGTAAAGAGATTTATTTTCAAGAAACAGGTATTTATTTTCATATTTTACAGCCTATAATATATTTTTCTTTATTTTACTAATTTATAAAAAAGAAATTAGTGAAATTTCAATTTCAATTTCAAATTGTAAACGTTTCAGTTTAGTTTAATACATTATTTAATTGTTTTCCAATTTCGAAAGATTACGAGTTTGAACTCTTCCTACATTATTCAACTCCCTTTTTATTTTGTCTGTTTTGTTATTGCCAAAGTTTGGAGTTTGTTATTCAGAATTTGGACATTTTAATCTAATTTACTCTATATTGGTCCGTTTTAAGCGATCGTACGGGTTATGTCTAGTTTGTGTGCAAACTCTGTGACTAACGTTTGCTTTCGAAAAATTGTGATTCCGTAGAAAGGTAGGCCTCGCCAGTGAACAAGATGACAGACAATAACAAGAAGGGCATGCAGAAGAGATCTGAGATAGAGAAGGCTAAAGATGATAAAATATTGAATCTGCAGATACTCAATGACAAGCTTGTGAAAGAAATCACCCAATTAAGAAAACAAAACGTTGTTTTTTCAACAAATCTCACTGAGATGCGATCGGAAATTGAATCTTCAAGAAGAATGAGTGAAGAACTGAAGGATACTGAAAAAGAATTCACAAGAGAACTTGCAAGGAAGGATGCCAAATACCAAGCAGCGATTTCTGAAGCAGGTAAACAATTGCTGGAAGCTGAGGAAAGATTCAGTACCGAAATTTCTGCGAAAGAAGATGAGTGTAAAGCATTGAACCTTGATAAAAAGAATTTGGAGGCTACTGTTTTGCAGTTGAAAAATCAAATTGAGGCCAGATATACAGAATTAGAGGAAACTAATAAAGGTCTGAAATTGGAAAAGGATATGCTTTTATCACAGATTGTTGCAACCGAAAAGAAAACTGCCAAGATCAGTAGAAGTAGCCAAATGGCGCAGGAAGCATTTGATGCCGAGAAGCAGAACCTGTTGAGTAGGATTGCAGACCTACAAACAAACCTCAAGTTGATGGTTAGAGAGAAAGGGTTATTGATCGAGACAAATAGAGAGCTAAGTACTGAAGGGGAGTCTTTAAAGGCCCTTTTGAATGAGTACAGTGAAAAACTGGTTAGCATGGAAGATGAAAAGCAGGCGTTGGAAGCTGTGTCTGTAAGCACAACAGAGAGGTTGGAGGATTTACGTAAAAAGAATGCAACGATGGAAAAAGAGCATGGAAGGAAGTACGGGGAATACCAAGCTGCCATTTCTCAAGCAGATAAACAATTGCTTGAAGCTGAAGAAAGATTCAATACAGAAATTTCTGCGAAAGAAGATGAGTGTAAAGCAGTGAATTTTGATAATAAGAATTTGGAGGCTACTGTTTTACAGTTGAAAAAGCGAATTGAAGCGAGATCTGCAGAATTAGAGGCAAACAATAAAGGTCGGAAATTGGAAAAGGATGTGCTTTTATCACAGATTGCAGCAGCCGAAAAGCAGACTGCCGAGATCAGTAGAAGCAGCCAAATGGCAGAGGAAGCTTTTAATGCGGAGAAGGAGAACCTGTTGACAAGGCTTGCAGAGCTACAAACAAACCTCGAGTTGACGGTTTGCCAGAAAGGGTCACTGAGCGAGACAAATAGAGAACTAACTGCTGAAGCGGAGTCTTTGAAGGCCCATTTAAATGAGTACAGTGAAAAATTAGTTAGGATGGAAGATGAAAAGAAAGCGTTGGAAACTATGTCTTTAAGCAGAGCAGAGATGTTGGAGGATTTGCTTAAACAAAATGAAATGATGGAAAAAGAGCATGGAAGGAAATATGGGGAATACCAAGCTGCGATTTCTCAAGCAGGTAAACAATTGCTTGAAACTGAAGAAAGATTCAATACCGAAATTTCTACGAAAGAAGATGAGTGCAAAGCAGTAAATCTTGATAAAAAGAATCTAGAGGATACTGTTTTGCAGTTGAAAAATCGATATGAAGCGAGATCTGCGGAATTAGAGGCAACGAATACATGTCTGAAGTTGGAAAAGGATGTTATTTTATCACAAATTGTAGCAGCCAAAATGGAGACTACCGAGATCACTAAAAGTAACGAAATTGCACTGGAAGCTTTTAATGCCGAGAAGGAGAACCTGTTGAGCAGGATTACAGAGCTACAGACAAACCTCGAATTGATGGTTAACGAGAAAGGGTCACTCAGCGAGACGAATAGAGAGCTAAAGACTGAAGGGCAGTCTTTGAAGGCCCAGTTGAGTGATTACAGTGAAAAACTGGGTAGCATGGAAGATGAAAAGCAGGCATTGGAAGCTTCGTCTCTAAGCAAGGCAGAGTTATTAGATGCCTGCCTTAAACAAATTGCAACGACGCAAAAGGAACATGGAAGAAAGTATGGGGAATACCAATCTGCAATTTCTCAAGCAGGTAAACAATTGATGGAAGCTGAGGAAAGATTCAATAGCGAAATTTCTGCAAAAGAAGATGAGTGTAAAGCAGTCAATCTCGATAAAAAGAATCTAGAGGCTACTGTTTTGCAGTTGAAAAATCGAATTGAGGCGAGATCTGCAGAAATAGAGGCAACGAATAAAGGTCGGAAGTTGGAAAAGGATGTTCTTTTATCACAGATTATAGCAGCCAAAGAGGAGACTACCGAGATCACTAGAAGTAACCAAATTGCACTGGAAGCTTTTAATGCCGAGAAGAAGAAGTTGTTGATCAGGCTTGCAGAGGTACAGACAAATCTCGAGTTGATAACTAGCGAGAAAGGGTCACTCAGCGAGACAAATAGAGAGCTAAAGACTGAAGGGGAGTATTTGAAGGCCCAGTTGAATGAGTACAGTGAAAAGCTGGTTAGCATGGAAGATGAAAGGCAGGCGTTGGAAGCCGCCTCTCTAAGCAAGGCAGAGTCGTTCGAGGCCTTACTTAAACAAAATGCAACGATGGAAAAAGAAATTAGTAGCCTCCAACTGCAAGTGGATGAAAATGTTGAGGAACACTCTCATGTAATTCAGCAGTACAAGGTAGAAGGATATTCTCTGAGACAACACAATGAAATGTTAGAGAAAGAGGTTCTTAATGCAAGGTGTTTGCTTGAAATAAGGATAGCTGAAAATGACAAACTTAGCAACCAGGTGGAGGAATTGACTAAAGCAATTGTAGAGTTACAGGTAGCAAATGCCAACGTACTGCAGGAAAAGAACGACCTGAAGAAGGAATTTGACTCACTCCATGTAGAGTCTGTCATGAAATATAAAGTGATGGAGCAGAAACACTGTGAATTGTTTAGAGAAAAAGAAGAAGAGGCAAAGACCATTAACTCAATGCGAGGAGAGATTAATTCTCTTATGCAGTCTGTCGAGAAATATAAACGGATGGACGAGAAACACTCTGAATTGTTAAAAGAAAAAGAACAACAAGAAAAGACAATTAACTCATTGCGAGAAGAGATTAATTCTCTTGTGGAGTCGGTCAAGAAATATAAAGTGATGGAGGAGAAACACTCTAAATTGTTCAAGGAGAAAGAAGAACAGGCAAAAACAGTTCAATCATTGCGAGGAGAGATTAATTCTCTTATGGAAGAGTCTGTCGAGAAATATAAATTGATGGAGGAGAAACACTCTGAATTGTTCAAAGAGAAAGAAGAACAGGCAAAGACAGTTAATTCATTGCGAGGAGAAATTAATTCTCTTATGGAGTCTGTCAAGAAATATAAAGTGATGGAGGAGAAACACTCTGAATTATTCAATGAAAAAGAAGAACAGGCAAAGATAATTAACTCATTGCAAGGAGAGATTACTTCTCTTATGGAGTATGTCAAGAAATATAAAGTGATTGATGAGAAACTCTCTGAATCGTTCAAGGGAAAAAAAGAACAGGCAAAGACAATTAACCCATTGAGAGGAGAGATTAATTCTGTTATGGAGTCTGTCAAGAAATATAAAGTAATAGAGGAGAAACATTCTGAACTGTCCAACGAAAAAGAGGAACATGCAAAGACAATTAACTCATTGCGAGGAGAGATTAATTCTCAGAAGAGTTCGCTTTCTCGACATTCCAAAGAAGCAACTAAAAAACATGAAGGTTTTCCAGAAAAATGTATGCAGAGCCAGCATCCAACCATATCACAGGAAAAAAGGACTGGGTTAGTTGATATTAAAAACCATATGGATGTGCATAAAAAGCCCAAACTAACTGATGTGAATGGAAAGGAGAAGAGAAACTCCAATGGCGGGCAGCAAAGCAAAGCGCAAAAAAAACCGCCTTTCAAGCTATAAAGGGATTGAATTTCTACATTTTATTTGTATTTTTCATGCGATATAGATTTGATGTGTTGCTGTAAAATACGACAGTGTCGATGTGTTCCCGTAAAACGCCAGTCTTAGTTTTTGATGTGTTTTGCAAATTCGACAGATTTTTGTGTATTTTCGCAATAGCTGTAAGATGGTTTTAAGATTAAGATTAAGATTGGTTGTATTTCTTATTACTCGAATTTGAGTTTACAAAAGTATGCGGTTTGTAATAAGTTCTGTTATTCTTTAAATTTATAATTATCTGTGATTTTTTACAATTGTATGTTGTGTGTAGCTATCTACGTGATTCTATTGTAAATTGTTGTTTTATAAGCACATCAAAGATTAAAACGTTTTTTTTTTAAATTGTAACTGTTTTAATCAGCTTGGGCATATCTAAGATAATCAAAAGTTGGCATTTTAGTTGTGTTGTGTGTTTTATAAAGAATATTACATTATTGGGTGTTATATATATGTGTGTTTGTGTTATTTTTTACGAAGATTATCATATCATTGGGTTATATATATTTATATGAAATTTATAAATATATTTTAAAGTATGTTATGGTTTTATAAGTTGAATATTAAATATGGGTTATATATATTTATATGAAATTTATAAATATATTTTAAAGTGTGTTATTGTTTTTTATAAGTTGAATATTAATTGTTTTTTCTCTTTTCTAATAAATTATTGGGTTATATATATTTATATGAAATTTATAAATATATTTTAAGGTATGTTATGTTTTTTATAAGTTGAACATTAATTGTTCTTTTAGAGATAAATTATTGGGTTATATATATTTATATGAAATTTATAAATATATTTTAAGGTATCTTATGTTTTTTATAAGTTGCATATTAATTATTCTTTTCGAGATAAATTAGATAAATTATTGGGTTATATATATTTATATGAAATTTATAAATATATTTTAAGGTATGGTATGTTTTTTATAAGTTGAACATTAATTGTTTTTTTCGAGATAAATTAATTGAAGAGATATAATAATTGATTATTAATAGCTTAAATGGGCCTAATCGTCATACACCTTTAGTAGATATTTTGTTGAAAAATTCAATGGCAATTTATCATGGTGTGACTTTTATTAATGACATTTATATTATTATTTTGGTGTATTATTTATCTAGATGTCATTGTATGCATATATTTATATTAATTCTTTTTTTTTAATTATAAAATGTATTGTGTATTGATTTTTTCATCTTTTCATGTCTCATGAATGGATTCTAGAGAAATCTTATTATTCGGTAAAGGATGCATAGTGATTACATTTGAAAGTCTCCCTTCATCTCCACCTAGATCACATCCGAAGAAATTACATGGCTGACATGAAATACATTGTGAACTTTAGAGGAAAAGGTTGTTGGCCACTTTGGTTTGCAAACCTGGTTGTGGAGGATAGTTAGAAAATCTATGTAGAAACTTGGTCATGAGAAGGGGACACGGACACGGAGGAAGATAACATGGATGTTAATGCACCCATAAATTGACAAGGAATTGATAATGATAAGGTACAAGTCTGAATACCAAGAATGGCTTGATCGAGCAACAAGGAGTTCAAGTATTTAAGACATATGATTGAAGAAACATATGAGACAGGAAAATAGGAAGAGTGAGCAACTACAAAAGGAGAAGTTTTGTACATGAAAATATGAAGAGATGATGAATGAGTTGTAGAAGGTAATCAGATGTGAATATATTGACAGCTCTTGGTTGAAGGGAAATGGGATACTGGTAGAGAATTTCCCTAGTATGGGAGACTAGGGTAGATATGGATGTATGGAAATGAAAGAAAAAGACAATAACATCAATACAAGAGATGTTGGAATACAAAGTAATGATGCAGAGGTAGTCTAGTTTTAGGATGTGGATCTTCCTAATTGGTTTCAAGACGAAAGCATTTAGAAGCTAAATCCCATATTGTCAAAGAAGAAAGATCAAAGAACCACAACATCAACCCAATGTCAACCACTCCCAAGGAATTCATAAATATGGTGGTACTCTCTTCATCAAGTTCTATTGTTTATTTGTCAAGGTATAATCATTGTCCTAGTAGTAGTTGTGGGTTTACTTCTACAATTATAGGAGGTAGTTGTAGTTTATTCATTGCTAGTACAGTGTTAATGATTTCTCAAAATAGTATTAATTCAATCCCATACATAGATTTAAACATGATTTCACATATCAATCCTAGAGTATTTGTGTTGGTAGGAGATCTAGTGAGATTGTTAAATTTTGAGCATTAATTCACAATACTCTGGGATCTTTACTGAGAGAATAACATATACAGTATATCAATGCATGAAAATCACAATAAGCATGACAAGCATCACAAGAATCAAAAGCATGAGAGACAAGAGACACAGAGTTTCTGTGGGGAAAACCCTAAGGTGAAAAACCCCACAACTTCCTCAGAGATAGAGAGAGCAATGGCTCAACCAAAGTACAACCAAAATACACTGAGATAGTCTCCTAGTAGCAGATGATCCTCCTCCTCACTAGTGCGCCACTTTCTGAGTGAGAGAGATATGACTTTCCGAATGATCTAAATAGAGATCACCTGATCTCTTTTTAGACTAACCTGTTTTCCCAGTGACCTTATGGGGCCGACTTGTCTAGCTAGGTACATCCACATTATAATATATATATTTCAGGGCCGACCCCACACATGGTGTTCTAATAACCAATCGACAAGTACACACACTTGCGACACTTGTCAATCCACATGACGACACTTCCTTATAGAGGAATAACACATCTCTAATAAGGGTACAATAAATATATATGAAATACATAGATGAAATACATTCCAAAGTTACATATACATCAACACTCCCTCTTAACTAGGAAGGTATTTCTCGACAAAGATATGCTAGACAAGTCTTCTTCTCAGGATCATTGTCATCGATGCATCGTCATCGTCATTGTCACTGCTGCTGCTATCTCAACCAATCTCTGACTCTACTCGTCATAGGAAGTTCTACAGAGCCAGTCCTTTTTCATACTAGATGTAGGCCCACCACCTGCAAGTCTTCGTCATCACTGGCGATACTGTGGAATCCTCGGGACTTATTACATGCGTCACAAAACCTCGAAAGAGCATCCCAGGCTGTTACGAGCACATGGATCTACCTATAGGATCTCCCAGGGCCATATTATATGTGACCTCACCACAAAACCTCGCAAGAGCATCCTAGGCTGTTACGAGCACACAACTCTACCTATAGGATCTCCCAGGGACAGATTATATGTGGTCACCACAAAACCTCGCAAGAGCATCCTAGGCTATTACAAGCACACAACTCTACCTATAGGATCTCCCAGGGACAGATTATATGTGGTCATGGAAAAACCTCGCAAGAGCATCCCAGGACTTATTACGGGGACACATACCAACCTATCAGATCTCCCAGGGACATATTATATGCCATAGGACAAAACCTTGAAAGAGCATCTGCCAGATATCCCAGGGCCAGATTATATGCCATAGGCAAAACCTCGAAAGACTATCTGCAGATCTCCCAGGGCCAAATTATATGTCCTCCCAGAGAAAAACCTCGAAAGAGGATTTGCCAGATTTCCCAGGGCCAAATTATATGCCATAGGCAAAACCTCGAAAGACTATCTGCAAATCTCTCAGGGCCAAATTATATGCTCATCTGCACAACCTGATCCACAGCCATAGAGTATCAACCTGATACCCACCATACATCATCCTGATGTACACATGATCATCTTGATCATCATCATTGCAACAACCTGTTGCATGTCATCTGGAGCAACATCCTGAAGCTCATCATCCATGATCATCCTGATCATACAATGCATCTACCTGATGCATACCAAGTATCTACCTGATACATATAATCATACATGATCCACCTGATGATACAGTGTATCCACCTGATACAAATACAAATACATGATACATATCACCATACATGATCCACTTGATCATACAATGTATCCACCTGATACATATATAGATACATGGTCCAAGCATCCAACATGATGCATATACAAAAATACATACACATGATCCAACCAATCATATCTAGCATCCAACACGATGCGTACATACATATAAATGATCCAACTGATCATATCTAGCATCCAACATGATGCATACATACATATATAAATGATCCAACTGATCATATCCAACATCCAACATGATGCGTACATACATATATAAATGATCCAACTGATCATATCCAACATCCAACATGATGCATACATACATACATAAAAATGATCCAACTGATCATATCCAGCATCCAACATGATGCATACATACATACATGAAAATGATCCAACTGATCATACAAAGCAGAAGCCAGAACATCATCTTGATGCTCATCATCCAACGCTTACATCCACAGCCATGTGAAGGATCCTCCTTCCAACATGCTTGGAATGGCTTCAGCAAATGTGTCCATCACTTCTTCCTCGAAGTGTCATCAATCTGAAGAACACCAAGCCTCTCTGTGAAGTACTCGAACTTCACCCTCTCTAGTGGCTTCGTTAGCACATCTGCAATCTGTTCGTCCATCACAACATACAGGAGCTTCACAACTCCTCTCTGCACCATATCCCTGATATAGTGATATTTGATCTCTATGTGTTTTGACCTGTCATAAAACACTGGGTTCTCAGACAGCTTCACACAACTCTAGTTATCACAGAAGATACCAGTAGCATCCAATAGGAGATCAAATAACTCAGATAGTAGCTTCCGTAGCCATACTACCTCATAACTAGCTGAACAGGCTGCAACATACTCTGCCTCAGCTGTACTCAGTGCTACGCAGGACTGCTTCCTGCTAAACCAAGAGATCACACCTGATCCCATACTGAAGCAACACCTAGATGTGCTCTTCCTATCTGCAGCACTGCCAGCCCAATCTGAATCAACAAAACCCTACAGGTTAAACTTTTGATTCGCTTCATACTTGAGCCCATAATCCACTGTATCCTTCAGGTACCTCAAAACATGCTTTACAACAACCAGGTGAACACTCCTTGGATCTATCAGGAACTGAATCAATGTGTTCACCGCAAAGCAAATATCTGGTCTCGTGTTTGTCAGGTACATCAAGGACCCAATCATCTGACGATACATAGAGACACCAACCGGCTCAGATGAAGCATCACATAGAAGCTTCAGATTCAATGCCATAGGTGTGGCCATGGCCTTGTAATCCATCATCCTGAATCTCTTCAGGATATATACTATGTACTTCCCTTGACCAAGGAAGATCCCACCTGCACTTTGCCATACCTCCATACCTAGGAAATAATGCATCATTCCCAAATCTTTCATATCGAACTCGGTAGCAAGCTTCCTCTTCATATCTGCAATCAATATGTCATCTCCTGTTACAAATAAGTCATCCACATACAGGAGTAGAATCACAGGATTCCCTTCCTCAACCTTGTAATAAAGGTTGGAATCTGCTTTACTCTTGGTAAAGCCCAAACTAGATAGGCAACTGTCCATCCTACCATACCAAGTTCTGGGAGCTTGTTTCAAGCCATACAAGGCTTTCTTAGAACTGCACACATATGACTCCCTGTCATGTATTTCAAAACCTAGTGGCTGCTCCACATATACTTCCTCTTCAACTACACCATTCAAGAAAGCAGTCTTGACATCCATCTGGTGTATTTTCCATTTCATTGTTGCAACCAGGGCAAGTACTGTTCTGATGGAAGTATACCTGGCTACAGGTGCAAAAGTTTCTTCAAAATCTATTCCCTCTTTCTGAAAGAAGCCACGAGCTATGAATCTTGCCTTGTATTTCTCTACACTGCCATCTGCAGCATGCTTGATTTTGTAAATCCATTTGGAAGTCACAACAGACTTCTCTTTAGGTCTTGGGACAACATCCCAATCATCATTCTTCATTATTGATTGGTATTCCTCAACCATGGCATCCTTCCATTCGTTCTTTTCCGCTGCTTCTTCATAACTAGAGGGCTCTTTGTTCATAATGTCACAGAGTAAAGCAACATAGCTGGTATGTGATCTGGTTCTCTTCTTTGCTCTGTGTTCTTCTTCTGGAATGCCAAATCTTTCTGCATCTTGAATGAGCTCTCTAGCCCATGTAGGTTTCCTCTTGTGAGAGTTATCCTCACAAGGTGGATCTACAAGTTCTTGTGGATCTTCAAACTCACGAACAACTTCTGGAACTGCTTTAGTCATGGTAGTGTCTTGAAATCTAGTTTCCTTAGGTTCTTCATAAACTTTGATAGGTGCCTTCCTTGATTTGATGAATGCTGAGTTTTCATCAAATGTTACATCCATGCTGACATCAATCTTCTTGAACCATGGAAAGTATATTCTGTAATCCTTCGAGCTTTCACTGTAACCCTTAAAGATACCCTTCTTTCCTGAAGGATCTAGTGTAGTCCTCTTTTTTTTTGGGACATGAGTGTATACTGGACAACCAAATATTCTATGATGGCTGACTTCAGGTTTCTTACCAGAAAAGACCTCTTCTGGTGTCTTGTTGTCCAATATCTTGTGGGGTGTTCTGTTATGCACATATACAACTGTTCTAGCTGCTTCTGCCCATAGATGCATAGGTAGATCCTGGTCATGCAGCATTGCCCTTGCTACTTCCATGATAGTTCTATTCTTCCTTTCTGCAACTCCATTTTATTGAGGATTATAAGGAGCAGTCAACTCCCTCTTAATCCCTGAATCACTACAAAGCTTCTTGAAGTCACCTGAGGTGAATTCTCCACCATTGTCGGATCTAAATGTTTTGATCTTCTTGTCAGTTTGATTCTCCATCAAGGTTTTGAATTCCTTGAACTTATCAAACACCTCATCTTTGTTCTTCAAGAAGTATACCGAAGTCTTCCTGGAGAAGTCATTAATAAATGAGACATAGAAAACATACCCACTAAGAGAACTAGATGACATAGGACCACATACATCTGAGTGGATGATTTCCAGGATATCTTTGGCCTTGCTTTCACTACTTGGGAAAGCCTTCTTAATGTTCTTACCTTTTGCACATCCTTTGCAAACACCTTCATGTTTGGTCTTGATTTCAGGAAGACCTTCTACAGCCTTGCTTGCAATTGTAAGTGCTCTATAGTGCATATGAGCAAGTCTTCTATGCCAAAGTTCACTTGGCTCCATGGATTCATGCACCATGGCATGTTCAGGTTGTCCCTTCAATTTATACAATCCTCCCTCTTGCTCTCCAATCACTACTCCATCATCTATGGTCTTTCCCTTTGGCCACATTAGGACTTGGCCATCCACAAATGAAACCCTCATACCTTTTGCATCCAATGCAGAGATGGAGAGTAAGTTCTTCTTGAGCCCAGGTACATAACGGACTTTTTTCATCTTCAAAGATTTTCCAGAATCTAGGTTGTAGGAGGCTTCACCACTTCCTTTGATTGGGTATTGATAATCATCCCCAAGTTTCACCTTATGGGGTGATTCATGTTTAGATAGATTCACAAAAGATTCCTTAAAACTAGTCATGTGTTTGGAAGCCCCACTATCAATCAACCAATCATTACAACCATGGGAGATAGTACCTGTGAGAAAAGAGATTAGAACATACTCTTCTTCACTTGATGAGTCATCATCACTTTCTGCCCTAGCATTCTTCTTTGGAGGTTCATCATCTTCGGCAGCATGAGCATGGAACTTTCTTTTGCTTCCCTTCTTCTTCTTGCTGAAGTTGTTGTTATTATCCCTTTTGTTCTTGGGACAATCTGAAGCAAAGTGACCCTTCTCATTGCATGTGAAGCATCTTAGATCCTTCTTATTCTTTTGATAGGATATTTTGTAGCGAGAGTGCTCCTTCTTGGGCTTGCTTCTTTTGGTGTGAGTTGCGAGAGCTTGATCTTCACCTCCCATCTTTTCCTCACGAGCTACAAGTCTAGCTTCTTCTTGAGAGAATTCCTCCCATAGTTTACTGAAAGAGATCAATTTCTTTCTTGCACATATTCCTTGAATAAAGGAGTCCCATGATCTAGGTAGGCCATTCAGAGTGGTCATAACAACTTCACCATTGTCCACTACTTCATCCACAGCTTCAAGTTGCTCCTTGATATGAGAGACCTTGGAGAAGTAAGACTGAATGGTTTCTCCATTCAACATCTTGACCCCTTTCAATTGATTCTACAGAGTCATCTTCCGATTTATGTTCTTCCCTTCAAATAGCTTGTTCAAAGAGTCAAACATCTCCTTGGGTGTCTTTAGAGAAGGCACATGGGGTATGAGATGGTCTTTGATAAAATCAGCAATAATTCTCTTTGCCTTGACCAAGTTCTTCTTAATCAATACCTTGGCCTCTTCATCCTCTGGGATAGGGATGTCTTCTTTTATATATGAATCCAACTCATTCTCTTCCAGGATTAACCCAATCCTATACTTCCAAGCTCGGAAGTTATCAGCCCCTTCAAGCTTATCCTCAAGCTTGGTGTGGTGAGACATCTTAAAGAGTACTTCAAATGGAAATAGAAAAGATTTAAGTATTACCACTTGAAATGCTAAAAACTGGATCTGGTCCCGGATTAAGGTTTGTTGGAAAAACCCTAAAAATTCAAAATGTGAATTTCAATTTTTTGAAAGGATAGAAAGATGCGCTTTGATGAGCTGATCAGCCTGGTGCATTCAGAATTTGAGATCAGCAAAGTTTTACCCTTCCAATTTGCCTTTTTTCCTCCCGGGTTCACTAGGGAGAGCCCTGAATTAGGGTTTGAGTTTCCCGGAGATCTACTTAGCCAAAAATCTCGATAAAAAGCTCTAAACTTTGATTTTTACAAGGAGCTTCCAACGATGTCTTCAGATTTAAGAAATTCCTATTTTTGTGGAGACCCTAATTTTTAGGGCCAAATATGAAAATGCTCAGAATTGAATTCTGATTGAACAGATAGATTCTCCTTCATGCGTAGAGTCAATCTACTATACTGCTTTTCCAAAATATGTGGAGAGAAACCCAATAAACAAGAAACTCAAGTTTTCGTCACTGCAAAATGTCTTCCTCTCAGGTCAGCTCTGATACCATGTTAAATTTTGAGCATTAATTCACAATACTCTAGGATCTTTACTGAGAGAATAACATATACAGTATATCAATGCATGACAATCACAATAAGCATGACAATCATCACAAGAATCAAAAGCATGAGAGATAAGAGACACAGAGTTTCCGTGGGGAAAACCCTAAGGTGAAAAACCCCACAACTTCCTCAGAGATAGAGAGAGCAATGGCTTAACCAAAGTACAACCAAAATACATTGAGATAGTGTCCTAGTAGCAGATGATCCTCGTCCTCACTAGTGCCCCACTTTCTGAGTGAGAGAGATATGACTTTCCGAATGATCTAAATAGAGATCACCTGACCTCTATTTATACTAACCTGTTTGCCCAGTGAACTTATGGGGCCGACTTGTCTAGATAGGTACATCCACATTATAATATATATATTTTAGGGCTAACCCCACACATGGTGGTATAATAACCCATCGACAAGTACACACACTTGTGACACTTGTCAATCCACATGACAACACTTCCTTATAGAGGAATAACACATCTCTAATAAGGGTACAATAAATATATATGAAATACAAAGATGAAATACATTCTGAAGTTACATATACATCAACAGATATAATTGTTGGAATGCATGGGGTTTCTTCCATGTGGTACCCATATTTTGTGGGTAAGGTAGATAAAGAAAATGTGAAACAACATTGGTTCTTATTTGGATCCATTTGGAGGTCCAAGGAAATTCAAAACACATCCAAATTAATTCAACATCATACTACATTGCGAGAAAGGCAACTGCAGTGGTACATGAAATTTGTGGCTCTTTTCCATCCTCCTGTAGCACCTCTTTCTTTGGCAGAGGTAAAGAAGTTGTTTATTGACAAATTTCAACTGCTAAAATCGAAGCAACAAGGGCTTCTAGAAAGGAAATAAATCAAAAAATATGAAGGAGAATTAACATAGGAATATGTTCATATATTTAGGGATGTGATGAATAGGTTTTATTTTCATATTCATGATTTGAATCACAAAGAGTGTTTTTTCAAGGGTTTATACCACTAACTTGGGTACCTCTATCCCAATAGACAATTGCACCCCTGAAACTACATTAGAGCAAGCTACAAATATTGAAGCATTGGTTATGTACCTAAGCAGTAGTTGAACCTATAGATATGTAGCCAGATATTACTTATCACAAGTACAAAATAGATAGTTGTCTTACGTGAGGAAAAACATGAATTGATTATCCCCATGGTAGGTAGAGAGCATGTATGGTGTATTGGATGTATGAAAAAATCTCATCATGCTCTTAAGTTACCAAGGTTGAGAGGGGGACTTGTGCCTAATCCTCTTATGGGAGCAAGCTCAACAAGGCCTTTTGTAGGTGTTGCACAAGTTGGTTCTCATGATCATTTATATCGACCAAAACTGTGTTTGTAAAGATGAGAAATCTACATCATAATCATTGTCATTATCCACTCGATGTAAGAAAAATTCAAGTGTGTTCAAGCGACATGACAATTCAATCCAAAGATCCAAAAAGATTCCAATAGGTGTGTGTATTCAATTCAAATTTCCAAATAAAATCCAAGAGGTGTGCTAATTCAATCCAAATTGCAAAAGACTGTCGAGTTGTGTGTGTTGCAAATATAGATTGCTTGGATTCAAGGAAAAAAATGCGAGAGAAGAGATTGGGGAATTTGGAATATTTCATGTTAAGCAACAACACACACATGGTAGTAGCACGCACACACTACTAATGCATGCACTCCATTGTATAATGTTGCTTTGTTCGGTGGGTAATGTTTAGTACATTTGTTTCCTAATAAATCACTTTTTATCCATTGATTCCAAAATCCCTTCTCCACTAAAGGCCTTTAATCCCTTAATTAAACCATAATCCCCATGTTCTTAGGTGCTTATTGGCTTAGGGGTTTTGGGCTTTACGGATTATGGGTTAGGAGCTTTACGTGTTTTGGGTTAACTAGGAATTAGGGGTTAGGGATTAAGGGCTTAAAGGTGAAGGGCCTTGAGACCTATACCTAGTGTGTGGTATTTACCTATACCAAGTATAACCACACATAGGCCAATGATACCCTCAGGAGGTCATATGTGGTGGTTTTAGGTGGCGTGTTTGGACCTGGATGCCAAGAAGCTTCCTTCAGTGGCTATGTATTGGGTTTCCTCCTTTGACTATGTCAAGGACCCGATTCCCATACTTAATGCTCAGAAACTCATAAATGCACTTCCATCCATTCTTAAAGTATAAGTATGCCATTGGAATTTCATGTGTCATATTTAATCATTCATTGTCCTAGATACCTCTTAGAGGCAACAAAATCTATGGTGTTTCAATGCATAATTCTATGAACATGAGCCTTATAGTTGTCTTTATAAGAGACTGCTACTCAACCTTCCTTTACCAACCATGGTCGACAACCTCACACCAATACCTAGTGCTCACAAACTGATAATGATACCCATATCCACCTTCAAAGGTCAAGGATACACTCAAGAGATAAGGTGTGGTGGTTCTTGGTGACATTCCTAGAGCTAGATTCCTAGAATCTTCTTTTAGGGCTTAAGGCCTATATTTATACCCCCTTACCATATCTATGATTCCATGATCCAATCCTAGGACTAAAACCCTTCTAATGTATCCCATATCCCCTCTTAGATGCCATAGATACCACCAAAGGCTTAAACACCCATACTTGGTATTGAAACTTCCCAGTTGCACCAATATACTGAATTAAAGTCCATGGATACCTTTAAAGGATCCTCTATAGTGGTTCATTGTGTCGTTCATGGATTTAAATGATTTGATGATTCCTTTAGGACCTAAGGCCAAATTTTTCTCCCTTGACCATGTTTAAAACACCAATACCATGCATACCTAGTGCTCAAATTTTTTGGATGCTTCCAATATCAACTTTGGAAGGGTGTAAATCCCCTCAAGAAGTCATCTACGGTGGTTCAAGGAAACATTCTAGGACCTTGAGCCCTATAGTGGTATTTATAAGAGAATAATGCTTGAGGTTCCTTTGCCAACCATGGTTAACACCCTCACACCCATACCTAGCGCTCACAAACTGATAATGGTACCCATATCCACCCTCAATGGTTTAGGATACACTCAAGAGATGATTGGTGGTGGTTCGTATTGAAATTCTTAGACCTAGATGCCTAGAAGCATCTTTTAGGGCCCAAGGACTAGGTTTCTAACCCCATACCATGTCCATCCTACCATGACCCAATATTAGTACTAAAAACCTTCCATTGGATCCCATATCCCCTCTCAGAGGCCATAGATCCCACAAAATATTGAACACCCATATTGGGTATTGAAAACCTCCTAGTAGAACCAATATAACCACTTCAAGTCCATGTATACCTTGGAATTTTCCTTTGTGATGGTGCAATGTGTCGTTCATGGACTTAGATGCTTTGATGATTCCTTTAGGACCTAAGGCCCAACTTTTCTCCCTTGACCATGTTTAAAACCACAATACCATGCATACCTAGTGCTAAAAAATTTCAAATATTTCCCATATCCCTATTTGAAGGCCATAAATCCCCTCAGGAAGTCATCTATGTTGGTTCAAGGCATCATTCTAGGACCTTGACGTTGATGTATATGTAACTTTGGAATGTATTTCATCTATGTATAATGTACTCCTATAGAGATGTGTTATTCCTCTATAAGGAAGGGTCGTGATTTGTATTGACAAGTGTCGTAACTTGTCGATGGGTTATTAGACCACCATGTGTGGGGTCGGCCTTGATAAAGTTAACCATGGGTTATTGTACTAAGCTAGACAAGTCAGCCCCATAAGTTTATTGGGAAGTCGGGACAAGTATAAATAGAGATCTCCCGATCTCTATTTTGATCACTTCAGAACTCACTCTTCCTTCACTCGGAAGTGGCGCACATGTGAGGAGGAGGATCAGCTGCTAGGAGGATTCTATCTCTGTGTACTTTGGTTGTATTATTGCTCTATCTATCTCTGAGGAAGTTGTGGGGTTTTTCACCTTCGCGTTTTCCCCACGGAAACTTTGTGTGTCTATTGTCTCTTATGTTTTCGACTTGTGATGATTGATATGCTTGATATGATTGATATGCATTGGTATACTATGCATGTTATTCTCTTAGTAAAGATCCTAGAGTATATTGAATTAATGCTCAAAACTTAACATGGTATCAGAGCTAACCTGAGAAGAATACATTGTGCAGTGACAGAAACCAGGGTTTCCTGTTTATTGGGTTTCTCTCGACAAATTTTGGAAAAGTAACATGATAGATTGACTCTCCTTAGCAAGGTGAATCTATCTGTCCAATCAGAATTCAATTCTGAGCAGTTTGAGTTTTGGCCCTAACAATTAGGGTTTCCTAAAAAATAAGAATTTCTCAAATCTAAAGACACAGTTGGAAGCTCCTTTAAAAAATCGAAGTTTAGAGATTTGGATTGAGATTTTTGGCTGGGTAAAACTCTGGGAAACTCAAACCCTAATTCAGGGTCCTCCTTAGTGAATCCAGGAAGACTAAAAGGCACTTCTGAAGGCTGAAACTTTGCAGAAATCAAATTCTGAGTATACCAGGATGATTAGCTCATCAAGGCGCATCTTTCTATCCATTCAAAAAGTTGAAATTCACATTTTGAATTTTTAGGGTTTCTCTGACAAACCCTAATCCGGGATCAGATCCATTTTCACCAAATCAAGTGGTAAGACCTAATCCTCTATATTTCCATTTGAAGAACTCTTTAAGATGTCTCACCACACCAAGCATGAGGATAAGCTTGAAGGGGCTGACCACTTCCAAGCCTGGAAGTATAGGATTGGGTTAATCCTAGAAGAAAATGAATTGGACACCTACATCAGCTCTGAGGTCCCTATCCCAGAGGATGAAGAGGCTAAGGTATTGCATAAGAAGAATTTGGTCAAGGAAAAGAGAATCATTGCTGATTCTATCAAAGACAATCTCATACCACATGTGTCATCTCTTAAGACACCCAAGGAGATGTTTGACTCTTTGACCAAGCTATTTGAAGGGAAGAACATAAATCGAAAGATGACTCTGCGAAATCAATTGAAAGGGGTCAAGCTGTTGAATGGAGAGACCATTCAATCTTACTTCTCCAAGGTCTCTCAGATCAAGGAACAACTTGAAGCTGTGGATGAAGTAGTAGACAATGTTGAAGTTGTTATGACCACTCTGAATGGCCTACCTAGGCCATGGGACTGTTTTATTCAAGGAATCTATGTAAGAAAGAAATTGATCTCTTTCAGTAGACTGTGGGAGGAATGCTCTCAAGAAGAAGCAAGGCTTGTAGCACGAGAAGAAAAGATGGGAAGTGAAGACCAAGCTCTCGCAGCTCACACTAAAAGGAGCAAGCCTAAGAGAGAGCCATCTTATAACAAAAAATATTCACACCACCATCAACATAAAGAGAAGAAAGATCTCAGGAGCTTCACATGCAATGAGAAGGGACATTTTGCTGCAGATTGTCCCAAGAAGAAAAACAACAACTTCAACAAGAAAAAGAAGAGCAGCAAGAAGAGATATCATGCTCATGCTATTGAGGATGATGAACCTCCAAAGAAGAAGGCTAGAGCAGAAAGTGATGATGATGACTCATCAAGCGAAGAAGAGTATGTTCTAATCTCTACTCTCACATGTACTATTTCTCATGGATCTAATGATTGGCTTATTGACAGTGGGGCTTCCAAACACATGACTGGGTTTAAAGAATCTTTTGTAAATCTATCTGAACATGAATCACCCCATAAAGTGAAACTTGGGGATGACTACCAATACCCCATCAAAGGAAGTGGTGAAGCCTCCTACAACCTAGATTCTGGAAAATATTTGAAGATGAAAGAAGATCTTTATGTACCTAGGCTCAAGAAAAACCTACTCTCCATATCTGCATTGGATGCAAAAGGTATGGGGGTTGCATTTGTAGATGGCCAAATTTTAATGTGGCCAAAGGGAAAGACCATAAATGATGCAGTGGTGTTTGGAAGGCAAGAGGGAGGGTTGTATAAATTGAAGGGACAACCTGAAAATGCCATGGTGCTTGATTCCATGGAGCCAAGTGAACTTTGGCATAGAAGACTTGCACATATGCACTATAGAGCACTACCAATTGCAAGCAAAGCTATAGAGGGTCTTCCTGAAATCAAGACCAAACATGAAGTTGTATGCAAAGGATGTGCAAAAGGAACGAACATAAAGAAGGCATTTCCAAGCAGTGAAAGCACTGCAAAAGGAATCTTGGAAATCATCCACTTTGATGTATGCGGTCCGATGTCATCCAGTTCTCTGAGTGGGTATGTTTACTATGTCTCTTTCATTGATGACTTCTCCAAGAAGACTTGGGTTTATTTCTTGAATAACAAAGATGAAATATTCAACAAGTTCAAGGAATTCAAGGCCTTGATAGAAAACCACACTAAAAAGAAGTTCAAGCCCTTCAGATCCGACAATGGTGGAGAATTCACTTCAGCAGACTTCAAGTGCTATGCAGTGATTCATAAATTAAGAGGGAGTTCACCACTCCTTACAATTCACAATAGAAAGGTGTAGAAGAAGTTACCTCAGAATAGGACTCCAGCAGCTCCTGCAAGGAAGCAAAGATTCAGAGGGAGTCCACCCGACAAACAAACAAAGATAAGTATTTGAATTGTCATTTCTTACATATTTGTTTGTTTAAATAATGTAGTTCAATGATGTATATGCTTATGTTCCTAAACTTAGGTTGTGTATTATGCATATTAGAATAATTGCATTAATGAACAGTATACTACTAATATGCATGTGATGGGTAAGTGGCCTATGGCATTGTACAATATTCCATTGCAACTTATCTAGAATGAAACCTCTTTGCTGACATGTTGGGAGTAGTGCAAACTCTTAACAATGTTCTGGTAGAGATTGGAAGGCATCTAGAAAGTTACAGGATATGGATAAATGTTGTATTGAAGCATTGGCTAAAGTAATTGCATGACTGTATGACATATATTCTTATGTGTAAGATTTTGTTATGAAACTATGAGATGTTTCTAATCATGCAATTTAACTTGTCCTATAGGAAAGATCGTATACCATCACCTACAAAAGAAGGACTACAACATTTGTTCCAGCAACAAAGATATCTATTGAAGATATTCAATATATTGAAGTTCCCAGGATTTGGGATGAAGTAATAGAAGAATGCCATGATTCGTCAATCATGAAGAATGATGTTTGGGATGTAGTCCCAAGACTTGAAGGGAAGTCTATTGTGAGTTCCAAATGGATCTACAAGATCAAGCAACAAGATCAAGCATGTTGCATATGGTAGCATACATAAATACAAAGTGATATTTGTAGCTCGTGGCTTCTCCCAAAAAGACGAAGTGATTATGAAGAGACTTTTGCTCCTATAGCTAGATACACTTCCATTAGTACTTGATCTGGTTGCAGTGATGAAATGGAAGATACACCAGTTTGATGTCAAGTTAGCTTTCTTGAATGGTGTAGTTGAAGAGGAAGTGTATGTGAACAAGGCACTTGGTTTTGAGACACATGACGGGAAGTCATATGTGTGCAGGTTGAAAAAAGCCTTGTATGGCTTGAAGCAAGCTCCTAGGACTTGGTATGGTAGAATGGACAGTTTCCTATCTAGTTTGGGCTTTACCAACAATAAAGTGGATTCCAACCTTTACTACAAGGTTGAGGAAGGCAATCCTGTGATACTACTCCTGTATGTGGATGACCTGTTTGTTACAGGTAATGATAGTTTGATTGTTGATACCAAGAGAAAGCTTCCTGCCGAGTTCGAGATGAAGGACTTGGGGATGATGCATTATTTTATAGGCATGGAGGTGTGGTAGAGTGTAGATGGGATCTTCCTTGGATAAGGGAAGTATGCAGTAGAGATCCTGAAGAGGTTCGGGATGATGGACTGCAAGGCCATGGCCACACCTATGGCATCGAACCTGAAGCTTTTGTGTGATGCTTCATCTAAGCCGGTTGATTTCACTATGTATCATCAAATGATTGGGTCCTTAATGTACCTGACGAACACGAGACCATATATTTGCTTTGCGGTGAACACATTGAGCCAGTTCCTGATGGATCCGAGGAATGTTCACCTGGTTGATGTAAAGCATATTCTGAGGTACCTGAAGGGTACAGTTGACTATGGGCTCAAGTATGATGTGAATCAAAAGTTTAACATGCACGATTATGTTGATTCAGATTGGGCAGGCAGTGCTGCAGATAGGAAGAGCACTTTTGGGTGTTGCTTCAGTATAAGATCAAGTGTGATCTCTTGGTTTAGCAGGAAGCAATCCTGTGTAGCACTGAGTACAGCCGAAGCAGAGTATGTTGCAGCTTGTTCGGCTAGTTGTGAGGTAGTATGGCTTTGGAGGTTACTTTCTGAGTTATTTGATCTATTGTTGGAGGCTACTGGTATCTTTTGTGACAACCAGAGTTGTGTGAATCTATTTGAGAACCCGGTGTTCCACGACAGGTCGAAACACATAGAGATCAAATACCACTATATCAGGGATTTGGTGCAGAGAGGAGTAGTGAAGCTCATGTATGTTGTGACGGATGAGCAGATTGCAGATGTGCTGATGAAGCCACTAGCCAGAGTGAAGTTCGAGTACTTCAGAGAGAGGCTTGGTGTTCTTCAGATCAATGACACTTCGAGGAAGAAGTGATGGAGACATTTTGCTGAACCCATTCCAAGCATGGTGGAAGGAGGATCCTTCACATGGCTATGGATGTAAGCACTGGATGATGAGCATCAGGATGATGTTCTAGTTTCTACTCTGTATGATCAGCTGGATCATTTATGTATGTATGCATCATGTTGGATGTTGGATATGATCAGTTGGATCATTTATGTATGTATGCATCATGTTGGATGCTGGATATGATCAGTTGGATCGTTTATGTATGTATGCATCATGTTGGATGCTAGATATGACCATTTGGATCATTTGTATGTATTTTGTATATGCATCATGTTGGATGCTTGGACCATGTATCTGTATATGTATCAGGTGGATACTGTGTATGATCAGGTAGATCATGTATGTTGATATGTATCAGATAGATACATTGTGCGATCAGGTGGATCATGTATCTATGTATGTATCAGGTGGATACATTGTATGATCAGGTGGATCATGTATGATGACATGTATCAGGTAGATACTATGTATGCATCAGATAGATGCATTGTATGATCAGGATGATCATGGATGGCGAGCTTCAGGATGTTGCTCCAGATATCATGCATCAGGACGATGTAGTGATGATGATCAAGATGATCATGTGTACATCAGGATGATGTATGGTGAGTATCAGGTTGATACTCTGTGGCCATGGAATAGGTTGTGCAGATGAGCATGATATAGACCTAGGAGATCTGGATAGGATGATAAAGTCCTCAGATGCTCTTTCGAGGCATTGCTCTAGGATGGCATGTAAGTAGACCTGGGAGATCTGGACAGGATGAAAAAGGCCTCAGATGCTCTTTCGAGGCATTTCCATGACCACATGTAATAAGTCCTAGAGATCTGGACATGATGAAAAAGGCCTCAGATGTTCTTGAGCATTCTTGCTTGGCAAGACACTCTTCTAAGGTTTTGTGTTGACCACATGTAATAAGTCCTGGAGATCTGGACAGAATGAAAAAGGCCTCAGATGCTCTTTAGGGTTCTTGCTTGGAAAGACACTCTTTTAAGGTTTTGTGGTGGGGGTCACATGTAATAAGCCTTGGAGATCTGGACAGGATGAAAAAGGACTCAGATGATCTTTAGGGTTTTTGCTAGTCAAGAGACTCTTTTAAGGTTTTGTGACAGTCACATGTAATAAGTCATGGAGATCTGGATAGGATGAAAAAGGCCTCAGATGATCTTTAGGGTTCTCGCTAGTCAAGAGACTCTTTTAAGGTTTTGTGATGCACATAATAAGTCCCGAGGATTCCACAATATGTCCAGTGATGATGAAGACCTGCAAGTGGTGGGCCTACATCCAGTATGAAAAAGGAATGGCTCTGTAGAAATTCCTATGACGAGTAGATTCAGAGATTTATTGAGATAGCAGCAACAGTGATGATGATGATGATTCGCTGATGATGATCCAGAGAAGAAGACTTGTGCTAGCAGATCTGTGTCGAGAAATACCTTCCTAGTTAAGAGGGAGTGTTGATGTATATGTAACTTCGGAATGTAGTTCATCTATGTATTTCATCTATCTATAATGTACTCCTATATAGATGTGTTGTTCCTCTATAAGGAAGTGTCATCATTTGTATTGACAAGTGTCGCAAGTGTCGTAACTTGCCGATGGGTTATTAGAACACCATGTGTGGGGTTGGCCCTGATAAAGTTAACCATGGGCTATTGTACTAATCTATACAAGTCAGCCCCATAAGTTTATTGGGCAGTTAGGACAAGTATAAATAGAGATCTCCCGATCTCTATTTTGATCACTTCAAAACTCACTCTTCCTTCACTTGGAAAGTGGTGCACAAGTGAGGAGGAGGATCAACTGCTAAGAGGAGTCTATCTCTGTGTACTTTAGTTGTATCATTGCTCTATCTATATCTGAGGAAGTTGTGGGGTTTTTCACCTTAGGGTTTTCCCCATGGAAACTCTGTGTGTCTATTGTCTCTTATGTTTGCATCTTGTGATGATTGATATGCTTGATATGATTGATATGCATTGATATACCGTACATGTTATTCTGTCAGTAAAGATCCTAGAGTATATTGAACTAATGCTAAAAAATTAACACTTGATCCCTATAGTGGTAGTTATAAGATCCTAATGCTCGAGCTTAATTTAGCATCCATGGCTAACACCCTCACACCTAGACCTAATGCTCAAATATTGATAATGGTAGCCATATCCACCCTCAAAGGTCAAGGATACACTCAAGTTATGATGTGTGGTGGTTGTTGGTGAAATTATTAGATCTATATGCTTAAAAGCCTCTTTTAGGGCCTAAGGCCTAGTTTTTCACCCCTTTCCATGTCTATACTTCCATGACCCAATCCTAGTACTAAACAATTTCTAATGGATCCCATATCCCTTCTCAAAGGCCATAGATCCCATAGAAATATATTGTTTGGTGATTTAAGGCCTTGTCCATGTCCCTTGATCCCTAGAAGCCACCTTTAGGGCATAAGGCCCCAGTTTCATCCAGTACCCATTCTCAAGGCACCATAACCTATTCCAAGTGCTCAAAACCTCCCTCTGGTTCCCATATCCCAACCTAGAGGTAGATGGTACTCTCAGGAAACCATTGGTGGTGTTCTAAGGAATTATTCTTTGAGTTGTATGCGTAAAAGGTTATTTTAAGTCACAAGGGTTGGGTTTCCTCCCTTAATAATTTCCATGGTGCCATGACCCATCCATGGTGCTAAAATCCTTCTAATGGTGCTCGTATTTTCACTGAAAGAAAAATATTCCATAAATAAGTTATATGTGGTTATTTTGAGGCCTTGTTGATGGATTTTGAACCCTAGTAGCTATTTTTGGAAATAATGCTTGAGTTTCATTACTTAACCTTGTTCTAAACCTTGATATCATTACCTAGTTCACCACAAATACTAATGGTGCTAATATGCTAATTCAAAGATGAAGTATTCTCTTGGGAGGTCATGTGTGTTGGTTCACAACATTTTCTTTGGCTCTGGATGTGCAAAATTATCCTATAGGGACTAATTCCTAGGTTTCCTCCCATCACCTTCTTGAGGGACCCATGACTCATACCTTCTACTAAAAAACTCATAATGGTGCCCATATCCCCTTAGGATGTCAGTTTTTTGGTTTGAGCCATTGATCTTGAGCCTATATTTATATGATCTTCATTAGGGCATAAGGCCTAAATTTTCTCCCTCAACCATGTCTACGACCCTTAAAATTACACCTAGTGATCCTACATTCCTAATATCATTAGTATCGCTACTGATAGCCAAGAATATGATTAAGAGGTCATGTGTAGTGGAATAAGTCATAGTTCTTGAACATGGATGATTACATTCTTATTTTAGAGCATAAAGCCCATGTTTCATCCCTCAACCATGTATAGGATCTGTAACATCCCCAAAATTTTGTAAAAAATTAAATTTTCTCTAACAGGTCTATTCGCCATTAAATGCTATGCGGAAGTATAAAGTGTATGTTCAAAATCTATAATTACTGCTTAATAAATGCGACATTTATTATCGTTAATTAATTTAATTCTCTTAGCGACAATTAAATATATAAGCATTCCTATGTCTATAATTAATATCGTAATACTTAAATATATAGTCCTCATTTATGTGGAATCATTCATGTCTAAAAGATTTGTGACCTTAATGATGTTATATCTATAATCATAAATTTTTCATCTTTTGATATTATGGTGAGATAGTAGGACTGCGAGCCTTCTATACAGTTGCGACCACTTTACGTCTCAGTCATAATCTTGTTATGATCCATTGATCTTTTGGTTAATACTTGCAATGATTTTTATATGTTGATAACATACCATTAATAATTTATGTCATAAGCATTTGATATTTATCTTACCATAATTATATTTAAAATGGTTAATCTGAGTAGGATAGGATGTATTTAACTCTTTTCGTTGGCAAGTGAATACTGGTATAAACTTGAGGCATACTTAGCTTAAGCTAATGCATAATAACCTTATTTGTACAGGTTACAGGTTTGACTTTAACCTAGTAAGGGTTTTATAAATAATTCTTATGTTAGTCCCTTTATGACAAGGGTTATACCAAGAACTATTATATTTCAAGTTAGGTAAAGAATTAGGGTCGATGGTGGAATAGTTTACAAGGTCCTAAACTATATTATAGTGGTGGCTTATAACCAACTAATGTCATGGTTATGAAAAGCGATGAGCTCCTTCATGCATAAACTATAGGTTATGCAAAAGTGGTGAATTGTATTTCAAACTGAAACTATAGACTATGCAAGTGGTGGAACATATCTAAACTAAAGTCAAGCTTATTAATATACAACGAGCAAGTTGCAACGTGAACTATAGCCTGTGGGTTTTAAATCTCGTGTTGGTGGATGACAAGGCAAGAGATTAATGCAATCACATGAATGACATTAATGTTGTCTCGGGTATCAAAACCCTATCACGAAGCTTCAAGGTTTGGTCTTTTCATTAGTGTTGTGTTGCTCTGCGTGGTGATGGTGCGCTGAGCTCGTCTCGGCATCCATGGTTGTTGGGCACTGCTCATTGAGTTGGTTGTAACTGTATGAGTGCTAGTCATGGGACTTTATGGTGTTCCTCTAAAACATCCGTCAAATTCGACCCCAACTGTTATTGCTTTTGTAAATGTAATTATGATTGTGTAAGCGGATCCAGTGAGGAGCACAAGGCCAAGGCCCCACTAGTGGACCATGGAAATAGTGTTATGATTCATACGTGTTATTTAAGACTTAAGAGATAATTGACGACAATGCAACTTAAACAACGGGAAACAATTTCCCAATAGGGGAAGGGGTAAGCCACAAGTAAAGGGTAGTATAGTTATGAGAAAACAATGGTAGCCAAACGAGGAGTCACCTTAAAGTTATTCATTTTATTGTCTTAGGTAAACCATAGTCACAAAGTTAATATTCTAACTCCTATGATCACAAATAGCTATTATATTAAGTCAAGACTAAGTAGTCATTCTCATTATCTTATTTCATATCAAGTTATACTTTTAAAATATTGAAAAGGTGAAGGAGGTAAATAATGTTATAAATATGGTTGTAGGTATAAGTCATTACCTTTACATATATATATATCAATTATGGTATGGGTGTTTATATATATATATATATATATATATATATATATATATATATATATATAATAAATGATGATGTTAGATATAACATTTTAAAAAAAGTGTTACCCTTTTTGGTAAGGGTAGGTAAGGGTTTATAACATTATATGTATGTAAGAGGAATGCATATATTTAAATATATGGAAAGGACAAATGAATATAAAATATAGATATATAAGACATTATATATGTATATATATCTTTATAGGAAGAACGTTTACCTTCTTATATTGTGTTTGATAAGCATGACAAAAATATAAAATGTAAAGTCGAGTTCTTGGGGTAAATTGAGGATACAACCCTCTTATACTAAGTTTGTCTATACATTCCACATTTAAGTTTGTCACTTTAAAATAAATATTATTAGTGATAATATTACATTTGTTTAAACAAATAAATCTACATGGTATTTTGAATATCTAGATGTTACATACTTATGTATGTATTTATGTAGAAGGGGCAAGGTACATTATGATTCACACTCATGTTATTTTTACGATTTCACCTATATTTATATAATTATATAAAAGATAATAATACTTTCCTTAAAAGGGAATCAACTATTAATGAATATTCATTAATAAAGAGACTTTCTAATAACTAGTTTAGAGGAAGTGGGAGAGTGGTGGTCTCGTTGGATAGGCGCCAATTGCAAACAAACTTAAATGTGGGAGAAACTCCTCATAAACACCATTTTTAGGAAGAAGCACGTTTCAGAAAGAGGGCACACCTAGCTGCCACTTGGGAAGCCTCTTCACTTTTTTTAGTGGGCTACGATTTCTGGTTGGGGGGCTTTTCACGCAGTATGAATTGGGTGTCACAAAATTAAAGGGACACTTCCTCTTTAATGGTTCATAGAATGCTATTTACGGAAAACTAGCTCGCCACTGAGAGGGGGCGCATTGGGATCTGAGGAGTTCCAGTAAAGGATCCAACTTGTCATTCAAGGCACGGAGATAAGTTCCAATTCGCAATTATGAAGGAGAGTAGGGTTTTGATTTCCTACGATGGATAATCTCTGTGAGATGAGAGGTTTAAACTCTGCACAAATAAGAGAGGTATTTTCCTTTCCTGGTATGGATGCACACGATTTAAAGTGATTATTCCTTTATACTTTGTTGCTTTTCTTTATATTTGTGTTGTTTAGTTTTACCCTACGTGAAGGATTGGTTACTCTGGAGGAACTTTCCATTTGTTAGCGTAATGTATATCTATCTGTGTAGATTATTTTTACTCATGTGTAAAGGATTGATTCCTGTGGAGGAACATTATGTTGGCTGGTGTATTATATAGTTGTATGTTGATTATTTTGACTCCTGCATGGAGGATTTGATTACTGTGGGGAAGCTTGTCGCTGGGTAACTTGATGCCTATTTTTATGCTGTCTAATTAACCCTGCGTGAAGAAGTTCATCCCATGACAAAGGATAGAGTGAAGCCCTATAGTAAGTAGAGGATTGTTTGATCCCTACAATCTCCTTTTTAACCTTACGCTTCCAAGAAATGCGTGTTGATCCCTGCAATCTCAATTTTAACTTCACGCTTTGTGTGAATGCATTAAACGCTGCAATTCAAGAAATATCCATTTTTTTGTGATAGAGTTATTTTTACGAGAACCGAACTCGTCTCTCAATAGATGCATTGATCTGTGTTTTCTGTCATATGGAAGTGTTGATCCTTATTATGATCTGTCTCTATGTTTATGCCAGCATGATCCAGTTTTTTTTACTTCTATGAAAGGATCGCCAGCTTTGTCCGCATTTGATCTCTGTTCATATTGTGATCTAGCACTAACCTGTTTTTATTTTATGCCAGCCATGTTTCAGTCTGTTTTATTTATGAACACTCGTACATTATGTTTTATTATAGAATAGAGAGAGATCTCGATCAATACTTTAAACTATGGAATAAGTTAGGTTAGATCTCAATAAGGAAGTAGTGTATGTATGAGGATTAATAATGTTGAATTCTGTTAAAGAACAAAAATATATATCCTATCTGAAATTTTAAACCGTAAAGATCAAAGTATGGAATAGTGTACAAGGTCAAAAAGTATAGTTACTTCTGCACAAGTTGGTTGTATTGAACCCTCACTAAAACATTGAGAGTAAAATGTTGCATAGTTTAATGATATATACATTATTTAGGGAAAACCATATGGAAGGTTTATTATTATTATTTGCATGTCTCCACGATAGGCATAGATGTTGAAGGGTTGTGATGAACGGTGATAGAATTATTGTGTAAAGAGAAAGGTCACCAATTATTCAGTAGGTAATCCATATGATAAATTATATGCATATCAAATTATATAAGCAGTATATTTTAATTCACATATTTGAAAAAGAATATTATGATGAATATGCCGATTTATCTTTTCGGGGATAATTGACCTCTACCCTTTATAATTAAAGTAAATAGAACTATTTTACCCTCGAAGGGTTATTTCTTTACTTTGAAAATATTATTCGGAAGGACTTAAGTGTTAGGTTAACCTACTATAGTATAAAAGAAAAGGGGAAGTACCTTGTTAAATGTTGTGAATATTTAATTAAAATTATTATTTTAAAATTAATAGATTATTAGGTTACTAGTGAAAGGGAGAATCCCTTCACTATGCTTGATCAAGCCCTATAAAAGGCGATCTTGTTTTAATTTATCATCATCATCTAATATATTATTCCTATTTATCATTCAATATGAGAGTTGAATTCGACTATTAACATCCAATCTGATACAGTTGCTGCATTTGTTATAAAAGCTTTCGCTCCACCCCTCAGAGCTTGGATTTGGATCCCCTTCCACCACCCTTCTCATCTTCCATCTCTCCCATTCACACTAGAATAATTCATTCACACTACTCCCATTCTACCACAGCCGCGCAACCCCCATCCTCTATCCTTCCGCCCTCTACGTCCTCACTCCTTCATCATCCCGCCACGCTTAATCCTTGCTCACTCAACACTACACTCCCAACCCCTGCTTTCTTCTCATTACTCCTCCAATGCATTAAACCGTCACATCCTTATTTCCACGCGCACCTCTCAAACTCACACCGATGACCTCCTTTCGGCTCTCCAATCCAACGCCACCGCTTATACTCTCTACCAACCACTCTCCCCTCGCCATTTCCCATGCTCCCTCCACAATCCATTTTTCCCTCCACGCACTTCCATCCTTGCCTACCCACTCTCCATTTGTCCCTCCTACCTGCGATTTTCTCCCTCATTTTTCCTCCATCCTCCCTATGTCGTTTCCCCCCTCCCGCGCATTTCTGCACAACTCTCCTCCTTACTGGCCCTGCGTCTGCTCTTCTGCACCCACTATCGGTCCACTCCCCCTTGTCTACTACACTCCAACTCTGACCTGCTCACCTACCCATCTAAACTTCTCTACGCTTGCTCCTCACCCCTTTCCTCCTGCCCACACCATTACACACCAAGTATCTTCGTGCCTGCTCCTTACCCCTTCCCTCTTCCTGCCCACGCTGCCTAATCCTTCCCGCTGCCTACTCCGTTGACCCCATCACATCCTCTCACCCTTCCTTCACATCGGTGCTCTTGTCCACCACAACTGCGCCACTATCCTCCCGATTGCTCGCTCGCACTGCTCCCAACTCTGCAGCTCCTCGCCTTTCCTTCCACCACCAGCCTACACTCCAACACATGTGCTAATACTACCTCACACCTCACTCCACCATCACATCCACAGATCTGTGCCTTGCCAACTCCTCTCTCCACTCTCGACTTCCCTTCCAACACTTTCCCTCCAAGTCTCCACTCCGCCCAGCCTTCATCTGCAAGACGCCACTCCACCTCTTGACCTCCCCTCCATGACCTGCAAAAGAAAACAAATATATTACAATATACTATAATATAATATAATATATTAATTCAAATATATTATGATATAATATACTTATAATATTTCAATTTGTTTTATTAAAACAAAATAATAAAACAAAGATTTTATTATATTATAATTAATATAAAAATTAATTATTATTTTTAAAATCTCACCATCCTTAGTAAAAGACTTTTCCACCCCTCACAAACCAAAATAGAGTCGAAGTACACACCTTTGCATAAAAGGTCCAAGACCATGGCAGAATTAAAAGACAATCTTGAGAAATTGGAAAAGGACATTCAGGCCCTCGTTGCCAACCAAGAAAAATTCAAAGAAGAAATGAAAAATAACAAGGCACTTAAGAAGGGAATTAAAGAAGATGTTGTTCTAGTACTAGGAAGAAAACTTGATGACAAAGTAGACATCATGCATGAGAAATAAAAAGAGTTAGATAACAAGATTTGTGCGATGACACACAACATAAGCACCATGGCACAGAACTTGAGCATGATGACATAGAACCAGAATACCATAATGGAAATGTTACAAAAACTAAGGTCTAATACAAACCATATCAGTAACTTAGATATGTTGGACCACTATGTCAACAAAAATGAGAGTAAGAAAATTGATCAAGACAATAAACAAGACAAGGAGACTAAATATCCTAGGGATGACCAAAATACCAATAATATTTTTGATAAAGATGAACTCAACCAAGATCATAATGAGATTCAAGCCAATATCATTGAAAATAAGGACGATCCATACAATGACAAAAGATGGATCCTACAATATGCAAAGGAATCCAAGTCAAAGGAATCAGATATTATATATTCATCTTCTACCACCCTGAAGAAACCTAAATGTAACACTATCAGGTGAATTTGAATGTGAGAAGCCTCAGGAAATGCCACTTCTTGAGATAACTCGTAAGAATAATAAAATGAAAACATTATGTGATGACATCATAAATATCATAGGACAAGCGACTTCTAAAACAAGGCTTGATATGGTCAGTCGCAAAAATACTCCTCGTATTCATGTACAAGGAAAATGTGATAACAATAATAAACATAATGGAGTACAAATTCAAGTTACAAATGAAAGGAAGATGACAAACTATTGTGTAAATACCAAGCAGATCCCTAATACCAGTTCTAAAAAAGACATAAAGGAAGTAATGACATTGTTTCAACACAAAATGAGAATGAAAAGATGACAACAATAATCTAAGCTTTGAGGACAAAGCTTTCCTAAGGGGAAGGCAAAGCTGTGAATATTTAATTAATATTATTATTTATAAATTAATAGATTATTAGGTTACTAGTGAAAGTGCGTAACCCTTCACCATGCTTGATCAAGCCCTATAAAAGGCGATCTTATTGTAATTTATCATTATCATCTAATATATTATTCGTATTTATCATTCAATATGAGAGTCGGATTCGACTATTAACATCCAACCGGATACAGTTGCTACATTAAACCATTTTTAGAAAGGAAACTAAGGGGTGTGATAGGTCAAAACACTTTAGCCTAAAGAAGAGGGGAGATACCTTGTTAGAACTTTTATTTAGCTCTTCTTAGTTCTTGGGTTTATATATTTGGATTGTAGAATGAGCATTGATAAAGCTCTCTTTGAAAAAAGCTAGAGAAACTTAGGAAAGTGGTTGGCAACAACTTTGTTGTTGGTGTAACGTCTTCCTTTTACTTAAATAATACAAAACAACCCTTTGTGGATGTAGCCCAAGGAGTAAGTGAACCACGTGAAAAATAGTCTCTCCTTATGATGTTATTCCATCTTCTGTATTCTCATTGTGTCTTATTATTATTTAGTTTGGTCTACTTTGATTTATGTGTACTAGCTGTGTTTTTCATTTATTTTAACTATGATGACCCTTTTCCTCATATAAGCATATGTGTTTACAATTGATTTTTCCTTGTTATTTCTTGTGTGTTTTCTTATGCGTCTTTATCTGTTGAATGGATTTTGAATTGATGAGGATTTTGTAGACACATCTAAATATGGGAATGGTTGGAAATTTCTATTAGTCATGCATCATATTAACTTTAGGTTTGCACACGTTTACAGCCAAAATGTTGTATGAAACAAATAACTTATTTAATTGTGTTGTTCTCAGTTTAGTAGGAAATTCTTCTCTCACTCATATAAAAAGGATGAAAGAGGTTGTGATGCAGCTGAATACGACATGTAAATGTTGATGAATGTATATTTAAGTGTTACGATATTTTCTTGTCGTTTAGACAATTAGATCATTAATGATAATTTATGAGATGTTTAATGATCACCTTTTAATTATAAAGCAGATTTAATACTGAAATATTACACTTCCACATAACATGTATGGGTGATTTGACTGTTTAGAAAACAAATTAAATTTTACGAAATTTGGGGATGTGACAAACGGTATCAGAGCACAAGGTTAAAACACTTGGGCATGATGGGCTCAACATGTAATAAATAGGTATGACAGATAAACTAATCAAAGTTTTTTTGTTCATTTTGGATGCATGGATTGGAATGGACGAGAGGTAATGTTATTCCAAGCACAACTTCAAGCTTCTCCGAAAGAATAAAGATAAGTACTTTTATTATTGTTTTTCTCATGAAGTTGTGAGTCAGGTACTTTTCCCTTGTCATATGTTTTCTCTTATATAAATACTCGCATTATTGTATGGTATTAATAAGGAATTAAAAACTTCTTGAAATGATTTTCATTTTTGTATAAAGCAGTATGAAAAGTGTTATGAACATGTCGGAAAATCTTATAAGTAAAAAACAAAATGACATAGAAGTATCATTTAATTCTGCATTTTTGTTGATATTCTATCAAAGATTACTAAGCGCATTACCTATGAACATCACTAGGTTAAAAATATAGTTTTATTTATATTCCGAAGAAGTAAGTTTGTTTGTTTAGGAAAAGTCACTTGAACACCTTCAATTTGTAGGCATAGTTGTTACAATAAGTGCTATTTCAGAAAATACTTCCTCCATAGGTATGATAGAATATGACATGGTAAAACATTTGTTTTTAGAAGTCATAGTTACTATTTATTAGGAACATTCTTCGAAGTAAAAGTCGATTCTCAAATATCAAAGTTAGAAGGTACACTTTGTACTTAGGATTATGATAGCATGCTTAAAACAAAAAGGTGTATACGGTCATTCTTTCATTATTTTCAGAAGAACCAATAGAAAGGGAGACCATGTAGAATGTAGCCTAAAGCAAATTTAATTATCCTAAGTATTGATAGCTAGAATGGATGTGACATACTAAGTTACATGATATATTATAAAAGGCATGTATGAATTCATGTGGTGAAAGGATGAAGTGTTTGTTATATTTTTGCTTATGGAAAATTGTCACTTATTACTTAAACAATGCTTATATATTCTTATCGTTATTTGTTAAGGATTAGGCTAAAAATATATTATTGTGTAGCAGTATTTTCTGGGAGATTAAGTAAACTTATTTTAGAATGCATAAGAATCTAATTATTTCTTCATAAATAGATTATTGATAGGGACTATCTTCTAATAAAAGATTGACATGCATCGAATTAAAAGGATCTTATTAAGTAGCACGAGTTTGATTTTTGGGAATGAAGAATCATAACCTTGTTGTGATTGATTGAGCACATGATCTTTTGAAAGTTATTAGAATCATTGGGTGATTGTCTACCCTTGCAGGTTCTACTTGTTATTTTATCTCTTAAGTAATTATCATTTAATTCTGTACATGATGAGTTAGTATCCTTTAGTTAAATATTGATAATGTAGAAGAAAAAGTTTGAATTTCTAATCTATTTATGATTTTGTATACTGCTGAAAAAGTGTTTACTGACCCACTATGTGGAATGGAATCTGGGGTAGAAGGTAATTGACAAGTGGCAGCATCATGAGGCAAGTAACTAGTTGTTGGTATGGGACAACTCCCTTGAATTGTGGTCAAAGTGCCCCGAAAGATGGGACTGAAGCTTGAGTCTCATTTATTGAAAGCTGACCACTAAATACCTAGGCATATTTATAAAGCCATCGAATTTTGGGTTGAGGTTCATCACTTTTCCTGACGAGGAAACTTACCTTGTGGTTCTGTTGTATGCACACAAGAGATTCAATGAGGGGAAGTCTATGGTTTTTATCATGGTGTAAGTCTGCCTTTTTTACTACTGAGTGCAGAGATTGAAGGTTTTTGGCAAGTCTCTATTGATTGCTGGTTATACAATTAGAGTGCCTTGCTTCTACACAAAGAATTCTACCTAGTGGTTCAATAAACAAGCCTCCTTGGGTGTTTGTCTCCTATTTTTAATAATAAAATATTGTGCAAATTACAGTCATCCTTGGACACTTTTCAAAATATAAAACTTTGTAATAAAAGTTAAGATAATGTTTTCTTCCAACATAAAATATTTCAACAAAGGGGAAGCTATGTTTTAAGTAGTAGTGTAAGATTGTCATATCCCTGTTGAAAGTAGACAGATGTATCCCTGCTGAGTTACAGAGTAAGACTGATGTGTTCTTACTGAGATAATACTCTTTCCAAGTTTTGGCAAAGGACTCGTGTTTTTGTATGCAAGTCTCCATGATTGTCGGAATACAAAAGAGCATTTTCTACGCAAGTCCCCATGATTGCTGAAGTACAAAGAGTTTGATGATCAAACAAAGTTCTGTTGAAAGAATTGTTTTATGATATGAGCAAATGATAATGATTGTCTTGTAACTAGACTATGAGATGTATTTATGTTTGAATGTTATGAATGCTAGAATAAGCAAGTATCCCCTCAAGGATGAGGAAGGATGATGAACATTTAGTGTTTTAAAATTTTAATACTTATGTTATACTGAAGAATATTGAAAAATATTGCATGAGTTGTACAATGTGCAGGTTATGAGTAAAGAGAGCTTGCGGAAATCACAAAAATGTAAAGATGACCAAAGAAAGCGAAAGATGGTGAATGGATGCAAAGGACAAACCATTGAACACCGAGGACAGTGTTATCTTTAAGGGGTGGAGTGTGTAACATCCCTCAAATTTGACCCCTACTGTTATTATTTTTGTAGATGTAATTATGATTGTGTAAGCGTCCCTGGTGAGGAGCTCAAGGCCAAGGCCCCACCAGTGGACCATGAAAATAGTGTTATGATTCATAAGTGTTATTTAAGACTTAAGAGACAATTGACGACTACGCAACTTAAACAACAGGCAATAATTTCCCAATAAGGGGATGGGTAATCCCCAAGTAAAGGGTAGTATAGTTATGAGAAAATAATGGTAGCCAAATGAGGAGTCACCTTAAAGTTATTCATATTATCGTCTTATGTAAACCATAGTCGCAAAGTTAATATTCTAACTCCTATGATAAAAAATAGCTATTATATTAAGTCAAGACTAAGTAGTCATTCACATTATCTTATTTCATATCAAGTTATACTTTTAAAATATTGAAAAGGTGAAGGAGGTAAATAATGTTGTAAATATGGTTGTAGGTATAAGTCATTACCTTTATATATATATATAATAAATGATGATGTTAGAGATACAAATTTTAAAAAAGTGTTACCCTTTTTGGTAAGGGTGGGTAAGGGTTTATAAAATTATATGTATCTAAGAGGAATGCATATATTTAAATGTATGGAAAGGACAAATGAATATAAAATATAGATATATAAGACATTATATATGTATATATATCTTTATGGGAAGAACGTTTACCTTATTATATTGTGTTTGATAAGCATGATAAAAAGATAAAATGTAAAGTTGAGCTCTTGGGGTAAACCGAGGATACAACCCTCTTACACCAAGTTTGTCTATAAATTCCACATTTAAGGTTGTCACTTTAAAATAAATATTATTAGTGATAATATTACATTTCTCTAAACAAATAAATCTACATGGTATTTTGAATATCTATGTTACATACATATGTATGTATTTATGTAAAAGGGGCAAGGTACATTATGATGCACACTCATGTTATTTTTACGATTTCAGCTATATTTATATAATTATATAAAAGATAATAATACCTTCCTTAAAAGGGAATCAACTATTAGTGAATAGTCATTAATAAAGAGACTTGCTAATAGCTAGTTTAGAGGAAGTGGTAGAGTGGTGGTCTCCTTGGATAGGTGCCAAATGCAAACAAACTTAAACATGGGAGAAACTCCTCACAAACACCATTTTTAGGAAGAAGCACGTTTCGGAAAGAGGGCACACCTGGCTGCCACTTGGGAAGCCTCTTCTCTATTTTTAGTGGGCTACGATTTTTGGTTGGGGGGATTTTCATGCAATATGAATTGGGTGTCACAAAATTAAAGGGACACTTCCTCTTTAATGGTTCAAAGAATGCTATTTAAGGAAAACTAGCTCGCCATTGAGAGGGGGTGCATTGGGATCCGAGGAGTTCCAGTTAAGGATCCAACTTGTCATTCGCAATAGGGAGATAAGTTCCAGTTCACAATTATGAATGAGAGTAGGGTTTTGATTTCCTACGATGGACAATCTTTGTGAGAAGAGAGGTTTAAACTCTGCACAAATAAGAGAGGTATTTTCCTTTCCTAGTCTGGATGCACTCGATTTAAAGTGATTATTCCTTTATACTTTGCTTCTTTGCTTTATATCTGTGTTGTTTAGTTTTACCCTGCGTGAAGGATTGGTTACTGTCGAGGAACTTTCCATTTGTTAGCGTAATGTATATATATCTGTGTAGATTATTTTTACTCCTACGTAAAAGATTCATTCCTATGGAGGAACATTATGTTGGCTAGTGTATTATATAGTTGTATGTTGATTATTTTTACTCCTGCGTGGAGGATTTGATTACTGTGGGGAAGATTTTCGCTGGAAAGCTTGATGCCTATTTTTATGCTATCTAATTACCCCTACATGAAGAAGTTCATCTCATGACAAAGGATAGAGTGAATCCCTGTAGTAAGTCAAAGATTGTTTGATCCCTACAATCTCCTTTTTAACCTTATGCTGCCAGGAAATGTGTGTTGATCCTTGCGATCTCAATTTTAACCTCACGCTTTGTGTGAATGTATTGAACCTTGCGATTCAAGAAATCTTCATTTTTTCTGACAGAGTTATTTTTACGAGAACCGATCTCATCTCTCAATAGATGCATTGGTCTATGTTTTCTGTCATATGAAAGCGTTGATCCTTATTATGATCTATCTCTATGTTTATGCCAGCATGTTCTAGTTTTTTATACTTCTGTGAAAGGTCGCCAGCTTTGTCCGCATTTGATCTCTGTTTATATTGTTATCTAGCATTAACCTATGTTTATTTTATGCCATCCATGTTTCAGTCTGTTTTATTTATCAACACTCGTACATTATGTTTTATTATAGAACAAAGAGAGATCTCGATCGATACTTTAGTCTCTGGAATAAGTTAGGTTAGATATCAGTAAGGAAGCTGTGTATGCATGAGGATTAATAATGT
Source organism: Larix kaempferi (assembly GCA_027924585.1). Lineage (NCBI taxonomy): Eukaryota > Viridiplantae > Streptophyta > Pinopsida > Pinales > Pinaceae > Larix > Larix kaempferi. Next base: position 339,429 of record BSBM01000914.1, on the reverse strand, counting down.
TGAATTCTGTTAAAGAACAAAAATATATATCCTGTATGAAATTTTAAACCATAAAGATCAAAGTATGGAATAGTGTATAAGGTCGCAAAGTATAGTTACTTCTGCACAAGTTGGTTGTATTGAACCCTCACTAAAACGTTGAGAGTAAAATGTTACATAGTTTAATGATATATACATTATTTAGGGAAAAGCATATGGAAGGTTTATTATTATTATTTGCAAGTCTCCACGATAGGCATAGATGTTGAAGGATTGTGATGAACGGTGATAGAATTATTATGTAAGGAGAAAGGTCACCAATTATTCAGTAGGTAATCCATACGATAAATTATATCCATTTAAAATTATATAAGCAATATATTTTAATTCACATATTTGAAAAATAATATTATGATGAATATGCCGATTTATCTTTCCGAGGATAATTGACTTCTACCCTGTATAGTTAAAGTAAATAGAACTATTTTACCCTCGACTTATTTCTTTACTTAGAAAATATTATTGGGAAGGACTTAGGTGTTAGGTTAACCTACTCTAGTATAAAAGAAAAGGGTAATTACCTTGTTAAACCATTTTTAGAAAGGAGACTAAGGGGTGTGTTAAGTCAAAACACTTTAGCCTAAAGAAGAGGGGAGATACCTTGTTAGAACTTTTATGTAGCCCTTCTTAGTTCTTGGGTTTATATATTTGGATTGTAGAATGAGAATTGATACAGCTCTCTTTGAAAGAAGTTATAGAAAGTTAGGAAAGTGGTTGGAAACAACTTTGTTGTTGGTGTAACCTCTTCCTTTTACCTAAATAATACAAAACAACCCTTTGTGGATGTAACCTAAGAAGTGGGTGAACCACGTGAAAAATAGTCTCTCCTTATGATGTTATTCCATCTTGTGTATTTTCATTGTGCCTTATTATTATTTAGTTTGGTCTACTTTGATTTATGTGTAGTTGTGTTTTTCATTATTTTAACTATGATGACCTTTTCCTCATATAAGCATATGTGTTTACAATTGATTTTTCCTTGTTATTTCTTGTGTGTTTTCTTATGCGTCTTTATCTGTTGAATGGATTTAGAATTGATGACAATTTTGTAGACACATCTAAATATGGGAATGGTTGGAAATTTCTATTAGGCATGCATCATGTTTTCTTGATGTTGAATGAGCCATGAGGTTGCAGCTAGAGAAGGCATAGCCACTAGATGAATAGTTGTATTTATAATTATATTTTGTTATTTGATCGATCGTAGATGCCATGGGATATGAGGGCACAACCTAGGATTGAATAGAATGATTTTAATGCATTTTCATATGGATAAAGAGTTGATAGAGCTAGTGAAGGAACAACCTATGTGGGCACAACCGATGCTTGAGTATTTTGCTTCTTTATGCATTGTTGATACTTCATTTTAAGAGGGGATACCTGTCAAGATGGTGCAATCCTTTGAGTTTTTGTAATTATGCAGAGTCTTGGTTTAACTGGGATCGGTGACAAGGAATGACCTTTCGTGAAGAGGGTCATTACTATCAATATTTTACACACATTAAAATTGTCTTGTTTAATGAGGGCACGAAGGTGAATTTGGTGCTTAAGAAATTAAAGCAAGGTCCCTCAATATAGAGATTGGGATTTTAAAGGGTAAGTAGAATGATGCAATTTTCTAATAAGGAATTAATGATGTACAGGCCTTCATAATCTTGATCACATAAATTTTGAGTTGTCTTATGTAAGTACTAGAGATGGATACAATAAATCCAAGAGGGGATTAACCCTTATCTTTCTCATGATTGTGTTTCCTTTGCAATTAGAACATATTAATATACATGTCTCTTGGTAATATTTACATATGGAGTCTATGTTCAGATATAAGAGAGGAGAGGCCTCTTGGGGTAATAATTCTCTACCCTGGTGGATTCCTCCCCATCTCAGGGGTTCCCTTTCAGCAGAAGGAATATACGTCGGAGAAAGAGCTAGTAGGTTGGGTGGAACATTGCGGTCAAACCTTCATTCGCTAGGTCATTACAAATCAAATAAGTACTTGTTAAATACTGCATATTTATTTTATGTATTTAAATTTAATTACTCTGAGAAAGAATTAAGGGTTTCCCTTCTTTGTAAGTTTCATTTACAATAGTGAATAATTGTTCAAAGGGAATATATAAGAATGGCGTATACCTAAGTAAGGATTTCTTAGCTTTATTGGAAATCAATTCTTTAGTGATGTAGTTCATTAACTAGTTTTGTATCTTTCTTTGAAAATAATAAATACTAGGCAAATAATGCATTGGAATTATAAAGGTTATGCTATGTAATAGTTAATGTAAGTGGAATATAAATAGAATAGTTATATGTTACTTTCATTGAAAGAATGCTATTATTTTAGTTAGTGTTTATAAGCAATGAATGGGATTGTAACAATTGATTGATCTTAACCTTTGTAATAGTGCATATAATAACCTTATAATTTTGTAGGAATAACATCAACTAAGGATAAATATCAAACACACTTTTAATAATGATTTATTAATTGATTATCTAGACCGCAATTTAAGTATGATTTGGATTACTTGAAAACAGAAGAATGTTAAAATAGTGCAGTTCACATATCATCTCGTGGTAAGAATTGTACATAAAATCATATCCCCATGGATTTCATGAAGTATGAGTATGTTGGGGATGGAATATGTATAGTAAATATCCATTTAATAGAAGGATGATAATGGTAACTAAGAGTTGTTGCGTAAAGTATCAATAAAAGAGTATTTTATTTAATGAAATGCCATTGATTCTTAGATAAGATTTAAATACTAATCATGCCATTAAGAATGGTGGATGCTATCATTGAATCAAGTAAATAGTTGTGTATATTTTGTAATATCATCTATCGTTATAAAGTAACCATACTCCTTAAGTCTGAATTAGTTGAGAACAATCGTCATTTTGTACTTTGAAGAGTTTAAATTGATAAACATCAATCCTTGATTATGACCTTTACTATTATTAATAAGGATAAAGATAGGGATCCAAATAGTAAGTTAACTAAGTAGTTATGTATTTAGAAGCATGAATTCCATTTGGTTCTACTCTTAGAACATTTCATGACGCTCATAGGCTAAACAAGATTTTACTTTATTGAAGCTTATATTGCCATGTAACCAAAGGATCTAACATATTCGGTTATGAGGATGAATTTAAAAGGAAAAAATGGTATACCTCTTTTCCCAAAATGGTAATGAGGAAATTGAGTAAATTGCATTCTCTTACCTCCCAACAATCTTATTAGCATTCTCTTTTTATCTTTGTATAGGATGTATTTGAATTTTTAGCATATCATTAGGAGGGTGACACCTATCACAACAGTCATGTTTCTAGAGGGTCTCTTTTCAAATTCTAAATTATTTATTGTTAATATTCATAGATTCTTTTCTTTATTAATATAATTTTCTTCTTCTAGTTTATGTAATCTGTATGGATACCATGCCCTCTCTTTCTCAGGTTTTTCCACACAATCTGTGTAGAAGATAACTTTCAAAAAGTACATAGTACCTACTAAATCAAAATGTTCATGTGTCCAAATGGATAAAATACTTAACCAATTCCTTGGGGTACAACATCATGGGGTATTAGACAAGTTTTCAGATGCTTAAGATTGTAACCCCTCAAAAGTTTCACCAAATTCCTATTGACTAATTTTCTCTTCCCATTTATATGTGGATGGAATGCTGTGTATTTGTTGGACTTAGTGTTCATCTTCCACCATAGTGTTTGCAAATGTACTGAGACATCTCGTATCCTTGTCTGAGATGATGATCATTAGTATCCCAAGGTGCACCTAGACCTGCTTCAAGAACATGTTTGTTGTTTCTTGCCCATTGATGGTCTTCTTACAAGGCATAATAATGCACATATTATTGAATTGATCAACTAGAAGAACTAAATAGTCATGTATTTTCCTAGTGGTTGGAATACTAGACACAAAATCCATGGAAATGCTCTTCCATGGTCTTGTAGGAACTAGTAAGGGATAATATATGTCTTGCTTTCTATCACTAGTCTTGTTTACATACAACAAAGTATGCATCCTCTAATAAACCAAGCACCATATTCGTGCATTCTATGCCAATAAAAATATATTTCTAGGTTGGAAACTATCTTTCCAATACCAAAATGACTTCAAACATTAGAGGTTTGAGCCTCTCTCATGAGGTTAAATATATCATCTTTAGGAACTTAGAGCTTGTCCAGATTATAGAGTAACCAATCCTATAGACAATAGTCATCGTTGATGTCACCTTCTTCTACATGGAATTGGCCTTCCATCTATTGAAATATGTCCTTGATGTCCTCATATTCTGTGCATTCCTCCTTGAGGTCATGTATACAAACTTATTTATAATTCCCTTGTTATATTTGATTATTAAATGGAATTGTTTTAGAAAACGCATCCAGTTATAGTGTCATGTTTGTTGTAGCTTACTTTGGGCCTACAAATACTGCAATGATTGGTAATCAACGTGACTAATGGTATCTTTTCCCATTAGATAGTGGTTTCACTTCTTAACATATTGAAGCAAGGCATAGATTTCCTTATCATATCTAGGGTAGTTCAAGATGTTTCCATCAAACATTTCAAAATGATAGCATACTGGCCTCCCACCTTGCATCAAAGTCATTCCCATAGCATAGCCACTTGCACATGTATCTCATTCGAAAGGATTATCTAAGTTGGGTAATGTGCGAACTAGTTCCTAATTGATATTTTTCTTGATATATTTAAAGTATTTATATTGATTCTTCCTAGAACTTGTTGATTCTTCACCGACCACTATATTTATCATGTGCTATGATGTGTTGGATAGTATGACATGAAAGGAAGGTACATAGGATGCAAAGAGATGTCAATATAATAGGTGATTGCAACTTGGTCATTATGCACATGTTGAAATCTTGTTCATAATATTTGATGCACATAAGGTATGACGTGCATGGAATTTAGATGAGTCAGGAACCATCGATTGGTTATGTGATATTGATGTTCATATTATTATGTTTTAAATCTTGTGTATAGTATTTGATGCACATGATGTTTTATGTGTAGGTGATTGGATTACAATTTCCAATCGATCCATATCGGGTAATGGGGTTGAACAAAGATACAGTGTAATTCTATTAATTATCAGTGTGATGAGCTTTGAAAAAGAGCAATAAAAGCTCCAGCTCATCAAATGCACGTATTGTCAGGGTAGGCCATGGAAGGTCACTCAGGACGAATTGTACTGGGGGTGCTCACAATAAAGACTCGACCTTATTCCTGAGGAACCATTGGGTGCTCAACAAGGTAGGTGAATTGAGGTAACATTGTCTCAATGGTCGTACCAGATCCTCGCCTGTAGGAATTATCTGAAGGGCATGTGAGAAGCATGGTGCCTTGATATTCTTGGCCTCAATGGAAATGTGACAATAATCAATGCTAACACTAAATGGGAGGGATTAATAAAATATTTAGAAAGATTTTTAGAAAATATTTAGTAATCTAAATTAGAAAAGATGAATTATTTAGTAATCAAATCAATTAAGAAAAAAATAAATTTGAAATTGGAGCAACTACGTGCAGTTAAATGAGAATAAGATGATTAAATATTAAAATAATAATAATAATAATAATAAGGAGCAAAATTAGGAAATTAAGCTAAAGAAAATCTTAACTAAAGTAAAAGAATTACAAAACCGAATTTAAATAAACTAGGTGGGTGAATACAAATAAATATAATTAATTTAATTCTGAGAGGCATGTGAATTGCATGAATGCACATAGCTTATTAAAAAGGAGGAAAAAAGAGCATGAGAGGGATCTTTTTCTCATAGGTGGTAGTTGAAGCACAATTTGGTTGTTGTGGTTCCTGTATTGGCATATGTGTTTTGGTTTGGTTCATTACAATGAAGAGGGATTGGAAGGCTTACCATAGCAGACAAACATTGTAATTCAATTGCTAGCAAGTATCATCATCCCTATTGTAGCTCGGGGTCCCTGGGGATGAAGGGTACCGATTGGGTATGATAGGGAGGAAACCAGTGGATCTTTAAATATTGGCAATCTTGGAGACTAGACTTGCGGTGGATTTGGTGGAAACAACATCAACCTCTGGCTTCGTCTTCAACCGTCGGCAACTAAAGTTGGACAGTACATATATCTGTGACATGAATTTTGTATTTGCTTTAAAAAAATTGTGTTGTTAGCTTAATTTTTTTTATAGTTGTTATTAGATGCATGCACATAATGCTTTTAGCAGGGTTGTTCGGGAGGTTCGATACAAATATATGATCTAAATATGGAATTAATGCAAATGAATATATGAAGGGGTGCAATCCATCACTCATTAAACACATAAATTTAGTTGGTGCATTACACAAACAAAATGGCATTACTAACCATTCATATAGACCTTACCTAACCTTGAAGGTGCTCTTGTAGGTGTCTTCTTCCTTTACTCACACTTGGTGGTATCGTGATTTGAGATCCAATTTAGTGAAGTACTTAGCATTTACAACTGATATAGAAAATTATTGTCCCTAGGAAGAGGGTATCAATTCTTGAGAATGTTCTTATTCATAAGTTTATAGTCAATACACATCCTCTGAGTCCTATTCTTCTTTGGTACTATGATAATAGGTGACTCACAAGGTGAGGTTCTTGGTTGGATTACTCCCTGATTGAGCAGTTTATACAATTGCTTCTTCACTTCTTATGCTTCCACAATAGACAATTTGTACAATATGATGTTTAGCAATGAAGAATTTGGAAATAGTGTTATCTCATGCTCCACTTCCCTCTTAGGAGGTATCCCTCTAGCTGGTTCCTTGAACACTTCTATGTATGCTTGCAAAAGGTTCTCCAACTCGTGCTTCTACTCCTAGGTACATCCCTCCAGAGATGCCTTCAATTTTACAAATTCACCTTCTTGTTGGTTATGTCTTAAGAAAAAAAACACAAGCTTTCTACTTGAACTAGTCACATTTTCCGCTTGATTGGCACTTACTAGAGAGATATTTGATTTACCTTTGTGTGCATTGATGATAAAAGGTTTCCCCTCCTTGATCAACAAGAATTGGTTTGATCTACTCATGAACATTTCATCCCTCTTGTACATGAAGGGGTTTCCAAACACTACACCACAACATCAGGTGATACCATGTCTACCTCTACTTCATTAATATAATTTGCACTTATTGGAAATTTAGCCTTGCACTGTTTTGAGACCCTAAGTCCTATATCCTTAAATTTACCTATCCCATTGGTTAGGGGCTAGCGTGATCATGTACTTCAAATCCAATCTTCCTTACCAGATATTCTACTATGAGATCATCCTGTGAACTGGAATGTAATCGATCATCTACCTTGGCCTTCCTAATCTATATCTTGATGTGGAAGTTTCTTCAGCTCCTTCTCTTCGCTGTGATGAAGGATACTGAAGTTCACCTCCTTCTACACTGAAGTGAAAATAAGGTTCTCATCCACATCTAAGCTACCCTCTACCTCTTTGATTGAATACGTGGCTAGAATTTTCTTCTTCTTAGCATCCTTCTCGTGTTTCTTAAGGTTTGGCTCTGGATCTAGCCTCCAAAACGTGTCCTTAGTGTGACCATCAATGTCTCAATGATTGCTACGATTTTTTGAATCATTAAACTAATGTTCCATGGTTGTAGTCTTCTTGTATTTTCCCTTCCACTTCTTCTTCCCCTCCTAGGAACCATCTTGGTTATATTTGTGTTTAGAATCATTGGGGTCTTATGGCCTATATTTTCTAGGTATTGTGTTTCCACAAAGGCCTTGTCAATTGTTCTACACTTGAAGAGCATCTCTTTATTTAGTAAATGAATAAGTAGAAACCCTAGATACTTAATGAGTACATATGGATCCTTGCGTGAGAAATCCAACATGATAGCCATGTTCCTGAATTCAGTGGTGTATTATTGCACACTCTTCCCTTGTATTTTCCTGATGAAACGACAATGGATCTAGTCGTCCTCTACACACATGATAAGGTAGAACTGTGACTTAATGAGGGTTTTAAAATCCTCCCACTTTCTTACCACAAGATCACCCTCTATCCTAACTGCCTCAGTGTGGATTTCGCACAAAGTTAATGCATGGCCCTCTAATCTCAGTCAAGCAATTAAAAATGGAAATTTTATTCTCCTTATATATTTGATGGATACTAAAATAGAGCTCTAATTGCTACAACAAATGCATCAACTTTAAATAATCTCTCTCACATTGGTAGGGAATGATATCCACTTTCGCTTCCATCTTAAGTAATCATATGGATGGAATATTGGTATTGGAACCTGGTTGCTCTTTGTCAGGCTCTTTCCTTGGCTCTCTTTCTAGGTCTCCTATATCTTCTGATTTCTCCTCTAATATGGTCTCTGATTTAGAACTTCCAAAATCAACGAAAGGTCCAAAATTTCTCTCGAGAGCCACCATGAAGATAGACTAAGAGATATTGGTGACTTCTATTTCTAGCTTTATAAATCCCTAGTCATAATTTCATGTTTCTTCTTGATTAGACTTGTATACCATGTATAGGGTTTGAATATTTTTTTTCTGCCACTATATCTTGTGGTTTCTTTCAGAACCCCAAGTGAAACTACTTTGATACCAATATGATTCGTAAACTACCATAGATATTCCATTGGAATAGTTTGCCACAACGAATCTTACAAGTTCTTCATTTTATTAGCTTATTTTCACATAATGATAAATACATAGACCAAAGAAATACACAATCCATACAATCAACACAAGATTTACCCCGGGGAAACCCACTATGGGGAAAAACCCAACCATAAATGAGGATTATTCCTTATTCTTTTATATTGAATGTATATACAAAGGAAAAAGTACTCTATGTGGAGTTACCTTAGATATTGTTGCATGTATGGCGACTACATGATCTCCTACTCCCACTATTCGACTCTAATATCTACTCCCTTTCTATTACTCAAATATAGAAAAATACAATAATATCATTAGAAATGCAACCCCCTCTTTTCCTAACAACTCGATATTTAACATAGATCGATAGCCATCTAGAGTTAATTTTAAGGTTATTTCATGCCTTGATTCATGATTAGTGTTAGGGTTTTGGACTTTCTAGAATGTTTTTGAAAGTACAGATGTAACTAGCTCTACATGTGTGAGAAATGAGAGATGACGTGGAATCCACTTAGTATCATGGTGGTCAACTCGATAGGTCAACTTGGGGAAGGCATAACTTCTTCATACAAACTCTTATTAAGGTGATTATTTTACTGTTGAAAATGTCTCTAAGTGTAGAATCCTGTTAAGGGGCATTTTGTAAGTGATGCAAGTTTGACCCCAAGAAAATTGATTTAAGTGATCCTCAAACGATCCCCAAAAGGTTCTAGGCCCCAAATATTAAAAGTGAGATTTTCCCATAAAATGGCCCCTACAAACCAGTTCATCCAGTCTTTCCACCGAGAAAGCACTAAAATAGATGAAAAATTATATGTTGATCCATTTTGAATCATAGTCGAAAATGAAAGAACCCACTACGAGTGTATGTGTCATAGTTGTTGGTTGGGTTCATGATTTTTTAGGGTTATAAGGCTCATTTCTTATGTAAGGCCCTTGTTTTTCTTTCCGAGCATGGTTTAATAGCCTACACCCATCATTTCTATCTGAAACAACAACTAATGAAGGCCATATCCTAGTTATAGGAAAAAGATCCCATATAATGGTTCTATGTGGTGTTTTAGTGCAAATATCATGACGCTTGAGATTGAGAGATGTTTTTAAATTCCTAAGGCCCTCAGTATCCTTCCTTGACCACTATTAACACCCAAATAATTGGCAATCATACAGAATAAATCATAATGTCTCTTTGGAAGCCACTTATGGTGGATAGATCCCTAGAAGAAGGCATGCTTTGTGAGTTTAATTGTCTTTCATGGTGATTGAGAGAAACAAGCTTCATTTAGGGAACAAGGTCCTTGTTGTACTCCGAAGATCTTCAGTATACCTTCACACATATTCTTGGTTCACAAGTAACCTAGTCATGGTTCTCATATCCCAAATAGAGGTGATTAATACCATACATAGTTTATAGCTGGAGGTTTGAACATTTTTCCATTGAATCCTAAGAAGTAATGGTTGGGTTTTTAGGATATTATTTTGATTCCCATAGTATGTTCAAGGACTCAAGACCCATCTATAGTGCCCAAAATATCATAATTGAACATAAATTCAACTCAAATCCCAAAGACACGCCAAAAAGAGATTGTGTCATGGTTTCTAGGTTTTGTTAAGAATGATTGATCTAAAAACGATTCAATTAGGGAACAAGGCTAGTGTTTCCCTACTTACCATGTTTATGCCCCAAGATCGATTTCCAAGGCATAAAAACTACTCATACCATGTATATCAACTCTGAAGTTTAGAAATCAACTATGAAAGGATTCTCGAAAATTAAAAGACACCTTAATGCACTTTTTTCATTCTTCAATGATGGCCAAGACTCAATGAACCATCCAATGTGTTTAAACATTATAACGACATCCACATCCAACTCAATTGCCAAAAACCCCATCACAAGTGCGACTCCATTTCATTTTACATAGCCCTTGATTCTAAGAAGCCTTGTCTAGTGCATAAAGAGATTTGTCTACCTTCCTTGACGTTGTATAAAGATTGAGAACTATTCTAGTTCCTCAAAACCTAGATTCATTTTTCCCATATCCATCTAAATGACCAAAGATATCTTAGTGTGGTGGTTTGAGGATAGGACACATTCATGTACACACATGTTTAGCTATGTAAATCTATTTTAATGAATCATGTGTAACTATATTTTAAAATTTTTGGTATTTGATTATTATATTTTCCATTACACATTCACATAGAAACGTTAAGAATAAAATTTGCAAATTACTTGATAACCCATATTGCTATTAAATATGATAAATTTCCTTATACTAGAATAGATCCATTTTAAACCTAGATCTATTAAGCACACAAATAGATCCAATTTGTTGAGGTGTAATTTTTGTCTTCTTGTGTAATAAATTTCTTAATTGAATACCTCCAAGTTCTTAATAGATTTCATTTTAAGATAGATATATGTTAGTTTTAATTTTTTAATTACTTTTTATTTTTTATAAGTTAAGAGCCGACATGAATTTTTTTTAATAATTTTTTTTTGAGACAACATTTCCTCCATTCAGAAACCTTAAAGACATGAATTTTTTTAATATTTTTTTTTTAAATTTTGGAACAACATCTACTCCATACAAACACTCGTACAATCACATAGATTTAATTGATTAACCTTAATTATTTTTATAAATAATCTAAATGGTAAAAATCCCTTAAATTCACCTCTAATTTAATAATATAGGTCCACACTTTCCCTCTAAAACAATATCAATAATAAAAAATAAGATCCAATTAAAACCCCTAAATTCTCATTGGATCGTCACTTTTCCTACCACACAATAGCAATAACAAAACTTGAAATACCTTTGAATAATAGGTTTTTTAAAAGTGGTAACGACTAGCTAAAAATCCCCGTTGATTGGGTCCTCACTTTTCCTATCACACAATAGCAATAACAAAACTTGAAATCCCTTTGAATAATACGTTTTTTAAAAGTGGTAACGACTAGCTAAAAATTCCCGTTGATTATTTATAGGTAAACCAAATCTCCTTGTAATGCACCAAATGGTAATAATTTTTGGAGTGTCTGTCTTAAAATTATTCGCATTGTTTGAGAACTTCGCTGTAGAATTTGCAACAAAATTTCGGAGTGTCTGCCTTGCGTTATAATTATTCGCATTGTTGGAGAACTTTGCTGTAAAATTTGCACCGTTTGTTGCAGCAATAAAAGAGGTGGTTTCCCTAGACCCTGCCTTATAATTATTCGCATTGTCGGAGAACTTCGCTGTAGAATTTGGTTCCGTAGGAAGGTAGGCCTCGCCGGTGAACAAGATGACAGGCAATAACAAGAAGGGCTTGCAGAAGAGATCTGAGCTAGAAAAGGCTAAAGATGTTAAAGCATTGAATCTGCAGATACTCAATGACAAGCTTGTGAAAGAAATCACCCACTTAAGAGAACAAAACGTTGCTTTCTCAACAAATCTCACTGAGATGCAATCAGAAATTGAATCTTCAAGAAGAATGACCGAAGAATTGAAGGATACTGAAAAAGAATTCACAAGAGAACTTGAAAGGAAGGATGCCAAATACCAAGCAGCGATTTCTCAAGCGGGTAAACAATTGCTGGAAGCTGAGGAAAGATTCAATACCGAAATTTCTGCGAAAGAACATGAGTGTCAAGCAGTGAATCTTGATAAAAAGATTTTGGAGGCTACTGTTTTGCAGTTGAAAAATCAAATTGAGGCCAGATCTACAGAATTACAGGAAACCAATAAAGGTCGGAAATTGGAAAAGGATATGCTTTTATCACAGATTGCTGCAGCCGAAGAGGAAAGTGCCGACATCAGTAGAAGTAGCCAAATGGCACAGGAAGCATTTAATGCCGAGAAGCAGAACCTGTTGAGTAGGATTGCAGACCTACGAACAAACCTCGAGTTGATGGTTAGAGAGAAAGGGTCATTGATCGAGACAAATAGAGAGCTAAGTACTGAAGGGGAGTCTTTAAAGGCCCTTTTGAATGAGTACAGTGGAAAACTGGTTAGCATGGAAGATGAAAAGCAGGCGTTGGAAGCTGTGTCTGTAAGGACAACAGAGAGGTTGGAGGATTTACGTAAACAAAATGCAACGATAGAAAAAGAGTATGGAAGGAAGTACTGGGAATACCAAGTTGCGATTTCTCAAGCAGATAAACAATTGCTTGAAGCTGAGGAAAGATTCAATACAGAAATTTCTGCAAAAGAAGATGAGTGTAAAGCAGTGAATCTTGATAAAAAGAATTTGGAGGCTACTGTTTTGCAGTTGAAAAATCGAATTGAAGCGAGATCTGCAGAATTAGAGGCAAACAATAGAGGTCGGAAATTGGAAAAGGATGTGCTTTTATCAGAGATTGCCGAGATCAGTAGAAGCAGCGAAAAGGCACAGGAAGCTTTTAATGCGGAGAAGGAGAACCTGTTGACCAGGCTTGCAGAGCTACAAGCAAACCTCGAGTTGACGGTTAGCGAGAAAGGGTCACTGACCGAGACAAATAGAGAACTAACTGCTGAAGCTGAGTCTTTGAAGGCTCATTTAAATGAGTACAGTGTAAAATTGGTTAGGATGGAAGATGAAAAGAAAGCGTTGGAAACTATGTCCTTAAGTAGAGCAGAGAGGTTGGAGGATTTACTTAAACAAAATGAAACGATGGAAAAAGAGCATGGAAGGAAATATGGGGAATACCAAGCTGCGATTTCTCAAGCAGGTAAACAATTGCTTGAAGCTGAGGAAAGATTCAATACCGAAATTTCTGCTAAAGAAGATGAGTGCAAAGCAGTTAATCTTAATAAAAAGAATCTAGAGGATACTGTTTTGCAGTTGAAAAATCGATATGAAGCGAGATCTGCTGACTTAGAGGCAACCAATAGATGTCTGAAGTTGGAAAAGGATGTTCTTTTATCACAGATTGTAGCAGCCAAAATGGAGACTACCGAGATCACTAGAAGTAACCAAATTGCACTGGAAGCCTTTCATGCCGAGAAGGAGAACCTATTGAGCAGGCTTGCAGAGCTACAGACAAACCTCGAGTCGATGGATAACGAGAAAGGGTTACTCAGCGAGACAAATAGAGAGCTAAAGACTGAAGGGGAGTCTTTGAAGGCTCAGCTGAATGAGTACAGTCAAAGACTGGTTAGCGTGGAAGATGAAAAAAAGGCATTGGAAGCTGCATCTCTAAGCAAGACAGAGCTGTTCGAGGCCTGCCTTAAACAAATTGCAACGATGGAAAAGGAACATGGAAGGAAGTATGGGGAATACCAATCTGCGATTTCTCAAGCAGGTAGACAATTGTTGGAAGCTGAGGAAAGATTCAATACCGAAATATCTACGAAAGAAGATGAGTGTAAAGCACTTAATCTCGATAAAAAGAATCTAGAGGCTACAGTTTTGCAGTTGAAAAATCAAATCGAGGCAAGATCTGCAGAATTAGAGGCAACGAATAAAGGTCGGAAGTTGGAAAAGGATTTTTTTTTATCACAGATTGTAGAAGCCAAAAAGGAGACTACAGAGATCACTAGAAGTAACCAAATTGCACTGGAAGCTTTTAATGCTGAGAAGGAGAACTTGTTGATCAGGCTTGCAGAGGTACAGACAAATCTCGAGTTGATGGCTAGGGAGAAAGGGTCACTCAGCGAGACAAATAGAGAGCTAAAGACTGAAGGGGAGTTTTTGAAGGCCCAGTTGAATGAGTACAGTGAAAAACTGGTTAGCATAGAAGATGAAAGGCGGGTGTTGGAAGCCGCCTCTCTAAGCAAGGCACAGTTGTTCGAGGCCTTACTTAAACAAAATGCAACGATGGAAAAAGAAATTTGTAGTCTCCAACAGCAAGTGGATGAAAATGTTGAGGAACACTCTCATGTAATTCAACAGTACAAGGTAGAAGGATATTCTCTGAGACAACAGAATGAAATGTTAGAAAAAGAGGTTCGTAATGCCAGGTGTTTGCTTGAAATAAGGATAGCTGAAAATGACAAACTTAGCAACCAGGTAGAGGAATTGACTAAAACAATTGTAGAGTTACAGGTAGCAAATGTCAGCGTACTGCAGGAAAAGAACGACCTGAAGAAGGAATTTGACTCACTCCATATAGAGTCTGTCATGAAATATAAAGTGATGGAGGAGAAACACTCTGAATTGTTTAGAGAAAAAGAAGAAGAGGCAAAGACCATTAACTCAATGCGAGGAGAGATTAATTCTCTTATGGAGTCTGTCGAGAAATATAAAGGGATGGACGAGAAACACTCTGAATTGTTCAAAGAAAAAGAACAACAAGAAAAAACAATTAACTCATTGCGAGGAGAGATTAATTCTCTTGTGGAGTCGGTCAAGAAATATAAAGTGATGGAGGAGAAACACTCTAAATTGTTCAAGGAGAAAGAAGAACAGGCAAAAACAGTTCAATCATTGCGAGCTGAGATTAATTCTTTTATGGAAGAGTCTGTCGAGAAATATAAATTGATGGAGGAGAAACACTCTGAACTGTTCAAGGAGAAAGAAGAACAGTCAAAGACAGTTAATTCATTGCGAGGAGAGATTAATTCTCTTATGGAGTCTGTCAAGAAATATAAAGTGATGGAGGAGAAACACTCTGAATTATTGAATGAAAAAGAAGAACAGGCAAAGATAATTAACTCATTGCAAGGAGAGATTACTTCTCTTATGGAGTATGTCAAGAAATATAAAGTGATTGATGAGAAACTCTCTGAATCGTTCAAGGGAAAAAAAGAACAGGCAAAGACAATTAACCCATTGAGAGGAGAGATTAATTCTGTTATGGAGTCTGTCAAGAAATCTAAAGTAATAGAGGAGAAACATTCTGAACTGTCCAACGAAAAAGAGGAGCATGCAAAGACAATTAACTCATTGCGAGGAGAGATTAATTCTCAGAAAAGTTCGCTTTCTAGACATCCCAAAGAAGCAACTAAAAAACATGAAGGTTTTTCAGAAAAATGTATGCAGAGCCAGCATCCAACCATAGCACATGAAAAAAGGACGGACTTAGTTGATATTGGAAACCATATGGATGTGCATGGAAAGCCCGAACCAACCAAACAAACCAATGTGAATGGAAAGAGAAACCCCAATGGCGGGCACCAAAGCAAAGCGCAAAAAAAACCGCCTTTCAAGTTATAAAGGGACTGAATTTCTATATTTTATTTTCGATGTGTTCCTGTAAAACGCCACCGTTTTAGTTTTTTATGTGTTGCTGCAAATTCGCCAGATTTTTGTGTATTTTCGCAATAGCTGTAAGATGGTTTTAAGATTAAGAGCATTCCATGTATTTCATATTACACAACGTAGATTGGTTGTATTTCTTATTACTCGAATTTGAGTTTACAAAAGTAGGCGGTTTGTAATAAGTTATAATGTACGTGGTTAGTAAAAAATTATCAGTGATTCTTTTGCAATTGTCTGTTGTTTGTAGCTATCTACGTGATTATATTATAAATTGTTGTTTTATAAGCACATCTCAGATAAAAACGATTTTTTTAATTTTGTAATTGGATGGATAAAATAAAATAAAATAAAAACCATTGTCCAATTTTAGGTTGCTTGTAAACTATGTGCGATCCTTTTATAATTGTAGGTTGTTTGTAATCTATCTATGATCTTTTACAATTGTGTTAATTGTGTAGTGTTTGTAACTGTTTTAATCAGCTTAGGTATATCTAAGATAATCAAAAGTTGACACTTTAGTTATGTTGTGTGTTTTATACAGAATATTACATTATTGGGTCTTATATATGTGTGTGTTTTTATGAAGGCTATCATATTATTGGGTTATATATATATTTATATGAAATTTATAAATATATTTGAAAGTATGTTATGTTTTTTTATAAGTTGAATATTAATTGTTTTTTTATTTTCGAGATAAATTAGTAGAAAGATATAATAATTGATTATTAATAGCTTAAATGGACCCAATCGTCATACACCTTTAGTAGATATTTTGTTGAAAAATTCAAGGGCAATTTATCATTGTGTGGTTTTTATTAATGAGATTTATATTATTATCTTGGTGTACTAATTATATGGATGTCATTGCATGCATATATTTATATTAATTTTTTTTTTTTCAATTATAAAATGTATTGTGCATTGATATTTTCGCCTTTACATGTTTCATGATTGGATGCTAGAGAAATGTTATTATTCTATAAGGATGCATAGTGACTACGTTTGGAAGTCTCCTTCCATCTCCACCTAGATCACATCCCAATAAATCACATGGCTGACATGAAATACATTGTGAAATTTAGGCAAAGGTTGTTGGCCACTTCACTTTGCAAACCTAGTTGTGGAGGATAGGTAGGAAATTAATGTAGAAAAGGTCATGAGAAGGGGACATGGAGGAAGATATGATGAGAACAATAAGCAATAAGTTCTTTAATATAATAGGTGGGATTGGGGAACCAAGGGGATGGTTGTGAGACAGAGATGTCTCTATATTGTAATTTTTGTTGTATGCTCTATTTTGATTAATGATGTCTCTCTATTGTATTTTTTGTAATATGTTCTATTTTGATTAAGGAAAATAAGAAGTGTTCATGTCCCCTCAACATTCCATGGTGTATATGTGTACGTGTTGAATATGTTTGTATTTTACTTGCAATACATAATCAGTAGAGGAAAATAGTTTAGTTTCTCTCTTTCTTGTACAATGTAATAATCATTTAAAATGAACCTTAGCAGCCCTCCCTTATCCCTTCATTAGTACTTCCCTCATCTTTCCATGGTCTTAACAACACTTTGGGTGAAATGTTCTTTTCCTTGGGGAAGAATGAAAATACAGATGCATCTAGGCTACAAATATCCTTTATTTTCACTTTCCAATAACGCTAGTCTTTGTAAAATTTTGCATTGGAAAATGGTTCTGTTGTTGGGACATTTTTGCAAATGGGGAGGTACTAGTTGGATGAATAGACAGATATATAAGTCTTAGATTCATGACTAGTTGGGTAAGAGGTTTGATGAATTTGCTGTACAAGAATCCCTATTGAGAAAAGGGAACCTTGCAAGATACAAATATTTTATATTGTATGATAGACCACCACAAGATCAATATGAAATATTTTGGTGCAAGATAAGGGTGAAACTATACAAGTTGATAAATTGACTTGTGGAATCCCCTAAATATGAGAATCAAAGACATAAATATACCTAGTGGAACCCTCAAGACTTGGTTACATTTCAGGGCTTAGGTCATCAGCTAATGAGAGTAGTGGATTTTTGGGTAGCCAATACCATTAAGGGGTGATGATAGATTTTGTTGTAGAGAATCACTAATCCTTATCAAAAGAGGAAGTTGAATTTAAGCCAAATGATCATGGGAGATTGGTCAAGGACATTCTATGTGGATCAAAGTTTGGATGATATAAAAGGGATTTCTTCCATTTAATAAGACCTATCTGATGGCACAAGCAGTTGTTCCAATGGGAGTGACAAGAAATGATGTTGAAGAGATGCATAAATTGACAAGCAGTTGATGATGACAAGGGAAAAATCTGAATACCAAGAATGGGTTGATCGAGTAGCAAGGAGGTCAAGTATTTAAGACAAATGATCGAAGAAACAAATGAGACAGGAAAATAAGAAGAGTGAGCAATTACAGAAGGATAAGTTGTGTACATGAAAAGATGAAGAGATGATGAATGAGTTGTACAAGGTAATGAGATGTGATGATATGGCCAGCTTTTGGTTGAAGCGAAATGGGATAATGGTAGAGTATTTCACTAGTATGGGAGACTAGGGTAGATATGGATGTATGGAAATGAAAGAAAAACACAATAACATGAGTACAAGAGATGTTGGAATACAAAGTAATGATGCAAATGTAGTCTAGGTGTAGGTTGTGGATCTTCCTAATTGGTGTCAAGACAAAAACATTTAGAATCTAAATCGCATATTGTCGAAGAAGAAAGATAAAAGAACCACAACATCAAACTAATGTCAACTGAAAATTTATTTTAGGAAAATATCAATAATATTAATGGCCTTATGAGTGGATTTTAGAGGAATAAAGTTTGTATTCTTTGACAATTTATCCACTACTACCATAATAGATTCATTTTTCTTCTTACTTGTTAGCACCGTAATAGTGCTAAGCTCAAACCCGCCATCTAGGAGCTCTACATGACCACTTCATAGACCCTCCACATCATCTTTCAAATCCCGAAATTTCAAATTGCAAGGAGAAAGCAAAACTCAAAGTAAATCAAATATCGTGTGAAGAACATGGTGGTTTTTAGTGAAAATGACTGTTTTGTTCATCGCTTTCAATTAGTTGCTTCCACCAAAATAGGAGGAACTTTAGGAAACCAAGAGGGGGTTTTCTCCAGAACAAGCCCATCTACAATAACCTCTCTCAGAATTTACACAGGTGCCATGGCTTGGGAGAACTGAAGAGTTCATAGTGTGAATATCCAGAATTTACATTTACTGCGTGAGTCATCAACTTCAAAGATAGATCCCGACCAACTAGAGGGGAATCTGAGGAAATGGTAACATGGGTTTTATCAGGAACGAGCCCAACTACAAAAACCTCTTTCATTTTTTATACAGGTGTCTCCATTTGAGATATACAGTCGAGGTTCCAAAGGGAAGTTTCAGCAATCCACGGTCGGAAATGAAGAAATTGGTCATAACAAACTCTTTGAAAGCAACTGTCTGTTAGCTAGGTGTCCTCATGCTAGTAACCACTCCTGTTTCTAGATGGTAGGGTAGAGAAATTCGATCTTGAGGGATGAGGATAGCTCCAATATATATTCATTTGTAATAGGTAGAGCTAGGGGTTCGGTTTTCATTTAGGGGATTCTCAAGAGCTGAGAGGCTTTGCATTGTACATGTTTTCATTTCCAGTTATGAATACAAGTTGTAGAGATGGAATGCTTTGAATTTTTTCATGGCTGAGATTCCTGTGCCATCAGTTTCTTAGTTAGTAACATTCTATGTGATTGTATTCCTTGTTTAGCACTCCATTCTGTCTTTGCTTTCATGTTTGAACAGCAATGTCATGGATCATAATTCATCTTGTATGCTCTAGATCCATTGTTCAAGCATTTTAAACATCTTCTTCTAAAGTCTTGCAGAATTTACCCAAGCTAGGTGTTCTGTTTGATGGCCTATCTTCTCTATCTTCCAATCTACTTGGAAAAAACCTCAAAATAGAAGAGCTGATGTCTACCCCGCCTTTGTCCATGTTTCTTGCAAGCCCCTACCTCTAGCAACCTAATTCATACCTAAGTTATTGGCTGCATTGCCCAATGGTTTTCCTCCATGAATGTCTTACCAAAACTCCAAAAACAAACTGCCCTACCAGAATCTGACCTTCTGAGAATGTGCTTTGATTGAATAATTTTGAGTAGGAAGGTTGTATGATTATCATTGAATAATTTTTAGTCTTCTATAAGGTTTAAGAAAGATCCCTCTCTAATTGCATTGGGTTAGAAGTGCAATCCAAAGTGGTTTTGTGGTTACCCCAGCTTAGACTTCTCTTACAACCTTGGGGTTCATTTTGGGCGCTAACAAATTGGCACCAT
Source organism: Larix kaempferi (assembly GCA_027924585.1). Classification (NCBI taxonomy): domain Eukaryota; kingdom Viridiplantae; phylum Streptophyta; class Pinopsida; order Pinales; family Pinaceae; genus Larix; species Larix kaempferi. The sequence continues at coordinate 319,185 of BSBM01000914.1, read as the reverse complement.
TGCCGTGGACAATTGTCATATCTTCCCAAGGAGAAGGACAAAGTTTCAGACCTGATTGTTGATGGTGAACAACAGTCAGACATTGAGAAGGTTGTGTATCTTTCACCTAACGACTCCACTCATCAAAATTCTAGTATGAAGGTGACTCCACTGGGAGGATCGGTGAATCCATATCAAAATTGAGATGTTGAAGGTTTCATGGCGACTCCACTGCTAGAAAGCTTCAAATTTTGAATGGTTGATTTAGTTCCTTCATCAAATCAAAATGGAAGGGTATGTGGCAAATCTTGCTTCCGTTGATAGTTTTTATGAGTATTTTGATTCATTTGATGATGACCAAATCGAAGAAGCTTTCTCTGTGTTTTTGCCTAGTTACTTGAAGTCGCGTAAGTGTTCTTCCGAAGATAAGGCTAGTTTCTTAAAAGAATTTGCTGAAAAACTCAATGGAGAGCTTGAAGCCCTAGAAAATAAAATTCCGTCCCAAGACTTTCATTTGTCTTTTGAAAAATCTTTTCAGCCGGCTCTAGATTTCAATGTGGGGAAGTGATTTGTGTATGAAGATGATTTTTATGACCCAAAACAAGATGTGCAAATTGAAGACACATATGAAGATTCTATGTGTGTTGACCAAGTTATAAATTTTTGTGGGAGGCAGCAAAACATCAGTGATTTTTATGACCATGTTGGTGAATATATGGAAGGGTTTTTCAATTTAAATTTGCAGCCATATTTTCGCCTTGAAAATGAAAGGGATCACTGTCTTCATATGCTGTCATATCCTCTGTCATTGACTGGTTTCAAGCATGGTGAAGGAGTCAAATTGTTCAACCATTTGCTTGACTGGATTTATTGGAAATTTGAAGTCACTTGAATCAACATTTGCATTCAGTGAAGTAGGGTAGGTAACTAGTTGGAATAAGCTCACAATGAGGATATTTTTCAGCACATTTCCAAATGTAGGGTACAGTTTTGGGTTTTGATTTCGAGCTTCTTCAGTTCAGATTTGCATGGTAAAAATTTTCAGTTTGCAGCATGTACAGTCAAGTGTTCAGTTTCAAAATTTTCAATTCAGAAAATTTTCGTTTATTTTTCAGCTTAAGATCTCAGTGCATATTTGGAGAGTGAATGTTCAGTTTACAGTATGATGGAGCAATCTTTGCTTTGAGTAAGGGACAGCTCAGTTGCACCTCGCAGTAAAAATTTCTAATAGTTTTTCTATGGTTGTTTTCAGCATGCTAAATCTCCAACTATCCTACACCAAGAAAGAAGAGGAGTAAGACAAAAGCAAAAATGAGCAAAAGAAAAGAGACTTCGAGAAAAAGAGGAAAAGTGTCTTCATAAATTGACAAAATTTGATTTTTTAAACCTATATTGGCTTTATTTATATGAGCTAATGTTTTAAAATTTTTTTATGAAGATGAGAATTTTAAGCTTTGATGGTGAAAGGCTTTAAAAAAATTTGATGGGCCAAAGTTTTGAATTAAATTGCAACAAAATTATAGGTGAAATGTTTTAGACATGGAACACGCTTGAATTGGCCTGAAGGAGCGTCCTCTAGAGAGAACATCTAAGCACTTGGAAGCTTCAGAGGCTGCACACCATCCATTTTTCGGAGAAGAATACAAGAAGATTTGACTATTGTGCATGCAGTTCATGAGTATGTACGCATCATAAAAAATTTCCTTCACAGCTCCACTATCTGGTCCAGCCGGTTAGAACTTAATTGGTTCTCCTTGTTATATATCAGTGTGCATTTCTTTTCCGATCAGACTCCTCGCTTCTATATGGGGAAGGCCTCTCATAGAGTAGCATCGACAACAACAGTAGCAAATTCCAATAAGTACAATGTACATCGTCTTCCACAAACCCAACAAACTAAAGCATCTTAGATCGCGAAAATGTTTGCATCACGTTTGTCACAGTCATAAAAAAGGGTTCAGCTGGGAGCATGCTTTTCCTACACCACATACATACATCGAGACAGAAAAGTTGCTGGTAAAGGAACACTCCCATCCCTTATAAATTCCTCACCATTCATTGCAAAAGAGACACAAGTTAATTTTCTAAGCTCAGAAGCTGCTACTAGTAGAAGAGCCTGTTCGGCAGAGGGGAAATTGTTATCTTTTTATCTATGGTTATTACATTAAGTAACGTGAGGCCACTCCAACTGAACTCGCTTGGATCGACATCTTCAGGAAGTCCATCGCCTCCTTCAGGAAACATGCAGAGCTAGATGATTATGTTTCAGATGCTCAGGCTAGAGCTGCCAAGTTTTCAAAGAGGTATGGAAAAATACTGGATGATTTAGAGGAAGATCCTGAAAGCCACGAAGGACCACCAGATTGTGTACTTCTGTGCAGACTACGGGAGCAGTGCCTAAGGGAGATAGGTTTCAAAGATATATTTAAGAAAGTCAAGGAAGAGGAGAATGCAAAATCTTTGACCCTATTTGAGCAAGTCGTAACACTCTATGATAATACTGAAGATGGAGGGAAGCGTTTGGAAAACTTGATAAGGGGAATATTTGCAGGAAACATTTTTTATTTGGGTTCTGCACAACTTGCTGAAGCATTCACAAGGGAGGACATTTCTTTTTTGGCCAGTTGTGAAACTTACAACCTCGACCATGGGTCATTGATGACTTGGAAACATTCAAGTTAAGCTGGATGAGGAAGTCTTGGAAGAAGAATATCATATTTGTGGATAATGCTGGTGCAAGAGAGTTGCTTCGACGAGATCTGGTTGTTTTGGAAGGCCTCTTCCAAGACGAGGGAAGGTGAACGCGACCATTGGTAGCATCTGTGTTAAAAATAATTGTTTCCGCTCTTTCGCTGGGAAGGTCCTCCTCTCGTTCCAAGACACGTGATTCCACTCTTCGAATGAAGACTACCAATTGAATGATGACTGGCATATTGTGCAGTAGAGGCGTGGAAAATGGTTGCACGCACGAAGGAGCATAGCGAAGGTTTACAATTGGGATTCACATGGCCGGAAGCTGTTTAAATGTTTTCCTTTGTATGGGGGATTTGTCTCCTTCACAAAATAAGTCGAAGGACCAGTAAATGACAACGCAAATAGCAAGCTAAGTCTTGAGTGGGCATAGGGTAAAGGCCAGCAATTATGTCGATATGTTTTAAGCGCCACGGAGAGGAGCTCCTGTACCAAGCAGTCAGATTATGCACGCTTTAGCAGCTGAGATCTGGACGAGAGCTAGATCGACGACATGAAATGAGTTCGCAATTCTATCATGCACGGAGAAATCCATTTTTAAAATATGCAAACTTTTGGTAGGGATAGCATTTGTCAATGGCTGTGATCTGCGCAAAAGATGGATCCATGGTGGAGGGGGAGTTCAATAAACTAACAATGCAAAAATATACAGAACAGAACACACGACTTCTCATTTTATTATAGAATGTGGTTACATTATATAAGCTCTGTGAGCGATTAACCAACTCTTAGAAAAGCGGATCTCATTGAACACGTATCCTAAACAAACTAACTAAATCTATTTTAAGCCATTTGACATTATTATCTAACACCTTCTCTTAATGGAGAAATGGATTCTCTACCACACCTAACTGTTTCCTACATTCTTCAAAACTCATCTTCCCAAGAGGCTTGGTAAAGATGTTAGCCACATTCTCAGTGGTATTACAATAGGTCAAATCAATTTCCTTCTCTTGTATCTTTTCTCTTACAAAATGGTGTTGAATTTCAGTATGTTTGGTTCTGGCATGATACATTGGATTGTATGCCAGTTTAATAGAGCTTTGATTGTCACATTTGGGAACAATTGGCTTCATTTGCTTGTTTCCAATATCTTCAAGAATTCTCCTTAACCAAACAACTTCACAAGTAGCATGGCATAGCGCTTTGTATTCAGCTTCTGTTGATGATAAAGAAACAGTTGGCTGTTTCTTATTGCTCCATGATACGACCCCGATGTCAATGTTGAATGCATATCCCGAGGTTGATTTTCTGCCATATGGATTTCCAGTCCAATCTGAATCAAAGTAACTTATCAACCCAACATCACAATTATCAGTATACAAAATACCAAAATTAGCAGTTCATTTCAGATATTGAAGGACTTTTTTTGCAACTGTCCAGTGGCTTTCCAATGGTTTAGCCATGAACTGACTCAGAATGCTGATTGAATATGCTATGTCTGGTCTGGTAGTGGTAAGATAGTTTAAAATTCCCACCAACTGGCGATATAGAACACCATTTGCCTCTTTAGTTTCATCAAGACTAGATAACTTAACATTCTGTTCCAAAGGTGTTGATACTGCCTTGCTATCACTCATATTGAATCTTTCTAGAATCTCCCTTGAGTATTTTCTTTGAGTGACAATTGTTTTACTGCCTTCTCTCCATATTTCCAGACCTAAAAAATAATGTGTTTCACCAAGATCCTTCATCTCAAATATCTGTGCTAACTGAATCTTAATATCTTCAATCAAATGAGTAGCACTACCAGTGATAATCAAATCATCAACATACAAAGATATCAAAGCTACTTTTACATTTTCATCCTTTTTAACATACAGATTAGGATCATTTTTACTTTTCACAAAACCTTTATGGGAAAATAACGAATCTATCTTAATATACCTAGATCTAGGTGCTTGTTTTAAACCATATAAAGCTTTCTTGAGTTTATAGACAAGATCTTCTTCCCCTTTCTTTATAAATCCTTCTGGCTGAACCAAATAAACTTCTTCTTTTGAGTCACCATTTAGAAATGCAGACTTAACATCTAACTGATGAAATTTCCAATTGTATTGTGTAGCTAATGCAATCATGACTCTAATTATATTTAACTTAGCTACAGGTGTAAAGGTGTCTTCATAATCAATTCCTTCCTTTTGTGAATACCCTTTTGCAACTAATCTGGCCCTATATTTGTCAACACTTCCATCTGCATTAAACTTGGTTTTATATAGCCATTTACATCCTATAGGAACTTTGTTTTCAGGCAGATCAGTTAATTCCAAAGTGTCATTCTTCATTATTGAGTCATATTCTTCATTCATTGCATTATTCCAGTCCCTATGAGTTTTGGCTTGTTCATAAGAAGTAGGTTCTACAACATTCATTACTTGAGTCATCAAAGCATAGTCATTATACCTGGAGGGTATCTGAATTGTTCTTGTAGACTTTCTCAATGGTCCGCCACTTTCTGCACTTTCATCTCTTCTTTTCTGAGGCGTAGGAGTTGTTGGAGTCACTACGCTTCTCTCACCATGTTGTTGTACCTGTTCCTTTTCATGTTCATGTTCATTATCTATATCAATTTTCACTTGAACATCATTGTCATAAGGAGTATTTCAGACATCATACTTACTTACTTCTTTATCTGTAGTCTCCTAAAAAATCACATCTCTGCTTGCTATGAGCTTATGTGAATTAAGATCAAACAATTTGTATACCTTATGTTCATCATAATAACCAAGAAAATTACACTTAACATATTTTGCATCCAGTTTTCTTCTCTCATCTTTGGGAATATGAGCAAATGCCTTTGAACCAAATATTTTTAAATGACCAACTTTAGGTTTATAGCCATAAAGAACTTCGAAAGGCATTTTGGAATCTAGAATCTTAGTTGGATTTCTATTCTTTATGTAAACAACAGTGTTAATGGCTTCTGCCTAAAAACCATTAGAAATATTTTTACCTTTTAACATGCTGCGAGCACATTCCACTAATGTCCTGTTCTTCCTTTCAGCTACATCGTTTTGCTGTGGTGTAGAAGGCACTGTGAATTGCTGAATGATCCCATTTTCTTTGCAGTATCGTTCAAAAGGTCCTGAGGTGTATTCTCCACCTTGATCCGATTTGAGTATCTTGATGCATTTACCTGTTTGCTTTTCCACCATAGTTTTGAATTCTTTAAAGTATTCAAATACATCACTATTTTTCCTTATAAAATAAACCCAAGTAAATCTAGATTTGTCATCAACAAATATAAGGAAATACCTAGTACCACCACAGACATCAGTATGTATTAATTCAAGTAATTCTCTCGGTTTCTTCTCTTTATGCACAGGAAATTCTTCCCTGTGTTGTTTACCTAGTGCACAAGCTTCACATTCTAGATGCCCATGTTTCAAAACAGGAACCCTTCAACCATTAATTTCTTTTGAAGTAGTACTAAGTCATTTTGATTAAGATGCCCATACCTACGATGCCATAGCTCTTCTGTTGTTATTGTAGTAGATGTCAATGCTTGATGAGTGGGCTTTGTGACATCAAGCTTATACAGTCCTCCAATTCTTGTCCCTATGGCTATGACATTATAACGATTTTGAATATCCTTCACAAGATAGTGAGACTGCATAAACTCTACATTCAAATTTTGATCAGTTATAGTGGAAACAGAAATTAAATTCTTTTTGATGCCTGGAACATACAACACATCATGATCTATTTGTTTTGGCCATTAGGTAATTTTACACTTATCACTTAATAACCCTGTATCTTATGAGATCTATTATCTCCTAGATATATGTGTGTCTCATTTGTTTTCTCATGATATTCATCAAACCATTCTTTGACACAAGACATATGGGATGAGGCACCTGAATCTATGAACCATGCATTTTCATCATCAGTTTTTGCAGACAATGCAACTTTTGAAATAAACAACTTTAAATTCTTAAAACTTTCATTGGATGTGTCAGTTGTCACATAATTTCCATTATGTTTTCTAAGTTTCTATTTGGATTTATCAACTTTCCTTTTATAACAATCTTTAGCATAATGACCAGGTTTCCCACAGTAAAAACAACCATCATTTTTCTTATCATGAGAATCAGATTTCGAGTGAGTCATACCTCTGTGTGTTGGCTGAAACTTGCCTGTCTTGTTTCTGTCCCATGTCTTGCCCCTGTAGGGATGTTTCCCTTTCGCCATTAATGCCACTTCTGAAGATTGAGAGTCCATCTCAAATACTTTCATCCTTTCTTCTTCTTGGAGAAGAATCCCCGTTAACTCATTAAATGTTGGTGGTGTTGCTCTACCTCCCAAACTTGAAATAAAAACATGATAATCTCTAATTAAACCCTTTAATGTAATCGTTACCATGTCAGTATGTGAAACAATATCACCAATTGCTTTTAACTGATCACTTAAATCCTTAAGCCGGGAAACATAGCTGGTGATATTCTCATTTGCGGCCATTTTTATAGACAATAACTTAGTTTTTAGAAACAACAGTCTATTGGAGTTTGTAGTTTCATACAAACCTTTCAGAATGTCCCATGTCTCCTTGGAAATTGTACAATCTCTGATGTGCAGGATGATGTTGTCTTTGACAGACAGCTGCAACAGTACCTTTCCCTTTGTCTCTCATTTCTCCCAGTCTGCAAGAGTAGCACCTGTGGGATTTGCTTCAACTCCTTTGACTATAGTCTAGAAATTTAGGTCTTCAAGCATAGTTAATATCTTGAACTTCCAGTCAAGATAATTGTCCCTGTCAAGTTTAGAAGCCTCATTCAGATAATTTTCGGGGAAAACAATTGGTCATATCTGCTACTGATAGATGAATTCAATCCTTGACTTGAAAAAATACCAAAATACCTCTTTTCTTCCTCGACTTAAAAAAAATACCACTCTATTCTCCGCCTACTCCCTTCTTCTTAGAGATACTTCTTAATAGTAAACAGGGGTTCGATCAAATCAAATATCGAAGCAAATGCAGTAGGAAACACCTTAAATAAATTTCTATTGTGTCCAACCAATAACACAGCAAACCTCACTTACAGGAAATTGATGCATCTCGAGATAGGGAACGCACGCGGTAATCGGTGTGTGGAGAATTTAAGAAGTGCAGCCCAAAACTACCGTGCCCTGCCACACTGGGGATCTGCGGTAATGTTAGATTATCGCACCTGTAGCAATTGAGGCACAGGTGGATCGAGCCCTCAAACACTTCCTTCCGCTCCAATTACACACGCTACAGGAGTCTATCGTTCCCTCCTTCTAATACAACGACAATTCTCTGGACTTGTTTGACTACACAGCTCCACAATGAAAGTGCTCAGCAATCAATTCAAAGATGGAAACGATGGGCTTAACAGCCAATACAAAACAACACACATGAACTTCAACTTCAGTCAGCCTTGAGCACGCAACGATTCACTCCTTAGTGATCTGGTGCTCACCTCAGCAACTAGCTCCTCTGCAACGATGGCAGTGATTTGACTGGGCAGTGATCTATTCACGCCCAGCACTCCTTCAATGGAGATCACACACACTCGAGGGTAAACAATGATTTATGCTGGGCTCTTCCTGAGCTCTGATACCAAATAAACTAATAATGCAAAAATATACACAACAGAACACATGACTTCTCATTTTATTATAGAATGTGGTTACATTATATAATCTATTGTGAGCGATTAACCAACTACTAGAAAATCGGATCTCATTGAACACGTATCCTAAACAAACTAACTAAATCTATTTTAAGCCATTCGACATTATTATCTAACAAGTTCGCAAATAAAACACGTACGGGAAACCAAAATCTAAAAATTTGTGAAGTTTAGCGAAGTCCCAGTTCTGATTGGTCGCGTTTGAAGGCATTATGTGCACAGGTGTCTGCAAGCATACAGACCTGAGTGTTTGCAAAGAGACAGAATTTTATGAAGGCGTCGGTCGCTTCTTAGGGCATTCTGACAGGGAAAAATATGAGAAGGTATTTTTATTTGCATAGCAAAATGCCACGTTCAGCGACACATGCAAGAGTCGTATATGAATTTCAATGCTGTAATGAGTTTTCTCTCTTGGACATACGTATGACATGCTGGAGGAATTGAGCAAGCCTGTGCTTGAATTGTACTCTATGGAAGGATCGGGAAAGGTTAAGCATACCATATTACCGTTCTGTAATAAATGCCATACTAGGAGAAAGCCGAAGGCAGATTTTTAATAGCTGTTCCTTTTTTCCACACAGAAATCGAGGCCTTGGGACAGACTGCCATGACTGCAAAATCAAATTCACTGCAATTTCATGAAGACTCTTCTAACTAGAGAAGGTTGTAGGAAAAAGCAATGCCCTATTTTGGTATCGGCTTGTGGACCTTGTTCAACCACACCAGTCGCATCATCTCATCCTTACAATGCTTTATCAGCCAGAAAGAATGTTGTATCGATGGCAAAGAAGTTTGCAAAAGATAAGCGCAGTCCTGAACCTGTACCAGACGAGTCTTAATGGAGTAGTTTTGGGTAGCTTGGGCATTGGGATTATGCGTAGAGCGCTTAAGCACACCTTTCGGTATTTGCAACATAATAGAGAGCTTCTCGATATGCAAGGAATTATCAGAAGGAGGGGGAGGCGAATTCCCCATATTAGGTTGTGGTGCACCATAATTGTGTTGACGAGTAGCAACACTAACCTCCAATTGGACCATATTCACACATCAATAACCACTGGTATTGGAAGGAGACATAGGAGTTTCATTAGGTCCATAACCAGCAATGGGAGCATGCGAAGCCATTGTTTGATGATGATGAGGAAGGGGATCCTTCAACATAGCTGGGCTCTGTGCCAAAAGCATCGATTCTTCTTTGATTCGAGGACACAAGTGAGTAGGGTGATCTTCCCCACAAAGCTTACAAGGAAATTTCACCTTACACCTAGGTTTACGGTCCTCACCAGCATTTCTTCCTTCCCAAGGAGGGTTGGCATTATGCTTACGAGGGGTATTATGATTGCTATTATTGTTCCCATTGTTTCCACCCTTACGGTTATTTCTCCCCTTCTTCTTACCACCAGGTTGCTGGTTACCCGATGGTTTTGTCGTTTGCACAGTGTGTAGATTGGACGATGGGGTGGAAGTGGACAAGGTGTGAAACTGTTCGGGAGTAGATTGGTTTAGCGACAAATTTTGCATTTGATTAGCTACCAAATCTATAGGGAAAGTACTTGCGGATCCCACAATGTCATCGAAATGTGGTCTAGGAACTGTCTTGGGCTGATTTCTTATTCACGGTGCGTTAGGGATGATGTCGTACAATATGTCAGACTGAGAGTATAGTAAATCTAACTACTGGACTTTTAAGATGGCTTGTTCCTCAGTCATAATACCGGACATCAAAATGTCCTTATCAATATATGGGAGTAGACACTTGAGGAACCATTCTAACAAAAAATCTGGAGGAATGTTGGCTTTCACTAGTCGCTTCCATCGACGCCACTCTTGAATGTGGTTAGAAATATGCATGGCCTTATTCTGACGGAAGGTAGACAAAAGTTCAGTACCAGTATCTTAACGAATCGAAAACTGGAAATGATCCAAGAAAACCAAAGTGATCTCAGTGAATTCCCTATAAGTGTTCCTCGACAACTCAACATACCACTTCCCAGCTGCCCCCATGAGGGTGCATTGAAATAGTCTCAATCTAACAGAATCGTGATTCAATGAGTTGGAAGAGCACCAAAGGTTAAATGTCATGACATGATCACTCATATCCTCACCACCTCTCCCCTCGAATTTAGGAATGTCCGAAGGAAGCTTGGTAGGAACCAGAGGCCAACTAGGGTCATGACACATCGGATCATTCGTGAGCTTCAAAAGATCCGAAAGATTCAAACGTGCAAGGAATGGGAGCTGTGCCTGGAAATCTTGATTATAAGTTCCCATAAAATGTTGATTATAATAACCTGAAGGATAGGAAGGACGAAATGCTTGACCATAAGCATTAAACTATTGATTATGTGGTCCTGACGGACCATAAGATTGACCATGGCTGTAAGGTTGATAACCTCCTCGGACCTGACCCATATGAGAGTAAGAAGGTATATACGTGTTTTGAGCACCATATTGTGGTGGGTTGTACTAATGGCCATCACCAACTATATTGTAGTAAGGGTTGCCATCATAAGTATGGGGCATATACGTACTATTCGTAGCGGGAACCATGTTGTAATAACCATGATAATAGGGTATGTTCCCACCCCCAGCGTAAGTGTTAGGACTAGCGTGAGCAGTCGTGTGGTGACCATAAGCATGAGATGTATTCCCAGCCCCAACATTGGTGTTACTAGTAGCAGGAATGGTGGCATTATGACCATGAGGAAAAGGTATATTCCCACCTCCTACATTAACATTACTAGTAGCAGCAGCGGATGTAAGAGTATGAGGTATATGTCCACCACCGTGGTTGGAAGGAGCATTAACATTTGCGAAAGTGGTCGTGGTTTGATAGGTAGCGACATGTGTATTAAGTGGTAGATGGTGAGTCGGGTTACGAACAATGTTCTTATTAGGTTGGGTAGTCCTAGGAGGCTATCGTCTTCCAACATTAGCATTTTTAGGAGGAACGTGACCGGTCCCCATACTATGTGTGTGAGTGGACAACGCGGTGCCCTCAGCGAGGGTATTATCCCCAATGGGTGCAGTGTGGTGAACATCATGACTAGTGCAAGCGTGACTACCAAAAGTAGTGGAAGGATCAACTGTGTTGTAATTAGGCATACCAAAAGAGAATGCGGTAGCATTGATCATAAGACCTGTGTTGTCATGTAACTTTGGCATCCCGTATATATAATTATGTGGAAACGAAGGATCGAACGGGTCATCCTCGAGCATATTTGGACCAAACAAACTAGGTTGAGTCTTGGGTGGATCTGGACCAAACAAACTAGGATGGGTATCAGGTGGATCACCCCCCCATGCCTCACAAGGAGTAGGGGTGTCTGAAATGTGCTCGACTCTACCCGATGGAGTCGCGGGTATTTCTTCTGTATCAAAGTGTGTAGCAGTCATGATCTCTAGGATGTATGTCTCATACGAATCCGAATACTCGGAGGGATCTTGTCGACGTCCCCTAGCAACACGACTTGAAAGCTCGATCAGTTTTAAACCAGCCAAGCGACGAGATCGACAGAGAGTAGGACTCTGTGCCACGATATCTCCAGAGAGAATATAAAATCATAGTGTCCCCTAATGGCCAAAATATCGATCAAAAATAGTAAATCAAGAGCACACAGCTAGAGAAACTACATCCAAGAGCAGACAAATAGAGTGGCTAAATGGGCTCGCGACACTAGAGCCAATATGTCTCACCTAGGAGAGGCTTGAGACTCCCAATTTGTAGCCAGAGGTAACATAATCAGTTATAGAGGCACCCAGGCTTCACTAAATGGAAAGGGACGTAACCCTAGGCAATAAACAACTGTGTTGTCCAACCTCTATCTGACTCAAGACACAAATAGTATAACCACTACAAGTACCCTGTGCGATACCTAGGTAAGGAAACTATGGTCACCACAATATAACCAATGCTTAGGGGGACAGTCGCAGGTGGGATCCATTGTATGGGCAGGGTAGCTAAGCCCGAAACTCAAGAGGGTCAAATCCCCCAAGAGTCCACAGATACGAACAAACCCTGGAAATATCTCCTAGATTCAGCTGGTATTGGAGGGATATCTCCGCAACAAACCTCCTGTGACCTCGTGCTTAACTCTGGTCTGAGTAAAGCTTCCCGAGAACACCGATGTATACCATGTATTTAACCACTCCTTGGTCAGACACATAATGTTTCGTCTAGTAGTCTTGGATTGTTTACTCACAATGATCTATTCCAAGACTCTAAACCTATGCTAGTTGGTGTACCCTATAAATAAAATTGTTCTAATCAATCTTAAGATTAATCGTTAATTTTAATGGTTGTGGTTACCCAAAGGATATGGTCATGAAACTAGTGATGTATATGACTCAATAGTATGCAAAATCATCCAACTCTAGACTCATCTATTCAATAAAAACAATGTCACTAACATGTAAAATCAGTCCAACAGTTTCGAAATAAAAAATGCAACTCTTTTATATTTTCAATGCACAAGCATAACCTAAATGAAAGCAGCAAGCACTCAATGCAAAATGCAGTACATGAAAGTAATTTTTTTTTTTGTATTTTGCTAATAAACAAAAAGGAAAATGCAAAACTATGTTTTTGTATTTTTCAATATAATGAAATGAAAAATGCAAGCAAAAATCTCACTATTCAGTTACAGAAATGCCAAGGGAATCACTCAAACAACCTAGCAGGTCCTAAATAGTAAGAATTAGCCAATGGAATGAGCTTACAAATTAAGAATGGGTAAAAACCAATGAGGCTCAAAACCAAGAGAAAAAAGGAGGTCTGGTCACAAACAAGGCTTGGAACAGTTAGGAACAAGGCCAAAGAAAACTCAAGAACACTCAGAATCAACCCAACAACAACCAAAGGCTAAAAACAAATCACCCTCGGAGTTGTACGCTACTGTCGAAGGAAAACCTGCGGTAGTTTAGACAGAAGCGGGTAGACGTGGGCAGAGCTAAGCTCACCCATGGGTACGAAAAAGTAAATGAGTAGAAAAAGAGTCCAATGGCTCAGAAAAAGGATGTTTTTTATAGAGTATCCTAACGGCCAATCAATGAAATAGAGACTCAACACACAACAACTCTAAATAAGGACTAATGCTCAAAAATCCCTAAAAATGGATTTTCTCCCCAGCGAAGTTGCCATTTCTGTGTTGGAGAAAACTTCCTATGGCTTGGGGTGGACCACAACAGACAACTGACTACCAGAAATTAACTCAATTTTCAATGCTATTGTATATAAATGACAATGCTAAGATAATGAAGAGCATAACCAACCTCGATCCAAACGTTTGATGTAGATCCCTGTTGGAGCTTTCAATCCATGCACTTGAACCTGCAAATTCGTCTTGACAACCAATATACAACAAGCGCATATAATATATAAACGATATTAACATCATCAATAACAATGGTCCATGATATTATAAGTAAATGCAACCAATGTAATGTAAACACATTCACAACATTGATGGACGAGAATATGAGTATTTCTATTAATAAATAACAAGAAGTACAATGTGATATGACCTCTTGTCGGCAACCAATCTGAACCAAGATTCAGGTCTTTCCACTGGTGCCTCCACGACTTCAATCCTCCATGGAATGGAAAACTCAAACTATGATAGGAGTTTGGAAGGTGAACATAAAGGGTTCAAAACTATAAGGATCAATGAGTGTAGACTCAAGATAGTGCAGAAATCCACTAGAGTTCTCTTGCTCTCCTTTCTCCTCCCGTCCATAAGCCATATGTGATCAACATATAGTCCTCTCAAAGGTAGGTGAAAGGACACATCGAGGCATTTCTGGGGCAAATGGAGGGCCAAAGGTCACTCGATGACCACTTTTTGGGAGTAAAAAGTAATTAATTAGTGATTTTTACTATTTTACATGCTACCCGCGGGCTATAGTGATGCAACTCGTAGGTACGCCCACTGTAATGATGCAACTAGCGTACAGAGGAAAAAATAGGGAAAATAGTGTGTCTGGAGGATAAAAAGTGGATCTGTGTCAGTAAAATGGATCCTCTAGGCCAAAGAGTGTTGATGCTCACAAGGTGGAAAATTACGTTGTAACACCTGGAGGATATGATTAGGATGTATGTCATGCATAATCCATCTCATTGGTAAGACTACATACACTTAGAGGAAATTGCATATAACAATGATTATCAAACATCTACCAAAATGACTCCATTTGAAGTGTTGTATGGCAGGAAATGTATGACTCTGGTGACTTGGGATAGTCCATTGGATAGAATAATGTAGCGATCATATCTATTAAAATATCTAGAACTTGAAAGAGGCACGAGACAAGAAGAAAAGCTATGCCAACATAAACAATAAAGATAAAGAGTATATGGTTAGAGAGTATGTGTATTTGAAATTCAAAGCCAAAAGAAGCTCTCTTAATTTGGGAAAGTGCATAAAATTGTCCCCTAGATAATGCGATCCATTTGAAATATTGGGTAAAATAGGATCAATGGCCTATAAACTTGCTTTACCCGATCATGTTAAAGTTCACAATGTTTTACATGATTTTTTCCTTGAGAAATATGTTTATGACCCTAAACACATAGTCAATTAGGATTTTTTGCACGTAGAACCAAAAGGGGCATTCATGCCAGACTCCCTTTGTATTCTAGAAAAGAGATAAATGCAGCTATGGAGGCTATTATGAAGTTGAAAGTGAACAGGAATTACTTCGGTCCTTAAGAGGCCACATGGGAAAGGGAAGATGCGATGAGAGAGGCATACCCTTCCCTATTTCAATCTTAAAGTTAAAAAATGCTAACATCAGGATTGTGTTGCTTTTAAGGGATGTGGGATGTAATATCCCATGTGTGTACCCCTTGTAAACAAATTACTAAAGGACTTAGATACATTTGACTTGCTGTTTAGTTGGAACCTATAGGGCATCAAGGTTAAGTAAAATTAAATAGATTTGACTTGCTGTTAAGTCCAGAACTCTCGAGCATCAAGTGTAGCTAGATTGACATACATTTAATTTGATGTTGAGTTGGAGACTCTAGAGAATCAAATATAACTAATGATGCAATCATCTATATCCTTGTATTTACTTAATGTTTCTAACTTGTCGGGGAACATCCAATTATGAAGAGGGGACAAGCATATTAGAAGGGGAAATTAATTATTAATAATACACAAAAGAGTTCAAGAAGAAATAGAACAATGTGATAAAAAATAGATATTAAGAAATTAAAAATAAAAATAAATGGAGAGAATTTAAATGAAATCCTAACTACTTATTGAAATAAAAAGAGAATAAAAGAAGACAAAGACATGAAAAAGGGGACACTTATTCTATCCATGAAAGAACAACCTATTTTTTTGAATATGAGCCATATCCTAAAAATGGAAGTTGTAGAGAAAGAACATTACAGGGGGTAATTTTTCCTAGTTGTTGGAGGGTTCAGTTGCATTTCCTTAAGCACTCATTGACCATGAAAAGGAATATAGTCTATCTAGGAGGGAATTTTTTAGGGTTATGATTTTATAAGAATATTCATAAAGATGGTTAAAAATCATGTGAATTCTCTGTTGTAGGAAGAAAGATAGAAAGCAATTCCTAAGTCTTTAGTCTTCTAGTCTGCTTAGGTAAACTCGGGGGTGACTTGTTGAACTTGTGACAACAGGTTTGCAGGTCAAGATAGGTACATGCTAGGAATTGGAGATTTGACCATGCATGAATTCAACATTATCACTTCTAGGAAATGTGAGAGAATAATCATCATCAACATAAATATTTTGTTCTAGAGCTCCACTTAAGCAAGCTAATAGAGAAGCATCCTTATTGATATAATGAGTACAACTAGAATCGATTATCCATTCTATCTGAGTGGTATGAGAATGTAATCCCTACGAAGTTCTAATAGAAAAGATGAAGTTTTATGTGGGTCGATTGATCAAAGGACTAGTCAATGTGTCTTCTTCAAGATGATTGAACTTTTCTTCCATGTCCTTTGTCTTCTTCTAGCAAGTCTTCTCCACATGTCATTCCTTTTCAAAATAGTGTCAGGTTTTGTTCTTTTGATTCTTCTTGGTTGTCATTGACTCATAAGTATTTTCTTTAGTAGGTTGGTCGATAAAATCATGTGGATGATCTATTGGACCATGTTCTTTATAATTTTACTTGACCTTTCCTTTTAGCAAATGAGCTTGGTATTTTCTACCAATATTCCCTTTAAATTTTCAGAATTTACTTCAATCTGATCTAGGATCTTAACTGAGAGAACAACATGTACAACATATCTACAACATATTAATCATGGACACAATAATGCAAACACACAAGAGACATAGAGTTTACTTGGGGAAAACCATAAAGGTGAAAAACCCCAATAACTTCCTCAGAGATAGATAGAGCAATGATACAACCAGAATACAAGAGATAGTCTTCTCCTAGCAGTAGAGCCTCCTCCTCCACAAGTGTGCCACTCTCCAATGTGTGAGTGAGTGAATAGAATGTGTAAAATGAGAGAGAGACACTCTCTATTTATACATCAACTTGACTTGACCTTTACTCAACTAGGTCGGCCTCAACTTAACCACTTAACATAATGTTGACTGGGCCGACCCCCACTAGGGTGGTCTAATAACCCTGTGATCCACATGGACAACCCCCAATAGGGTGGTCTAATAACCCTTTGACACATATGACTTATACAGGGCCGACCCCAACAAGGTGGTCGAATAACCCATCAAGTATAAGTTATGACACTTACAATATAAATGACGACACTTCCGTATAGAGGAATAATAACATCTCTATAGGAATACAACCACTTCCGTATAGAGGAATAATAACATCTCTATAGGAATACAATATACATATATGTGTAATACATTTCGAAGTTACATATACATCAACAATTCCCCTCTTCAAGAATTTTTTGTTAATTTTTAATCAATAAATCAAAAAATGTATCAAAGTTGAATTCCTTACCATCTTTTCTTCAGGAGATTGAATTGGCGCAAGATGAGGAGTAGAATACATCATAAGATGTCCTCATATTCATCAAGACTAGTTAAATGAGTTTTTCATCGTTCTCTAAAAAAATCTAACCATATTTTTCCAATTTTAATTATATCTACTTGATGTCAGCTAAATAGTCCTCAATGATTTCGAAAGAATGGAGTTCCAAGGAGATCAACTCTTTCTCTATCTACATTAATTGACTTTCATTAGCCTTGTCTAACGACGACTTCATCTTACTTTAAATGGAATGAGGGAATTCAATCCTGCTTTTATGAAAGAAAATATCTCTTTAAATGTAGGTCATAATGAACCAAACAACGTCATCCTTGTTTTTGTTGATGGAAAGATTAGCATGGTCATCCACTGGATCTAGAATAGAGACTTTAGTATATTTCCATAGCCACTTGCTCTTTAACAAAGCTTTCATATTTGGAACACATATTGCATAGTTATCCCCTTTAAGAACAATATATTATATCCTAGAATTCATCCTTATGATAAAAAAATCTCTAATCTAAGCTCAAATAGAATAGGTATCACTTGAAAAATATTAAGTTGATATTCGATCAAACATATACCCAACTCAACATGATATGCACACACAAGATAGGTCAAAAACAATCACTTCGATACCATGTCGGGGAACCTCTCCTTTGAATAGTAGGATCAATAGGAAAATAGGACAGGGAAAAAGTATTCAAAGAACATGTGTGGTGTCTAAGGACATTGTTTGCAACACTTAAACAAAGTGCATTATTATCATAACATCACAATGCATTATCTAATAAGAGATCACCATCATAAGTCAATCGATATCAATACAAACAATAGAGTCATTCTTCTATAATCTCCAGACATAACAAACTCCCTTAAAGTGAGGACGATCAAGTTTGAAAATAGGGTTCATTTGTTCTGACAATTTACATGAAATCTGCAATGTCCCATAGATTAGTTAGCTACCCTATTCGAGTCGACCACTTCCTCGTCGACCATTTAGTTTATCACTCAGTCAAGTCTCTAGTCAACCACTTTGTTAGTTAATTGTTGTATTTCAATTGACTATCTCCAAAATATCTAGAGGTGTGATGAACTTGCATACCCTTTGGTTCCAACACATTTTGCATCTATATCATCTCATTGTTTAACAATAACTAAGACATAGGTAAATATAGTCAATATCACTAATTAATGCATATTTTTATTAATAGTTCCATCCATATATATATATATATAATTACTTACATGCAATTATAATTATTTATATGTGTATGTGTATAGACATCACTAATTATTACTTATATACCGCATGTATACAACCATACATCAGGATATAATAAAGCGGCTATTAAAAAACACCAAACCTACTATACTCATATGACCATCCAACTCACTAATAAAATGATAATCATGCAAAAAATAATGCAATGGAGACTTGTCTCAACCCGAGAAATCCAAAAACAAAGATGACAAACATTATGGTCTCGTCCTGCAACTAATACCTTGGAGACGTGAATTCCATCCATGAATTCACATTTAAAGAAGGAATGAAAGAGAGTAAATGGAGGCATGCTCTACAATCCACATTTTTTCCATATCTGAAGGGAATGTTATTGCATTTTTATGAGTCAGGGAATGAACGCGTGACAAGGATGCATGGAAGCCTAGAAGGCCAACTTTAATTCTTGTGTGAGCATGACCTATAAAGGGAGCAACCCTCTTTTATGCTTGCTGGATACATATTGATATTGAGTCTAAATTTGAAATGAATATGACACTAGATGAAGGAAAAAGATGTGAGGGAACATCCCTAGCCCTTCATATTTATTCTTTTGATAGGTTCGTGCCTTTTATTCCTTTTAGTGTTTTGTTTGTTATGGTGCCTCTTGCAAAGGGTAGAGGCATGAGTTCCTTGTTGGGAAATATTCAATTTGCAATAAGCTTTTGTATTTACTATAGGCATTATATATAGTGGTTTCTTGTAATAAAATAAAGTGTGCATTCCCTAGCTGAGTTTAAGTGTTTTTTTATATTTATTTGATATTTGTGAGCCAGAGAGGTCGCAGCCAAGTAGGCATAGCCCCCGGTTGAAATTAAATATTCTTCTTAAATATATTTAATTGATATTTGTGAGCTAGAGAGGGAGCAACTAAGTAGGTGCAGCACTTGGATGAATAGTATTTCTCTCACACTTTATTCTTTCTTGATGTCGAGTGATCCATGAGGGAACAACCCTCAGAGGAATAGGTTTTTTTTTATAATTATGTTTTGGTATTTGATTAAGCCTAGAGGGATCAACCCAGGGTTGAATAGTTTGCTTTTAATGCGTTTTGATATGGATAAAGACTGGATCGAGCCAATGAATGCACAACCTATGTGGGCGCAAACAAGGCTTCAATATTTGTCTTTTATCTGTATTGTTGATACCTCATTTTAAGAGGGGATTGATGTCAAGAGGGCGCAGCCCTTTGAGTTTGTGTAATTATCTATTGTCTTCATTTAACCAAGATTTGTGACAAGGTATGACCTCTCGTGAAGAGGGTCATTACTATCTATATTTTAAACACATTAAAACCGTGTCTTGTTTAATGAGGGCACCAACCTGAATTCGATGCTTAAGAAATTAAAGTAGCGTCCCTTAATATAGAGCTTGAATCTTTTAAAGGGTAAGTAGAATGATGTAATTTTCTAATAAGGAAGTAATGATTTACAAGCCTTCATAATCATAAATACCAAAAGCACTTTTAATCATGGTTTCTTAATTGATTATCTAGACCGTAATTTATATATGGTTTGCATGAATTGAAGAGATAAGAATGTTACAATAGTGCAGTTTACATATCATCTCGTGGTAAGAATCGTAAAAAAAGTCATGTCCATTTAATAAAAGGATTTTAATGCTAACTAAGAGTTGTTGTGTAAAGGTATAAATAAAAGAGTATTTTATTTAATGAAATGTCACCGATTCTTGCATAAGATTTAAATATTAAGCATGCCATTAATAATGCTGTTTGCTATCATTGGATCAAGCAAATAATTGTGTATATTTTGTAAGAAAATCGATCTTTATAGAGTAACCATACTCATTATGTCTGAATTAGTTGAGGACAACCTTCATTTCATACTCTTAAGAGGTTAAATTGATAAACATAAATCCTTGAAATAATCTTATGATCTTAACTATTATGAATAAGGATAAAGATAGGGATACAAACAGTAAGTTAACTTAGTAGTTATCATATTATGAAGCATGAATTTTATTTGGTTCTAGTTTTGGAACATGTCATAATGCTTATAAGTTAAATGGGATTGCATTTTATTCCTAGCGTGACTCCTTCCCGCATAATAGATATTTTTTATTTCACCTTCTTTTTGACATTACTTAGGAATCAGCTTTTGGTTTATTACATATATAACACTTCTTTTTAGCTTTTACACGACTTACCGTCCGACCCAACCTAGTAAGGAAGGAAAAGGACAAGTGTCATGTAACCAAAAGATCTAACATATTTAGTTGTTAGGATGAAGTTAAAAGGAAAAACTAATATGCCCCATTTTTTAAAATGGTAATGAGGAAATTGGGTACATTACAAGTGGTATCAGAGCATAGTAACAACATTATGGCCTAACAGACTCGTATACACGCAAGTAAGATGTGTACTCCGTAAGATTTTGTTTAAATTGGAATGCAAAATTGTTTGCAGCAACTATGTACTTTATCAGAATGCATGATATAGAGAGTATGGTTTAAGTTGGTTAACTAGATTAATGTATTGATCACAGATAACATAAATGGAGTGTATGATTGATAGTCATTACATGTAAGGGACTTTTAGAAACTCAATATGTTTATATGAATGCATGATGGAAATGAGTATTAGCTCACATAGTAAAGATCAACATGAAATATAAGGGAAAATGGAAATAGTTAGGAAGATGTTGTTGTTATGGATAATTGCTTGGTCGTTACACTTTGGTTAAATGTTTCAAGATGATAATTGGCATGTTTACTCTTTATATCTGTGAAAAGAAGACGTTATGGAAGTCGTAAAGAAGGTATGCATTGATCAATGCTTGATTCGATTACGTCATAGAGATTGTATAGAGGTATCATGGAACTTAACGTACTAAGAAAATATATGTAAATGAAAATGGATGTATTATGACATTAGTATGATGTAGTTGTAATGCACATTGGAACTGTTGGGAAAATAAAAGCTTAAAAACATTTTGAATGCATAATGTTGAAAGTACAATCCAAGTTTAATTGCAATGAATATGTTTGTGTTCATGTGGGGACCAGAGGAAAGGAAAACATGATCACTTAACATTATGCCCACAAATTGAAGAACATTGATGTATAGGCATAAAAATGCTACTCCTCAAATTGAAGTTGACAAAGTTAGAAAGGATAACGGACATAGTTGATTTATTCTATGTGCTCAAAGAAGCGACGTCAACACAATATTACAGGTATGAGCTTAAGTATAATTCATTGAAATTATGCTACAAAAATTATGTGTAGCCTGAGTTACCCATGATAATAGGTTATTGAACACATTGTGTTGAAAGGATGTGATGTAGTAAAGCTAGTGGTAGCATTAAAAGTATTCAATCTTATCACAAATTATGGTATGAAATTGTGCTTAATATGCTCGAAACAAAGCAATGGATAGATAAAGTGCAAACCAATGAAAGATATATGAAAAATAATGCTAACTAATATATGTGTATAGTTATGACAAGATAAAGTATATTGATACACTTTGATTTGAGCAAGAATATGTGTCGAAGTTGTTAACACCTTCGAATTATGCATAAAAGCATTTTGTTGCATGAAGATTGATTGTGCATAACATTGGAGATTAAGTGCACCGAAAGAGAACTTGTTGTTATATTTTACTTTTGCTTTATATTATTTCAACAAAAGAGATTATAATGTCTATAAATCCTTGCAAGAAGTTGTGAGTGTAATATAAAGGTACACTCGGTAGAAAGAAGCGTCACGAAACTTAAGTGAACATAATGGGAAGCAATACATGAGGCGATTTCTAGTATGAGCTATGATTCAATGATTGTCTTGAAAAGATAGTGGGATGCTACTAAAAGTTGATCAAATGATATTCAATTGCATAAATGATTTATTTATTCCAAGTATATATTTCATAAGAAACACAATAGGAAACAAATTGGTAGATTTGAATTCGTATTGAAACATTTGAAAGAAGTAAATGTAGCATTTTTAAGAATGTTAATTGTGAGTAGATGGCATGTCTACATTAAAGTAATTGGTTTAGAAAATATAGAAGGTGTAAACTAATAGAAATTAAAGTACTTTTGGAATGATTTACACATGTTTTTCAAGACACCAAAAGTATTGGAATATGAAATTTCAATATGATGCTAACATAAAATTAAAAAAATAAATACAAAATTTATTGAACGTTTGTGAAATTATCAGTACTCAAAGTGTAGATTTATTTGTATCAAAATGCATGAATGTTTATTATGAAAGGTAAACCTGTGGTGAGCGAGGAAAGACACATGTAGTAATGTGCACTAACCAGATGAGCCCATGGTTGTTTGTAAAACAACAAAATGGCCGAATTTATAAACATCAAGAGATAATTTCTTATAAAGGAATACATGGAGCAATTGTATGTAATGAGTTATAGCAGTTTCAGTGTAAGTTGTAAAGTCACGTAGGACTTAGATATAGGTGACTTGATGTTGGATTGAAAAATTTGTAACATCAAGGATAAGTAAACATAGATATATGTGCCTTGATGTTGAGTTGGTAACTCTGGAGCATCAAGTATATTTAGTGATGTGATCATTATGATATTTTGTTACTCAATGTTCAATTTTGAAAAGTATCAATTATATGTCATTATGACTGACATTGTTTTGGAGTAACTGGAGGGAAGTTATTCTATTAGTTTCAAAGTAAGAATGAAATTCTTTGAGGACTCTATCAATTGATTGATGTTGGGTAGGAGGGCTCTGGAGAATCAATAATAATTAGATTTATTATGCTGATATGATGTTGAGTTAGAGGAATTTGGAGCATCAGTATTGTTTGTGATGACTTGATGTTGAGTTAGGGAAAATCTACAGCATTCAGGATAAGTTTGAACTGATGTTGAGTTGAGAACTCTAGAGCATCAAGGAAGAGTGAATTGAGATATATTTGAATTGATGTTTAAGTTGGAAAAAATCTGGAGCATCAAAGATAACTGATGTTGAGTTGGAGAAATCTAAAGTGATTGATGTTGAGTTGGGAACTCTGGAGCATCAATGATAAAGGATAAAGTATTGTGTGCCAATTTATAAGAGGTAACCCTTAAGAATAATGGAATTAAGGAAAACAAGAACCCTCTCACCTACTAACATAATCAGGCCCTTGTTTTGGAGTAACTTCATGGAAGGTATTATAGTAATTTCAATGTAAAAATGAAAGTTTTGGAGGACTTTATACATAAATTGAGTTTGAGTTGGAGGGATATAGAGAATCGAGACTAATTAGATTTATTATGTTGATTTGATGTTGATTCTAAGTACTTTGGAGCATCAATATTATTTATGATGACTTTATGTTGAGACGGGGAAACTCTGGAGCATCAAAGATAAGTTTGACTTGATGTTATGGTGTGAACTGGAATGTAATAGGTCATCTACCTTGGCCTTCCTAATCTAGATCTTGGTATGGATTTTTTTTCATCTCCTTCTCTTCCTTGTGATGAAGGATGCTCAAATTCACCTCCTTCTGCAAAGAGGTGCAGATAAGGTTCTCATCCAAATTTGAGCTACTCTCTAACTCTTTTCTTGAATATGTGGCTACAATGTTTTTCTTCTTAGCATCCGTCTTGCATTTCTTAGGTTTCAGCTCTCGATGTAGCTTCCAAGATGTGTCCTTAGTGCGATCATCAATGTTGCAATGATTAGAATGTTTTTATGGATAATTAAACTAATATTCCATGGTTGTATTCTTCTTATGTTTTCCCTTCCACTTCCTCTTCCCCTCCTAGGAAGCATCTTGGTTTTATTTGTGTTTAGAATAGTTGGGCTCTTATGGCCTATATTTTCTAGGTATTTTGCTTCCATACAAGCCTCTTCAATTGTTATAAACTTGGAGATCATCACTTTATATTGTAAGTGAATATGTAGACCCACTATATAATTAACAAGTACATATGGATCCTTGGTTTAGATACCCAACATAATAGCTATCTTCTTGAATTCAACTGTGTATTCTTGCACACTCTTCCCTGATATTTTCCTGAGGAAATGCTAATGGATATAGCGGTCCTCTACACACATGATAAGTTAGAACTAGGAATTAAGGATGGTTTTAAAATCCTCCCACTTTCTTACCACAAGATCACCCTCTGTCCTAATTTCCTTAGTGTGGATTTCCCACAAATTTAATCCATGGCCCTCTAATCTAAGCAAAGCAAATGAAAATTTTATGCTCCATATATATTTGATGGATACTAAAGTTGACCTCTAATTGCTGCAACAAATGCTTCAACTTTAAATAATATCTCACAGCTTGGTAGGGATTGATATCCACTTTCCCTTCAATCTTTATTAACCGACGGGGGCTTCACTAGAAGGCAATATAATATCACGTTCATTCATATTGCGGTATTAAATATTCATGAAAACCTAAAAATTATATTGCTTATATATTAAGGGGCAAAGGGTTTTTTTATTTAATGTAACAATACAAAAAATACTTTGGGGTCTTTTTTATATGGGAGGGTTTACAAATATCTGCCAATTGGAGATGGCGGTATCACGACCGGATGAGAAATCGAGTTGAGGCAAGGCTCGGGATTTCCAGTACGTAGGGAAATCGCGTCTTGAGGCATGCTTGAGGCCAGGGGTTTCGTGGTGAAGTGTGTTTCCAGTCGATCATAGTTGAGATACAGTGGTCATTGATAGCCAATTGTTACCCATAGCACTCAGCCAGTTGTTACCAATAGCCTTGGGAGGCTCTAAGCCTCTAGGGCTTGTTATGGGCCCTCGATAGGCCTTGGGGGCTTGAATACCCAACCAATCATGCCTATTACAAGCCTTGCGAGGTTTAGTTAGCCTCCTAGAGCTTGTTACATGCCCTAGGGGCTTGGATACCTAACCCCCAACAAGGTGAGTCAGAGATTGGGGAATTACAACATGCAATCTAAATGTTGTACTGTGTGCATTAGCTCTAGTGACATACAAGAATTGATCTCCTATCTCTTCATTAGACCATTAGAAGCTGCAAATCATAATGATATGTGGTTGAGTAATTGCATTGTGGGTGAAGTAATGTGCATCCATAATATATATCAAAAGAAGCAAGGTGCATTGTAGAATGCATGTGGAGTCATAAGAGGGGTATCATATCAATATACTAGGTAGAAATATAAAGGGGTATAAAAAATGTTAATGAAAAATTTGATACACACCATATCTAGTGAAAATAGGGGCTTTTTTAAAATTGGGAAGGCATATTGGAAGGGGGTTAAAAAAACCGATTTTGGAAGGTGTTTTCCAATATTTAGTGAAATTAGGAGTATTGTTTCATATGCCATGAACGAACGTGCTATGATAGTTGATTATTGAGTTAAGCCTCCGTGCATTAATCATATGGAATGAATATTGGTACTGGAACTTAGCTACTCTTTTTTGAGCTCTTTACTTGGATCCCTTTCTAGTTCTCCTCTATATTATGATTTCGCCTCTAATATCGTATCTGAGTTAGAACTTCGAAAATCACCCAAAGGTCCAAAATTTCACTCCAGAACCACTATGAAGTAGTAGACCACCGGATATCAGTTACATCTATTTGCATATTTGCAAATCCTTACTCATAATAGCATGTTGCTTCTTCATTAGAATTATCTACCATGTCTAAGGTTTGAACATTTTTTTTCTACCACTAGATCATGTGGTTTCATTTAGAACCCCAAATAAAACTACTCCAATACCAATATGATTGGTAAACTACCATAGATATTCCTTGGAATAGTTTGCCACAATGGATCTTACAACCTGTTCATTTTATTTGCTTATTTCCACATAATGATAAATAAATTAGAACTGAAAGAAAAATAACTAGAGCAAAGAAATACACAATCAAGACAATCAACATAAGATTTACCTTTGGAAAACCCACTATGGGGAAAAAAACAACCATAAATGAGGATTATGCCCCATTCTTTTATATTGAATGTAGATACAAAGGAAAAGGTACTCTATGTGGAGTTACCTTAGATATTGTTTCCTATATGGCTAGTACAAGATCTCCTACTCCTTCTATTATACTCTAGTATCTACTCCCTTACTATTGCTCAGATATATAACAAGACAAGAATATCATCAGAATGGGACCCCCTCTTTTCTTAGTGACTCAATATTTAACATAGGCCGACAGTCATCTAAGGTTAATTTTAGGATTCTTTCATGCCTTGACGTATCATTACTGTTAGGGTTTTGAAATTTCCTAAATGTTATTGAAAGTTCACATGTAACTAGCTCTACATGTGTGAGAAATTAGACATGATCTGGAATCCGCTCGGTATCATTGTGGTCAACTGGATAGGTCAACTTGCGAAAGGACTAACTTCTTCATACAGACTCTGCTTGAGGTGATTATTTTACTATTGGAAAGGTGTCTGAGTGTAGAATCATGTTAAGGGGGATTGTTTAAGTGATGAAACTTTGAACCCAAGAAACTTCATTTAATTCCTCAAACAATCCCCAAAAGGTTCTAGACCCCAAATACAAAAAATGGGAGTTGCCCCTAAAATGGGCCCTACAAACCATTTCATCTAATATTTCCACTAAAGAAAGCACCAAAATATATGAAACATTATATGTTGATCCATTTTGAATCATAGTCAGAAATGAAAGAACCCACTAAGAGTGTATGTGTCATATGCATTGGTTGTGTTCATGATTTTGTAGGGTTATAAGATTCATTTCTTATGTAAGGCCCTTGTTTTTCCTTTTTGAGCACGGTTTAAAATCCTACACCCATCATTTCTATCTAAAACAAATTAATGAAGGCCATATCCTAGTTAGAGGAGAAAGATCCCATATAATGGTCCTATGTGGTGTTTTAGTGCAAATCTAATGATGCTTGAGCTTGACAGATGTTTTTAAATTCCTAAGGCACTCAGTATCCTTCCTTGACCACTATTAACACCCAAATAATCATCAATCATAATGTCTCTTTGGAAACCACTTATGGTAGATAGATACCCAAAAGAAGTTATACTTTGTGAGTGGAAGTGTCTTTCATGGTGATTGAGAGAAACGAAATCCTTTTAGGGAACATGGTCCTTGTTGTACTCCCATGATATTCAGTATACCTTTAGACATATTCTTGGTTCACAACTAACCTAGTCATTGTGCTCATATCCTAATTCGAGGTGACTAATACCATACATAGTTTATATGAGTAGGTTTGAATATTTTTCCATGGAAACCTAAGAAGTATGGGTTTGGGTTTGAGGCTCTTCTTTTGATTCCCATAGTATGTTCAAGGACTCAAGAACCATCTATAGTTCCCAAAATCTCATAATGGAACATAAATTCAAGTCAAATGCCAAAGACACACCAAAGAGAGATTGTGTCATGGTTTCTAGGTTTTGTTCACAATGATTGATCTAAAAAAGATTCAATTAGGAAACAACGATAGTGTTTCCCTACTTACCATGTTTACGACTCAAGACCCATTTTCACTGCATGGAAACTACTCATGGCATGTATATCAACTCTGAAGATTCGAAACTACCTATGAAAGGATTCTCAAATATTAGAAAACACCTTAATGCACTTTTTTCATTCGTCGATGTTGGTCAAGGCTCAATGACCCATCCACTGTGTTTACACATTATAATTGCATCCATGTCAAACTCAATTGGCGAAAGCCCCTACCAAGGTGCTACTCCATATCATTTTACATAGCCCTTACCTTTCTTGATGTTGTATAGAGATTGAGAACCATTGTTGTTCCTCAAAACCTAGATTAATTTTTCCCATATCCATCTTAGATAAGAAATATATCTTAGTGTTGATTGAGGATATGACACTTTCAACTAGAGCCATGTTTAGCTATGTAATCTATTTTAATGAAACATGTGTAATAGTATTTTAAAATTTTTGGTATTTGATTATTATATTTTCCATTACACATTCACATAGAAAAGCTAAGAGTAAAAATTACATATTACTTGATAACTCATATTGCAACTAAATAAGATAAATTACCTTATACTAGCATAGACCCATTTTAAACTCGGATCTATTAAGAACCTAGAGAGATCCAATTTGTTGAGGTGTAATTTTTATCTTCACGTGTAATAAATTTCTTAATTAAAGTCCTCCAAATTATTAATTGATTTGAGTTTAAGATAGATATATATTGGTTTTGATTTTTTAACTATTTATTTTTGATAAATTAAGAGCCGACATATTTTTTTAAATATTTTTTTCACATAGATTCAATTGATTAACTTTAATTAATTTTATAAATAATTTGAATAATAAAAAACCTTAAATTCACCTCTACTTTAACAATATATGGAGAAGGAGAACCTGTTGAGCAGGCTTGCAGAGCTACAAACAAACCTCGAGTTGACGGGCGAGAAAGGGTCGCTGGGACTGAAAAATAGAGAACTAACTACTGAAGCAGAGGCTTTGACGGCCCATTTGAATGAGTACAGTGAAAAACTGGTAAGGATGGAAGATGAAAAGAAAGCGTTGGAAGCTACGTCTGCAAGCATAACAGAGAGGTTGGAGGATTTACTTAAACAAATTGCAACGATGGAAAAAGAACATGGAAGGAAGCATGGGGAATACCAATCTGTGATTTCTCAAGCAGGGAGACAATTGTTGGAAGCTGTGGAAAGATTCAATACCGAAATTTCTGCGAAAGAAGATGAGTGTAAAGCACTTAATCTCGATAAAAAGAATCTAGAGGCTACAGTTTTGCAGTTGAAAAATCAAATCGAGGAGAGATCTGCAGAATTAGAGGCAACGAATGAACGTCGGAAGTTGGAAAAGGATGTTCTTTTATCACAGATTGTAGCAGCCAAAAAAGAGACTACCGAGATCACTAGAAGTAACCAAATTGCACTGGAAGCTTTTAATGCCGAGAAGGAGAACCTGTTGATCAGACTTGCAGAGGTACAGAGAAACTCGATGGCTAACCATAAAGCGTCAGTCAGCAGGACAAATACAGAGCTAAAGACTGAAGGGGAGTCTTTGAAGGCCCAGTTGATTGAGTACAGTGAAACGCTGGTTAACGAGGAAGATGAAAAGCAGGTGTCGGAAGCTGCGTCTCTAAGCAAGGCAGAGTTGTTCGAGGCCCTACTTAAACAAAATGCAACGATGGAAAGAAAAATTAGTAGCCTCCAACAGCAGGTGGATGAAAATATCAAGCAACACTCTCATGTAATTCAGCCGTACAAGCTAGAAGAAATTTATCTGAAACAAAATAATGAAATGTTACAAAGAGAGGTTCTTAATGCCAGGTGTTTGCTTGAAATAAGGGATAAAAGTATTTACGAAAGGATAGTTGAAAATGAAAAACTTAGCAACGAGGTGGAGGAATTGAGTAAAACAATTGTGCAGTTACAGAAAGCAAATGTCAACGTACGGAAGGAAAAGGACGACCTGAAGAAGAAGTTTGAATCACTTCAGTCTGTCATGAAAAATCAAGTGATGGAGGAGAAACACTCTGAATTGTTTACGGAAAAAGAAGACGAGGCAAAGACAATTAACTCATTGCGAGGAGAGATTAATTCTGTTACAGAGTCTGTCAAGAAATATAAAGTGATTGAGGAGAAACACTCTGAATTCTTCAACGAAAAAAAAGAACAGAAAAAGACAATTGACCCAATGCGAGGAGAAATTAATTCTCTTACTGAGTCTGTCAAGAAATATAAAGTAATAAAGGAAAAACAATCTGAATTGTTCAAGGAAAAAGAAGAACAGGCACAAACAGTTAACTCATTGCGAGGAGAGATTAATTCTCTTATGGATGGGAAAAGTTGGCTTTCTCGACATCTCAGACAAGTAACTAAAAAACTTGAAAATTTTCCAGCAAAATGTATGCAGAGTAAGCATCGAACCATAGCACAGGAAAAAAGGAAAGCAACTGAGCTCGTTGATGCCAACCAAACAAAAACCACCATCGTGAATGGAAAGCAAAACCGCAACAATGTCAATGAAAAGCTAAAACCAACCGATGTGAATGAAAAGTGCGGTATGCAGGAAAATAGAAACCCCAATCCCTGGCACCAAAGCAAAGCGCAAAATAAGCCACCTTCCAAGCTCCTAAACGGACTGAATTTCTACATTTTATTTTTAATTTTCACCCGCTACAGTTTTGATGTGTTGCTGTAAAATACGACAGTTTCGATGTGTTCCAGAAAACGCCACAGTTTTAGCTTTTGATGTGTTGCTGTAAAGTCGGCAGATTTTTGTGTATTTTCGCAATAGCTATAAGATTATTTAAGATTACGAGGATTCCATGTATTTCTTATTACTCAATGTAGATGGTTTGTAATAAATTATCTGTGATTCTTTAAAATTCTTTTACATATGTCGGTGGTGTGTAATAAATTGTTTATTATTTTTAAAAATTATTTTATAATTGTATGTGGTTTGTTGTTATTCATTCACCTGGCCGAATATTATTTAGTTTGCTGCAGGTCATTAAATGGGTGGTGTGCCAATGTTATTCAGCTTGCTATAGGTCATTAAATGGACAGAAGCAAGTTGGTTAGCAGTTGGAACTAGTATGCTGCCGCTGTTTTATAAGCATATTTAATATTATTATTTTTTTTTAATTTGTAATTGGATGGATAAAAAAAATAAAAAATTGCAATGTCCAATGTTTGTAAACTATGTAGGATCCTTTTATAATTGTAGGTTGTTCCGATTTTTTCTACATCTTTTATAGTTGTAGGTTGTTTGCATTTCATCTACAATCTTTTTAGTCCTGGGTAGGAAGAGACTATATGTTCCATGTTTGTGTATTAGTTGAAATAGATATTTCATTTTTTCTAAAAACATATCAAAGTTGGATTAAAATATGTATTTATAAATTATTTTTTTAAAAATGATGTACAACTTTTATTGGATGAGAAGGCTTGATTTGACAATTTTTATCATTCACTCATTAAAAAAAATGAGAAAAAAAAGACATACCTTTACCTTAACCTTACCTGCTTAAACATTGGCCTGGCTTGTTGGCATATTGCCACGAAAACATGGGCATTAATATCATGCAACACTTGTGCATACTCCATGTTTACAAGTGTAATTTTTGGTAAACTATATTGAATAAAAAGATACTATCAAATCTTTCCTGAGTGTAGTTTTGGTTTGAAAAGTAAATCTATTGTTTACTCTGCTTTTATCGATTTAAGGAGTTACTTCATTTCCTGCTTTCACCAATTCTCAATTTCTGGGGCCTCAAGCTTCATGGCTTCTTCCGTGTTGTGGATTATTGTTTCAGAAAATGCTTGAAAGATTGCATAGCAAGATTCGATACTGGGCTGTGGTTTGAGATATTCCATGTATCGATCTTTGAAAAATCCACCTGAACTAGCCAGAATTGAGAGGAAACATTCTTGTTCTATGGAATCTCTTCACCATGTTTATTTTTTTATCACCATCACTAACCCTCATCTCTTTTCTGTTACAGGCCTGAGATCTGTAATATTTAACTGTGTCGATAATCTGGGCACACAAAAATTGATCAGAGAAAAGACTACTACAAATATGTGGTTGTTGGTTCTTGTGTATCTCATATTACCAGGTTCTTGTGGATCTAATATACTAAACTTTAGCATCACCTAGTCAAATTCAATCAGTGTTTGGAGTGTTTAATCTCTTTGGTGTAGGAAATGGCAGCACAAAAAATTATTTGATGCAGAAATGCTATATTGTTGCAATTGTTAAATGCACTATTGATTTGGTAACATAGAATAATATTGTAAATATTGAGTTTTGATAAAAAAAAAGAATTAGTGGTGGAAGTACTAGCAATGACATATAACCCTTTTGTTCTTTACATTATATTTATTTGTAAGGATGATGCACAGATGGATTATTTGGAAGACATCAGGTCGTTACTGTAGCATGACCATTCCAGTTGTCTTTTTGGAGCTATTGAACCTCTAAACACTGCCACAGTTCGTCTTCCAGTCACCAGTGATATGAAGGTACTTATCTTATCTTTGTCTGATTATTCTATGGTGGTTGTATTTAGTAGAGAGTTGTATATGTTGCCCGGTTGGTTTTGGACATGTTTTTCTGTTGTTTCCAATGAATGTGACTGAATTGGTTACCAGTACACAATGAGCTTTTTACTGATATGCCTCCTTAATGCAGGCTGATCTTCAATCTGTTAAGGAAGCTCTTAAGTCAGCTAGTCATGTGATGCAATCAACAGGTTCCCCATCCGTGGTTTGTTACCGAAGGTGAAAAATATCTTTGTAGTTTGTACATATTTAATACTGAGGCAAATACTAGTCATTTTACTAATTCTGCATGCAATATTTCTTGCATGGTTACATTAATGTAAGAAAATCAAATAATTATGAAATACCCATGGATTGTTCGCTTACTTGGCCTGATTATCCCTTTCAGTATGGGTTTTGACTAGTTGGAAATGCATCTTCTGCTGCCTGCAAGATGAAGTATAATATCTCTTCCAACTTGGGTTTTGACTAGTGGGAATGCATCTTCTACTGGTTGCAAGAGGAAGCATACTTTGTTGCCTCCAAATGTTGTTAAAATTGTTGCTCAGAATTGCATAGAGTGCATTGTTATAACTGTCAGAGTGACCCTTGACTTGTTGTAGATGCTTGTAACGAGGTCTGTTTATCATTTGCCATAAACCCAGACTTGCATGTTCATGGGAGGGGTGAGCCCTAGCTTGTGATGTAGGAAACATTGAAAACTCTTGGCATAATGGAAAAAGGCTCTTTGTGTTTTAAGGGGTAGTATTGAGTCCATAAGTTTTGTAGATTTTGGTGGCTCCATCAGTGTCACTACCTATATGTCGATTTTCATCTTAGGATTAGGGTTTCATATTCATTTGTTTTGTTTTTAATTTTGTTTATGGGCAGTGAATGGATCTTTATTCTTCGTGAGTATAAATTATAATAAAATTAATGGCAGTAATGTCTATCTTATTGAATTTCATGCTAGGTTTAGGTATTTTGTTCTTATGTTTTGACTTTGGGAAATGAGTGCACAATTTTTTTTTAGTATTGTGGCCATAATGTCAATAGTGTCAAAAATTGCATCTGTAATGATGGCAATTTATTATAAAATAACTATATAGTTCAACGTCCATTATTTACATCTGGACATATGAACTGAACCCCAAACCCTACTTATTTATCAGAATAATAATTTATTATTCCGTATTTATTCCACTTCCCGGTATTATTATCACTAATAGAAAATAGAAGGCAGATTTATCTTACTTTCTCATTTGGCTTGCGCTTGCCAATAGGGCTTCGGGACCAAATGCTTGTCCGACTATTAAGGAATCAACACCTATAGAATATAGATAGGTCGTTGTCACTCCATCTCCAGAAGAGACAGATAAAACTATAGGGAATGCCTGGAATGGGTAGAAGGACCCGAAGGGCCCACCAAATCGCTTACCTTTTATAATTGAGCATATATTGTTGGTAACAGAAACTTGCTTCCAGAGTCGTGAACTCTTTTCTTTTTATCCAGTCTATTTCAGTCTTTGTAGTGCAGTTCATTCCTTCTAAAGATAATAGTCTAAATTGGCCTCATTAGATTCACAATAATGTTCTTCCACTGATCAAATTTTGACATATTGTTTAATGAAACGAATGTTAGTTGGTTTCATCAATAAATGCAGATGTCCTTCCACTAATGTTTTACACGTTTACATAGATTGGTTTAAATTGGTCTCATCAAATGAATGGTCGGCTTATTTCCATTGATTAAATTTGTAATTTGTTTATTGAGATTAGTGTATATTTTTCTTACCGAACCCATAGAGATGGTCTTCCACCATAAATTTCCACACTATGATTCCAAGGATTAGTATAAATTGATTGAATTCAATTCATTTACATGCTCTTTCACTTATTAGACTTCTACATGTTTTTAGCTGAGATCAGTGCAAATTGGTCTCATTACATTTTTTTAGACAATATTACCTTGATTAGATCTTTACATATTGATTATAAAGATTAGCTTGTTTGTGAATTGGTTATGTTGACCCTCAAATTTTAAAATTGTGCATTCAGTCCTAATAAAATATGTGTCTCACTATGTGAAACTTGTGGTGATTGTTGATGTGGTTTCTTTGGGCGGTATCATATTGCAGTTTGCTTTTGCTTATTTTGTTTGATATGGACAAATCATTTTACATTATGCTTCATCTGTTTTTTTTAGGATTGGAATATGTTGGAAAATATATAGGTGATATTTCATGTATTAATGGGCGGTATCATATTGTAGTTTGCTTTTGCTTATTTTGTTTAATATGGACAAATCATTTTACATTATGCTTCATCTGTTTTTTTGAGGATTGGAATATGTTGGAAAATATATAGGTGATATTTCATGTATTAATGGAGCAAAAATGCTAGTAGTTATTTCATTTTTAGGAATCCTTTTTTTGCAGGATCAAGTAAGTAACAATGATTAGGATTACTGTTTTGAATGATGCTCTTAGGAGCATGTATAATGCAGAGAAGTGTGGAAAGTGGCCAGTGATGATCAGACCATCATCAAAAGTTATCATCAAGTTCCTCCAAGTCATGCAAAAGCATGGTAAGTCTATCTTTGACTATCATTTTGTTTTGTACAGTATTTTGTGTGTTGTTTTTTAGTGAAAGCAGTTTGTTGAGAAGTGCTTGTGTTGGTATATGACCCTCATAGCTGTACCCTGCCAGTTTATATTGGAGAGTTTGAGCTAGTTGATGATCATAGAGCAGGTAACATTGTTGTAGAGTTTAATGGAAGGCTCAATAAGTGTGGAGTAATTAGTCCTTGTTTTAATATTGGGGTCAAAGAAATTGAGTCATGGACTGCTCGCTTGCTTCCTTCTAGATGGGTATTGTTTTATGTGGCAAAATTGAAGTAGTAATACCTTCAAACTCACTATGTCCTATATATAAATAACTTAGCATTTTCATAACTTTTGTTTTCGTTAAGATTATTTTGCATGCTTAATAGACATTTGCCTCTTTCGTGCTTGTAGTTTGGTTTCATTGTTCATACAACATCTGCTACTATCATGGATCATGATGAAGCCAGGAGAAAGAATGTTGGTGGAAAAATATTAGGATTTTTCTATTAGAAGTATTGTGATCAGGCATTGATTCCATAAATAGGAAATAATTTATAATCCAACATTATCTCTTAAAGCCTCGTTGGATATTCCAACGTGTTTATGTCTTTATATTTAAGACAAACTGAA
This sequence comes from Larix kaempferi, assembly GCA_027924585.1. NCBI lineage: Eukaryota > Viridiplantae > Streptophyta > Pinopsida > Pinales > Pinaceae > Larix > Larix kaempferi. The sequence goes on along the minus strand of BSBM01000914.1, from coordinate 283,332 downwards.
TTTTTGTAGTGAATCATTGGTTGTTTTCATGTGCTTTCACTATACTGTACCATGGATTGTTTCCTTTTTTTCAATCAATTGCATCTGGCTGTAGTGTAGATTTTTAAATCTGCCAAATGAGATAAAAGAACACATATGAATACTTTCATTTGAAAAGGTCAAATTTTGTGGAGTGTACATTTTACCTTTTCTTGTAGTTTCCATGGAATTCCCAAAGGATAGTTAAGACCCTCAAAATTTGAGATAACGCATTTGTTAGAAAGGTTCAATGACATGCACGTTGCCAATAGACATTTAGCTTTTCTTGTAGTTTCCATGAAATTCCCAAAGGATGATTAGTACTCTCAAAATTTGAGATAAAACATTTGTTAGAAAGATTCAATGACATGGACATTGCCAATAGATGAAATGGCCATATAATTGGGGGAATAGGTTATGTTCATTTGACAAGCTCAAATCTTGTGGAGTGTACATTTAGGTTTTCTTGTAGTTTCCATGTAACTCCCAGAGGATGATTATTACTCTCAAAATTTGAGATAATGCATTTGTTAGAAAGTTTCAATGACATGCACATTGCCGATAGACATTTAGCTTTTTTTGTAGTTTCCATGGAATTCCCAAAGGATGATTATTACTCTCAAAATTTGAGATAAAGCATTTTTTAGAAAGGTTTAATGACATGCACATTGCCGATAGACATATATCTTTTCTAGTAGTTTTCATGGAATTAATTCCAAAGGATGATTATTACTCTCAAAATTTGAGATAAAGCATTTGTTAGAAAGGTTCAATGACATGGACATTGCCAATAGATGAGATGGCCATATAATTGGGGAAACAGGTTATGTTTTTTAGATATCATTAGGATCATCTCCTAGTATGGCATGTGTGGATCATGAGAGAAGTTTGGAGGTGGACTGATATGTTGAGGATTATCCATATTTTATGGAATCATAATAAATTGTTGTTTTTATACCAATGCTTACAACATGATATTGATGCTTATCAAAGTTAATATCATAACAATGATAGATGATGACTAATGGTTTTCTTAATTTTATCTTGATAATATAACGGTTCTCTTGGTGCATCTTGTGTATTATATGAAGATATGGAAATTAGTTGTACTTAGACCAGCCTATACTAGTAAAGGTGTGCACCGATGTCAGACTTCTGTGACGTCATGCAACTCCACAACTGTATTGTTGAGTGCTAACTTGTCCTTTCAGTTTCTATTAAGCCAAAATGTACAAGAGGAAGGTGAGATCGAAACCTTTCATGCCAAAGACTTGATCCACAAGAAATTCTGAGTTGCTCGTACTGTATTTTTAGCAGAGGGTGGAAAACATTTTTTTCAGCTAGAGTTGCAAATGTACACACGTTGTGTCATTCAATTACTTGTTTTTCTTTCTAATCGGCCTTTTTCTATTATTATCTATGAAATCACAGAAAGTAATGATCTCCAACTTGGGTTGTTGAATGCACCCGTTGGCAACCAAATTCGACAAAGACATACACTCCTGGTGAAAAATTTATGATTCTGTTTTATTGCACTACTGAGTGTAATGAGGTTCTCTACAGCTCGATACAACTCCCGTCAGAAACCAAATCCTACAAAGACATACATTCTCGGTGAAAAATTTATGATTATGTTTTATTGCTCTGAGTGTAATGAGGTTCTCTACAGCTCAATACAACTCAATAGGGGGAGATTACATAACATTACCAAAAATAAAATAAAAAAATTTAAAAATTAAATGTCTCTTTAACCAAACAAAAAATAATATGGATAAATGTTGACATTGCAACTATAAACCACATCACAAAATAATAACATGTTCGTCCTGTTATATATCTTAAATTTAAATTTTACAAAAGTCATAAAAAATTAAAACCAGATCGATCAATTTTTTTTACCTGAAATTTTTTTACACATTAAGAAAAATAATTTACGCAATAAATTTGAGCCCACTTTGTGCTTGATAGATCCGGATTTAAGATCGATCTATACTAGTTTAACACATACATAGTGATCCTTGTACCTATAACATCGAAACTAGCTATACCAAATGTGAAAAGTAGAATAATCGATCTAGATAGAATAATCAAACCCTTGCAAAGTGTAAATAACATCACCAAGCCCATAATTAACCTTCAACTTTGAGTCTCGTGGAAAAGATACCCAACATTATATGCTAATTATAATACTCATTACTGCTGATATAGGTAGGTAGGTACATCTATTTTGACTTGAAATAAGTTTGCTAATTTAAAATAAGTTTACTAATTATAATGCTCATTGCTGATGATATAGGTAGGTAGGTTTATCTACTTTGACTTAAAATAAGTTTGCTAATTATAATGCTCATTGCTGATGATATAGGTAGGTAGGTACATCTATTTTGACTTAAAATAAGTTGTTATCTCAGAATGGGATATTGACTGAAAGTCTGTCGATTTGACACTTTCTGCCTCACTATCCTTGATGGCACCCAGGAATCAGTAGTTGCTTTGTGTGCAGATATACACATTAAATCAATAGTGCAGTGGTAATTTAATTCTTGCAATGGACCATGCACAAAGCCTTAAAGTTCTAACCATAAAATCATTGGAATGAACTATGCCATCTACATCCCTATCCACAAGATGAACTTCAGCTGGAGAAGCCTAGTTGAGGTTTGTCATGTCCCAAATTTGGAATTGGTTCACAATGGGGTAATCACATTGGCCATATTCATTAGCATTTGTAAAATTGATTTTAAGGGTCAAATAATTGCCAAGGAGGAAAATTACTAGTTTCCTAGGTTCGGGGTGGAAGCTTTGGAATTTGGAATAAGGGGGATAATAAATGATGTTTGAACATTAGAATGGAATAAATATTTAATAAAGGAGCTAAATAAATATATACAAGTGAAAATCATAGTGGCATTTGATCATGAAGACACATGGAAGAAGTGGGACCCACATATGGCTAGATTTCCCCATTACACTTGGCATCATTCTCTCACCAATTCAAATTCAAGGTGAATGGTAACATACTTGGGGGATTCCAAAGGTATTATTCATGGAATGACTCATCCAAGGTCTAAATATAGAGCAGGAGTAACTCCCATGGAAGAGGAAGAGGCAATTTGGAGCTAGTGAGACACTTGGTCTAGATTCCCTAGCTCTATGACAACAATGATGAAGATGCTATGACACCTATGACACAAATCAGACTTGAAGGCTGACATATGACAGATATGACATGTCAGGGATAAAAATAGACTCCAAGAGGGCGCTCAAGGGTGTTAGGGCAGCTGAGATGCTTCAACATGTGATTTGGTGGAAGTGGGAGACTAGGAATTGTTGTACAAGTGGTGTTCTTTGGAATCTCTTCCCAAGTTGAGTTGGCATGAGTCTCTTGGAAGGAATTTGACCCATGGAGGACATTATAAATTTATAGATATCAATAACAAAGAATTAAACCAGCTTTTGATCATTTGTAGAATTTGCAATTGCATTTGTGAAGAGGGAGAGCTAGTAGATGACTAGTTTCTTACCTTAGCCAATTTCGAGGGTGAAAGATTCCTATCCAAGTTGGTAATTGGAAAGGCTATTCAGACCTTTCATTTGGATATTTAATGGAGCCTTTATTTGCAGGTGTAAGCTACAAGGCAGCTCATGGTTTCTTCTATTACAGCTCACTCCTTCAACCATTTCAAGTTTTGATGGCATATTCTTGATCCTTGAGGGAGGGCGTTTTGGTGAGCTATTGTACTCTTTGGGGGAGCTTTTAATGCCCCATTTATTTTTTAATATGAATTAAATACTCTTTTCTTCATCTGCATAAATTTTCAGGTCTAAATTCCAAGTAGAAATGTATAAATCTCATTTTTAATGAAAGAACAGTGCCATTTCCCCACTACCTTGTTGTGAATCAATGTAATGCTGATGATTTCGAATGAATGGGTGATTCTATGATGCATTTGTTATTAATGGACTTCCATGGATGTATTTTACAAGTTTCATGTACTGTAGTTGAGCATTTGAAGTATTTTTACTCAGTTTAATTGCATTGGGAGAAGAAATAGTGCCATTTCCCCAAGGGTCGAATTGGTGATTTTTGCAGTTGAATGGGAGAGGGTTGGAACAGATATAATAATCAATCAATGGTGCACATGATACCTTAATAACATCCTTAATACATTTCCTATCTCTTTTCAGAAATTTGAGTGGATTTGGAGGCATTTGGGAAGCCATTTTCAGTACTTACCCCAGGGGGATTTGAACCCCAAATTACTAGTAAAATTGCATACTTGGTCCAGAATATTAAGAGAGTTTTCAGAGGTATTTTGGTGGCCATATATCATCCCTGAACATCATATTCAATTCCTAATATCATTCATACACCTTCCTTGAAGATTTGAAGGCATTTGGAGTCAATTTGAGACCTAGAGACCAATACTAGTCAAAGAGAAATTACTAGTAAAGTTCCCTACATTGGCCAGAATTGAAAGAGGATTTGCAGAATTATTTTAAAGGTCCAAAAGCATCCCTGAAATACATATGTATGTTCTAAAATCATCCATATACCTTCTCAGAAGATTTGGGAGCAATTGGGGCAATTTTGGTACCTAGACCTCAAAACTAGTCAAATGTCTAACTAGGGGAAAAAATGAAAAATTAACATTTTAATAAAATTCCTAACAAGGGACATTACAGTGGTATCAGAGCATGGTCCTTGCACCTGTGGATTAGGTACATACATTCAAGAATAATTGGTAGCCATGTCTTACTATTATGATGAATCCTATGAGTACAATTCTTATGAGGAATATGCAGATGCTTATGAGCAATATGAAGCAGAATGTGAATGGTACGAGGAAGAGGTGCCATCATGCAACACTTCTTACAATTTTAGGAGAAATGAAGATTATTCTTATGACTTTAAATCTGATGAATATGAGTGTGTCACACCAACCAAGGATAATTCTATGAGTGAGTTCCAAAGATGAGAGCAACATATAAAACCTTGCCCCAACAATATCAAAAAGATCAAGAATATCTTGCTTTTAGCAAAAATACACAAAATGCCATGTCTTTTGAGTACTATGCTGAACATGTTTTTGAAAATAGGCCCAAAAATGAAGATGTGGAGTTAGTGAAGAAAAGTTTATGCCCTTCTTGTAAAGAACCTTGGAGTGAGTATCATACATGTGTGCATGAAATTATGTCCCAATTGAGGAGAGCTTTTGGGAATTCTTCAAAAAGAGATTCCAAAGATATTGATCCTAAGGAAAACAAAGGAAAAAATGCATCAGATTGCTTGAAGGAAAAAAATGAAGAGACATCACAAGAGCATGAAGAATATTCTATTGAAAATATGGAAGATCATTTCGAGACATCTTCTAGCTTAGACATGAACCAAAGAACATCTATTGATGGATGCTTAAACTATGAAGGAGTACCTACTGATGGGTGCTCACACCTCTATGTTGGTGACATAGAGATCACTTTTGAAAGTGTTGTTGCAAGCTCAAGTTACATTAAGCATGATAATGAAGACCTTGTAGTAGTTGAAGAAGAACCAAGATCAACTTCTCCATCACCACTTAAGCTTCATGAAGTTGGTCCAAGTAAAAATGAAGAAGATGAGGAGGTTCATTTGCAAGAGCCTCATTTTCTTGAAGGGTCCTTAAATATGAATGAAAAGAAGATCCAAGATTCCCTTAGTATTCTCCATGACACTCAAGCATTGGTGTCAAATTCTTGTTGGAGAGCTACTTCATTGGAGGAAGCATCCTTCTTTGAAGACATGGAGAAGATTCAAAGAGCAATGTGCCACATCAAAGGTAGTTTCATGTCTTTGCTTTTTGATAGAAACCATTTGTTTGAGCTTAATGAATTGTTACATGATGCATACTTGAAGAATAATGAGGATATTCATAATCTCACAATTCAAAATGAGCAACTTCTTGAAAAGTTGCAAGATACTTGTTTTTCCTCCTATGTTCAGATTGCCAAATGGTAGATTGTTTGGAGGATTCTCATGACATGGTGGATCATGAGAAATGTAGAAATTTGAATGTGATTAATGTGTTTGAAGATGAACTTGAAGAGATCCAAACACTTGATGTGGTGGAAGAGGAACTTGAATTGTCTCTTAATGAAGGTTACGCAATTTTTAAAGAAGAGCATGATTCCTCTACATTGGAACCAATCTATGACAAAGGTTTCACACTTTTGAAGGAGCTGCATGATACTACCCATATGGATCCTTCCCATGATGAAACTTCTACACTTTTTTATCATTTGGGTGAGTTAGTTCATTATCCTACATCCTACAATTTCATGTTTTACAACATTAGTCTCAATGAAGTATGGGTGAAAGGGTTATTTTTTATGGTACCACATGACGAGTATGGAACTCCTAGATTTACCTTTTATGTTGACATGGTTGGAGCACATTCTTATTCACATTTGTAGTAGCATATTTTGTTACTTTATGATGATGCACATCTACATGGATGCACCTATGATATGCATTTGAGTCACTTGAAGACTCATGGTTTTTCTTGCTCAACACTTGATTCATTTGATGTTGGAGGAACTTCATCCAACACTTGGGTGAATAGATTTATGATTGGAGAAATTTTTTTTTGCAAGCCACATACTTTGTTATATATTTATGATTCTCACATTCAGGGATGTATGGGCGAGACTTATTTGAGTTATTTGAAGTCTCCTTGTTTTTTCTGCTCATTATTTGGTTCAAATTTTAGTGGAGATTCTTCATTCACTTCTTGGATGAAAGAATACATGGATGAATATTTTGATGCATATCACATCCTTTTGGAGCAGCATTATAGGACATGGGATCCTCACCTATGTCATTGGAGTAGATTTGATTGGTCACTTGAAGCTTGTATGCACTTGGAAAGTGGTGGTCTACTTGCTTGGAGGTATAAGCACTTTCATGACTCTTTGATGAAGCATATCCTTGATGTACATTTTCATTATGTTGTTATGTACTTTGATGATATATATTTGGTACTCATGATGTTTGGAAGGATGCATACAAGAAAATGGGATCCAGGAATCCTCTTATCTAACGGTGTGGGTTGGAGAGCACTCTTAATGATTGCGGTGCAACACAAGCAATGGGACCTTAGAATAATTTTTATCTCATTAGTTTCAAATTTTTTGGGGAAACAAGCAGTATGGGAGATGGATTTCCCACTTAATAAAGTGAATTTTATCAGAGTAGTGCAGCAGCAAGCATGGTCATTCCTCTCTAAAATCTTCATGGAAACTCAAGGTTGGGCAATTCAATGGCAACTTCAAAGAATTATACAGGAAGCAGGTTCTTCAACACCCATGTTTGAAATTGCTTGAGGACAAGCAATATTGGGAAGGGAGGATTTGTCATGTCCCAAATTTGGAATCGGGTCACAATGGCCTAATCACATTGGCCATATTCATTAGAGTTTGTAAAATTGATGTTAAGGGTCAAATAATTGCCAAGGAGGAAAATTACTAGTTTCCTAGGTTTGGGGTGGAAGCTTTGGAATTTGGAATAAGGGGGATAATAAATGATGTTTGAACATTAGAATGGCATAAATATTTAATAAAGGAGCTAAATAAATATATACAAGTGAAAATCAAAGTGGCATTTGATCATGAAGACACATGGAGGAAGTGGGACACACATATGCCTAGATTTCCCCGCTACACTTGGCATCATTATCTCACCAATTCGAATTCAAGGTGAATGGTAACATACTTGGGGGAGTCACTCCATCCTATCCAACAAAGAATTTATCGACTAGAAAAAAGGAGTTTGTTTGGAAGGTGAGGGGTCTAGGGTTTTCTTGAAGCGATCGGTCGAAACAGCGGGAGCAGGGGGGTTACGCCCTTACGGTGAGCCCTGGGTTGACATCCCCAGGCCTTCGGTTTGAGGACATGCCAATGGCAGGGATCCCCCACGATACTGGCTCAGACAATCGTGGATCATGGACTGCGGAGGAGGTTGGGTCTAGGAGGATGTCTCCCGAAATCCTCTGCGATCCCAACACTACAAATCCGTGCAGAAAAAGTACGGGAGAAGGTGGATTTGTGGAAGGAGACAGCCTTGATTGGTAATTTTATTGGTCTTTGGCCACGGTAAAAAGATCTGATTAGGTGGATCAAGAGTACTTGGAACCTGCGGGGAGAATACGACCTACACCTAGGTGCCAAGGGTTTCTTCACTATCATTTTCTTCAATGTGGAAGATAGAGACAGGGTACTGGAGGGGGGGCCCTATTTCTTTTTTTCTGCTGGTTTGTATCTTAGACCATGGAAGGAACGTTTTAACCCAGAAATGCAGGAAATGAAGGTTGCTCCAGTATGGATCAGGCTGTTCTTGCTACCTTGTGAATTTTGGGACCCAGAAATTTTGTGGGACATTGGTAATACCATCGGAGAATTCATCAAGGTGGAGGAAAAGACTAGGCAACAAAGGTACACTGCTTGTGCTCGAATCTGTGCCTATATGGACTTGTCGAAGGAACTCCCAGAAGACATTAATCTAACATGGGAAGATGAAAAATGGATCCAACCTCTGGACTATGAACAGTTACCCTTTCGATGCAGAGCTTGCCATGAATATGGCCATTTTGGGAGAAACTATCCTTTGAATTCCCATGAAAAGCTTCTCTCCCAAGTTGATCAGGAGGGGAAAAAAGACAAGGAGGGGTTTACCCAGATCCGCAATAGAAGGAAACCTCGTTCGGGGTAAAACCAGAGGAAAGGGAAGGAGAGGACCGAAAATGGGGCTATCAGTAAAAACTTGTTTCAGATCCTGGAAGAAGTCAATGAGGAAGGTGAGATCCACAATGAAGACAAGGAAAAAGAGGCAGTTGGAATAGTTGAAACTTTGGAAACAGTGATCTTGGTCGCAGCATAGGAAGATGTGACAATAGCTATGGAGTAAGATGGGGAAGAGGAAGTAGATCTGGGAGAACTAGACCTGAATGAGTTGGAAAGAGAGTGTGAAAAAAAGAAGGGAGACGTGTATCCAGGAGACAACTGAAACTCCTCCAGGATGCAATCATCAAGACCAGAGCTAGTCAAAAGCTGGGCATTCATGTTGAATCCCAAATGGGGAATAACAGGAAATCCATGGCTGGGGATCTGAAGCGAGGCAGGAAACCCAATAGACAGAGAATAGCGGAGATTGGAGTAAGGCTTATTGAATCTAGGAAGTACCCTTCTATTAAGGCGGCATTTTCTGCTGTAAACCAAGTTTCCCAATGAAAGTGTTATCCTGGAATATAAGGGGCTGTAATCATCCCCACAAAATTAAAGCGATAGCAAGAAAGGTGAAAATGGAGAAGCTTGATATTCTTTTTCTTCAGGAAACTAAATGTTCTATTGCTACTCTTGGTAAGTTAGGCCAAAGAATGTGAAAAGGGTGCGAGGTTGTGGCGGTGGATGTAGCTGGATATGTAGGTGGTCTTGCTGTCCTCTGGAAACCTGGGGCAGTCTCTATGAATAATTGGAGGGCAAACAAGTTCTCTTTATCTTGTGATTTCTAGATCAATAACTCTAGTTGGTCCGGTTCTCTGGTCAATATATATGGCCCTAGCATTGCTCCCATAAAAGACCAATTTCTAAACTTCCTCTCGTGGATCTTCCGGCGGGCTTAGGTCAGTTCATGGATTGTAGGGGGAGATTTTAATCTAATCTCTTCATTGGAAGAGAAGAAAGGCAAGAGAAGGAGTCTAGATAGGTACCAAGAAGCTTTTAGGGATCTTCTTAGTCAAGGACCATTGATCGATGTAGAAATAGGGAATGGATGGTTCACATGGAATAATAAAAGAGGAGGTGATCATTTAGTTGCTTCCAGATTGGACATATTTTTGGCTTCGGAGGATATAGCACGTGGGTTTAGTGAAGTCAATGCCAGTGTTCTCTCTGTGGCAGGTTTTGATCATTGGCCAATCTGTTTGGGTTGGGACATGACCAATAGCAATCTTTTCAAACCTTTTCGTTTTGAGCAATTTTGGTTGGAACACAAGGATTTCAAAGATTTGGTGGGGCAGTGGTGGCAGGAGATGGTCCCCCCTAAGGGATCAATAATGTACCAATTCCAACAAAAACTGAAGATCCTGAAAGGAAAAATCCAGACTTGGAATAAGGAGGATTTTGGTAATATCTTTCACGATAAAAAGAGGTTGATAGAGGAGCTAGAAATCTTGCAGACAAAGGGAATGGCTGAAGGCTGGAGTGATGACCTCAGAGAGAAGGAACAATTCCTAATGGAGCAATTAGAATCTAGAGGGAGGCATGAGGAGACATATTGGAAGCAGAAGTCGCGAGTCCAATGGTTACAGGAGGGTGAAAGGAACTCAAAATTCTTTCACAACACTATCATTCAAAACTGACATAGATCTAAAATCCTTAAGCTCAGATCGTCTAATGAGGAATTTCTGGACAACAGAGATAGCATAGCCGATGAACTAGTCCACCACTTTGAACTAATCCTCAAAGAAGACAGATTGGATTGCAGCCAAGACATCTCCATAATTACCAACCTTATCCCTAGGTTGGTCACTCAAGAGCAGAATGAGATCTTAAACAAGCCTATATCCCTGCAGGAGGTTGAGGATGCTATGAATCAAATGGCTTTAGGTAAGGCACCACGACCGGATGGTTTTACCTCCAACTTCTTTCATTTCTTCTGGGATCTTATTAAGTTTGAGGTTCATTTAATTGTGGAAGAATCAAGGCAGTGTGGGGGAGTGCTAAAAGCATTTAATGCCACTTTCCTTTCTCTTATCCCCAAGGAAGATGATGATGATACTCCAGGAAAATTTAGACCAATAGCCCTCTGAAATGTGATTTATAAGTTAATCACCAAGGTGATTGCCAATAGGCTTAAACCCATTCTCCCCTTACAGATCAGCCAGGAACAATCTGGCTTTGTGGAAGGGAGACAAATTGTTGATGGTATCATACTTGTTCAAGAGACTATGCATTCCCTCAAAACCTCTAAGAGTCCTTGCATGATTATCAAGCTCGATATAGCCAAGGCCTGTGATAAGATAAATTGGAAGTACATGTGGGGAATTCTGGAGGCTTTTGGCTTTTGCAGGGTATGGGTGGATTGGATTATGAATTTGGTTTCTACCTCGTTCTTCTCCATTCTTCTAAATGGCTCTCCTACTAGAATTCTTCAAGCCTCTAGGGGAATCAGACAAGGGGATCCTCTCTCCCCCTTTCTTTTCATTCTTATGGCTGAAGGGCTCAGTAAACTCTTGTAGGCCCAAGTGGCTAATGGGGGGATTCGGGGTCTTTAGTTGCATGTTGGTATGGAGAAGCAAACTCACCAGTTGTTTGTGGATGATACTATGCTCATGGGGCACCCTTCAGTCTGAGAGGCAAGGACCTTCAAAAATTGCCTAGTTCAGTTTGCGAAGGCTTCAGGCCTAGAAGTCAATCCTGGTAAGTCTCAGGCCTTTTTCCTCAACACTCCAGCTCCAACACAATGCAACATTATGAGAATTCTTGGTTTCAACCGGGGATCTTTCCCAACCAAGTATCTTGGTGTTCCTTTAAATGATGGTATGATTCGACATGTGTCTTGGCAGGATCTACTAAACAGGTTGAAAAGGAAACTAAATAGCTGGACTTTACACCCACTGAACCTCCCTAGTACGCTGGTGCTTGTCAAAGCTATCCTCCAAGCAATGTCGGTTTACTTATTTTCCATGCTGTCAGCCCCCAAAACGGTTTTGAAAGAGATCCGAGGTATGAAGAGAACCTTTTTGTGGGGAGGAAGGAATGAGAAATCAAAATTTTCTCTAGTAAATTGGGAAACCATTTGTCGCCCCAAGATTTAGGGTGGTTTGGGTCTGCGGGATCCAGCAATTTTGAGTGAGGTCTACGGAGCCAAAATCTGGTAGAGATGGTGCACTCATGATAGTGAACCATGGGCACGACTCTGGCATGTTAAGTATGCTCAGGATAAAGAGAGAAGTCAGCTTATCAGATTTAATGAAGAAAAGCAGGGCTCCCACATATGGAATAAAGCATATCAGGGGAGAAAGGTGGTCCAGGATCACAGTTTCTGGGAAATCCAAAATGGGTTGGATGAAAACTTTTGGGAAGATTCGTGGAACCAGTTACCCAAACTGGGTGATGATCCCAGATGGCATCCCATAAGGGTCCAGGGCATGGATGCAGGAAAGATAAAGGTTGGGCATTACTGGGAACCCGAGGCTCAGGAAGGATATCAGAAATGGAGGGACGCAGGGCAATGGGATACCACCTCATCAGAGGAATTGGTCTCATCCTTTAATAGATTGCTCCAAGAACGATTCACCAGGCGAAACCCAGGTAATGATAAAATTAGATGGGGCCATACTCAGAAGGGGCTATTCAGCATTAAGGAGGCCTACGATATCTGCACCCAAACCAATGAGGAGGTGGACAAAATATGGGGGAAAATTTGAACCATGAACATTTGGCCCAAAATCTCATTGTTTTGTTGGTTAGTTATTTGGGGTAGGATTCTGACCTATGAGAACCTGAGGAAGCAGGGCATCCTGGGACCTTCTCAGTGTCGTCTTTGTCATAATCACGAAGAGACCATGGGTCATCTTCTGGATTCTTGTCACTTTTCTTCTTCGTTATGGGATAGAGGAGCCTCTATTTTCAGACGCAACAATCATATCAGGGGGCATCCTAATCAGACCCTTAGATCTTGAGACCTGAAAGCTTTCTCAAACCCAATTATCGCCACTCTCTGGTTACTCTTCCCTGGGATGGTGGTATAGGAAAGCTGGAAAGAGCGGAATAATCATATCTTCAGGGATAAGCAGCAACGGGAGGAGGAAGTTTGGAAACGCCTTGTTCGAAACATGAAGGAAACAATTCAGAGTCAGCAATGGAGTGAGAAAGATAAAGAATTCAATGCGCAGGACATTCAAATTGCTGAAGGATGGCATCTGACCCAGGAAGATATGGCAGGTCTACGAAGGAAAATGATCATGTGCCGCCTAGTTATTCCAACTAGTTGGTCTCCTCCAATCTAGGTAGGGTTCAAGATCAATTTCGATGGTGCATCGCAGGGAAATCCAGGTCCTGCAGGGTTCGGTGGGGTTTGCAGAAACAACGCGGGGGTCATTCAATTTTTTTTTTTTGGATACATTGGTCATGATTCCAATAACTCAGCTGAGCTCGAAGGTATGCTTCAGGGTTTGAGGTTGATCCTTTCTGAGGCTTGGTTCCCTGCTATTATTGAGGTTTACTCTCAAATTCTGATTCGGATGGCTAAGAAAATCCAACACGGACAAACCCCTGCAAAAGTCTCTTCCAGTTGGTGCCTGCTATCCAGGCTAGAGAATCTGAAGGCATTACTCACCACCCAGAATGCCATATCATTTTCCCATGTTAAGAGGGACGCAAACAAAGTGGTGGACCTCTTAGCCAATCAGGGGATTAATGCTAGCGTCCACTTGGCTTCTGGATCTGTGGCAGATTTCCCATATGAAGACTGGAAAAGAGTCTACTGCCACCCGGCGGAGATGGATGTGATGGGCCAGAGACAGCATAGGATATAGGTGGCAACCACATTGGAGAATGAAAGAAGGTCTGACAACGCTACGCGTGGGGAGCCACTCGCCCGAACTCATCATGATTTTGCATGACGTGTCTTGTACAAATGGTCATGTCATATTTTAAGGCCAAAGGCATATTAAGGCAAGGTAATATGAATGAACAAGGTGGTGGGAGATTATGGAGTGCCAGACCTAGATTTTCAATGATCTGGGTAGCAGTTTTATTAATGATGCAGCAGGACATCCTGTACCTCCTGCGGGCTGGCTGTCTCATCATGGATGCTTCAATTATTTCGGTTCAGGTCCTTAAATGGAGGAGGATCATCAACCAAGGCATCTGCGTCTCGGGCCATAGGATTTTGTGTGGGTGCATTGTGTGTTCTGTGAATTTTTGTAAGCCAGAGCAAGGGTGGTTTATGAGAGCTAGACCACCAAATTTCAGATTTCCCTCTGTCATGGCTCCTCCCCGTCACTATAAGGGTTGCACTCCGTTTGGCCAGGAAGGGTCGCGGAGTTTGAAGGCTGGGGACTCCTCTGGGTAGGGAAATGTTAAAGGTGGCAGAGTAACGCGGGCCTCAACTAGAGCTCGTCTTTGGGCTTCCACTTCTTTCTTTCGTGGTCGTATCCCGAAAGCTATCGAAAAGGAAGTCAAGGCAACTAAGCAGGTTCTGTGGGATGAGGTCAGGACTATCCCTCGGGAAGAGCTTGTCGAGGAGGCAATGGAGTGGGTGATGGACCCGGGCCATACTGCAAGACATGCCTCGCTCTATGAGAGGACCTTGATGACTTATTGGGTCACAAAGAACCTTCTTGCTAATGTGTTGATGGAGGCATATAACAAGGACCAGGGGGATGCCGAGCCTGTGTGGGCTTGGAAGATCCATAATATGGATAACCGAATTATGCATGCCAAGATTGATGCTATTGCCAAGAAATTTGGCATGGAGTTTGTTGTTAAGAAGAAAGGGGATGAGGAACCAGGAAATATGGTAGGTGACGGCACCAGAACTCCACCGGTTTCTGTTGGGGTGCAGACAGAGACTCCAGGTGAGCCTAACGCCTAAAGCAGGAGACGGATTCGATCGATAGGGGCCTGCCAGTCGTCAATATTGACTAAATTTGTCTTGCTGGTCATGCTCAGTCTACTAGGTTTTTTGTTGCAAAGTCTAGTAGTTTTTTCTATTTTTGATAGGTTGTTTAAAATAAGAATTGAACATCTAAGTTTATGTCAAAATTCTTGTTTGGCGAAGATTAAGCCGGGAATAGTCCAGTTCAGTTTTTTGCAAACTTTTGAAAAGGGATTCCTGTTCGGTTGCTCATAGCCGGGAATGCTTTGTGAGAGTCTGAAAAATATGGGACAAGCTCTGTACTCTGTTTACAAGAAGTAATATATAGTTTTGTTTATTTACAAAAAAAAACATACTTGGGGGATTCCAAAGGTATTATTCATGGCATGACTCATCCAAGCTCTAAATATAGAGGAAGAGTAACTCCCATGGAAGAGGAAGAGGAAATTTGGAGCTAATGAGACACTTGGGCTAGATTCCCTAGCTCTATGACAACAATGATGAAGATGCTATGACACCTATGGCACAAATCAGACTTGAAGGCTGACATATGACATATATGACATGTTAGGGATAAAACTAGACTCCAAGAGGGAACTCAAGGGTGTTAGGGCGGCTAAGATGCTTCCACATGTGATTTGGTGGAAGTGGGAGACTAGGAATTGTTGTACAAGTGGCATTCTTTGGAATCTCTTCCCAACTTGAGTTGGCATGAGTCTCTTGGAAGGAATTCGACCCATGGAGGACATTATAACTTTATAAATGTCAATAACAAAGAATGAAACCAGATTTTGATCATTTGTAGAATTTGCAATTTTATTTGTGAAGAGGGAGAGCTAGTGGATGACTAATTTTTTGCCTTAGCCAATTTCAATGGTGAAAGATTCCCATCCAAGTTGGTAATTGGAAAGGCCATTCAGACCTTTCATTTGGAGCTTTAATGGAGTCTTTATTTGTAGGTGTAAGCTATAGGGCAGGTCATGGTTTCTTCTATTGCAGCTCACTCCTTCAACCATTTCCAGTTTTGATGGCATATTCTTGATCCTTGAGGGAGGGCGTTTTTGGTGAGCTATTGTACTCTTTGCGGGAGATTCTAATGCCCCATTTATTTTTTAATATCAATTAAATACTCAGTTCTTCATCTCTAGAAAGTTTCAGGTTGAAATTCCAAGTAGAAATGTATAAATCTCATTTTTAATGAAAGAACAATGCCATTTCCCCACTACCTTGTTGTGAATCAATGTAATGCTGATGATTTCGAATGAATGGGTGATTCTATGATTCATTTGTGATTAATGGACTGTCATGGACGTATTTTACAAGTTTCATGTATTGTACTTGAGCATTTGAAGTATTTTTACTCAGTTTAATTGCATTGGGAGAAGAAATAGTGCCATTTCCCCAAGGGTCGAATCTGTGATTTGCAGCTGAATGGAAGAGGGTTGGAAAAGATATAATAATCAATTAATGGTGCACATGAGACATTAATAACATACTTAATACATTCCCTATATCTGTTCATAAATTTGAGTTGGTTTGGAGGCATTTCGGAAGCCATTTTCAGTACTTACCTCAGGGGGATTTGAACCCCAAATTACTAGTAAAATTGTATACTTGGTCCAGAATCTTAAGAGAGTTTGCAGAGGTCTTTTGGTGGCCATATATCATCCATAAAATAATATTCAAGTCCTAACATCATTCATACACCATCCTTGAATATTTGAAGGAATTTGGAGTCAATTTGAGACCTAGAGACCAATACTAGTCAAAGGGAAATTACTAGTAAAGTTCCCTACATTTGCTAGGATTGAAAGAGGATTTGCAGAAGTATTTTAAAGGTCCAGAAACATCCATGAAATACATATTTATGTTCTAAAATCATCCATATACCTTCTCAGAATATTTGGGAGCACTTGGGGCAATTTTGGGACCTAGAGCTCAAAACTAGTCAAAGGTCTAACTAGGGGAAAAAGTGAAAATTTGTCATTTTAATAAAATTTCTAACAAGGTACATTACAAGGTTGGACATATTGCAGCTCTAGAACTAAAAAACTTGTAATCTAAACCAAAATTGTTTGTTATTATGCATTAGTTGATCGAATGCCATAGCTGCTCGTGAACTTGTGTCCATAGAACCTTATCCTTAAGGGCTAGAGCTCCAGGATGGAGGTAACATAAGAGAAAGCACATCCAAGGTCCGTGACTCTAAAGTCTATATAGCCTTTTACACTAGATGAAACTCATAAATTTGGTAGTACATACCTACCAAGTTTGCTCGGTGCAACCTTCCAGCATTATGTTCATATGTTCATAAAACTATTACAACAAAACACGATACAAGACATCAAAAAAACCTACTACAGACTGAATCTACTAACATCCAAAATGCCAAAGGCATGTGCCCAGACCATCATCACAAGAATGAACCAAAAAAGTGAAACAAGAAGAAACCAAAAGAAGAGGCAGCTACCTACTAGGTCCCGTTGAGTGGAGACTTGTTCTTAGCTATTGGTGGGGCTCTCGTCACCCCAGTCGCATCTCTATTTCTAGCCATGTTTTGCACATTCTACATAGGTTCAAAGCCTACAAAGTTTCCCATCTTGGGGAGAAAAGGAACCCTCAGCTCCTTCCCTATAGCATCGATTTTCATATGCAGAAGAAAGGTGTCTGCATACAACTCCTTCCAAAAGGCCAGAGGGATATCATCCCTTCCCAATTTCTCTTCCCTCTCTAGCAGAACCTTGCTCAAATGACCCTTAATGACGTAGTATAAAGTCATTGTTTTCTCATAAAGACCTTGTCTATCACTTGACAATCCTGGATCCTGGATCCATCTCTCCAAGACTGCTTCATCCAGAGAGGGCGCATTCTCCCTGACCTCCCACCAGATCCTATTTTCCATCAGCTCATGATCATCCCAGATGGAAGGCGGGATAGTCGACCAATAATGCCAAGAAACATGTGCTACATGGGTATGTTCCCGACTAGTGCGGTGCTTACGCTCGTGCTCTCATTTTCTCGAATTCTTGATTGGCTCCATGGTGAGCATGACAACACCCAACACTCGTCGTCACCCACCGACCCACCACCATGCTACAAAATACTGCTCAAACTCACTTCGTTTCCCAACATGTCGATTAACCCTCTGTTGCAGTTGTTAAGTAGCACCAGTTCTGAGAAATTAATGGAATGGCAAGGAGAATTTCCATAAATTCTGACTTGACCTTCCCATTATGGCTCTCCAGGCCAGTGCACCTCCCCTGAATTTCCATAATTGTCTTTGATGTCTTTCATCTGATCTCCGTACACGCAATAAATGCCATATCAAAACTCAGTTGCCTTCTCATACTGCTCGGAACCGTGAAGATCACCCACACACTTACTCCTGTCATTCTAAACCTCATACCACCTGCCTTCATTAAGCCATTCCACTTGACGCGTGTTATCCTAGGATGCATGCAGCAGGGATGCCACATTTCCATAGTGTCTAAACTCACCCACATCCGGGGAATACCCGGGGATGCTGAACTTGATGGATAAATAAAAATTACAATGATTTTTTAGAAATATGGCTCAAACTGAAGGGAAAAAAATGACACGCATTATGTAAAACTGACTTCTCTATGCTCGTACCAATAATTGATCCACAAGACAGAAGGTGCATCAAAACTGGATTACAACAACTAAAAGTGCAAAGTAAAATAAAATAAGCCGTTGGAAACCATGGAAACAATAGTTGTAAACCCTTACCTTAAATTCATTGGAGCAGATGAATAAGTGAATGACCTAGTGGACGAAAATCAAAATCAAGTTGCGATGAGAATGCCAACCAAGCTAGGACAAATTGGCTTTAAGCATTTCTACATGAAAAGCTTACCTCCATTTTAATGGAAACTAAGTTGTTGTTTTTAATCTTGGAAGAGAATGAAGGAAAAAGCAACATGATGACTAAATGAACACCTATAGAATAACTAAATGACCCAGTTGCGATCCATGCATCTGAATGAATCTGTTCTCTTCTCTTGGCTCTCTAGGAAACTCCATGCTAAATGTATGAATTTGATCCATAGGTAAAGGCAAGTAGAGAAAATTCATTGAATTCACTAACTCTGTTCTTTTCTCTTGGCTCTATAGGAGATTGGATAGGAATTTGGTGAAGGGATAAGGACGATGAACGTGTCAGTGGAAGATGAGGTACAGTGACATAGAATAATAAAAATTTGCCAACTCATTTTTTCAGATTTTAATTTGGTCTATGTCAAATCTTTTCTACGCTTCTCTACATGTATAATGCAAAAAAGTGTGGAAAGTGGCAAGTGATGATCAGACCATCATCAAAATTTATCATCAAGTTCCTCCAAGTCATGCAAAAGCATGGTAAGTCTATCTTTGACTATCATTTTGTTTTATACTGATATTGATTAGTACAATATTTTGTGTGTTGTTTTTTACTGAAAGCAGTTTGTTGAGAAGTGCTTGCGTTGGTATATGACCCTCGTAGATGTATCCTACTAGGTTATATGGGAGAGTTTGAGCTAGTTGATGATCATAGAGCAGGTAAAATTGTTGTAGAGCTTAATGGAAGGCTCAACAAGTGTGGAGTAATCAGTTCTTGTTTTAATATTGGGGTCAAAGAAATTGAGTCATGGACTGCTTGCTTGCTTCCTTCTAGACAGGTATTTTTTTATGTGGCAGAATTGAAGTAGTAATACCTTCAAACTCACTATGTCATATATATAAATAACTTAGCATTTTCATAACTTTTGTTTTCATTAAGATTATTTTGCACGCTTAATAGACATTTGCCTTTTTTGTGCTTGTAGTTTGGTTTCATTGTTCTTACAACATCGGTTGATATCATGGATCATGATGAAGCCAGGAGAAAGAATGTTGGTGGAAAAATCTTAGGATTTTTCTATTAGAGGCATTGTGATCAGGCATTGATGCCATAAATAGGAAATAATTTATAATCCAACATTATCTCTTAAAGCCTCGTTGGATATTTTAACTTGTTTATGTCTTTATATTTAAGACAAACTGAATTTTTGTAGTGAATCATTGACTGTTTTCATGTGCTTTCACAATAGTGTACCATGGATTGTTTCCTTTTTTTCAATCAAGTGCATCTGGTTGTAGTGCATATTTTTAAATCTGCCAAATCAAATAAAAGAACATATATGAATACATTCATTTGAAAAGGTCAAATTTTGTGGAGTGTATATTTAGCTTTTCTTGTAGTTTCCATGGAATTCACAAAGGATAATTAATACTCTCAAAATTTGAGATAGTGCATTTGTTAGAAAGGTTCAATGACATGCACGTTGCCAATAGACATTTAGCTATTCTTGTAGTTTCCATGGAATTCCCAAAGGATGATTAATAGTCTCAAAATTTGAGATAAAAGATTTGTTAGAAAGGTTCAATGACATGGACATTGTCAATAGATGAAATGGCCATATATTGGGGGAGTAGGTTATGTTCATTTGACAAGGTCAAATCTTGTGGAGTGTACATTTAACTTTTCATGTAGTTTCCATGGAACTCCCTGAGGATGATTATTACTCTCAAAATTTGAGATAATGTATTTGTTAGAAAAGTTTAATGGCATGCACATTGCCGATAGACATTTAGATTTTTTTGTAGTTTCCATGGAATTCCCAAAGGATGATTATTACTTCCAAATTTGAGATAAAGCATTTGTTAGAAAGGTTTAATGACATGCACATTGCCAATAGATATATATCTTTTCTTGTAGTTTCCATGGAATTAATTCCAAAGGATGATTATTACTCTCAAAATTTGAGATAAAGCATTTGTTAGAAAGGTTCAATGACATGGACATTGCCAACAGATGAGATGGCCATATAATTGGGGAAATCGGTTATGGTTTTTAGATGTCATTAAGATCATCTCCCAGTATGGCATGTGTGTAGCATGAGAGAAGTTTGGACGTGGACTGATATGTTGAGGATTATCCATATTTTATGGAATCATAAGAAATTGTTGTTTTTATACCAATGCTTACAACATGATATTGATGCTTATCAAAGTTAATATCATAACAATGACAGATGATGACTAATGGTTTTCTTAATTTTATCTTGACAATATAACGGTTCTCTTGGTGCATCTTGTGTATTATATGAAGATATGGAAATAAGGTGTACTTAGACCAGCCTATACTAATAAAGATGTGCACCGATATCAGACTTCTGTGATGTCATGCAACTCCACAACTGTACTGCTGAGTGCTAACTTCTCCTTTCAGTTTTTATTAGGCCAAACTGTGCAAGAGGAGGGTGAGATCGAAACCTTTCATGCCAAAGACTTGATCCACAAGAAATTCTGAGTTGCTTGTACTGTATTTTTAGCAGAGGGTGGAAAACATTTTTTTTCAGCTAGAGTTGCAAATGTACACACGCTGCGTCATACAATTACCTGTTTTTTTATTATTATCTATGAAATCACAGAAAGTAATGATCTCCAACTTGGGCTGTTGAATGCACCCGTTGGCAACCAAATTCCACAAAGACATACACTCTTTGGTGAAAAATTTATGATTCTGTTTTATTGCACTACTGAGTGTAATGAGGTTCTTTACAGCTCAATACAACTCTAGTGGGAAACCAAATCCTACAAAGACATACACTCTTGGTGAAAAAATTAAGATTCTGTTTTATTGCATTGAGTGTAATGAGGTTCTCTACAGCTCAATAACACTCAACAGGGGGAGATTACATAACATTACAAAAAATAAAATAAAAAAATTTAAAAATTAAATGTCTATTTAAACAAATTTTTTTTAATATGGATAAATGCTGACATTGCAACTATAAACCACATCACAAAA
Source organism: Larix kaempferi (assembly GCA_027924585.1). Taxonomy (NCBI): domain Eukaryota; kingdom Viridiplantae; phylum Streptophyta; class Pinopsida; order Pinales; family Pinaceae; genus Larix; species Larix kaempferi. Next base: position 261,829 of record BSBM01000914.1, on the reverse strand, counting down.
GAATAACATGTCCATCCTGTTATCTATCTTAAATTTAAATTTTACAAAAGTCATAAAAAATTAAAACCAGATCAATCAATATTTTTTATCTGAAATTTTTTTACACATTAAGAAAAATAATTTACACTAGAAATTTGATCCTACTTTATACTTAATAAATCCTGATTTAAGATCAATCTATACTAATTTAACACATACATAGTAATCCTTGTACCTATAACATCCAAACTAGCTATACCAAATGTGAAAAGCAGAATAATCGATCTAGATAGAATAATCAAACCCTTGCCCAGTGTAAATAACATCACCAAGCCCAGAATTAACCTTCAACTTTGAGTCTCGTGGAAAAGATACCCAACATTATATGCTAATTATAATACTCATTACTGAACATTATATGCTAATTATAATACTCATTACTGATGATATAGGTAGGTAGGTACATTTATTTTGACTTAAAATAAGTTTGCTAATTTAAAATAAGTTTGCTAATTATAATGCTCATTGCTGATGATATAGGTAGGTAGGTTTATCTACTTTGACTTAAAATAAGTTTGCTAATAATGTTCATTGCTGATGATATAGGTAAGTAGGTACATCTATTTTGAGTTAAAATAAGTTGCTATCTCAGAATGGGCTATTGACTGAAAGTCTGTCGATTTGACACTTTTCTGCCCTACTATCCTTGATGGCACACAGGAATCAGTAGTTGCTTTGTGTGCAGATATACACATTAAATCAATAGTGCAGTGGTAATTTAATTCCTGCAATGGACCATGCACAGAGCCTTAACGTTCTAACCATAAAATCATTGGAATGAACTATGACATCTACATCCCTATCGACAGGATGAACTCCAGCTGGAGAAGCCTAGTTGAGGTTGGACATGTTGCAGCTCCAGAGCTAAAAAACTTGTCATCTAGAACCTTATCCTTAAGGGCTAGAGCTCCAGAGCTACTCGTGAACCTGTGTCCATAGAACCTTATCCTTAAGGGCTAGAGCTCCAGGATGGAGGTAACAGAAGAGAAAGCACATCCAGGGTCTGTGACTCTAGAGTCTAGACAGCCTTGTACACTAGATGAAACTCATAAATTCGGCAGTACGTACCTCCCAAGTTTGCTCGGTGCAGCCTTCCAGCATTATGTTAAAGGTAGGGTGTTGATCGATCAACCACTTCTGATGGCAGGTGGCTGTTGTATGTTGCTTCTTTGTTCAATTTCCATGATCCAAGATTCGACTCTCTTTGACCTTCCCAGATTGAATTATAAGTGATTCTTGGACACGTCCAGGATGTTCTGTCCATTAAATTGCTGCAATATTATGTATTAAGAGAAATATGAAATCACACACTACTGCAATTACGCTAGAAGCAAAGAAAAAATACATAAACATGGTATTACCTACAAATTTCTTTTTAAAAAATGATGACACTGAAATTCCGTATATTTTGTTTATGATTTTCCTATTAATGTGAGATCAAAATGCGTCAAGGTTGTCAATTTTTTTTGAAAGTTTAAATTCCATTGTAACATCCACTTGGACATTTTTCAACCATATGGAATAACATAGAATATAAATTTGTACATGCTAGATGAGTATTCAAGAGAGTTAAAAATTACATGTAATCCAAGATCTTATGATGGAAACCTGGGTTATTAGAAACGACATTGGTTTTATGTATTTGTAACAAAAAAACAAGACCTAATTTTGTAGAGAATGAAATAAACTCTGCTAAAGTCGCACGTTGAATGAAGAAGGAATATGATTTATTTGCTGCTAAAGAAACCTCTTCGATATAGGGTTTGAAAAGCCACAGGGTACAATGACATGGCTGAGGCTTAAATTTGTAATTCTAAGATGAGTACCTAGAGAGTTAAAAATCACACCATGCAACCCAAAATGATCGAAGCCTGTGGATTTAGTAGAGGACACTGGGAACTGAATCAACTCGCTTAGGCTGCAGTTGGATGAGGAAGGAAATATCATTGTATCTAGAGTAGCTAGGTGCTTTATAGTATGTTATGTAACCTGGCATCCTACAAAAAAGAAAAATGTAAAAAAAACAAAAGTAGACTCATAAGTTACCAAAAATAAAAATAATTTTTTTTTTTAAATTCATGTTGTTTAATAAGTTACCAAAATAAAAAAGTAATTAAAAAAATAACACCTCAAGAAATTGAATCCCTCTAGGTGCTTGATAGATCTAGGTTTAAGATGGATCTACGCTGGTTTATTAAGAGCTAAATGTACCTATTTGATATTGGGTTGAAAAACAGATACAGTTAATGCTAAAAGAATTGACAATCAACTCCACAAGATGGAACCTAAATTAAACATGCTATGATTTGGATCTTTTTCAGTCATATTTTCAAATAATTTTGTCCAAAATCTGAACCAAAATTGAGAAGAATTGCTGGAATTGTAGATGCAAGACATTGAGATTGCAAATGCACAATCTAGATGTAATAGGAATATATGAAGGTGTTGAATCTATTTTTACCTTAAAAAAATGCAATTTAAGAAATCAAATATTGCAATTTGATAAAAAGATTGTATAGAGATGGATTATGGTGATAATAGCTAAACCAGGTACAAATCTTAAGGACCGATGTTACACAAAAGTATGCCTAGCATAGTCCATTGAATTTTCCTACACCCTTAGTGGACACCCATACAAAATCGGTAGGAACACTAGGAATGCATCCATCCTGACGTGTTCGGAAAGCAGCTCACCTATCTAAGAGGACCAACACATAAAATAGGATTAACTTGGATAAGGTAAAAATGAAACAACATGTGAGGAGGAGAGGCCAAGGATGTTCAACTTTTCAAGTGCTGCAAGGGTTGTTAAAGCAAAAAAAGATAAACAAGCTCATGTAAGGATGGGATTGCGTTATCTCAAGATGCCCAATAGAACCAAAAACTGTAGTGAAGGAAAATGAACTAGGCAACAATGATGGCCTCAAATGTGATGCAAGGATGGGGGTGAGGCTTGGATGGATGGTTTAATTCAATTGTCAAGGATCCAGATTCATATTTTTCCCTATTTCAACTTAATGATGACCTCAAGCTATCGTGTTGATAGGCATTTCTAGAGCCCACTATCTTCACAACATTCCAAGCAACCATGATTCTCAAGAAAGAAAATGCAGATGCAACATGTGAAACAAACAAGCCCTCCATCTATTAAGAATTAATAGGTATGCTTGGTGATTGGGATATTGAGATGCTCTTCATGTTACATTAATAAGAAAAAAATTGCAAAACCTTATTGATCCTCCTAGCTCTTGATAGATCCAAGGATGATATGAATCTATGTTTATGTGTGCCTTATATACTAGACCTATCAAGAGACTCAACTTATATTATCTATATGCCTTATGGAAAACAAAATAGTTGAAAACTTATTTATTATTAGATCAAAATAAACTGTACTTGTACTGATATTCCAAACTCTATACTACATTTGTACCTAAAAAATAAAGAAAAAAAATAAAAATTAAAAACATGATATAATATAAGAATTGCAGGCATTTTAATACCTGCTACCTTGTGAAAGATAAAAATAAAAATGTTATAATTATATATTATTTATATTAATTAATGTATGTTTATTAAAGACAAAACTAATAATGTTAATTAATTAATAAAATTTATATTAATTTAAAATAAACAAATGATATAATTTTTTTAATATATATATATAGAATTTATTTTGATGAAAATTAATATTGACTTCATCTTATATCAATAAAAAAAAACTTCCAATAAAAAGCATTCATATTACTCACTCTATATCACTAATAAGAGAATTTAAAAAAAAAAACTCATTCATGTTATAGATTGCTCACCCCATATCAATAATCAGAAAATTTATAAAAGACAAACTCATTCATTTCACAGATTTTTTTTAATAAATCATAAATTATGATTTGATATGTAAGTAAGTTTTGAAAGTTCATAATTTTCTTGGTTTTTAAGATATTAAAGAATATTTTTAGTCTCTTTCGTAAATCCTTTTTTAATATATATTTTTAATTAAAATAACTCATATTTTAGCCAAATATATTAGGTATAATTTTTTTTTATATTTTTTTATAACTATTTGTATAATGTCCATATATTATTCATTTTTTCATAACTAATTTTAGACATACTAAATCCATATATCATTCACTTTTCACACTAGCTTTCTCATTCCTTTATTTTTTTTTGAAATTCCAGATTTTTAATTGAGCCAAAATTATTAGAAATTTCTATTTTTTCTACTAAAAGTTTGGATTTCAAGAGTACTAGCCAATTACACTAAAAGTTTTGATGGATATGGAGAGTGCACTACTCCTATTACATTAATTTGTCTTACAAATGTTGTCTATATGATATTTGTTAATATATATCCTATTTTTAACAATTAATATTCATCATTCAATTCTTTTGTGATTGGTTTTCAATCTAGGGTTTTTGCATGAGAAAAACAAAAAACTATCCTATTAAATTACTTTGTCTTACAAATGATATTTGTTAATATATATTGTATTTTTAATAATTAATATTCATCATTCAATTCTTTTGTGATTGGTTTTCACTCTAGGGTTTTTGCATGATAAAAACAAAAAACTAAGCTAGAATTGCAAATTCAATTCTTTTGTGATTGGATTTCAGTCTAGGGTCTTTGCATGAGAAAAAATAAAGTCTTAAATTATAAAGTGAGTTTTATTTTTTTTAATTCTCATTAATTCAAATGTTTATGACATTATTTTACTAGTTGAATAATAACAATATATATGCGAGTAAGTAAGAAGAAGGTAAAATAAAAACGTTTTTTTTATCACTTTGCAAGAGTTTGCAGCTAGTTTGAATACATTATTGAATTGTATTCTCACAATGATAATACTAAATATATGTGAACTTTAACAAATGGAAATGATTCAATCAGGATATATACTTTGCACCTACAAATAGATCTATTTGATTTGAGAACTAAATATAAATTTAGGTATATAGAAAAGCAATATTTCGGGTAGCTTTAGCAAATATGTGGTTTAATGTGAATTCAAAACTGAGTATTAATTTAATATTTTCAAAATTATGTACATGTATTTTAATGTTTTCAAAAGAATCATTATAATTAAATTATATTGAATTTGTGAATCATTTGATTTAATTTTATTTTTTATCTTACTGTTATTTAATATTATTTGTCTTATTGTTATTTAATATTGTTTTTTGTTTCTATGTTATCAAAATTATGTACATGTATTTTAATGTTTTCAAAAAGGTCATTATAATTAAATTATATTGAATTTGTGAATCATTTTATTTAATTTTATTTTTTATCTTACTGTTATTTAATATTATTTATCTGATCGTTACTTAATATTGTTTTTTGTTTTTATGTTATAAGGCAGGGACTAAGCTGCATGCACCTCTTGTTATAATTATGTTAATTTTTTAGTGTTTATAGTAGTTTTATTCAGCTTGGGCAAAAGTTGGCATTTCAATTATGTTGTGTGTTTTATAAATACTATATCTGTGTTTTTAGGTAGGCTATAACATTATATATATATATATATATATATATATATGAAATTTATAAACATATTTAAAAGTATATTATGTGTTTTATAAGATGCATATTAATTGTTTTTTCTTTTTTCAACACAAACTAGTAGAAGAGATATAATAAGTGATTATTAATAGCTTTAGTGTGACTAAAGGTTAAGAACATGTGTTTTCTTCTAGAAGGTCATCGGTTGGTTCGTCATAAACCTTTAGTAGCTATTTTGTTAAAAAATTCAATGACAATTTATCATGGTGTGGCTTTTATTAATGACATTTATATTATTATCTTGTATATTAATTATGTAGATGTCATTGTATCCATACATTTATATTAATTATTTTTTCAATTATAAAATGTAATGTGCATTGTTTTTTTCACCTTTACATGTCCCATGATTGGATTCTAGAGAAATGTTACTATTCTGTAAAGGATGTATAGTGACTAAGTTTGGAAGTCTCCCTCCATCTCCACCTAGATCACATGGCAGACATGTAATACATTGTGAAATTTAGAGGCAAAGGTTGTTGGCCACTTTTCTTTGCAAACCTGGTTGTGGAGGATAGGTAGGAAATCAATGTAGAAAAGGTCATGAGAAGGGGACACAGAGGAAGATAACATTGATAGTTAATGCACCCATAAATACAACTCAAAGTTGGAAACTACCTTGATGTGGTTAGAAATAACCACTTATGTAGTATAAAAATGGAAGAGAAGCCCAACAAAGAGGTTCTCAATAGATATGGTTGGGTGTAAGAATATAGTTTGGTAACAAAAGGTGATGAGAAAAACTATAAGCGATAAGTTCTCTAATATAATAGGTGGGATTCGGGAACCAAGGGGATGGTTGTGAGACAGAGATGTGTCTCTATTGTAATTTTTGTAATATGCTCTATTTTGATTAATGAAAATAAGAAGTATTCATGCCCCCTCAACATTCCATCTTGCATATGTGTACGTGTTGAATATGTTTATATTGTCTTTTTACTTGCAATACATGATGAGTACAGGAAAATAGTTTAGTTTCTCTCTTTCTTGTTCAACATAATAACCATTAAAATGAACCCTAGGATCCCTCCCTTATGCCCTTAGTACTTCCCTCATCTTTCCTTGGTCCTAACAACACTTTGGGTGAAACATTCTTTTCCTTGGGGAAGAATCAAAATATTGATTCATCTAGGCCACAACTATCCTTTATTGTCCCTTGTACATAATGCTAGTCTCTTTAAACTTTTGCGTTGACAAATGGTTCAGTTGTTGAGAAAATTTTCAAATGGGGAGGTACTAGTTCGATGAATAGAGGATATAAGTCTCAGATTCATGACTAGGTTGGTAAGTGGTTTGATGAATTTGGTGTACAAGAATCCCTATTGAGAAAAGGGAACCTTGCAAGATAGAAATATTTTATATTGTATGATAGACCAGCGTGAGATCAATATGAAATCATTTGGTACAAGGTAAGGGTGAAACTATACAAGTGGATAAATTGACTTGTGGAATAACCTAAGTACAAGAATAAATGCCATAAATATATCTAGTGGAGGCATCAAAACTTGGTTACATTTCATGAGTTAGATCATCAGCTAATGAGAGTAATGGATTTTTGGGTAGACAAGACCATTAAGGGAAGATGATAGATTTTGTTGTAGAGAATCACCAATCCTTCTCAAAAGAGGAAGTTGAGTTTAAGCCAAATGATCATGGGAGATCGGTCAAGGAAATTCTATAGTGGACCAAAGTTTAAATGGTAGAAGAGGGTTTTCTTCCATTTAATAAGACCTATGTGATGGCCAAGCAGTTGTTCCAACGGGAGTGACAAGAAATGATGTTGAAGAGATGCAAAAATTGACAAGGAGATGATAATGATAAGGGACAAGTCTGAATACCAAGAATGGGTTGATCGAGCTAGAAAATGTTTTGCAAAAAAGCTCAAGGGACGTGAAGTATCCCCGTCTTTATGAAATCCAAAGTAACCAATGTCAAAATTTTTCCCTTACTCTATATCTCTTGAAACAACTACTAGAGGAATTTTGATGTAAAAAAGGGGCCTCAAAACAAAAAATGTACTAGCAAAATCAACTTTAAAACAACCATTCACATTCTAGAGGATGACATCATCTATAATGGTTGAGGTGGTATTGGTTGAGTTAAGGATTCTTATTTGTCAAATTATAATGGATGAACGAAAACCTATAATTAACCATAGCAATATTGCAAGTAAAGTACCCATAATAAAAAAATACTTATAAATTACTTTTAAATATAATATAAATATACTAAAATACTTTTAAAGTACCCGGTACTCATTATATTTTAATATAGAATAAATTACAAATATAAAAAAAAAATGCTTTATTCAAAATCAAAACGATGTATATATAATATATATTTTAGAAAATAAAATATGAATATAAAAAATTTGAACTATCTATTCAAAATTATAATTATAAAAATGTTTTTCAATATATAATATATCTTTTTAAATTTTTATATAAAGGAATACACACTATCCAACTAAAACTCATATATATTATATTATAGATACTGGTTTTTTATATTAAAAACAATATATAATTTTATTAGTTAAATATATTGGTTTTTAAAATTATAAGAAAGACTTATAAGTTTATTAGTTCAGTTCACCCGTGGTGAGTTTAATACATTGAGATGGGGATATGGGATACGTAATATTGGATAACTATAAAACCATGCAAACAACAAATTCCAAATTAAACTTATCAACTTCGATTTCATCCACTATTTTTTTAGTTGAAAATTATATATGATAGTTTAATACGTTGAGATAAAGAAATAAAGTAATTTGATGTAGAAATTTATTGGTTGGTGAGGGAGGAATAGGTAAAGTGAGAGACAAGTTCATTTTAATTAAATAGTAAGTGGTGTGTTTTATTATTTTTTGTTTTTTATTATAATTTATCGAGTTTAATATATATATATATATATATATATATATATATATATATATTACTTAAGTGAGGATATTTAATTTTTTAAATTATAAAAACATAATATTAATAACGAAATATTGTTATAAACAATTTATTTTATAAATATATTTAAATAATGTAGATATTTATATGAATAAATGATTATTACTTTTAAATAAGTTATATTTGTATAATAGTTACTTAAATATTTAAATATAACTTTAATGTTTATGAATGTTGCCTTTTATTTTTAATGAATATAAATTAGATTTACATAATGAGTATATAATTTAAAATAAATAAAAATTTATTCATATAAATTTAATTTATATTCAAAATTCAAAATTACAATATATTCATATAAATTTAATTTATGTTCAAAATTCAAAATACAAAATACAGAAATTTATAAACATATTTTGAATATTGAATAAGTTATATTCTGAAATTCAAAACGAATATACTTTATTTATTTTATAATTAGATTACTTTTTAATACATTTATCATATTATATTCAAAAGCAATTTATGTATTCAAAAGTACTCCTACTTTATCATTATATTATATTCAAAAGCAATTTATGTATTAAAAAATACTCCTACTTTTAGTCATATCAAATAATATATTTTTAAAACAATTTATGTATTCAAAAGTACTCCTACTTTTAGATATATCAAAGAATATTTATTTATTTATTTATTTTAGACATCTTTTCAATTAAACTTAACCATAGTTACATTGGTTATAGTGTAAGAGGTGAATCGTTGTTGATGTATATGTAACTTCGGAATGTATTTCACATATATGTATATTGTATTCCTATAGAGATGGTATTATTCCTCTATAAGGAAGTGTCGTCATTTATATTGTAAGTGTCGTAACTTATACTTGATGGGTTATTAGACCACCTTGTTGGGGTCGGCCCTGTATAAGTCATGTGGGTCGAAGGGTTATTAGACCACCCTATTGGGGGTCGGCCATGTGGGTCAAAGGGTTATTAGACCACCCTATTGGGGGTCGGCCCAGTCAGCATTATGTTATGTGGTTAAGTTCGAGCCTACATGAGTTAGGTAAAAAGGCAAGTCAAGTCAAGTATAAATAGAGTGCGGGAGGCACTCTATTTGATCACTCACTTCTCTCATGCACTCAAGGAGGAGTGGCGCACTTATGGAGGAGGAGGATCTGCTGCTAGGTTGTGTCTATCTCTTATGGTTGGTTGTATCATTGCTCTATCTATCTCTGAGGAAGTTATTGGGGTTTTTCACCTTTATGGTTTTTCCCAAGTAAATCTTTGTGTCTCTTGTGTGCTTGCATTATTGTCTCCATGATTGATATGCTGTAGATATGCTGTACATGTTGTTCTCTCAGTTAAGATCCTAGATCAGATTGAAGTAAATTCTGAAAATTTAACATGGTATCAGAGCTAGCCTGAAAGAAGGCATGATATGGCATGTATGACACTTGTTGCACTTATGATGCTAGGGCTTGATATAGCAAAAACCAGTCATCGTAGAACTTTCGCTATAAATCCGTTTTGGCGAAGTTTTCGGATCTGAAATTGTTACAGGCCAAATCTAAGATCTCCAGGTACCTTGTGTCCAAAGGACAACCTCTAATTCATTGGATTTTGTGATTTATGATCTGTGCAATATAGGGTTTCTGCCTCTTCCAGATCTGAGTCAAAATCAGGTGACCTTGGGAAAAAGGTCATAACTTGGGCTAGGAAGCTCCAAATGAAATTTCGTGAAAAGTGACAGGTAGTACACAGACTGTACTATCTCAGAAAATTTTTTTAGAGGCCGAAGTTGAACCAGTGACACGTGGCACGCCGTACAAGTTCGCTCTACTGTTTTATCCCATAAGCAGGTCACGTTGCGACACTTGGCATAACTCTCTCTCAGAAAATCCAATTGAGGTCAGACCTATCAGGATGGAAAGATAACAGGCCGAGCTATCTCAAGAAAAATTTTTAGAGGCCGAAGTTGAAACAATGACATGTGGCACGCCATACAAGTTTGCTCTCCTGTATTATCCCAAAACAGGTCACGTTGCGACATTTGGCATAACTCTCTCTCAGAGAATCCAATTAAGGTCAGACCTGTCAGGATGGAAAGACAACAGGTCAGGCTATCTCAGGAAACTTTTTCAGACCCTGTGGATCAAAAAATTCAGAGGTACACTAGAAACAATCAGGTACATATTTCTGTCAAAACAGAATTATTTTTGAGTACCTTCATTCATGGCTTCCGGAATTTAGGGCTTTGGAGAAAGTTGGAATTTTTGTAATCGGAGACCACGGCTGAATGCTACTCATCAAAATAAAAATTTAGAGACCAAAATCAGAATTTTTGGTTGGGCAGAAGGCCGGGCTTGATCAGACCCTAGTTCAGGACTTTGATCAGGAAAGTGGAAAATTAGGGCTTCTGTAAAAATGGGAATTTTTGAAATCTGAGACCACGGCTGGAAGCTCCTCAGAAAAATAGAAGCTTAGAGCTTTGGATCAAACCTTTTGATTGGGAAGAAGAGTGGGATTCATCAAACCCCAGTTCAGGGTCACGTCCAGTGAATCCAGAAGTTTCAAAGGCAAAATTGAGGAGTGAAACTTTGCAGTTTTCAAATTCTGAATATACCAATTTGATCAACTCATCAAGGCGCATATTTCTATCCTTTCGGAAGTTTGAAATTCAAAGTTTGAATTTTTGGGGTTTCTCTGACAAACCCATATCCAGCTCCAGGTCCAGTTCTTGCAAATCAAGTGGATTGGGCTAATCCTAGAAGAAGATGGATTGGTCACTTGCATAAGTGAAGAAGTTCCTGTTTCAGAGGGAGATAAGGCTAAGGCCTTACATAAGAAGATTACTAGCGATCTCGACAGGTATGACTCATCAAGGTATGTCTCGATATTTTTTCATGGTTAAGTTTATGGTATGTTTGTCTTCATGTTATTACGGTTAGTACAATCTTGATTTTAGACTTGTCATATCACCTTAATAAAACTATGAATGCACGATAGAAAATATTCATTGATTAAGGTGTTGACACTTATGATTGTACTAATGCATTATGGTGTTGTATGAGATTTATGTTGTCTGCTAACATAAAAGGTACACCAAGAAAGACAAATCATGTTCTACTTCAAGAACGTATCATCATGGTGACATGAAGACAAGGATTCATCCATTGTCATGGACTACATAGAAGATCTACTTTCGAGGTATGTATAACTTGTTTCTACAATGGTTAACTTATGAGACATGCAGGCTACTAGCACAAGTCACTGAAGAGAAACAGAAGACATTATGCGGGTATGTTAGACATAAATAGCTAGCATGCTAATCTAGGTATGTTTTTCCTATATCAAGCTAGAATCCTACCTTGTGTTAGGATCTTATACTATTGTGTTGTTGATAATGATTATTCACGAAGAGTCATAGGTTTGAATAATCATGGTGGTATGCATATTATGTTTCTTACCATAATTGATGATATAACTAACCTGAAGAGTTATAGGTTTGAATAATCACGGGTTTTATGCATATTATATCTCTTATCTTAATTAATGATATGACTAACCCGAAGAGTCATAGGTTTGAGTAATTATAGGTTTAGACATGTTATGCTTCTTATGATTTGACTAACCATAAGAATCCTACATAAAACTTGAATGATAATGCTTATTATTTTTGTTTGAAATGATCATGACTATACATGCTTGAAATTATTGTGTTTTAATAGTATACTAATGAATGTATGATTTTATATGAAATCACAAGGATAACACAATTATGATACTAATAAGCATGCATAGGGACCAAGGATGAATATGAGTTCAAGAACAGGTAATTCAGGAAGCAAAGATCAAGAGGGAGCACTCTCCAGTTGCTCCTGCAAGAAAGCAAAGGAGCACACTCCAGTTGTTCCTGCAAGAAAGAAAAAGAGCACACTTCAGTAGTTTCTGCAAGGATGCAGATATTCAGAGGGAGTTGACCATCTTTCTACATTCCACAACAGAAAAGTGTAGAAGAAGCTACTTCAGATTAGGACTCCAACAGCTCCTGCAAGGAAGCAAAGACCCAGAGGGAGTCCACCCAACGAACAAAGAAAGATAAGTATTTTAATCATCATTTCTTGCATATTTGTTTGTTTTAAATAATACTTTTCAATAATGTATATACTGATGTTCCTAGAATTAGGTTGTGTATTATGCATATTAGAATAGTTGCATTGATGAACAGTATACTACTAATATACATGGGTAAGTGGCCTATGGCACTGTACAACATTCCATTGCTACTTATCTAGAATGAAACCTCTTTGCTGACATGTTGGGAGTTGTGCACACTCTTAACAATGTTCTGGTAGAGATTGGAAGGCATCTAGAAAGTTATGGGATATGGATAAATGTTGTATTGAAGCATTGGCTAAGATAATTGCATGACTGTATGACATATTTCTTTATGTGTAAGAATTTGTTCTGAAAACTATGAGATGTTTTCTAATCATGCAATTTAACTTGTTGTGTAGGAAAGATCGTATGCCATCTCCTACAAAAGAAGAACTACAACATTTGTTCAGCAATAAAGATATCTATTGAAGTTCCCATGGTCTGGGATGAAGAAATGGAATGCCATGATTCGTCGATCCTGAAGAATGATGTTTGGGTTGCAGTCCCAAGACGTGAAGGGAAGTTTGTTATGACTTCCAAATGGTACTATCAGATCAAGCATGTTGCAGATGGCAGCATTGAGAAATACAAAAGTGATGAAATAGAAGATGCACCAGATGGATTTCAAGACAGCATGGTGTAGTCATATATGTGTGCAGAACTTGATATGGTAGGATAGACAGCTTTCTATCTAGCTTGGGCTTTACCAAGAGTAAAGCGGATTCCAACCTTTACTATAAGGTTGAGGAAGGCAATCCAATGATACTACTTTTGTATGTGGATAACTTGTTTGTTACAGGTGAAGATAGATTGATTACTGACATGCAGCGGAAGCTTATTGCCGAGTTCAAGATGAAGAACTTGGGATGATGCACTATTTTTTTTGGCATGGAGGTGTGGCAGAATGATGGAATCTTCCTTGGACAAGGGAAGTATGCAGTAGAGATCCTGAAGAAGTTCGGGATGATGGACTGCAAGGCTATGGCCACACCTATGGCATCGAACCTGAAGCTTCTCTATGATGCTTCATTTGAACCAGTTGATGTCACTATGTATCGTCAGATGATTGGGTCATTGATGTACCTGACGAACATGAGACCAGCCATTTGCTTTGCTGTGAACACATTGAGCCAGTTCCTGACGGATCCGAGGAGTGTTCACCTGGTTGCTGTAAAGCATGTTCTGAGGTACTTGAAGGGTACAGTGGATTATGGGCTCAGGTATGAGGCGAATCAAAAGTTTAACCTGCAGGGTTATGTTGATTCAGATTGAGCTGGCAGTGCTGCAGATAGGAAGAGCACATCTGGGTGCTGCTTTAGTATGGGATCAGGTGTGATCTCTTGGTTTAGCAGGAAGCAGTCTTGCGTAGCACTGAGTACAGCTGAGGCAGAGTATGTTGCAGCCTGTTCAGCTAGTTGTGAGGCAGTATGGATACGGAAGCTACTGTCTGAGTTATTTGATCTCCTGTTGGATGCTACTGGTATCTTCTGTGATAACCAGAGTTGTGTGAAGCTGTCCAAGAAACCTGTGTTTCATGATAGGTCGAAACACATAGAGATCAAATATCACTATATCAGGGATATGGTGCAGAGAGGAGCTGTGAAGCTTCTGTATGTTGCGACAAACGAGCAGATTGCAGATGTGCTGACGAAGCCACTATCCAGAGTGAAGTTCGAGTACTTCAGAGAGAAGCTTGGCGTTCTTCAGATCGAGGACACTTCGAGGAAGAAGTGATGGACACATTTGCTGAAGCCATTCCAAGAATGTTGGAAGGAGGATCCTTCACATGACTGTGGATGTAAGCGCTGGATGATGAGCATCAGGATGATGTTCTAGTTTCTGCTGGATATGATCAGTTGGATCATTTTTATGTATGTATGTACGCATCATGTGGATGCTGGATATGATCAGTTGGATCATTTTTATGCATGTATGTACGCATCATGTGGATGTTGGATATGATCAGTTGGATCATTTTTATGTAGGTATGTACGCATCATGTGGATGCTGGATATGATCAAGTGGATCATGTATGGTGACATGTATCATGTATTTGTATCAGGTGGATACATTGTATGATCAGGTGGATCATGTATGGTGACATGTATCATGAATTTGTATCAGGTGGATACATTGTATGATCAGGAGGATCATGTATGATGATATGTATCAGGTAGATACTTGGTATGCATCAGGTAGATGCATTGATGATCAGGATGATCATGGATGACGAGCTTCAGGATGTTGCTCCAGATGACATGCAGCAGGATGTTGCATTGATGATCAGGATGATCATGGATGACGAGCTTCAGGATGTTGCTCCAGATGACATGCAGCAGGATGTTGCAGTGATGATCAGGATGATCATGGATGACGAGCTTCAGGATGTTGCTCCAGATGACATGCAGCAGGATGTTGCAGTGATGATGATCAGGATGATCATGAATACATCAGGATGATGTATGGTGAGTATCAGGTTGATACTCTATGGCCATGGATCAGGTTGTGCAGATGAGCATGTAATAGCGCCCTGGGAGATTTGCATATGGTCTTTCGAGGTTTTGCCTATGGCATGTAATATCAGTGCCCTGAGACATCTGGCAAATGCTCTTTCGAGGTTTTGCTCTGGGAGGACATGTAATAGCGCCCTGGGAGATCTGCAGATAGTCTTTCGAGGTTTTGCCTATGGCATGTAATAGCGCCCTGGGATATCTGGCAGATGCTCTTGCGAGGTTTTGTCCTATGGCATGTAATAGCGCCCTGGGAGATCCGATAGGTTGGGCTGTGTGCCCGTAATCAGTCCTGGGATGCTCTTGCGAGGTTTTGCCATGACCACATGTAATAGCGCCCTGGGAGATTTCAGGTCGGAGTTGTGTACCCGTAACATCCTGAGATGCTCTTGTGAGGTTTTGTGGTGGACCACATGTAATAGCGCCCTGGGAGATTTCAGGTCGGAGTTGTGTACCCGTAACATCCTGAGATGCTCTTGCGAGGTTTTGTGGTGGGGTCACATGTAATAGCGCCCTGGGAGATCCTATAGGTAGAGCTGTGTGCTCGTAACAGCCTGGGATGCTCTTTCGAGGTTTTGTGACGGACGTAAAAGTCCTGAGGATTCCACAGTATGGCCAGTGATGACGAAGACCTGCAGGTGGTGGGCCTACATCCAGTATGAAAAAGGACTGGCTCTGTAGAACTTCCTATGACGAGTAGATTCAGATATTGATTGAGATAGCAGCAGCAGTGACGATGATGATGACTCGATGACGATTATCTAGTGACGATGATCCATAGAAGATGACTTGTGCTAGAAGAATTGTGCTGAGAAATACCTTCCTAGTTAAGAGGGAGTGTTGATGTATATGTAACTTCAGAATGTATTTCACATATATGTATATTGTATTCCTATAGAGATGGTATTATTCCTCTATAAGGAAGTGTTGTCATTTATATTGTAAGTGTCATAACTTATACTTGATGGGTTATTAGACCACCTTGTTGGGGTCGGCCCTGTATAAGTCATGTGGGTCGAAGGGTTATTAGACCACCCTATTGGGGGTCGGCCATGTGGGTCAAAGGGTTATTAGACCACCCTATTGGGGGTCGACCCAGTCAGCATTATGTTATGTGGTTAAGTTCGAGCCTACATGAGTTAGGTAAAAAGGCAAGTCAAGTCAAGTATAAATAGAGTGCGGGAGGCACTCTATTTGATCACTCACTTCTCTCATGCACTCAAGGAGGAGTGGCGCACTTATGGAGGAGGAGGATCTGCTGCTAGGTTGTGTCTATCTCTTATGGTTGGTTGTATCATTGCTCTATCTATCTCTGAGGAAGTTATTGGGGTTTTTCAGCTTTATGGTTTTCCCCAAGTAAATATTTGTGTCTCTTGTGTGCTTGCATTATTGTCTCCATGATTGATATGCTGTAGATATGCTGTACATGTTGTTCTCTCAGTTAAGATCCTAGATCAGATTGAAGTAAATTCTGAAAATTTAACAATCGTAAATATACATTCCCCACAAAATGCCTAACTCATAATATTTTATTATATATTTTAGGAGGCCCATTTTACATCTCAAAATTCCCCTAATGTTTGTCACCAAAGTGAGTACATCTGCCAAAGTGCTGAAATTTTGAATTTCTTCGATAGTATAAGAACTGAGCAAGGACAACAAGTAGAGTAGCTGCAACTGTGTAGATTCCAATTATAATTGCTTTAACATCTGACCTAAGGCCCCTACCATGCCTCTCAATGGTATTAGGTCCATTGTTAAATGATGATCAAAGTTGAGAAAAAATCATACCAGCTTTTCGTGGAAAAAATGAGGAGTAACGGAACTTTCTCAAGTTACGAGGGACATAACCATCCTTGCACTCATCTAGGATTTTTCCACCTCTGTTTAAGACGCGAATGGGATGGGTATTCATCATTCCAACTTTATGATAATAGTTGGATTTCTATGGTGTTTTCAGTATTATGATGTGTAGTAAATAACATTAAAAAAAATTGTTATGATAAGAGAGTGTACTTGAGATCTACAATGCAAGACAACACTAAATGGGAATGGAACTAGGGCTTCTAGACATGGTCGATATTGAAGGCGAACAAAGAAATAGCTTGAATATATTATCAGATTTTGGACACCGAGGGTCTTTGTAATTTGGTCATAAAGCTCCGTATAGAAGGGATGAAGACCAAGACCAAGCTACCATCGACACTGAAAAATGGTCTTGTCCTAGCGATTAAGGGTTTATTTGATTCCGGTTTTGGGAAAACAAAGCCAATCTTTGGGTTTAGGGTTCTCCAATGAGATTGCTTTCTTCCTGTCTTAGACAAACCTATGTTCTTCCACTAGTTTATTTGAGCATCAAGAAGTGGATGAACAGGAAAACTGAGTATTCTAGGTGTTATGCAGTATCTATGGAGAGAATATGTGTGATTTCAATGTCGTTATTCCTTTTTCCTTTTTTTTCTATGATTATTTATTTCCCCCTTTTGGAAAACTTTACAATTTTTTTTAAATTCATTATATTTTTTTTATTATTCTTATTTTTTTTATTTTTTTAATATTAATATTACATATTTTATGATATATTAATATTTTAACTATATATTATGTATTAGTATATTATATATCAACATACAATACAATATATATTAATTATAATGTTATATTCATATATTAACTATATATATTATTAATGTGATTATCAAGTGTGACTCAAGTGTGAATTTCTATTGTTGCTAAGTTTTATTTTTTGGCTAAGGAAACCTTTTCCCATTCTCCATGGAGCTATGTAGAAAACTGGATCAAGACGGGGATGCATCCTATCCATCGGGGAGTTTTAGATCACTTTTACCAATGACCAATGATTATTAATTGACATCTTGTGCCTTTGATTTCTAAAGTGTGTTCCAGCAAGGTAGATTTATCATGTCAAGAGACTCCATATGTATGGCTGAAATATCCCTTCAAATTTAGCAGCACTTTTGCATAATAAAATTCATGCAACAACACTTTAAACAATCATATTTTTAGAGAGGGTTGATCCTAATTTACAAAAGAGGTCTCCAGTTCACCTACAAACAAACATTTCCCTGTGGGAGAAATTAAACATGTACATATCAAATACGCAATTGTCTAGGGATAGAAGATAAGCTCTACATATTCATGCAGCTGAGAGGACAAAATAAAAGTTCTATGTGTTACCTCTCAAACCCTCACTTCTTTATATAAACTCCTAAATCTCCAGTGAGACCTTGGAGGAAGTAAGAGGGATTTCCAATGTCACCTTACAAACCCTCTTCACACTTTAGACCATCTCTCCTTTGGTTGAAGGGGGGATTCCCTAGAATAGGACTTACTATAACTTAGGCAATGGAATTCAATGTGAAATGAAGAGATATAAGTTTTATCAAAACAATATGATAAGTTTAAAAATAAAAATGGATGAGTGGACTGAAGACTAGTGTCTTATCCATTGGGAAAATGGGATCAAATCAAGGTTCAATGGGAGGCCATCTACCATCCTATTGAATAAAATCTATTAATTGAGACTAAAACGTACAAGCTTCAATTATAGCAATGTGTTGAGGCTTCAACATGCCCATGGAATTTTGGGATTTGGCCTTCTCCTCCTTCTTTATCTAGATGCAAGGCCTTTTTCAATGGGACTTCTCATGAACAAGGTTGTTTTTGTGGTGTTGGGGCTCTCATTATTTTGGAGCCGGATCGCCACTTTAATTTATGGTTAAATTGCGGTTGATGAGGGACGAGGGGAGAGCTATTGGCACTCTGGCATGTTCTTTTTTTTTTCAATTCTCAACATCTTTCTTTACACCATATTCTTGGTGGCTATAAACTTATAGTTGATTGGGCAAAAGGTCTGTGCTCTTTAAATGTGATGCAACTCTCATCTTGGATGGCTAATGTTAATCTTCTTCTCAAGTCCTTTCATGATGTCTCTATCATGCATATATTCAAGGAGTTCAATACACATGGAGACGATTTATCCAAACACAGTCTTGTGGCCTTAGAGTGGTTTATTCATTTTGAGGAGTGGTGCAGGGGTCTACTTTTTTCCATGTGCAGTTTTCCTATTTTTCGCTCATAGATGGAGACCTTTCTCCTCGTTTCTATTTTTTTGTACTTAGTGGTTACATCCATCTGCATTCTTAAAATTTAGTAAAATATTGTACAAATTCATTATCAAAATTGTAATTTTTCATTGTTAGTGTGACAACTAAAAATGACTAATTCACATTAATCATTGTTAGCTAGTCATATTTATATTCCTGTGACTAAATTAGTCATTTATGTTAGTCATTTTTATTTAGTCACTTGTTATCTAGTCATATATTTTATCCCGTGACTAAATTAGTTGTTTATCTTTGTCGTTTTTTGTTGGATTAATTAAAATTGCTCAATTTTAGTTATTTATCCCTTGAAAAATCAGTGGTGACTAACTTTTTTAGTTGCCTAGTCACTTATCTCTCATTTTGTACTAGTGTATTGGTGACTATCTTTTTTAGTTGCCTAGTCACTTATCTCTCATTTTGTACTAGTGTATTGGTGACTATCTTTTTTAGTTGCCTAGTCACTTATCTCTCATTTTGTACTAGTGTATTTTATTAATTTTTGGAAAGGTGTCTAAGTGTAGAATCGTGTTAAGGGGAATTGTGTAAGTGGTGAAATTTTGATCCAATGAAACTTCACTTAATTCCTCAAACAATCCCCAAACGTTTCTAGATCCCAAATACAAAAAAAGGGAGTTGCCCCTAAAATGGGTCCTACAAACCAATTCATCTAATCTTTCCACTAAGCAAGCACCAAAATAGATGAAAAAATATATGTTGATCCATTTTGAATCATAGTCATAAATGAAAGAAACCACTAAGACTGTATGTGTCATATTCGTTGGTTGTGTTCATGATTTTTTAAGGTTATCAGGTTCATTTCATATATAAGGCCCTTGTTTTTTTCTTTTTGAGAATTCTTTAAAATCCTACACCCGTCATTTCTATCTGAAACAAATTAACGAAGGCCATATCCCAGTTAGAGGAAAAAGATCCCAAATAATGGTCCTATTTAGTGTTTTAGTGCAAATATAATGATGATCGAGCTGACAGATGTTTTTAAATTCCTAAGGCACTCACTATCCTTCCTTGAAAACTATTAACACCCAAATAACCATCAGTCATAGAGAAGAATTACTAATGTCTCTTTAGAAACCACTTATGGTGCATAGATCCCCAAAATAAGACATGTTGTGTGAGTGTAAGTGTCTCTCATGGTGATTTTGAACAACAAACTTTGTTTGGGGCACAAGGTCCTTATGGTGATAACCGAATTATGCATGCCAAGATTGATGCTATTGCCAAGAAATTTGGCATGGAGTTTGTTGTTAAGAAGAAAGGGGATGAGGAACCAGGAAATATGGTAGGTGACGGCAACAGAACTCCACCGGTTGCTGTTGGGGTGCAGAATGAGACTCCAGGTCATCCCAGCGCCTACAAGCAGGAGACGGATTCGATGGATAGGGGCCTGCTAGTCGTCAATATTGACTAAATTTGTCTTGCTGGTCATGCTCAGTCTACCAGGTTTTTTGTTGCAAAGTCTAGTAGTTTTCTGTATTTTTGATAGGCTGTTTAAAATAAGAATTGAACATCTAAGTTTATGTCAAAATTCCCGTTTCACAAAGATTATGCCGGGAATAGTCTAGTTCAGTTTTTTGCAAACTTTTGAAAATGGATTCCTGTTTGGTTTCTCACAGCCGGGAATGCTTTGTTACAGTCTGAAAAATATGAGATAATCTTTGTACTCTGTTTACAAGAAGTAATATATAGTTGTGTTTATTTACAAAAAAAAAACATACTTGGGGGAGTCCAAAGGTATTATTCATGGCATGACTCATCCAAGGTCTAAATATAGAGGAAGAGTAACTCCCATGGAAGAGGAAGAGGAAATTTGGAGCTAGTGAGACACTTGGGCTAGATTCCCTAGCTCTATGGCAACAATGATGAAGATGCTATGACACCTATGGCACAAATCAAACTTGAAGGCTGACATATGACATATATGACATGTCAGGGATAAAAATAGACTCCAAGAGGGCGCTCAAGGGTGTTAGGGCGGCTAAGATGCTTCCACATGTGATTTGGTGGAAGTGGGAGACTAGGAATTGTTGTACAAGTGGTGTTCTTTGGAATCTCTTCCCAACTTGAGTTGGCATGAGTATCTTGGAAGGAATTTGACCCATGGAGGACATTATAACTTTATAAATGTCAATAACAAATAATGAAACCAGATTTTGATCATTTGTAGAATTTGCAATTGCATTTGTGAAGAGGGAGAGCTAGTGGATGACTAGTTTTTTGCCTTAGCCAATTTCAAGGGTGAAAGATTCCCATCCAAGTTGGTAATTGGAAAGGCCATTCAGACATTTCATTTGGAGCTTTAATGGAGTCTTTATTTGTAGGTGTAAGCTATAGGGCAGGTCATGGTTTTTTCTATTGCAGCTCACTCCTTCAACCATTTCTAGTTTTGATGGCATATTCTTGATCCTTGAGGGAGGGAATTTTTGGTGAGCTATTGTACTCTTTGGGGGAGCTTCTAATGCCCCATTTATTTTTTGATATCAATTAAATACTCTGTTCTTCATATCCAGAAAGTTTCAGGTCGAAATTCCAAGTAGAAATGTATAAATCTCATTTTTAATGAAAGAACAATGCCATTTCCCCACTACCTTGTTGTGAATCAATGTAATGCTGATGATTTCGAATTAATGGGTGATTATATGGTGAATTTGTGATTAATGGACTGCCATGGATGTATTTTACAAGTTTCATGTATTGTACTTGAGCATTTGAAGTATTTTTACTCAGTTTAATTGCATTGGGAGAAGAAATAGTGCCATTTCCCCAAGGGTCAAATCGGTGATTTTTGCAGTTGAATGGGAGAGGGTTGGAAAAGATATAATAATCAATTAATGCTGCACATGAGACCTTAATAATATCCTTAATACCTTCCCTATATCTGTTCATAAATTTGAGTGGGTTTGGAGGCATTTGGGAAGCCATTTTCAGTACTTACCCCAGGGGGATTTGAACCCCAAATTACTAGTAAAATTGCATACTTGGTCCAGAATCTTAAGAGAGTTTGTAGAGGTCTTTTGGTGGCCATATATCATCCTTGAAAATAATATTCAAGTCCTAATATCATTCATACACCATCCTTGAATATTTGAAGGCATTTGGAGTCAATTTGAGACCTAGAGACCAATACTAGTCAAAGGGAAATTACTAGTAAAGTTCCCTACATTTTCCAGAATTGAAGGAGGATTTGCAGAAGTATTTTAAAGGTCCAAAAACATCCCTGAAATACATATTTATGTTCTAACATCAGCCATATACCTTCTCAGAAGATTTGGGAGCAATTGGGGCAATTTTGGGACCTAGAGCTCAAAACTAGTCAAAGTCTAACTAGGGGAAAAAGTGAAAAATTGTCATTTTAATAAAATTTCTAACAAGGGACACTCCAAGCTTGGACCTATTGCAGCTCTAGAACTAAAAAACTTGTAATCTAGACCAAAATTATTCGTTATTATGCATTAGTTGATCGAATGCCATAGCTGCTCATGAACTTGTGTCCATAGAACCTTATCCTTAAGGGCTAGAGCTCTAGGATGGAGGTAACATAAGAGAAAGCACATCCAGGGTCTGTGACTCTAGAATATAGACAACCTTTTACACTAGATGAAACTCATAAATTTGGCAGTACATACCTACCAAGTTTGCTCGGTGCAACCTTCCAGCATTATGGTCGTATGTTCATAAAACTATTCCAACAAAACAAGATACAAGACATCAAAAAAACCTACTATAGACTGAATCTACTAACATCCAAAATGCCAAAGGCATGTGCCCATACCATCATCACATGAATGAACCAAAAAAGTGAAAGAAGAAGCAACCAAAACAAGAGGCAGCTACCTACCATGTCCCATTGAGCGGAGACTTGTTCTTAGCTATTGGTGGGGCTCTCGTCACCCCAGTCGCATCTTTGTTTCTAGCCGTGTTTTGCACATTCTACACTGGTTCAGAGCTTACAAAGTGTCCCATCTTGGGGAGAAAAGGAACCCTCAGCTCCATCCTTATAGCATCGATTTTCATATGCAGAAGAAAGGTGTCTGCATACAACTCCTTCCAAAAGGCTAGAGGGATATCATCCCTTCCCAATTTCTCTTCCCTCTCTAGTAGAACCCTGCTTAACAGACCCTTAATGACGTAGTATAAAGTCATTGTTTTCTCATAAAGACCTTATCTAGCACTGGACAATCCTGGATCCTGGATCCATCTCTCCAAGACCGCTTCATCCAGAGAGGGCGCATTCTCCCACCTCCCACCAGATCCTATTTTCCATCAGCTCAAGATCATCCCAGATGGAAGGCGGGATAGTCGACCAATAATGCCAGGAAACATGTGCTACACGGGTATGTTCCTGACTAGTTCGGCGCTTACGCTCATGCTCTGATTTTCTCGAATTCTCAATCGGCTCCATGGTGAGCACGACAACACCCAACACTCGTCGTCACCTACCGACCCACCACCATGCTACAAAATACTGCTCAAACTCACTTCGTTGCCCAACATGTCGATTAACCCTCTATTGCAGTTGTTAATCTTGAAGTAGCACCAGTTCTGAGAATTTAATGGAATGGCAAGGAGAATTGCCATAAATTCTGAATTGACCTTCCCATTATGGCTCTCTAGGCCAGTGCACCTCCCCTGAATTTCCATAATTGTCTTTGATGGCTTCCATTTGATCTCCGTACACGCAATAAATGCCATATCAAAACTCGGCTTCCTTCTCGTACTGCTCGGAACCGTGAAGATCACCCGCACACTTACTCCTGTCATTCTAAGCCTCATACCACCTGCCTTCATTAAGGCATTTCACTTGACGTGTGTTATCCTAGGATGCATGCAGCAGGGATGCCACATTTCCATAGTGTCTAAACTCACCCACATCCGGGGAATACCCGGAGATGTTGAACTTGATGGATAAAGAAAAACTAGGATGATTTTTTAGAAATATGACTCAAACAGAAGGGAACAAAATGACACGCATTACTTAAAACTGACTTCTCTATGCTCGTACCAATAATCGATCCACAAGACAGAAGGTGCATCAAAACTGGATTACAACAACTAAAAGTGCAAAGTAAAATAAAAGGTGCATCAAAACTGGATTACAACAACTAAAAGTGCAAAGTAAAATAAAATAAGTTGTTGGAAACCATGGAAACAATAGTTGTGAACCCTTACCTTAAATTCAATGGAGAAGATGAATAAGTGAATGACCTAGTGGACGAAAATCAAAATCAAACTGCGATGAGAATGCCAACCAAGCTAGGACAAATTGGCTTTAAGCATTTCTACATGAAAAGCTTACCCCCATTTTAATGGAAACTAAGTTGTCGTTTTTAATCTTGGAAGAGAATGAAGGAAAAAGCAACATGATGACTAAATGAACACCTATAGAATAACTAAATGACCCAGTTGCGATCCATGCATCTAAATGAATCTGTTCTCTTTCTCTTGGCTCTCTAGGAAACTGCATGCTAAATGTATGAATTTGATCTAGAGGTAAAGGCAAGTAGAGAAAATTCATTGAATTCACTAGCTCCGTTCTTTTCTCTTGGCTCTATAGGAGATTGGATAGGAATTTGGTGAAGGGATAAGGACGATGAACGTGTCAATGGAAGATGAGGTACAGTGACATAGAATAATAAAAAATTGCCAACTCATCTTTTCAGATTTTAATTTGGTCTATGTCAAATCTTTTCTACGCTTTTCTGCATGTATAATGCAGAAAAGCGTGGAAAGAGGCAAGTGATGATCAGACCATCATCAAACTCCAAGTCATGCAAAAGCATGGTAAGTCTATCTTTGACTATCATTTTGTTTTATACTGATATTGATTAGTACAGTATTTTGTGTGTTGTTTTTTTAGTGAAAGCAGTTTGTTGAGAAGTGCTTGCATTGGTATATGACCCTCGTAGATGTATCGTACCAGGTTATATGGGAGAGTTTGAGCTAGTTGATGATCATAAAGCAGGTAAAATTGTTGTAGAGCTTAATGGAAGGCTCAACAAGTGTGGAGTAATCAGTCCTTGTTTTAATATTGGGGTCAAAGAAATTGAGTCATGGACTGCTTGCTTGCTTCCTTCTAGACAAGTATTGTTTTATGTGGCAGAATTGAAGTAGTAATATCTCCAAACTCACTATGTCATATATATAAATAACTTAGCATTTTTATAACTTTTGTTTTCATTAAGATTATTTTGCATGCTTAATAGACATTTTCCTTTTTTGTGCTTGTAGTTTGGTTTCATTGTTCTTACAACATCGGTTGGTATCATGGATCATGATGAAGCCAGGAGAAAGAATGCTGGTAGAAAAATCTTAGGATTTTTCTATTAGAGGTATTGTGATCAGGCATTGAGGCCATAAATATGAAATAATTTATAATCCAACATTATCTCTTAAAGCCTAGTTGGATATTCCAACTTGTTTATGTCTTTATATTTAAGACAAACTGAATTTCTGTAGTGAATCATTGACTGTTTTCATGTGCTTTCACTATAGTGTACCATGGATTGTTTCCTTTTTTTCAATCAATTGCATCTGGTTGTAGGCCAAATCAGATAAAAGAACATATATGAATACTTTCTTTTGAAAAGGTCAAATTTTGTGTAGTGTACATTTATCTTTTCTTGTAGTTTCCATGGAATTCCCAAAGGATAATTAATACTCTCAAACTTTGAGATAGTGCATTTATTAGAAAGGTTCAATGACATGCACGTTGCCAATAGACATTTAGCTTTTCTTGTAGTTTCCATGGAATTCCCAAAGGATGATTAATAGTCTCAAAATTTGAGATAAAACATTTGTTAGAAATGTTCAATGACATGGACATTGTCAATAGATGAAATGGCCATATATTGGGGGAATAGGTTATGTTCATTTGACAAGGTTAAATCTTGTGGAGTGTACATTTAACTTTTCCTGTACTTTCCATGGAACTCCCTGAGGATGATTATTACTCCCAAAATTTGAGATAATGTATTTGTTAGAAAGGTTCAATGGCATGCACATTGCCATTAGACATTTAGATTTTTTTGTAGTTTCCATGGAATTCCCAAAGGATGATTATTGAGATAAAGCATTTGTTAAAAAGGTTTAATGACATGCACATTGCCGATAGATATATATCTTTTCTTGTAGTTTCCATGGAATTAA
Source organism: Larix kaempferi (assembly GCA_027924585.1). Classification (NCBI taxonomy): domain Eukaryota; kingdom Viridiplantae; phylum Streptophyta; class Pinopsida; order Pinales; family Pinaceae; genus Larix; species Larix kaempferi. The sequence goes on along the minus strand of BSBM01000914.1, from coordinate 235,354 downwards.
TTCCAAAGGATGATTATTACTCTCAAAATTTGAGATAAAGCATTTGTTAGAAAGGTTCAATGACATGGACATTGCCAATAGATGAGATGGCCATATAATTGGGGAAATGGGTTATGTTTTTTAGATGTCATTAGGATCATCTCCCAGTATGGCATGTGTGTAGCATGAGAGAAGTTTGGACGTGGACTGATATGTTGAGGATTATCCATATTTTATGGAATCATAATAAATTGTTGTTTTTATACCAATGCTTACAACATGATATTGATGCTTATCAAAGTTAATATCATAACAATGACAAATGATGACTAATGGTTTTCTTAATTTTATCTTGATTATATAACGGTTCTCTTGGTGCATCTCGTGTATTATGTGAAGATATGGAAATAAGGTGTACTTAGACCAGCCTATACTAATAAAGATGTGCACCGATATCAGACTTCTGTGATGTCATGCAACTCCACAACTGTACTGCTGAGTGCTAACTTCTCCTTTCAGTTTTTATTAGGCCAAACTGTGCAAGAGGAGGGTGAGATCGAAACCTTTCATGCCAAAGACTTGATCCACAAGAAATTCTGAGTTGCTTGTACTGTATTTTTAGCAGAGGGTGGAAAACATTTTTTTTCAGCTAGAGTTGCAAATGTACACACGCTGTGTCGTTCAATTACTTGTTTTTCTTTCTAATCGGCCTTTTTTTATTATTATCTATGAAATCACAGAAAGTAATGATCTCCAACTTGGGCTGTTGAATGCACCCGTTGGCAACCAAATTCCACAAAGACATACACTCCTGGTGAAAAATTTATGATTCTGTTTTATTGCACTACTGAGTGTAATGAGGTTCTTTACAGCTCAATACAACTCTAGTCGGAAACCAAATCCTACAAAGACATACACCCTTGGTGAAAAATTTATGATTCTGTTTTATTGCACTGAGTGTCATGAGGTTCTCTACAGCTCAATACAACTCAATACAACTCAATAGGGGGAGATTACATAAGATTACCAAAAATAAAATAAAAAAAATAAAAAATTAAATGTCTATTTAAACAAAAAAAATTTAATATGGATAAATGCTGACATTGCAACTATAAACCACATCAGAAAAGAATAACATGTCCATCTTGTTATCTATCTTAAATTTAAATTTTACAATAGTCATAAAAAATTAAAACCAGATCAATCATTATTTTTTATCTGAAATTTTTTTACACATTAAGAAAAATAATTTACACAAGAAATTTGATCCCACTTTATGCTTGATAAATCCTGATTTAAGATCAATCTATACTAGTTTAACACATACATAGTAATCCTTGTACCTATAACATCCAAACTAGCTATACCAAATGTGAAAAGCAGAATGATCGACCAAGATAGAATAATCAAACCCTTGCCCAGTGTAAATAACATCACCAAGCCCAGAATTAACCTTCAACTTTGAGTCTCGTGGAAAAGATACCCAAGATTATATGCTAATTATAATACTCATTACTGATGATATAGGTAGGTAGGTACATCTATTTTGACTTAAAATAAGTTTGCTAATTATAATGCTCATTGCTGATGATATAGGTAGGTAGGTTTATCTACTTTGACTTAAAATAAGTTTGCTAATAATGCTCATTGCTGATGATATAAGTAGGTAGGTACATCTATTTTGAGTTAAAATAAGTTGCTATTTCAGAATGGGCTATTGACTGAAAGTCTGTCGATTTGACACTTTTCTGCCTTACTATCCTTGATGGCACACAGGAATCAGTAGTTGCTTTGTGTGCAGATATACACATTAAATCAATAGTGCAGTGGTAATTTAATTCCTGCAATGGACCATGCACAGAGCCTTAAAGTTCTAACCATAAAATCATTGGAATGAACTATGCCATCTACATCCCTATCGACAGGATGAACTCCATCTGGAGAAGCCTAGTTGAGGTTGGACATATTGCAGCTCCAGAGCTAAAAAACTTGTCATCCAGACCAAAATTATCCATTATTATGAATTAGTTGATCGAATGCCATAGCTACTCGTGAACCTGTGTCCATAGAACCTTATCCTTAAGGGCTAGAGCTCCAGGATGGAGGTCACAGAAGATAACAGAAGAGAAAGCACATCCAGGGTCTGTGACTCTAGAGTCTAGACAGCCTTGTACACTAGATGAAACTCATAAATTCGGCAGTACGTACCTACCAAGTTTGCTCGGTGCAGCCTTCCAGCATTATGTTAAAGGTAGGGTGTTGATCGATCAACCACTTCTGATGGCAGGTGGCTGTTGTATGTTGCTTCTTTGTTCAATTTCCATGATCCAAGATTCGACTCTCTTTGACCTTCCCAGATTGAATTATAAGTGATTCTTGGACATGTCCAGGATGTTCTGTCCATTAAATTGCTGCAATATTATGTATTGAGAGAAATATGAAATCGCACACTACTGCAATTACGCGAGAAGCAAAGAAAAAATACATAGACATGGTATTACCTACAAATTTCTTTTTAAAAAATGATGACACTGAAATTCCGTATATTTTGTTTATGATTTTCCTATTAATGTGAGATCAAAATGCGTCAAGATTGTCAATTTTTTTTGAAAGTTTAAATTCCATTGTAACATCCTCTTGGACATTTTTCAACCATATGGAATAACATAGAATATAAATTTGTACATGCTAGATGAGTATTCAAGAGAGTTAAAAGTTACATGTAATCTAAGATCTTATGATGGAAACCTGGGTTATTAGAAACGATATTGGTTTTATGTATTTGTAACAAAAAAACAAGACCTAATTTTGTAGAGAACGAAATAAACTCTGCTAAAGTCGCACTCCAGTTGAATGAAGAAGGAATATGATTTATTTGCTGTTAAAGAACCCTCTTCGATATAGGGTTTGAAAAGCCACAAGGTACAATGACATGGCTGAGGCTTAAATTTGTAATTCTAAGATGAGTATCTAGAGAGTTAAAAATCACACCATGCAACCCAAAATGATGGAAGCCTGTGGATTTAGTAGAGGACATTGGGAACTGAATCAACTCGCTTACGCTGCAGTTGGAGGAAATATCATTGTATAGAGAGTAGCTAGCTGCTTTACAGGATGTTATGTAACCTGGCACCCTACAAAAAAGAAAAATGTAAAAAAAACAAAAGTAGGCTCATAAGTTACCAAAAATAAAAATATTTTTTTAAAAAAAATTCATGTTGTTTAATAAGTTACCAAAATAAAAAAGTAATTAAAAAAATAACACCTCAAGAAATTGAATCCCTCTGAGTGCTTGATAGATCTGGGTTTAAGATGGATCTATGCTGGTTTATTAAGAGCTAAATGTACCTATTTGATATTGGGTTGAAAAAACAGATACAATTAATGCTAAAAGAATTGACAATCAACTCCACAAGATGGAACCTAAATTAAACATGCTATGATTTGGATCTTTTTTGGTCATATTTTCAAATAATTTTGTCCAAAATCTGAACCAAAATTGAGAAGAATTGTTGGAATTGTAGATGCAAGACATTGAGATTGCAAATGCACAATCTAGATGTAATAGGAATATATGAAGGTGTTGAATCCATTTTTACCTTAAAAAAATGCAATTTAAGAAATCAAATATTGCAATTTGACCAAAAGTTTGTATAGAGATAGATTCTGGTGATAATAGCTAAACGAGGTACAAACCTTAAAGGCCGATGTTACACAGAAGTATGCCTAGCATAGTCCATTGAATTTTCCTACACCCTTAGTGGACACCCATACAAAATGGGTAGGAACACTAGGAATGCATCCATCCTGACGTGTTTGGAAAGCAGCTCACCTATCTAAGAGGACCAACACATAAAATAGGATTAACTTGGATAAGGTAAAAATGAAACAACATGCGAGGAGGAGAGGCCAAGGATGTTCAACTTTTCAAGTGCTGCAAGGGTTGTTAAAGCAAAAAAGATAAACAAGCTCATGTAAGGATGGGATTGCATTATCTCAAGATGCCCAATAGAACCAAAAACTGTAGTGAAGGAAAATGAACTAGGCAACAATGATGGCCTCAAATGTGATGCAAGGATGGGGTGAGGCTTGGATGGATGGTTTAATTCAATTGTCAAGGATCCAGATTCATATTTTTCTCTATTTCAACTTAATGATGACCTCAAGCTATTGTGTTGATAGGCATTTCTAGAGCCCACTATCCTCACAACATTCCAAGCAACCATGATTCTCAAGAAAGAAAATGCAGATGCAACATGTGAAACAAACAAGCCCTCCATCTATTAAGAATTAATAGGTATGCTTGGTGATTGGGATATTGAGATGCTCTTCATGTTACATTAATAAGAAAAAAATTGCAAAACACTATTGATCCTCCTAGCTCTTGATAGATCCAAGGATGATATGAATCTATGTTTGTGTGTGCCTTATATACTAGACCTATCAAGAGACTCAACTTATATTATCTATATGCCTTATGGAAAACAAAATAGTTGAAGACTTATTTATTATTAGATCAAAATAAACTGTACTTGTACTGATATTCCAAACTCTATACTACATTTATACCTAAAAAAATAAAGAAAAAAAATAAAAATTCAGAACATGATATAATATAAGAATTGCAGGCATTTTAATACCTGCTACCTTGTGAAAGATAAAAATAAAAATATTATAATTATATATTATTTATATTAATTAATGTATGTTTATTAGAGACAAAACTAATAATGTTAATTAATTAATAAAATTTATATTAATTTAAAATAAACAAATGATATAATTTTTTTTAATATATATATATAATTTATTTTGATGAAAATTAATATTGACTTCATCTTATATCAATAAAAAAAGAAACTTGCAATAAAAAGCATTCATATTACTCACTCTATATCACTAATAAGAGAATTTAAAAAAAAAACTCATTCATGTTATAGATTGCTCACCCCATATCAATAATCAGAAAATTTATAAAAAACAAGCTCATTCATTTCACAGTTTTTTTTAGTAAATCATAAGTTATGATTTGATATGTAAGTAAGTTTTGAAAGTTTATAATTTTCTTGGTTTTTAAGATATCAAAAAATATTTTTAGTCTCTTTCGTAAATCCTTTTTTAATATATATTTCTAATTAAAATAACCCATATTTTAGCCAAATATATTAGGTATAATTTTTTTGACATTTTTTTATAACTATTTATATAATGTCTATATATTATTCATTTTTTCATAACTAATTTTAGACATACTAAATCCATATATCATTCCCTTTTCACACTAGCTTTTTCATTCCGTTGTTTGGATTTCAAGAGTACTAGCCAATTACACTAAAAGTTTTGATGGATATGGAGAGTGCACTACTCCTATTACATTAATTTGTCTTACAAATGTTGTCTATATGATATTTGTTAATATATATCCTATTTTTAACAATTAATATTCATCATTCTATTCTTTTCTGATTGGTTTTCAGTCTAGGGTTTTTGCATGAGAAAAACAAAAAACAATTCTATTAAATTAATTTGTCTTACAAATGATATTTGTTAATATATATCCTATTTTTAACAATTAATATTCATCATTCAATTCTTTTGTGACTGGTTTTCACTCTAGGGTTTTTGCATGAGAAAACAAAAAACTAAGCTAGAATTGCAAAATCAATTCTTTTGTGATTGGATTTTAGTCTAGGGTCTTTGCATGAGAAAAAATAAAGTCTTAAATTATAAAGTGAGTTTTATTTTTTTTAATTCTCATTAATTCAAATGTTTATGACATTATTTTACTAGTTGAATAATAACAATATATATGCGAGTAAGTAAGAAGAAGGTAAAATAAAAACATTTTTTTTATCACTTTGCAAGAGTTTGCAGCTAGTTTGAATACATTATTGAATTGTATTCTCACAATGATAGTACTAAATATATGTGAACTTTAACAAATGGAAATGATTCAATTAGGATATATACTTTGCACCTACAAACAGATCTATTTGAATTGAGAACTAAATATAAATTTAGGTATATAGAAAAGCAATATTTCAGGTAGCTTTAGAAAATATGTGGTTTAACCTAAGTATTAATTTAATATTTTCAAAATTATGTATATGTATTTTAATGTTTTCAAAAGAATCATTATAATTAAATTATATTGAATTTGTGAATCATTTGATTTAATTTTATTTTTTATCTTACTGTTATTTAATATTATTTGTCTTATTGTTATTTAATATTGTTTTTTGTTTCTATGTTATCAAAATTATGTACATGTATTTTAATGTTTTCAAAAAGGTCATTATAATTAAATTATATTGAATTTGTGAATCATTTTATTTAATTTTATTTTTTTATCTTATTGTTATTTAATATTATTTATTTGATTGTTATTTAATATTGTTTTTTGTTTTTATGTTATAAGGCAGGGACTAAGCTGCATGCACCTCTTGTTATAATTATGTTAATTGTTTAGTGTTTATAGTAGTTTTATTCACCTTCGGCAAAAGTTGGCATTTTAATTATGTTGTGTGTTTTATAAATACTATATCTGTGTTTTTAGGTAGACTATAACATTATATATATATATATATATATATATATATATATGAAATTTATAAACATATTTAAAAGTATATTATGCGTTTTATAAGATGCATATTAATTGTTTTTCTTTTTTCAACACAAACTAGTAGAAGAGATATAATAAGTGATTATTAATAGCTTTAGTGTGACTAAAGGTTAAGAACATGTGTTTTCTTCTAGAAGGTCATCCGTTGGTTCGTCATAAACCTTTAATAGCTATTTTGTTAAAAAATTCAATGACAATTTATCATGGTGTGGATTTTATTAATGACATTTATATTATTATCTTGTATATTAATTATGTAGATGTCATTGTATCCATACATTTATATTAATTATTTTTTCAATTATAAAATGTAATGTGCATTGTTTTTTTCACCTTTACATGTCCCATGATTGGATTCTAGAGAAATGTTACTATTCTGTAAAGGATGTATAGTGACTAAGTTTGGAAGTCTCCCTCCATCTCCACCTAGATCACATGGCAGACATGAAATACATTGTGAAATTTAGAGGCAAAGGTTGTTGGCCACTTTTCTTTGCAAACCTGGTTGTGGAGGATAGGTAGGAAATCAATGTAGAAAAGGTCATGAGAAGGGGACACAGAGGAAGATAACATCGATAGTTAATGCACCCATAAATACAACTCAAAGTTGGAAACTACCTTGATGTGGTTAGAAATAACCACTTATGTAGTATAAAAATGGAAGAGAATCCCAACAAAGAGGTTCTCAATAGATATGGTTGGGTGTAAGAATATAGTTTGGTAACAAAAGGTGATGAGAAAAATTATAAGCAATAAGTTCTCTAATATAATAGGTGGGATTCGGGAACCAAGGGGATGGTTGTGAGACAGCGATGTGTTTCTATTGTATTTTTTGTAATATGCTCTATTTTGATTAATGAAAATAATAAGTATTCATGCCCCCTCAACATTCCATGTTGCATATGTGTACGTGTTGAATATGTTTATATTGTCTTTTTACTTGCAATACATGATCAGTACAGGAAAATAGTTTAGTTTCTCTCTTTCTTGTACAACATAATAACCATTAAAATGAACCCTAGGAGCCCTCCCTTATGCCCTTAGTACTTCCCTCATCTTTCCTTGGTCCTAACAGCACTTTGGGTGAAACATTCTTTTCCTTGGGGAAGAATCAAAATATTGATTCATCTAGGCCACAACTATCCTTTATTGTCCCTTGCACATAATGCTAGTCTCTTTAAACTTTTGCGTTGACAAATGGTTCAGTTGTTGAGAAAATTTTCAAATGGGGAGGTACTAGTTCGATGGATAGAGGATATAAGTCTTAGATTCATGACTAGGTTGGTAAGTGGTTTGATGAATTTGGTGTACAAGAATCCCTATTGAGAAAAGGGAACCTTGCAAGATACAAATATTTTATATTGTATGATAGACCAGCGCGAGATCAATATGAAATCATTTGGTACAAGCTAAGGGTGAAACTATACAAGTGGATAAATTGACTTGTGGAATAACCTAAGTACGAGAATCAATGCCATAAATATATCTAGTGGAGCCATCAAAACTTGGTTACATTTCATGAGTTAGATCATCAGCTAATGAGAGTAATGGAATTTTGGGTAGACAATACCATTAAGGGATGATGATAGATTTTGTTGTAGAGAATCACCAATCCTTCTCAAAAGAGGAAGTTGAGTTTAAGCCAAATGATCATGTGAGATCGGTCAAGGAAATTCTATAGTGGACCAAAGTTTGAATGGTAGAAGAGGGTTTTCTTCCATTTAATAAGACCTATGTGATGGCACAAACAGTTGTTCCAACGGGAGTGACAAGAAATGATGTTGAAGAGATGCAAAAATTGACAAGGAGATGATAATGATAAGGGACAAGTCTGAATACCAAGAATGGGTTGATCGAGCTAGAAAATGTTTTGCAAAAAAGCTCAAGGGACGTGAAGTATCCCCGTCTTTATGAAATCCAAAGTAACCAACGTCAAATTTTTTCCCTCACTCTATATCTCTTGAAACAACTACTAGAGGAATTTTGATGTAAAAAAAGGGCCTCAAAACAAAAAATGTACTAGCAAAATCAACTTTAAAACAACCATTCACATTCTAGAGGATGACATCATCTATAATGGTTGAGGTGGTATTGGTTGAGTTAAGGATGCTTATTTGTCAAATTATAATGGGTGAATAAAAACCTATAATTAACCATAACAATATTGCAAGTAAAGTACCAATAATTAAAAAACTACTTATAAATTACTTTTGAATATAATATAAATGTACTAAAATACTTTTAAAGTACCAGTAAATAAAGATATTCATTATATTTTAATATAGAATAAATTACAAATATAAAAAAAAAATGCTTTATTCAAAATCAAAACGATGTATATATAATATATATTTTAGAAAATAAAATATGAATATAAAAAATTTGAACTATCTATTCAAAATTATAATTATAAAAATGTTTTTCAATATATAATATTTCTTTTTAATTTTTTATATAAAGGAATACACACTATCCAGCTAAAACTCATATATATTATATTATAGATACTGGTTTTTTATATTAAAAAAAAATATAATTTTATTAGTTAAATATATTGGTTTTTAAAATTATAAGAAAGACTTATAAGTTTATTAGTTCAGTTCACCCGTGGTGAGTTTAATACATTGAGATGGGGATATGGGATACGTAATATTGGATAACTATAAAACCATGCAAACAACAAATTCCAAATTAAACTTATCAACTTCGATTTCATCCACTATTTTTTTAGTTGAAAATTATATATGATAGTTTAATACGTTGAGATAAAGAAATAAAGTAATTTGATGTAGAAATTTATTGGTGGGTGAGGGAGGAATAGGTAAAGTGAGAGACAAGTTCATTTTAATTAAATAATAAGTGGTGTGTTTTATTATTTTTTGTTTTTTATTATAATTTAGTTCGAGTTTAATATATATATATATATATATATATATATATATATATATTACTTAATTGAGTATATTTAATTTTTTAAATTATAAAAACATAATATTAATAATGAAATATTGTTATAAACAATTTATTTTATAAATATATTTAAATAATGTATATAAGTTATATTTATATAATAGTTACTTAAATATTTAAATATAACTTGAATGTTTATGAATGTTGCCTTATATTTTTAATGAATATAAATTAGATTTACAGTATATAATTTAAAATAAATAAAAATTTATTTATATAAATTTAATTTATATTTAAAATTCAAAATTACAATATATTCATATAAATTTAATTTATGTTCAAAATTCAAAATACAAAATACAGAAATTTATAAACATATTTTGAATATTGAATAAGTTATATTCTAAAATTCAAAAGGAATATAGTTTATTTATTTTATAATTAGATTACTTTTTAATGCATTTATCATATTATATTCAAAAGCAATTTATGTATTCAAAAGTACTCCTACTTTTAGTCATATCAAATAATATATTTTTAAAACAATTTATGTATTCAAAAGTACTCCTACTTTTAGACATATCAAAGAATATTTATTTATTTATTTATTTTAGACATCTTTTCAATTAAACTTAACCATAGTTACATTGGTTATAGTGTAAGAGGTGAATCGTAAATATACATTCCCCATAAAATGCCTAACTCATAATATTTTATTATATCTTTTAGGAGGCTCATTTTACATCTCAAAATTCCCCTAATGTTTGTCGCCAAAGTGAGTACGTCTGCCAAACTGCTGAAATTTTGAATTTCTTCAATAGTATAAGAACTGAGCAAGGACAACAAGTAGAGCAGCTGCAACTGCGTAGATTCCAATTATAATTGCTTTAACATCTCACCTAAGGCCCCTACCATTCCTCTCAATTGTACCAGGTCCATTGTTAAATGACGATCAAAGTTGAGAAAAAATCATACCAGCTTTTAGTGGAAAAAATGAGTAAGGGAACTTTCTCAAGTTACGAGGGACATAACCATCCTTGCACTCATATAGGATTTTTCCACCTCTGTTTAAGACGCGAATGGGATGGGTATTCATCATTCCAACTTTATGATAATAGTTGGATTTCTGTGATGTTTTCAGTATTATGATGTGCAGTAAATAACATTAAAAAAAAATTGTTATGATAAGAGATTGTACTTGAGATCTGCAATGCAATACAACACTAAATGGGAATGGAACTAGGGTTTCTAGACATGGTCGATATTGAAGGTGAACAAAGAAATAGCTTGAATATATTATGAGATTTTGGACACCAAGGGTCTTTGTAATTTGGTCATAAAGCTCTGTATAGAAGGGATGAAGACCAAGGCCAAGCTACCATCGACACTGAAAAATGGTCTTGTCCTGGTGATTAAGGGTTTATTTGATTCCGGTTTTGGGAAAACAAAGCCAATCGTTGGGTTTAGGGTTCTCCAATGAGATTGCTTTCTTCCTGTCTTAGACAAACCTATGTTCTTCCACTAGTTTATTTGAGCATCAAGAAGTGGATGAACAGGAAAACTGAGTATTCTAGGTGTTATGCAGTATCTATGGAGAGAATATGTGTGATTTCAATGTCGTTATTCCTTTTTCCTTTTTTTTCTATGATTATTTATTTCCCCTTTTTGGAAAACTTTACAATTTGTTTTAAATTTATTATATTTTTTTTATTATTCTTATTTTTTTTATTTTTTTAATATTAATATTACATATTTTATGATATATTAATATTTTAACTATTTTTATGTATTAGTATATTATATATCAACATACAATACAATATATATTAATTATACTGTTATATTCATATATTAACTGTATATATTATTAATGTGATTGTCAAGTGTGACTCAAGTGTGAATTTTTATTGTTGCTAAGTTTTATTTCTTGGCTAAGGAAACCTTTTTCCATTCTCCATGGAGCTATCTAGACAACTGGATCAATATGGGGATGCATCCTATCCATCAGGGAGTTTTATATCACTTTTACCAATGACCAATGATCAGTAATTGACATCTTGTGCCTTTGATTTCTAAAGTGTGTTCCAGCAAGGTAGATTTATCATGTCAAGAGACTCCATATGTATGGCTGAAATATCCCTTCAAATTTAGCAGCACTTTTGCATTAAAAAATTCATGCAACAACACTTTAAACACTCATATTTTTAGAGAGGGTTGATCCAAATTTACAAAAGAGGTCTCGAGTTCACCTACAAACAAACATTTCCCTGTGGGAGAAATTAAACATGTACATTTCAAATACGCAATTGTCTAGGGATAGAAGATAAGCTCTACATATTAATGCAGCTGAGAGGACAAAATAAAAGTTCTATGTGTTACCTCTCAAACCCTCACTTCTTTAGATAAACTCCTAAATCTCCAGTGAGACCTTGGAAGAAGTAAGAGGGATTTCCAATGTCACCTTACAAACCCTCTTCACACTTTAGGCCATCTCTCCTTTGGTTGAAGGGGGGATTCCCTAGAATAGGACTTACTATAACTTAGGCAATGGAATTCAATGTGAAATGAAGAGATATAAGTTTTATCAAAACAATATGATAAGTTTAAAAATAAAAATGGATGAGTGGACCGAAGACTAGTGTCTTATCCATTGGGAAAATGGGATCAAATCAAGGTTCAATGGGAGGCCATCTACCATCCTATTGAATAAAATATATTAATTGAGACTAAAACGTACAAGCTTCAATTATAGCAATGTGTTGAGGCTTCAACATGGCCATGGAATTTTGGGATTTGTCCTTCTCCTCCTTCTTTATCTAGATGCAAGGCCTTTTTCAACGGGACTTCTCATGAACAAGGTTGTTTTTGTGGTGTTGGGGCTCTCATTATTTTGGAGCCGGATCACCACTTTAATTTATGGTTAAATTGTGGTTGATGAGGGACGAGGGGAGAGCTATTGGCACTCTGGCATGTTCTTTTTTTTTCCAATTCTCAACATCTTTCTTTACACCATATTGTTGGTGGATATAAAATTATAGTTGATTGAGGAAAAGGTTTGTGCTCTTTAAATGTGATGCAACTCTCATCTTGGATGGCTAACGTTAATCTTCTTCTCAAGTCCTTTCATGATGTCTCTATCATGCATATATTCAAGGAGTTCAATACACATGGAGACGATTTATCCAAACATAGTCTTGTGGCCTTAGAGCGGTTTATTCATTTTGAGGAGTGGTGCGGGGGTCTACTTTTTTCCACATGCAGTTTTCTTGTTTTTCTCTCATAGATGGAGACCTTTTTCCTCGTTTCTATTTTTTTGTACTTAGTGGTTACATCCATTTGCATTCTTAAAATTTAGTAAAATATTGTACAAACTCATTATCAAAATTGTAATTTTTCATTGTTAGTGTGACAACTAAAAATGACTAACATAAATGACTAATTCACATTAATCATTGTTAGCTAGTCATATTTATATTTCTGTGACCAAATTAGTCATTTATGTTAGTCATTTTTATTTAGTCACTTGTTGTCTAGTCAAATATTTTATCCCGTGACTAAATTAGTTGTTTATCTTCGTCGTTTTTTTTGGATTAATTAAAATTGCTCAATTTTAGTCATTTATCCCTTGAAAAATTAGTGGTGACTAACTTTTTTAGTTTCCTAGTCACTTATCTCTCATTTTGTACTAGTGTATTGGTGACTATCTTTTTTAGTTGACTAGTCACTTATCTCTCATTTTGTACTAGTGTATTTTATTTATTGTTGGAAAGGTGTCTAAGTGTAGAATCATGTTAAGGGGAATTGTGTAAGTGGTGAAATTTTGATCCAATGAAACTTCATTTAATTCCTCAAACAATCCCCAAACATTTCTAGACCCCAAATACAAAAAAAGGGAGTTTCCCCTAAAATGGGTCCCTACAAACCAATTCATCTAATCTTTCCACTAAGCAAGCACCAAAATAGATGAAAAAATATATGTTGATCCATTTTGAATCATAGTCATAAATGAAAGAAACCACTAAGAGTGTATGCGTCATATTCGTTGGTTGTGTTCATGATTTTTTAAGGTTATCGGGGTCATTTCATATATAAGGCCCTTGTTTTTTTTCTTTTTGAGAATCTTTAAAATCCTACACCCATCATTTCTATCTGAAACAAATTAACGAAGGCCATATCCTAGTTAGAGGAAAAATATCCCAAATAATGGTCCTATTTAGTGTTTTAGTGCAAATATAATGATGATTGAGCTGACAGATGTTTTTAAAATCCTAAGGCACTCACTATCCTTCCTTGACAACTATTAACACCCAAATAACCATCAGTCATAGAGAAGAATTACTAATGTCTCTTTAGAAACCACTTATGGTGCATAGATCCCCAAATAAGACATGCTGTGTGAGGTGTAAGTGTCTCTCATGGTGATTTTGAACAACAAACTTTGTTTAGGGCACAAGTTCCTTATGTACTCCCACGATATTCAGTACACCTTTACACATATTATTGGTTCACAACTAACCTAGTCATGGTGCTCATATCCTAATTCGAGGTGACTAATACCATACATAGTTTATATGAGTAGGTTTGAGGATTTTTCCATGGAAGCCTAAGAATTATGGGTTTGGGGTTTGAGACTCTTCTTTTGATTCCCATAGTATGTTCAAGGACTCACGACCCATCTATATTTCCCAAAATCTCGTAATGGAACAAAAATTCAAGTCAAATGCCAAAGACACTCCAAAGAGAGATTGTGTAATGGTTTCTAGGTTTTGTTCACAATGATTGATCTAACAAATATTCAATTAGGAAACAAGGCTAATGTTTCCCTACTTAACATGTTAATCCTCAAGACCCATTTCACTGCATAGAAACTACTCATGGCATGTATATCAACTCTGAAGTTCAGAAACCACCTATGAAAGGATTCTCAAAAATTAAAAAACACCTTAATGCGCTTTTTTCATTCTTCGATGATGGTCAAGGCTCAATGACCCATCCACTATGTTTACACATTATAATTGCATGCATATCAAAATCAATTGCCGAAAACCCCCTACAAAGGTGCTACTCCATATCATTTGACATAGTTGTTGACCTTTGTTGATGTTGTATAGACATTGAGAACCATTCTTGTTCCTCAAAACCTAGATTTATTTTGCCCATATCCATCTAACAAACCAAATATATCTTAGTGTGGAATGAGGATAGGACACTTTCATGTAGAGCCATGTTTAGCTATGTAATATATTTTAATGAAACATGTGTAATTGTATTTTAAAATTTTGGTATTTGATTATTATATTTTTCATTACACATTCACATAGAAAAGCTAAGAGTAAAAATTACATATTACTTAAACTCATATTGCAACTAAATATGATAAATTACCTTGTACTAGCATAGATCCATTTTAAACCTCAATCTATTAAGAATCTAGAAAGATCCAATTTGTTGAGGTGTAATTTTTTTACATCACGTATAATAAATTTCTTAATTGAATTCCCCCAAATTGTTAATAGATTTGGGTTTAAAATAAAATATATATTAATTTTAATAAGTTAACAGCCGACATAACTTTTTTTAATACTTTTTATTTTGTGTAAAACATCTCCCGAATACATGCATTCACATAGATTCAATTGATTAGCCTTAATTACTTTTATAAATAATATGAATAATAAAAAACCTTAAAGTTCACCTCTACTTTAACAATATATGGAGGAATGTTGAGGAGGCTTGCAAAGCTAGCGAGAAAGGGTCGCCACGCCTGAAAAATAGAGAACTAATTACTGAAGCAGAGGCTTTGAAGGCCCATTTGAATGATTACAGTGAAAAACTGGTAAGGATGGAAGATGAAAAGAAAGCGTTGGAAGCTACGTCTGCATGCATAGCACAGAGGTTGGAGGATTTACTTAAACAAATTGCAACGATGGAAAAAGAACATGGAAGGAAGTATGCGGAATACCAATCTGCGATTTCTCAAGCAGGAAGACAATTGTTGGAAGCTGAGGAAAGATTCAATACCGAAATTTCGGCTAAAGAAGATGAGTGTAAAGCACTTAATCTCGATAAAAGGAATCTAGAGGCTACAGTTTCGCAGTTGAAAAATCAAATCGACGAGAGATCTGCAGAATTAGAGGCAACGAATGAACGTCGGAAGTTGGAAAAGGATGTTCTTTTATCACAGATTGTAGCAGCCAAAAAAGAGACTACCGAGATCACTAGAAGTAACCAAATTGCACTGGAAGCTTTTAATGCCGAGAAGGCGAACCTGTTGATCAGACTTGCAGAGGTACAGAGAAACTCGATGGCTAACCGTAAAGCGTCAGTCAGCAGGACAAATAGAGAGCTAAAGACTGAAGGGGAATCTTTGAATGCCCAGTTGATTGAGTACAGTGAAACGCTGGTTAGAAAGGAAGATGAAAAGCAGGTGTTGGAAGCTGCGTCTGTAAGCAAGGCAGAGTTGTTCGAGGCCCTACTTAAACAAAATGCAACGATGGAAAGAAAAATTAGTAGCCTCCAACAGCAGGTGGACGAAAAATGCCAAGCAACACTCTCATGTAATTCAGCCGTACAAGCTAGAAGAAATTTATCTGAAACAAAATAATGAAATGTTACAAAGAGAGGTTCTTAATGCCAGGTGTTTGCTTGAAATAAGGGATAAAAGTATTTACGAAAGGATAGTTGAAAATGAGAAACTTAGCAACCAGGTGGAGGAATTGAGTAAAACAATGTACAGTTACAGGAAGCAAATGTCAACGTACGGAAGGAGAAGGACGACCTGAAGAATGAATTTGAATCACTTCAGTCTGTCATGACATATAAAGTGATGGAGGAGAAACACTCTGAATTGTTCAAGAGAAAAGAACAATCGCCAAAGAGAATTAACTCAATGGGAGGGGAGATAATTCTCTTACAAAGTCTGTCAAGAAATATAAAGTGATTGAGGAGAAACACTCTGAATTGTTCAAGGAAAAAAAAAGAACAGAGAAAGACAGTTAACCCATTGCGAAGAGAAAATAATTCTGTTACTGAGTCTGTCAAGAAATATAAAGTAATAAAGGAAAAACAATCTGAATTGTTCAAGGGAAAAGAAGAACAGGCACAGACAATTAACTCAGTGAGAGGAGGGATTAATTCTCTTACCGATGAGAAAAGTTCGCTTTCTCGAGATCTCAAAGAAGCAACTAAAAAACATGAAAATTTTCCAGCAAAATGTATGCAGAGTAAAGCATCGAACCATAGCACAGGGAAAAAGGAAAGCAACTGAGCTCGTTGATACCAACCAAACCAAAACCACCATTGTGAATGGAAAGCAAAAACGAACCGATGTGAATGAAAAGCCAAAACCAACTGATGTGAATGAAAAGTGCGGTATGCAGGAAAATAGAAACCCCAATGCCTGGCACCAAAGCAAAGCGCAAAATAAGCCACCTTTCAAGCTCTAAACGGACTGAATTTCTACATTTTAATTTTATTTTTCACCCGCTACAGTTTTGATGTGTTGCTGTAAAATACGACAGTTTCGATGTGTTTCAGAAATATTTCGGTGGTTTGTACTCAATTATCTGTTATTCTTTAAAATTATTTTATAATTTTATGTTGTTTGTAATTATTTATGTGGGTGAATATTATTTAGCTTGCTGCAGGTTTTTTAATGCCATGGCATTATATTGATTAGCTGTTGAAACTGGTCTGTTGCCACAGTATTAAATGACTTGCAGCAAGCTGGAACAATTTTTTTAAATTTATAATTAGATAAATCAAATTAAAAAATTCATTATCGAATTGTATATTGTAAATTGTAATTAAACTATGTACGATCCCTTTTATAATTATAGGTTGTTCCGATTTTTTTTTAAATTGTAATTAGATGGATAATATATATATATATATATATATATATATATATATATATATCATCGTCCCATTGTAGGTTGTTTGTAAACTATGTACGATCCTTTTATAATTGCAGGTTGTTTGTATTCCATCTACGATCTTTTTATAATTATGTTAATTGTTTATAACAATTCTATTGAGCTTCTGCAAAAGGTGGGCATTTTAATTATGTTGTGTGTTTTATAAAGACTATATTTGTGTGTTTTTAGGTATCTTATGACCCCATATATATATACGAAATTTATAAACAATTTAAAAGTATATTGTGTGTTTTATAAGATGAATATTGATTGTTTTTCGCTTTTCAATATAAATTAGTAGAAGAGATATAATAAGGTGATTATTAATAGTTTAAGTTTGATTAAAGATTAAGACCATGTGTTTCTTCCTAGGAGGTTATTGGTTTGTCATACATCTTTAGTAGCTATTTTGTTGAAAAATTTAATGACAATTTATCATGGTGGTGGCTTTTATTAATAGCATTTATATTATTATCTTGGTGTATTAATTATGTAGATGTCATTGTAAGCATATATTTATATGGAATTATTTTTTTTAATTATAAAATGTAATGTGTATTGTTTTGTCACCTTTAAGTGTCCGATGATTGGATTATAAAGAAATGTCACTATTCTGTAAAGGATGTATAGTGACTAAGTTTGGAAGTCTCCCCTACATCTCCACCTAGATCGCATCCCAAGAAATCACATGGCTGACATGAAATACATTGTGAAGTTTAGAGGCAAAGGTTGTTGGCCACATTGCTTTGCAAACCTGGTTGTGGAGGATAGGTTAGGAAATTTATGTAGAAAAGGTTGTGAGAAGGGGACACATACAAAGATAACATCGATAGTTAATGCACCCATAAATACAACTCAAAGTTGGAAACTACCTTGATGTGGTCAGAAAAAACCACTTGAGTAGTATAAAAATGGAAGAGAAACTGAGGAAAGAGGTTTCTCAATAGATATGGTTGGGTGTTAGAATATAGTTTTGTAACTAGAGGTGATGAGAACAATAAGTGATAAGTTCTCTAATATAATAGGTGGGATTCGGGAATGAAGGGGATGGTACATAGACAATGCCCGCGACGCAGTCATAGTTCTAGTTCGGATGCAGTCATATTTATATTGCAATGTTGCATAGTACCCCTACCAAATTGTAGATAAACAATATAAAAATTCAATCTTCGATAATATAACAATTTAATCTTTTCACAAATCCAAACTTTTACAATATCTGGCAGGGGACATCGCTATCCCATGGCACTTGTTTATTATGATGTGTCTCATGAAGAGCGGAGGCATGGGTTCCTTCTTGGGAAATCTATAGTTTGCGGTAAAAATTTTTTATTTTCTATAAGTATTATATAGAGTGGTTTATTACACCGAGTGAAACCGAGGTGCTCTACAACCCAGTATGGGGGGAGATGTTTGTAACGTGATATAAACTTTTATAACAAAATAACGTTTTGTAACAAAATAATTAAAAAAAATTCATGTCAGCTGATAAAATAAAAATTATGGAAAGTATTTAAAAAAAAGTATGGGGGAGATGTAACGTGATGCATTTGTAACAAAATAACAAAATAATGTTTATAACAAAATAATTTAAAAATAATTTAAAAAATTCATGGTCGGCTCATAAAATAAAAAATTATGGAAAGTATTTATAAAACAAAATCCATGTTGGTTCATAAAATAAAATATTATGAAAAGTAATTAAAAAATAGATGTTCTTTTATAAAATAAAAACTCAATACTTAAACCCTCTATCAATCAAGAGAGATCAAATTTCTTGAGTATTAAATTTTAAAAAAAAAATGCACCTCAAGAAATTAGATCCCCTCTCAGTGCTTGATAGATACGAGTTTAAGATGGATCTTTGCTGGTTGTAATAGAGTGAAGGACGCATCCCTTGGTTGAGTCTAAGTTGTTTTTTTTTAAATTTATTTGATATTTGTGAGATAAAAATGGCGCAACCAAGTGGACGAAGTCCTTGGCTACATTTAAATATTTTTTCTTAAATATATTTAATTGATATTTGTGGTGGGGAAAGGGAGCAACCAAGTAGGCGCAACCCCTTGGCTGAATAGTATTGCTTTCATACTTATATTTTCTCTTGATATTGAGTGAGCCCATGGGGGGTTGCATCTAGAAAAGGCACAACACTTAGATGAATAGTTGTTTTTATAATTATATTTTGGTATTCGATTGATCCTATAGGGAACAGCTTGTGAGGACACAACCCGGGCTAGAATAGTTTGATTTATAAAAACAGATAATAAAGATAGTGAAGACGCAGCCTATGCTGGCACAACTGAGGGTTGGGTATTTTGCCTCTATATGTATTGTTGATACCTCATTTTAAGAGGGGATATCTACCAAGAGGGTGTAAGCCTTTGAGCTTGTGTAATTTTGTATAGCCTTGGTTTTAACTGGGATCGGTGACAAGATCTCAACTCACATGAAGAGGATCATTACTATCTATATTTTACACACATTAAAACTGTTTCTTTAATGAGGGAACCCAGATGACATTCAGTGCTTAAAAAATTAAAGCAGGGGTCCCTTAATATAGAGCTTGAAGCTTTAAAAGGGTAAGTAGAATGATGCCAATTTTCTATTATGGAAGGTATGATTTACAAGCCTTCATAAATCGTCATCACATAAACATTAAATTATGTCTTATGTAAGTAATGGTGTGTCTGCAATAAATCCATGAGGGGTCTTAACCGTTTACATTTATTACGATTCCGTTCGTTTGCAATTAAGATCATATTAATATACATGTCCGTTGGTAAGATTTACATACTGAGTCTATGTTGAGATATAAGAGAGTACAGAGTTCTTGGTGTAATATTTCTGTACGTTAGTGGATTCCTCCTCAATTCAGGGGTGCCCTCTTAATGGAAGGAATATATGTCTGACAAATAGTTAGTAGGCTGGATGAAAGGTTGCAATCAAATCTTCATTTGCCAAGTCCTCACAAATTAGATAAGTACTTGTTAATTTTTCATATTTATATTATGTATTTAAATTTAATTATTTCGAGAAAAAATGAAGGATTTCCTTTCCTTGTAAGTTTCATTTTCAATAGTGAATAATTGTTCAAAAGAAATATATAAGATGTTGTAGACCTAAGTACGGATTTCTTAGTGTGATTGGAAAATCAATTGTTTAGTGATGTAGTTCATTAACTAGTTTTGTATTTTACTTTGGAAATAATAAATACTAGGAAAATAATATATTGGAATTATCAAGGTTATGCTAAATAATACTTAATATAAGTGTAATATAAATAGAATTATTATGTGTTATTTTTTATTTAAAGAATGTTATTATTTTAGTTAGTTTTTATTAGCAATGAATGAGATTGTAACAATTGACTGACGTTAATATTTTTAATAATGTAGATAATAACCTTAAAATTTTGTATATTTAACCTCAATTTACGATAAATATCAGAAGCACTTTTAATAATGATTTATTAATTGATTATCTAAACCGCAATTTAAGTATGGTTTTGCATGAATTGAAAAGAGAAGAATGTTAAAATAGTACAACTTAGATATCATAAGGGATGTTAATGGTAACAAGAGTTGTTGGGTACATGTATCAATAAAAGAGTATTTTATTTAATGAAATGTCACCGATTTCTGGGATAAGATTTAATTACTAATGATGCCATTAAGAATGGTGGATGTTATCATTGGATCAAGCAAATAGTTGTGTATAGTTTGTAAGAGCATATATCATTTTAGAGTAACCATATTCAAGTTTGAATTAGTTGAAGACCATCTTTATTTCACACTCTTAAGAAGTTAAATTGATAAATGGAAATCCTTGAAATAATCTACATGAACTTAATATAATATTAATAAGGAGAAAGAGATATTAATAAGGATAAAGAGAGGGATCCAAATAGTAAGTTAACTATGTAGTTATATATTTGGAAGCATGAATTGTTTTTGCTCTACTCTTAGAATATTCGATGATGGTCATAGGTTAAATAGGATTGTACTTTATTTAAGTTGATATTTTCATGTAACCAAAGGATCTAACATATTTGGGTTGTTTAGGATGAATTTAAAAAGAAAAAAATTGTTATACCTCATTTTTCGAAAAGGTAATGAGAAAATTGGATACATTATATTCTCTCACCCTTGGACAATCTTATTAGCATTCTCCTTTTTATTTTTGTATAGGATGTGGCTTGTAATTTTAGCATATCATTAGGATGGTGAAATCTATCATAGCATTTATGTTTCTAGAGGGATGATATATGTCTTGCTTTCTATTACTAGTCTTGTTTGTACAACAAAGTATGCATCTTCTAAATAACTGAGCACCATCTTCTTGCATTTTATGCTAACAAACATATCATTATAGTTGGAAACTATCTTTCCAATAAAATAATTCCCTACAACGTTAGAGGTTTGCTTCTCTCACATGAGTTGAAACAACACACCTTTAAGAACTTTAGAGCTTGTCCAGATTATAGAGTAATCAATCATGTAGATAATAGTCATCATTGATGTCACATTCTTCTACATGGAGTTGACCTTCTACCTATTTAAAGATGTCCTTTAAGTCCTCATCTTCTATGTATTCATCCGTGTATGCATCATGCGTGAAAGGATCCATATTCCCAAGAGTACACAAATATGTGATCATGGCTATAGGTCACCTCGGAAAGCATGTCTTCCAACTTGTTTATAATTCCCTTGTTATATTTTGATGATTAAATGGAATTGTTTGTAGCTTAGTTATGGCCTACAAATACTACAATGATTTGTAAATAATGTGATTGATGGTCCCCCGGATGCAGGCGCTTCCCCTGTTCACAGTCCACCTAGCGGGCTCGACCCAGCATCTAGCATCGGCACGCAGCAGGCGTCTCCCCCATGCAATGCTCTCATTACACGAGACCACCTCACCTCGGTTGTGGGCACCTCCCCCGAACACTTTCCACCTAGAGGCTCGATACAACCATCTGGTATAGGCCCGCAATAGGCGTCACCTTCCCATCATGCAGACTCAGGGAGATATTATGCGCATCATTCGGATTTGGAGCGTTTTATTATGACTCAAGAGAAGGTTAATGAGATGAGGCTCGACACGACGGAAGCTGTCCCTCTGCCATTAACGTAGGCAGCTGGATGCTATAGCTCCAGCATGCGGCTTACCTGTATCCTTCCCTCGCGATGTATGAAATGGCGCTCCAGCCCAGATCCTCCTTCACTCACTTCTTCCTATTGCACCATCCCTTGGCACTACTTTGTTTTGTTTGGATCTGTGCATTCAGTTGCCACCTAGAAGCTTCTTCTCTCGACCATGACCCGCTCAAGAGGTACCTCCCACCATGGAGGAGCTCGGCATGGTGCTGGAAGAGAGGGTGTGTCTCTTGGGAACGCAAGGTGGCCTTCAGCGACTATGACAGCAGTGGTTTCAACTCCAGTCCGAGCGCTCATTGATGAATGAGAATCTGGTCAGGTTGTGGACATTTTAGCTGGAGGTAATCTCGGCAACCAAATCAGTTTATTACTGGTTGATTAAAAATATGCTTGGTAATCTAGTTGAAGAAATGATGGCCAACTAGAACTCGGCCTAGGCCTCCATCATGGACACCAGGGCTCTTCTGGTTCACCTAGATACAAAATTGGTTAGCCTCGACACCAGCCTTGTCGGAGGCAAGTTCTCTCTGGAACGGTTCTCGAAGATCCATAGAGGCTTTGCTTCTGCTAAGCACATGAGAACTCAGGCTAGTTTGGATGGTCTGGCAGCTGCTCACCTTGGAGGTCTTCTTCAGCTCCTACAGCTCCATTTCCCCTAGGGGAAATTATGAAAGTGGTTGCTACTCACCCTAAAGGGTCTTCTGAGCCAGCTTCGATCAACCCCTATGGAATGGCGTTGCCTGAATTTGGTGTCTCCCTCCGGCTCGACTCCTTTGCACACCACCTTTCCTGTGGCCACTACCATTGATCTATTGCACTTCAAGCGCTTCTGCCCTTCTGATGGGGGATCCTCTCCCAATTGCAAAACAGATCCATTGATGCCTAAACTCCCTCCACAGGGGTGGGATGACGAATTCTTCATCAGCTTCCTCATTATGGAAGACAATCTGAGCCCCCCGATGGATGACATTGCTGCCTTTGATGGCCGCCCGTAGTTCTCTTTGTTCTCCCTCTTTTTGTTTTTTTAGTCTGTTTATTGCTCGGTTATGGTTTATGTTAAGAATTGTAGAACTTCTACGACTTTGATGGCATCCAACCTCACAGGGACATGACAGTCTTATCTTGCTACATCTAAGCCTAGCAATTTTGAGTAGCTGGGTTGATGGTTAGGCCGACGTAGCCCGCCAATGCTATCAATTTGCCTTCTAATATTTGTTGTACTTATAATATAATTTCCTGATGCATCTTTACAAAAAAAAATGTGATTGGTGGTCTATTCTCCCATTTGTTAGTGATTAGTGATTCCACTTGTTAACAACTTGAACAAAGACATGGATTTGGTTATCATATCAAGGTTAGTTCAAGATGCTACCATCAAGCATTTCAAAATTATAGCATACTATCCTCCCACCGTTCATCAAAGTCATTCCCATAGCATAGCCACTTGCATATGTATTTTATTCAAATGCGTATGTAAGTTGGGTAACGGGGATAACTAGTTCCTGATTGATAGTTTTGCTCGATATCTTCAAATGATTTCTATTGATTCCTCACCCACTTGAGCCCCTTGATATTGTCTATTATCACATGGAGAGGTGAAACTAAAAATGAATAAGAAGATATGAAATTTTGCAAGGTATTGTACTTCAACCAAAACCCCTAACTTCAATGACAATTTTAGTAGTATGCCCCTTGGTGATGGCCTCCATCTTTGTAGGATTAATCTTAAGCTCTCGTCCACTAGTCACTTACCCCAAATACACTAGTGATTGCTGAGTGAACTCACAATTCTTATGATTAGCCAAAACTTATGAGTTTTTAGACTCTCTAACACCTACTTGATATGTGTGATATGCTCATCGCATGTACAACTATAAACGATTATATCATCTAAATATGGAACTATGGCAATTAAATGTATGAATGGGTGTTGATACATCATTCATCAAACAAAGACATTTAGTCAGTGCATTACACAAACAAAAAGGGAATTACTAACCATTCATATAGACATTACCTAGTCTTGAAGGTGGTCTTCAAGGTGTCCTCTTCCTTCACTCACACTTGGTGGTATCCTAATTTAAGATCAACTTACTAAAGTACTTAGCCTATTGCAACTGATATAGAAAATCATTGTCCCTAGGAAGAGGGTATCAATTCTTGAGGATGTTCTTATTCATAACTCTGTAGTCAATACACATCCTCCAAGTTCTATTTCTTCTTTGTTAATATGATACTAAGTGACTCTCAAGATGAGGTGCTTGGTTGGATTACTCCCTCCTTCAGTAGTTGATACAATTTTCTTCTTCACTTATTATGCTTCCATAATAGACTGTATGTATAGTTTGAATGCTCAGTAATGGAGAATTTGGAAATAGTGACATCCCATCCCCCACTTCCCTCTTAGGAGGTATACCTCTAGGTTCCTGGAGCACTTCTATATATTCTTGCAAAAGGTTCTCCAACTGGTGCTTCCACTCCGAGGTACATCCCTCTAGAGATACCTTTACTTTTTATAAATTTACCTTCTTGTTGATTTTATATTAAGAAAATAAACACAAGCTTTCTACTTGAAATGATCATATTTTTCGCTCGATTGACAGTTACTAGAGATATATTTGATTTACCTTTGTGTGCATTGATGATGAAAGGTTTCACATCCTTGATCAACCAATACTTGTTTGATCTTCTCATGCACATTTCATCCCTCTATACATGCGCAGGGGTTTCCAAAAACTATAACTCAAACATCAAGTGATACCATGTCTACCTCTACTTCATTATATAATTTGCACTTATGGAAAAATTATCCTTGCACTATTTTGTGACCCTAGGTCATGTATCCTTAAATTTACCTATTCCATTGGATAGGGGCTAGGTTTATCATGTACTTCAAATCCAATATTACTTACGGATCGTTCTACTATGATATTATGGTGTGAACTGGAATGTAATAGGTCATCTACCTTGGCCTTCCCTAATCTATATCTTGGTATGGATTTCTTTTCATCTCCTTTTCTTCTGTGTGATGAAGGATGCTCAAATTCACCTCCTTCTGCAATGAGGTGCAAATAAGTTTCTCATCCAAATCTGAGCTACTCCTACCTCTTTTCTTGAATATGTGGCTAGAATGTTCTTCTTCTTACCATCCTTCTTGCATTTCTTAGGTTTCATCTCTTGATGTAGCTTCCAACATGTGTCCTTAGTGCGACCATCAATGTCACAATGATTACAATGTTTTTTTGTAAAATTAAACTAATGTTCCATGGTTGTAGTATTCTTATATTTCCCCCTTCCATTTCCTCTTCCCCTCATCAGAAGCATCTCGGTTCTATTTGTGTTTAGAATAGTTGGGCTCTTATGGCCTATATTTTCTAGGTATTTTGCTTCTATACAAGCCTCTTCAATTGTTCTACACTTGAAGAGCATCACTTTATATAGTAAATGAATATGTAGACCCCTATATACTTAATGAGTACATATGGATGCTTGGGGTCAGATACTCAACATAATAGCTATCTTCTTGAATTCAACTATGTATTCTTGTGCACTCTTCCCTGATATTTTTCCAACAAAATGCCAATGGATATAGCGGTCCTCTACACACCATGATAAGTTAGAACTAGGACTTAATGAGGGTTTTAAAATCCTCCCCACTTTCTTACCACAATATAACCCTCTAGCCTAATTACCTCACTGTGGCTTTCCCACAAATTTAATGCATGGCCCTCTAATCTTAGCCAAGGCAAATGGAAATTTTTATGCTCGATATCTATTTGATGTATACTAAAGTTGACCTCTAATTGCTGCAACAAATGGTTCAACTTTAAAGAATATCTCACACCTTGGTAGGGATTGATATCCACTTTCCCTTCCATCTTAATTAATTATATGGAAGGAATATTCGTACAGGAACTTGTCTACTCTTTTTTGAGCTCTTTACTTAGCTCCCTTTCTAGGTCTCCTCTATATTATGGTTTCCCCCTCTAATATAGTCTCTGATTTAGAACTTCCAGAATCCACCCGAAGGTCCAAAATTTCACTCGATAACCACTATGAAGATAGTAGACCATGAGATATCAGTTACCTCTTTTTGCATCTTTGTAAATCCCTTCTCATAATAGCATGTTGCTTCTTCATTAGAATTATCTACCATGTCCTAGGGTTTGAATTTTTTTTCTACCACTAGATCATGTGGTTTCGTTCAGAACCCCAAATAAAACTACTTAGATACCAATATGATTGGTAAACACCATAGATATTCCATTGGAATAGTTTGCCACACTGGATCTTACAATTTGTTCAGTTTATTAGCTTATTTCACATAAAGAATAATAACTAGAGATGAAAGAAAAATAACTAGAGGAAAGAAATACACAATCCAAGACAATCAACATAAGGAATTACCTATGGAAAACCCACTATGGGGAAAAAAATAGCCATAAATGAGGATTATGCCCCATTCTTTTATATTGAATGTAGATACAAAGGAAAAGGTACTCTATGTGGAGTTACCTTATATATTGTTTCCTATATGGCTACTACAAGATCTCCTACTCCTTCTATTCTACTCTAGTATCTACTCCCCTTACTATTGCTCAGAAATACAACAATACAAGAATATCATCAGAATGGGACACCCTCTTTTCTTAGTTACTCAATATTTAACATAGGCCGATAGTCGTCTAAGGTTATTTTTAGGATTCTTTCATGCCTTGATGCATGATTAGTGTTAGGGTTTTTGAAATTTCTTGAATTTTCTTGAAAGTTCACATGTAACTAGCTCTACATGTGTGAGAAATGAGAGATGATTTGGAATCCACTCGGTAGCATTGTGGTCAGCTAAATAGGTCAACTTGCGAAAGGAATAACTGCTTCATACACACTCTGATTGAGGTGATTATTTTACTATTGGAAAGGTGTCTCAATGTAGAATCATGTTAAGGGGCATTGTGTAAGTGATGAAATTTTGAACCCACGAAACGTCCTTTAATTCCTCAAACAATCCCTAGGTTCTAGACCCCAAATACAAAAAATGGGAGTTGCCCCTAAAATGGGCCCTACAACAAATTCATCTGATCTTTCCACTAAGAAAGCACCAAAATATATGAAACATTATATGTTTATCCATTTTGAATCATAGTCAAAAACGAAAGAACCCACTAAGAGTATATGTGTCATATTCATGACTTTGTAGTGTTATAAGGTTCGTTTCTTATGTAAGGCCCTTGGTTTTTCTTTTAGAGCAAGGTTTAAAATCCTACACCCATCATTTCTATCTAAAAGAAATTAATGAAGGCCATATCCTTGTTAGAGGACAAAGATCCCATATAATGGTCCTATGTGGTGTTTTAGTGCAAATCTAATGATGCTTGAGCTTGACAGATGTTTTTAAATTCCTAAGGCACTCGATATCCTTCCTTGACCACTATTAACACCCAAATAATCATCAATCATAGAGAAGAAATCATAATGTCTCTTTGGAAACCACTTATGGTGGATAGATCCCCAAGAGAAGATATGCTTTCTGAGTGTAAGTGTCCTTCATGGTGATTGAGAGAAACACAAATTTTTTTAGGGCACAAGGTCCTTGTTGTACTCCCACGATCTACTTAACAATATATGGAGAAGGAGAACCTGTTGAGCAGGCCTTGCAGAGCTACAAACAAACCTCGAGTTGACGGTTAGGGAAAAAACGGTCGCTGGGCCTGAAAAATAGAGAACTAACTACTGAAGCAGAGGCTTTGAAGGCCCATTTGAATGAGTACAGTTGAAAAACTGGTAAGGATGGAAGATGAAAAGAAAGCGTTGCAAGCTACGTCTGCAAGTATAGCAGAGAGGTTGGAGGATTTACTTAAACAAATTGCAACGATGGAAAAAGAACATGGAAGGAAGTATGCGGAATACCAATCTGCGATTTCTCAAGCAGGAAGATAATTGTTGGAAGCTGAGGAAAGATTCAGTACCAAAATTTCTGCTAAAGAAGATGAGTGTAAAGCACTTAATCTCCAGATATAAAAAGAATCTAGAGGCTACAGTTTTGCAGTTGAAAAATCAAATCGACGAGAGATCTGCAGAATTAGAGGCAACGAATAAACGTTGGAAGTTGGAAAAGGATGTTCTTCATTATCACAGATTGTAGCAGCCAAAAAAAGAGACTACCGGATCACTAGAAGTAACCAAATTTGCACTGGAAGCTTTTAATGCCGAGAAGGAGAACCTGTTGATCAGACTTGCAGAGGTACAGAGAAACTCGATGGCCAACCATAAAGCGTCAGTCAGCAGGAATCTTTGAAGGCCAGTTGATTGAGTACAGTGAAACGCTGGTTAGCAAGGAAGATGAAAAGCAGGTGTTGGAAGCTGCGCCTCTAAGCAAGGCAGAGTTTGTTCGAGGCCTTACTTAAACAAAATGCAACAATGGAAAGAAAAATTAGTAGCCTCCAAGAGCAGGAGGATGAAAATGCCAAGCAACACTCTCATGTAATTCAGCCGTACAAGCTAGAAGACAATTTATCTGAAACAAAATAATGAAATGTTACAAAGAGAGGCTCTTACGAAAGCATAGTTGATAATGACAAACTTAGCAACCAGGTGGAGGAGGAATTGAGTAAAACAATTGTACAGTTACAGGAAGCAAATGTCAACGTACGGAAGGAGAAGGACGGACCTGAAGAAAGGAATTTGAATCACTTCAGTCTGTCATGACATATAAAGTGATGGAGGAGAAACACTCTGAATTATTCAAGAAAAAAGAACAACCGCCAAAGAGAATTAACTCATTGGGAGGAAAGATTAATTCTCTTACAAAGTCTGTCAAGAATGTAAAGTGATTGAGGAGAAAACACTGAATGTTTCAAGGAAAAAAAGAACAGAGAAAGACAATTAACCCATTGCGAGGGAGAAATTAATTCTGGGTACTAAGTCTGTCAAGAAATATAAGTAATAAAGGAAAAACAATCTGAATTGTTCAAGAAAAAGAAAAGCAACTGAGCTCGTTGATACCAACCAAACCAAAACCACCATTGTGAATGGAAAACAAAATCGCAACAATGTCAATGAAAAGCTAAATCCAACCGATGTGAATGAAAATACACAAAAACCAACCGATGTGAATGAAAAGTGCGGTTTGCAGGAAAATAGAAACCCCAATCCCTGGCACCAAAGCAGATGCGCAAAAAAAGCCTCCTTTCAAGCTCTAAAGGGACTGAAATTTCTACATTTTACTTTTATTTTTCACCAGCTACAGCTTTGATGTGTTGCTGTAAAATACGTCAGTTTCAATGTGTTCCACTAAAACGCCACAGTTTTAGGTTTATGATGTCTTGCTGTAAAGTCAACATATTTTTGTGTATTTTTGGCAATAGCTATAAGATATTTAAGATTAAGAGGAATCTATGTATTTCTTATTACTCAATGTAGATTGTAATAAACTAGTAAGCCATATTAATATTAATAATATGGTTTTATATACGCCCATCGACGTATATCTATTGTTTAAATGTGATTGATATACGTCGATCTATATAAGCCATATTATTAATATTAATACGGCTTGCTAGTTTGAGGATCGTCCCACGAAAATATTTTTCATAACTTTTAATATTAATATTATGGTTATCAAAATATTAATAATAATTATTTAATTAAAATTGTTTTATATAATAATATATAATAAAAACTATTTAAATATAATAATAATATCATCTATTTTAATTATTATTATTATAAATAACAAATATTGAAATATATTATAATAATAATAATTGTGTACACATATACTGTTATGGTAAACAATACATCGTAATATGGTATATGTTTTTATAATAATAATAATATCTTTTATTATTATTTATATTATTATTGAAAAAAATTATTATTATTAAAGTTGTCAATTCTCATTATAAAATATTTTCATTTATTATTGTTATAATTACATTTTCTTATTTTCATTTTCAATTATGTTAATTAATTATTAATTATATATTTTTATATTTATAATTATTTTTATTATTATAAAATATTTTTAAAATAAAAGAAAATAATTATAATAATATTTCTTCTTCTTATTATTATTATAAAATATTTAAAAATAATAATAAAAATAATTGTTATTATTTAAAAAATAATAATAATAAATAATAATAATAATAATAATAATTAAAATTGTCAATTCTCATTACAAATTATTTTCATTTATTATTATTATAAATATATTTTCTTATTTTTATTTACAATTATTTTAATTAATAATAATTTTTTATTATTATTGTTATTATTAATTTCTTATTTTCATTTATAATTATTATAATTATATTTTGTTATTGTTAATAAATAGGATTATTAATAATATATTATTTATAATTAATTAATTAATTAATAAGGTTATTAATATTTTATAATATAATGATTGAACAATGTTTCATTTTTATATATATAAGTAAGTGTCAATCAATATATCATATAACTTTTGTGTAATTAAATTTTTAACATGAACTATTCTTTTTGTTTTTAAATATACATTTTCTTTATTATTTTAATATTCTTTTTCTTTATAAATATATTTTCTTATTTTCATTTATAGTTATTTTAATCAATATTTATTAATTAATAATTAATTAATTAATTAATAATTATTTATTATTATTATGTAGTTGTTGTCGTTATTATTATTATTATTAATTTCAAATTTTTATTTATAATTATATTTTTTTTATAAATATTTTTATAATTATAAATATTTAAGAAATAAAAATAATAAGAATATTATTATTATTATTATTATAATAAAATATTTAAAAATAATAATAACATTAACAATAATTATTATTATTTAAAATAATAATAACAATAACAGCAACAACAACAACAATAACAATAAGAATAATAATAATTATTATTATTATTATTATTATTATTATTATTTTTAAATAACAATTTTTAAAATATTTTATAATAATAAAATTAATTATAAAAATAAATAAAATTAATTATAATAATTTTAAATGAAAATAAGGAATTAATTAAAATAATAAAAATATTAATAAATAATAATTATTAATTTACTTTAAATTATTAATTATTAATTAAAATAATTGTAAATGAAAATAAGAAAATATAATTATAACAATAATAAATGAAAATAATTTATAATGAGGATTGACAACTTTATTAATAATATTTTTTTTTAATAATAATAATAATAACAACAACCATAATAATAATAACAAAAATCTAAACGTTGATGCTCAAGAGCTAACTTGTGGTTGACTATGGTTGAGCATGTTTGAATTTGGTTGATCATGGTTAATTATGGTTGACTTTGGTTGACCATGGTTGACAATAGTTGAACATTGTTGACTTTCAATATTCATGGTTGACTATGGTTGAAAATCCTTGAGCATGGTTGACCAGCGTTGACTTTGGTTGACCTTCGAAGACTTTTGTAAACCATGGTTGGTTTTGGTTGACTATGGTTGTTTATGGTTGACCATGGTTGACTTTGGTTGAACATCATTTACCATGGGTAACTTTGCTCAACCATGGTTTACTTTGATTAATCATAGTTGGCTTTGGTTGACCACGGGTTACTATAGATGGCTATGGTTGACCATGGGTCGATTATGGTTGACTATGATTCACTATGGTTAACAATGGTCAACCATTGGTTTATTATGGTTGAGAATGGTTAACCATGGTTGTCCATGGTTGACTATGTTTGACCATGATTGGCATTACTTGCTTATGGTTGACTATTATTAATAATTATCTTAATTAATTATTAATAATAAATAAATATTTATTATTTATTATTATTATTTTCTTATTTTCATTCATAATTATTATAATTATATTTAGATATTTATAATTATTTTTATTATCATAAAATATCTTAAACTAAAAAAAAAATATTATTATTATAAAATATTTAATAATAATAATAATAGTAATTGTTATTATTTAAAATAATAATAATAATAACAATTATTATTATTATTATTAAAATTGTTAATTCTCATTCTAGATTATTTTCATTTATTATTATTATAAATATATTTTCTTATTTTTATTTACAATTATTTTAATTAATAATAATTTCTTATTTTCATTTATAATTATTATAATTATATTTTGTTATTGTTGATAAATAGACTTATTAATAATATATTAAATATTAATTATAATTAATTAATTAATAAGGTTATTAATATTTTATAATATAATGATTGAATAATGTTTCACGTTAATCAATATATCATATAACTTTTGTATAATTAAATTTTTGACATGAAATATTTTTTTTGTTTCTAACTATACAATTTCTTTATTATTTTAATATTCTTTTTTTCATAAATATATTTTCTTATTTTCATTTACAGTTATTTTAATTAATCATTATTAATTAATAATAATTAATTAATTAGTAATTAATTAATTAATAATTATTTATTATTATTATGTGGTTGTTGTTGTTTTTATTATTATTATTAATTTCATATTTTCATTTATAATTATTATAATTATATATATTTTTATAAATACTATTATAATTATAAATATTTAAGAAATAAAAATATTATTATTATTATTATAAAATATTTAAAAATAATAATAACAATAATTATTATTATTTAAAATAATAATAACAGTAACAATAATTATTGTTATTTAAAATAATAATAACATTAACAACAACAATAACAATAATAATTATTATTATTAAATAGCAATTTTTAAAATATTTTATAATAATTAAATTAATTATAAAAAATAAAAGTAAATTATAATAATTTTAAATTAAAATAAGAAATTAATTAAAATAATAAAAATATTAATAAATAATAATTATTAATTCACTTTAAATTAATAATTTATTATTAATTAATAATTAGAATAATTGTAAATGAAAATAAGAAAATATAATTATAACAATAATAAATGAAAATAATTTATAATGAGGATTGACAACTTTAATAATAACATTTTTTTTTTAATAAAAATAATAACAACAATGATAATAATAATAAGAAAAGTATAAACCTTGATGGTGGCGAGATAACTTGTGGTTGACTATGGCTGACCATGTTTGAATTTGCTTGACCATGGTTAATTATGGTTGACCATGGTTGACAATAGTTGAACATTGTTCATGGATGGTTGGATTTGGTTGAATTTGAATGTTTAGGAATGGTTGACTTTGGTTGACTTTAGTAAACCATGGTTTCCATGTAGATGAAGCATAGATTACGAATGATTAGAAGTACGCATGGAGAACAAGTAAAACATAAATTATTTGTGGCACTTGTGGCCTATCAGTGTTCATTGACCACAAGTTAAGTGGTTGTGGTGGTATATATTTTGTGTCTATATGAACAAAAATATCATTAGAGTTTGTTTTTCTAAGTATGTTTTTAATGAAACACATTTCATTGTGTTATTGATTATTTAATATCAATGAATATATATATATATATACACCATTGAGTATGGATCATACCCATGAAATTTGAATTTGGATATATATATATATATATATATATATATATTCTTTAGTTTTTGGGATGTGATTTAGTAGGGGAATTGTAATGATCTATACTCAAGGGTGTTGCATGTGGATTCATATTGATGTAAATTCTAAATACAAAATGTGTTATTCTTAATTTATGTGTAGAAAAGAATTATGAAGGCTTTTGTATATTATTATTGATGTTGATATATTTTTAAATTGAAAAAACATTCATTTGTTCTTTATTTAAAATTATGTAAAAAATAATTTGATATAATTATTATTAAAAATTAAATCAAATTAACTTAGTGTCTTATTTTTTCCGTGACATGATAATTTCTATAAACTCAATTTTTAAACATTTAAAATTAAAAAAATTAAAAAACATATTAAAATAAAAATTATATTAAATACTTTAATATTTAAAATTATAATAATTTCTTAAAACATTTAAAATTAATAAATAATTTACACATTTAAAATTAATAAATAATTTAAACATTTAAAATTATATTACTTTTCTCTAAAATTATATTAAATTTCATTTAAAATTATATTACTTTGATTTAAAGTTGTATTACTTTAAACATTTAAAATTATATCAATTTTCATATTACATTTTTATAAAATTATATCAAACTTGAAATAAAACGCCTCACGGCGTAATTAATAACCCAGTTTCAATTCGAAGCACGTTTAACCATGACAAATACATAACAATTAGTTTGTTTTCAACATTAAGTAACACATAATGGAGCTTTACCCATGTACAAAAGGAAGCTAAATGAAATGAAATCAACAATGCAAGCTGAATGAAAAGAAAGTAACAATGAACACCACGCACGCAGAAGCTTGCTTTGTTAGAGCTACATCTATATATTTATTTTAAATAATCAAGAAGGTTTCGCCTGTGTTACATTACAGTTTTAAAAGTGTTATAGGAAAATGTTACTATAGCAAATAATTCCATTGGAATCTAAGGACAGAAAACAATTGTTACCTTTTGTGGAATGCATAGACACGAAAATCCCTGGTTTTATGAAGATCTTGATAAAATGCCGGTATACAATTGATCTAAACTGGTTTTGAAATTGAGAAAAAAAAGTGGATGAATCTTGTTCTCGGTCAAAACATTTTTTGAAACAGGTGGCATCAAGGGGCACCGTTGAACTGAATCAAAATGCACAAAAATCAAGCACTCATGAATAAGATTAGAGTTCATAACTTGAATTTCTGGAAGGTGCCGATAGAATTGGATCAAATGTAAAAGCCAAATTACGAACACAAATGTGGATTCTATGAAAACAACTTCATCAAATTTACAATTCACAACTGGAATTTCTGGGAGGTGCCGACAAAATTGGATCAAATTTAAAATCCATATTACAACACAATTATGGATTTCGAATTCCTGGAAGGTGCCATTTCAGTTTCGAAGTGGAACCCCAAAGTTAATTAAAAATCATCTATAATTTATAGTTGCAAAACTGAAGACATCATGACTTCGGGGTACACACACAGAGGATAAAAGGGCTTATCGATTCGTATTTACAATACTGAGAGCGCCATGCTTGGGATATACAGAGATTGCAAGGGCAACACGAGTCTTTTTAGGAATTATGGAAACACTCAAAATGAAGATCTACTCAGATTTTAAAGAACAAATACGATCGCTTTAGGAATTAGGAGATGCTAACGAGAATTTCTCCCATACAGACTTTTAAAGTGAACAATTTACAACCAAATTATGAGATCTGGAAAACGATACATGAAATGAATCAGCAGCAGGATTTTTCTTAAAAAGGGGAAAATCTAATTCAACTTAAAGATCTGTAAAACACCACTGGAATTGGATCATATTAAAAGATTTGAAAGCACACTCCCAACTCCAATTGAGGAGACAGAGCCAAACATCAATTAACACATGGAATAAAAAGGGAACTGAGATCGACCTCAGATCGCAGGTACAACAATCATCGGGTTGATCATACTGAATTATGGTCACATGCATTAATTTACCAAAGAGGAATTCATTCCGTTCTGCAACTGAGATCTAATCAAAACTTCTGTAATAAAAGGGGGAAAGAATTGACGCAGAGCTTGATAGACCCTATCTCCGGTTATCAAGCAAAAGAAAGAAAGGGATCAACACAGATTGGTTTATAAGAAAAAATAAGATTCAAGAATTAGGGTAGTAAAAATGCATCAACCCAGTCATTTGTATTTCAGTTAGCAGACTTCATGCATTAGCGAATTTAAAAATAATCTATGATATATCTTGACAGAGATCTTTAAAGATTAAAGTTATAATTAACAAATTTCCATTTTTCATCAAAAATTCCAGATCGCCATTGATTTTTGAATAAAATACAGAGATCTTTAAAGGTTAGAGTTACTATTAATAAATTCCCACTTTTCATGAAAATTCCAGATCGCCATAGATTTTCGAATAAAATACAGAGATCATTATAAAGCAATGCATGAAGTTGCTGGAAGTAAAACACAGATTCAATAATCAGGGTGAGATGCTATCACATGACGATTTCGATCCACACAAATTTGTTGAGGTTGGATCTCATCGAAATACAGAAGAAAAATTTGAAGACAGAGGATTTAACTCTCATTCGATAACCTGGGATGAATGGATCGTTCAAAGCAGAGTTTAAGGAGCACGGTTTTGGGATATAATCCGTGACTAACCTTACAATTTTCAAGCTACAGGAGGATGGGGAAGGTGAGCTCCGGTGATCTACAGTTGATCCCGAGGTGGAAGGCATTCCATACAGATACATCACAATAATAAAAAGAATTTAATCTTTACAGAGTTCGATTTACCTCAATGCATTATAAACGCCGAACGACGTCTATACAGATCCTACATAACGTGTCATTCTAGAAAACTAGGTGGAGGCACTCTAATGCATCATTTTAGAAAACCAATTCTAGAAAACCAAGTGGAGGAAAATTATTACGCCCAGTACGTGGAGGTAAATTATTTAATTTTTTTGAATTCTCGTTATTAAGAATTATGTGTAACCGAATAAATGTTGCATCCTATTTAACTCGTTAAATTTAAAGCGTTGATTTGTGTGTCATACGAAGAATATTCCAACATTAACGAAATCTAGCCGCCCAATTTTTAAAAACTAAAAATTCATCCACCTCAAGAATACAATTGGTCATCCCTCTTGGATCAACACTGCCCCAATTTCCATTCTTCTCGTGTCGCAGTCGACTTGGAAAACTTTGTCGAAATCCGGGAGAGCTAGTACTAGGCTCTCTGTCACCTTCTGCTTCAACTTCTCGAAGGATTTATGGGAAGTTTTTGTCCACTTGAACTCCCCTTTCTTCATGCACTCTGTCAATGGTGTGCATATTTGACTAAATCCTCTTATCAACATCCTATAAAAACTGTAAAGTCCATGAAAACTATGCACTTCCGTCATTCATGTTGGCCCTAGGCCTTGGAAAATCCAATATAGACTTTACCTTTTTTCGTTCCATCACCAACCCTTTACCCAATATTACAAATCCCAAGTACACTAGTTCTTCCTTCATGAAGAAGCATTTCTACAGGTTCATCAAATTCTCTTCTTGCAGCTTCTGCAATACTTGTCAAAGGTGTTCCAAATGTTCGACCTTGGTTCGATTGAATATCAAAATGTCATCGAGGTACGCTACATCCCAAAAATGGCTTCAGTACCTTGTTCATCAACCTAATGAGTGGACTGGGTGCATTAGTCAATCCAAAGGGCATGGCTAACCACTCATACAATTCTTCCTTTTGTTAGGAACCTATGTCAACCCTTCTCTTTACTATGTTAGTATATTGTTGTTGGACGCATATGCTTTGTAAGTGGTCTTGTAGTATTTGTTGATCCGTAGTTTATATTAGCCCATAGTATTGACCCATAGTATTGGATGCATATGCTTTGTAAGTCGTCTCGTAGTATTATATATCCCATGGTTTTGACTCATAGTATTGGGCATAGATTTAGTATATAAGTGTGTGTTGAGGTCATTGAGGGCATCGTGAAGTTAATTGTATTAAGCTTGCTCAAAGGAGGTTGCCCCCTCGAAGTGGCCCGTGATCAATATAAAAGTGATTCTGTTCTATTATTTCTGTTATTTCGCATATTCTTATTAATTAATTGTTGCAGGTGCATCGCATTTGGTATCAGAGCACTTTCTTGGGCTCGCTGGGTGAAATTTCTGCCAAATTTTTTTTCGCATCTGTTGCAGGTTCGGATTTGGGAATAATCCCTATCTGCTTAACTGTGGGAAGTACTTGGGCATAAGCCCTAAAACTCTTTGTGAGGAGTACCATAAGAACCTTGAAGTAGCTGGCCCATTGAGAGGACTTGCCAGCGAAAAGGGCAATGACCCCTACCTGATTGACTAGTTCGCACCCATGAGGTAAACCAAGAGCTTTCCTTTGTTGAAAAGCGGTTATCAGTTTTACCTGAGCCATGGAGTGAGGGGTACTTCCCCGATACGCAAGCCATCAAACAGCATTGGTGGCCGAGTGAAACCCCTGAACTGTTAGGAAGCCACACATACCTGGGGTCCATATCTATTTTCAGTTGAACTGTTGCCGATCACTTCCGCTCCAGATCCAGCCGTTTCAGATCTATTCTGAAATTTGTTCCAGATCTAGTCGCCATTTCAGATCCAACCGTTTTCGATCCCTTCCATGCCGTTGCAGATCCATCTGTTGCGGATCCCTTCTGCACCGCTATTGCCGATCCATTTCTAAAAAATTCAGAAATTTTGAGAGTATAAAATTCAGTTTTTTCTCCATATCTCCCTTGTTTTCACTCGGTTTCCCTTGACATTTTTCGGGGAACCCTTGTCATTCCATTCTGCATCTTTCATTCCTGAGGACCCTATCCCCAATTCCCCTTCCCAAATCCCGAAATCCCACATTTGTCTATTTTTAGGGTTTGCCATAACTTCCTCAGATTTCACCCAATCACCTTCAAATTTTACCACAGAATTCCTTTTTGAATTCTGCTTCTTTGTCCCTCTCTGCCAAAATTTCTCATTCTATCACCCCACTTCTGAAATCCCCCTTTTTGCTTTCTTGTCCTTTTGACAGTGTCCAAAATCTAGTCAAACCCCAATTACCCATCAAATTGTTTCCTCAATCCAAATTTCCCTTTACTAAATCAGCTTCTGTTTGTGTTTTTCTACCCATTCCACAAAAAAAAAAAAAAAAAAACCTGGTTATGGTTGTCACCCGTGCAAGAGCAAACACCATGGAGGAAGCACTTGCAGCCATCCAAACCAAACTCCAAGATCTGGATGAAAAATTTCTCAGCCTCCATCTTCAGCATTCAGCCATGAACAATAACCAACAACTAGAATCTTTTGCAGCCACCGGGTTCTCTTCTTCCAACACTTTTCGTGGGCCGAAGCTTGATTTTCCTTGCTTCAATGGTACTGATCCAACTGGATGGATATACCGACTAGAAAAATATTTCAGTCTGCATAATACTTTTGATATCCATAAAGTTTCACTTGCATCCTTTCATTTGGAACAGGAAGCCCTTCAATGGTACCGTTGGTACATCAAAGCTCATCCTGAGCCAAATTGGATAGATTTTTGCCAACTCATTTTGCCACGATTTGGTCCTAGTGCTTTTGATGATTTCACAGGAGCACTCACTAAACTTCACCAAAGTGGCACAATGAGAGAGTATCAGACAAAATTTGAGAAATTGGCCAATCACACAGAAGGATTGTCTGATGAATTCTACAGGAGTTGTTTTATCAGTGGTCTCAAGAATGAAATCTGCTCAGAGGTCAAAATGTTTTGTCCCAACACAATGATGGAAGTCCTAGGGTTGGATAAGCTGGCTGAGGACAAGATTGTAGCTCAACAATGCTCCAAACCCACCTTAGTTCCCTTTAGAAATATGGGTTCCCAACGACCTCCCATCATGCCTTCTCCTCAACCAACTCCTATCAAGCATTTGTCTGAAATATAAATGCAGGCACGCCGAGAAAAAGGGCTTTGCTATAATTGTGATGAGAAATTCACTCGGGCACATAGATGTGTTCAACAAAAGCTCTATCTCTTGGATGTGGATTCTCCACCTGCCTTAGAACTTGGTGAAGAAGCTACAGATACAGTAGATGATCAGATCGACATTCAACACCCACCTGTTGACATCCCATCTCAGGACGACCCACCCGAGATCTCTCTCCATGATGTAACCGGTGTCACCACCCCACAAACAATGCGGGTTAGGGGATACTTCAAGAAGCTCCCTCTTACCATACTCATTGATTCTGGTAGCACTCATAACTTCATTGACCCTCGGATTGCCAAACAGGCTGATTGTTTTTT
This sequence comes from Larix kaempferi, assembly GCA_027924585.1. Lineage (NCBI taxonomy): Eukaryota > Viridiplantae > Streptophyta > Pinopsida > Pinales > Pinaceae > Larix > Larix kaempferi. The sequence goes on along the minus strand of BSBM01000914.1, from coordinate 194,913 downwards.
CCATCCTTGCTCCAACTTTGAAGTCATGGTTGCCAGTGGGGGCACCTTACCTTGCAAGGGGAAGTGTCACAATGTGCATATCTCTATGGAATATTATAACCTACGCTTTGACTTGTTTGCCTTGTCCTTAGGCGGATGTGATGTGGTTTTGGGCGTTCAATGGTTACACACACTTGGCCCCATCTTATGGGATTTTGATGAACTTTGGATGCAGTTTAAAGTCAACGGGGCACAACACAAATTTATGGGCTTACAACTAGGGTCTCTCTGCATCATCTGTTCACATCGCCTGGAAAAAATCGTTAAGAAGAATTCACATGGTGTCATCGCTCAGCTCAATTCCATTCAGATGCACCCATCAACAGTCTCCACTACTTCCTTTGATAGATATGCAGGTATCTTTGTTGAACCAATGCGCTTGCTACCTTCACGAGACCTTTCCGGTAAGAATTTAGCCACATCTACCTCTCAGTAGGAAATGATGTCTATTTTGCATGTAGTACAGAAGTGGTAGCCGTACCTATTAGGGAATTATTTCTGTATCAAGACTGATCTCCCGAGTCTGGAAAATTTTCTGGAACAATGGGTCTCCTCCCCAACACACCTGAAATGGGTTATCCAACTCATGGGTTATCCATATGTGATCACTTACAAGAAGGGTAAGAACAATATGGTGGAAGATGCTCCTTCTTGCACAATTGATGACCTAGTTTCTCTTACAACTCTTTCTGTGCTTGTTCCAAATTGGGTGCAATATGTTCAACAGGGATCTCTCTTCTATGAACTCCATGCTTCTTCATCAACAGGGCACTCTGGGTTCTGCAACATGTATGACCGGGAACAATGTAACTTCTTTTGGCAGGGACTAAAAATGACAATTCAATAGATGGTGGCTGACGATGATACTTTCCAAGTCAACAAGGGTGAAACGACACTCCTTTCGAGATTGCTCAAACCCTTTCCCATCCCTACATAGCTTTGGACAACTATTTATATGGATTTCCTAGCAGCGCTCTGGTGCTACAATACCACATCTCACAGGACAGCATATGAAGCAGTCTACGGGAAAACACTGCTAGTTCTTCTTCCATACACCCTTAGCAGCTCCCTAGTTCAGGCAATTGACTCGGTTCTTCGAAACCGTGATCAGATTCTTCTCATTCTATAGGACAATCTTCACATGGCTAGAATTCGCCTGAATCAAAAATCCAATCAGCACCGTTCTGAGCGCATTTTCCACGCAGATGACAGGGTTCTTCTTCATCTACAACCTTCCAAGCAATCCTCCTTGACACTCCAAAGGCGTCAGTGGCCTGAAATTCAACCCAAGGATGCTACGGGGGAACCACTCCTTCAGCTTCTGTAGCAATTTCTCCAACCAAAGCTTTGAGGACAAAGATTTTTCTAAGGGAGAGGGGATGTTAGGAACCTATGTCAACCCTTCTCTTTACTATGTTAGTATATTGTTGTTGAACGCATATGCTTTGTAATTCATCCCGTAGTATTTGTTGATCCGTAGTTTATATTAGCCCATAGTATTGAACCATAGTATTGGACGCATATGCTTTGTAAGTCGTCTCGTAGTATTATATGTCCCATGGTTTTGACTCATAGTATTGGGCATAGAATTAGTATATAAGTGTGTGTTGAGGTCATTGAGGGCACCGTGAAGTTAATTGTATTGAGCTTGCTCAAAGGAGGTTGCCCCCTCGAAGTGGCCCGTGATCAATATAAAAGTGATTCTGTTCTATTATTTATGCTATTTCGCATATTCTTATTAATTAATTGTTGCAGGTGCATCACACCTTCATCTTGAAGGATGTCTTTCATTCGTCTCCTTCTCTAACTCAAATCTGGTGATATCCACTCTTCAAGTCAATCTTGGTGAAATATCTAGATCCACTCAAGTAGTCGATCAAGTCATCCATCCTTGGAAATGGAAATATATAATTGATCCTGATCTTATTGATAGCTCTAGAGTATTTACACATCCTCCACTCTCCTCCTTTCTTCGGTGCTAGTATAGCTGGCACTGCACATGGGCTCAGACTTTATCTAATCAATCCTTTGTCCAACAACTCATTGACTTGTCGATTGAGTTCCCCACCCTCTGTAGGGGTCATTCTATGTGGTGCCATATTTAGAAAATTCAACCCTGGAATCAAGTTGATCTGATGGGATATGCTTCTCATCGATGTCTCTTTGACCATGATGCTCTTGAAATCATCCACCATCCTTTTGACTTCGACCAAAATTTTCTCCATCTTCGACCATTCAACACTTGGTCCCTTCGAAATGATGGAGAAAGATCCCAACTCTTTCTCCTCCTCTGCCAGGAATTTATTCGCTCAACACATCAACCCTCCCTTATCAAAATAATTTCTCTCGTCCTCCTTCCAGTCAACGTTGTCCTCGTGCTTTGGCCTTGGCATTCTCTGCGTTCCATTTTTCTATATTGTGAGTATGTTGGCTCGAACATCATAGATCATCTTATGATCATATTTCCATGGTCTTCCTAACAACAAGTGACAAACATCCATTGGGATTACATCACACAGTACATTGTCTTCAAGTTTTCCAACCTTAAATTTGATCATGCACTACCTGGTTACCTTCAAATGATGTCCTTTATGTAACCAATATATCTTATATGGATTTGGGTGTTCTCGAAACTTCAAACCCAACTTGTCGATGACGTCCGTTGACACTAGGTTTTCTATACTTCCCCCATCAATAATGGTCTTGCAGTATCTGTCCTTGATCAACACTTTGGTTCAGAAAATAGCTTTTTGTTGCACCGAATCCTTATATTCTCGCTGGTGGTTATGGACAAACCTCCTCGTGGTCGTCAAGTTTCTAGTTTTTCCTCTGACATCTTCACCACTATCGGATGTCAAACCTGACATCTCATCACCCTTCTCATCACGTCGAGGTCTAGGTTTTGACTCCTATTCCATGTGTAAATTATTTGGGCGTTCATAATATTTGTGTACCACTCCTCGACACTTATAACAAACATAGTCAATCCGTCAGTACCTCATATCTCCGTTGGACTACTTCAACCAAACGTACCCCCACCAAAGGTCTCTTGACCATCATGTCAGTTTTCTTTTTCCCTTTCCCTGGCCATCGTCCCTTCTATGCATTGGTTATCTTTTAGGACTTCTATCCTAGTCCCACTACTTTGTCCTTTTGTGGGAGCAATCTTCACACCTCGACTAGTCATCCTTCCCTTGTTCGATGTTTTTCTTCTTGACAACTTTTCCTCCACCTTCAGGGATAGCTGGTAGGCTTCACCAACCATCTTGAACTTCAACAGGCTCAACTCGCCCTGTATGACATACTACAAACCATTTACATATCTTGTGACTGCTTCTTCACATTCATCGGTTTGACTGGATCTAATTGGAAGTCCGTAGAACTCTTCCGTGTATTCCTTCACAATTATCTCTTTCTATCGAAAGTTCTGTAATTTTTGTTGGAATATTTTATATTCCTTGGAAGGTAATAATGTCTTTGTATTATGTCGGAATATATACACAATCTTATGTAAAATGGTAATACATTTATTTCATATTCATTATGGTAAAATATACTCTTGCTATTCATTATTATATAAAGAGATGTTATTATGGAGAATTATATTATCCCACATGTAATATGTGAGAGTAATTCCTCCTCATCTATTGGTATATAATAGAGTCAAGGGAGTCTCTTACATTCATTCATTGGTGAATTCATTCCTTTGTGAATCATCCATTCATCCATGGTGGATCACTCATCATGATCCTTCTATATTGTATTGGGGTTATTGGCATTGCTCTCTTGTAAACTTGAGGGAGATATTCTGGAGATAATAGAAGAATACCTTCCCATGGACATAGCCCAATTGGGTGAAACACGTATATATGGTAAACTATTTTCTCTTGTTCTCTTTCTGTTCTTATTTACTGTGATATGTTATTGTTAGCATAGATAGGTAAGCTAGTTTAGTTAGATCCATATCTCTGACATGGTATCAGAGCTTGTTGCTATGATCTAGCACCTTCTATTGATTTCCAACAATATTTTATCATTTGGGCATTGATTATTTCTTGTATATTTTCTTCCTATCTGGTAGCCATTAGGCTTCTCATTAGATCTGGGCATATTTCTGCAGTTTTTTATTTCTAACCCTAACCTTGTTGTGTAGATTTTTGCAGAAAATTTTCAAGGGTTTCTTGATGTTTTTTTTCTAGGTCTATATGATTTTATGATTCTCCTCAAGGAGATATTCCTTCCTACTGTCAAAACAACAACTTTCATCCAAGTTTGGTAGACTTTGTGCAGGTTTCTGTCTTCAAGAGATTTGGCATGTTTTCGGCCTCATAACTCAGTCAATTTTTATCGTATTTTTTATTAGAACCTATTTTTGGAATTGGAAAAGCTGTTCTGGATCCACATGCGCAAACATAACAAAATTATGGGCTTTCCGGTCGCCAAAATGAAAACTTTCGTCCAAGTTTGGTAGATTTTGTGCAGGTTTCCATCTTCGACAGGTTCGACACTGTTTTCGGCCTCATAACTCGGTCAATTTTATCAGAATTTTTATTATAGATTGTTTCTGGAACTGTAAAAATTGTTCTGGATCCACCTACTTGGACATAACAGAATTATGGGCAAGTTTGGGCACTTAATCTAAGGGTTGTAAGTAAAAGTTTCTCTTTCCTTCACTGTTTTTCTAACTGTGTTTTTTGCAGATTCAGATCAGTACGGTAAAGTGTTTTTTAAGTTTTATCTTATTCATCTTTTTGCATTTAGATTAGTTTCTTCTAATCATGTTTACTAAGAGATTATTTCTTGTTCTTGATATATATTTGTCTAACATTTCTATATGGAAACTTTGGCATCTTTTAAGGGCATGGATCTCTAGTATTTTTTCATGATGATACCTATAAACCATTTAATACTTACTATGTTAACAAGATACTTAATAACTAATTTGTTCTTTTTTATCATATTTAATCATGTTGATTTATAATCATGTCATGTTTATAAAATAAATTTCATAAGAACAATCTCATATGTATTATATTTTCATCATTATTTGCTTTATTTATATGTTATTGCTTACCTTGCTGTAAAAACAAGTTATTTGTTTTATAAGTAATATCTTTATGATCATTATATGCTCTTGCTAATTAAATTCTTAAGTAAAGTCAATTTTTTAATCTATGTGATATCATAATTTTTTGGCTTGTCATAAGTTATTTAATTTGGATACAGTTTCGTTTTCATGTGTTGCAGAGATTGTATATAGTTCCTGTACTATTTGTCTCTAACATTCTTGTTAATTTTTTAGCATTAATTCAACATACTCTAGGATCTTTACTGAGAGAATAACATGTATAGCATATCAAGCATAGCAATGCATATCAATCACACCAAGCAATCACATGAGACAATAGACACACAGAGTTTCACTAGGGAAAACCATAAAGGTGAAAAACCCCACAACTTCCTCAGAGATAGAAAGAGCAATGATACAACCAAAGTACACATAGATAGTCCTCCTAGTAACTGAACCTCCTCCTCCACTAGTGCGCCACTTTCCGAGTAGTGTAGAAGTGAATAATGAGATGATTAATTAGAGTGCCTCCTGCACTCTATTTATACATGACCTGACCTTCCTAATAACCTAGCAGGGCCGTATTGATGCCTCGGGGGTGTAGGGTAAGTGCAAAATGATGGAATGGGTTCCAAGGCACACAACGGGGGATGAAAACCCAGCCAAAGGCTTCGAAAGGCCCTACGCAAGGGAAATTCTATCCTTGAGTTGTTTGGTGTGGTAATCACCCACGAATATTTGGCCTCCGCTGGCACTCTATGAGTAAAAGATTTGATCTTGAAAGATCTGTTTTCCTATAAAGGAAAACAAAGTATGAAAGCTGGTTAATGAACCTATCTTAACCTATCAAAAGAAGGAAACTATGCTAAGTTAGATCTAACCTAAAAGGAGAAGTTGATGTTGTGCAGATCAGATTTGAAGTGTGATGAACAAGTAGTTAAGTACCTTAAACAGAAATGTCTTTGGGTTCTTCACTTGTTAATTAAAGTTTTATCAATTAAGAAATTAAGTGACAATTCTTCAAAGTGTTTGAGCCTATTCAAATACCTGATCTGTAATCATTGTGTCAATTGAAAATTTAACATTTGATTAAACATATTTGTTTGCATCGAATTATTTGCAGAAATATAAAAAAGGAAAATGTTCAATTAAAGAAATTGAATAGAACGGTTTTGAGCATAATCCAAACATACAGAGAAATCAATATGAAAGATCTTATGAATTAACAAAATATCCTACAAAATATTAAACACATGATCGATGACAAACTTGAAACATTAACTCAGCAATTCCCAAAGAAATTTGAAGAACAATAGGAGGTGAATTAAAAGATAACTTTCTTGAATAGAGAAGTCTTGTACAAAAATTACAACGACTCTGATAAACAGAGTATCTTTAGTCCAAACTCCTGTTGAATTGCAATTCAAAAATTCCCAACCCCTTACTAAGAGAAACATTCCTCCTTATATACTAAATTTACATCATAGTTCCAAAAGGAGAAATTCTACAAAATAGGGATTACAAAATCAGATATAACCATCGATCCAAGAAATCCTGCTATTTTTAAGCTTAAAAGATTTCTCGCCGCCTTTCACAAAAAGAAAGACTTGTTCTTCAATCTGATAAGATCTTGTGGCACCATAAGAATTTAATCACAGATTGTTCACTAGCATCAACAAGTGGTGTAGCTTGCAGAGCGTCCGCTGTAGGAAATTCGGGGTCGGGGAACCCACTGTCGAAAATAGAGAAATCCATTAGAGGACTTACTTCAGGAACGATAGCCGGAATGGCGAGTTCTTTATTGATTATAAAATCCTGTATAACATCAATATCAAGATTAGTTGATCCCTCCAAAATTTCCTTTCTTTTCTTTTCGGGGTTGTGAATGTAGGCAGACAAAGTTTCGAATTCTTCTTCATTGCTACCGCTGCTAAGATCAGAAACACCTGCATCAAACTGTGGTGAAAACATTTCTTGATATAACAAGGGATAAAGCTCTTCATTTTTAACCGGAATATTAGAAAATTCACCATCTGCATGAATATAACTCATTCTGAAAAGGATATAAGAAGAATTCCAAATAGAGTGTTTCCTATTTCAAAAGGCAATGGATGAACTAGAACTTTCATGTTAATTGCTTATTTAAAGGCCAGTAAGCAGGTCAATCATAATCGGGTGGGGCAATCTGCAATGATTAAAGTTATCCAATCAATTTATTGTAATTACTTTAATTGAAATGACAAGAGCCGAGGTATGTGCCAGTCAGATCAAAGCTCGTGCGAAGTACGAGTTCAATTACTACTTGCATGATTTTGGATTTCCTTTACGATCACATCATTATAAGCAATCTCCCATCAATAATTATGATTGGTGATTAATAACGGAGATGAAGGTTATGGTGACAAAGCTGATGTGCAAAATGGTCTCGACTAAGAGTTCCAGTACACAGGCTATCAATTCTTCACACATAACAAATCTGATCATTAAGAGGTGGAACAAAAACAACAAGATGTCAAAACTCGAGTCCAGACATGGTGAACTTAAGGTGGAAAGATGGCATCCATTCAACATGAAGTAACTGCTAGCCTTGTAATGGTGTCTGCTGTGATGAATTACATAGAAAAAAGATAATTTAGTAGAACCAGCTTTCAAAAGACAAAATGAAAAGGCTTGACTTAACTAATTACCAAAAATCAACATGACTATGAGATCATAACAAATGGACGACGGAAATTAATCGGAGCGGAATGCGGAATCGAGTTCAAAAAATTCCATGAAGTTCTTATTCAAAGATCCCACAAGCCAAAACCCAAAAGTATGGATTTGCGGGTTGTGGGTATGCAAAACGGAAGTAAAAAAAGGATTTCCGAAAGCTGAAAACTGACTGTGCGGGTGGCGGGTTTCGAAAACATTAAACTGTGACGTAAGATAACCATCCTGAAAGCCACATCTTGAAATTACAGGTTGTGGGTTTCTAGAACACACACCAGATAAATTAAAATCATAATCCCAAAAGCTGGATGCCGCCATTGCAGGGTTCGGGTTTCGGAGTAATTATTCTTCAATCTTATTAAAGAATGATTCCTCAACCCGTAGCCGTCGGGTTGCAGGTTTCAGAATCATCAAAACCAAAACTTAAAAAACAACAGTCCCGCAACCCGCACCTGTTGGGTTGCGGGTTTCGGGTTCTCCAAATGTCGGGTTTCAGGATGATGATACTAGTTAACAAAATACTCAAAATTTTGGCTTTCTTCAGACCGAAACACTTTGGAAGGAATAATCAAACTCTTAAAGACAAGCAGACCAAAAGCATGGGTGAAGAATTTTAGAGCTAAAATAAAAAACCTAAAATTTTCAAGATGACTCACCTAAATACCTTTGTGTTTATTAAAATAAGGGGGCTCCCATGCTTGGCTAAGCATGGGATCTGTTGTGGCCACAACAAATGGCGACTGGCTGGGAAGAACCAGTTATCTCTACAATCAAATCCAACTAAAGACAACATGTCAATCAACCAATTTCTTGAAACTTAATTCAAAGAAGATACTCAAAAGATAATAGCCAACAAGCAATGAACATAAAAATGGATAGATCTCAACAATGACCATTTTATAGATAACAGTCATTCGATAAGGAGATTTAGAGAGTAATACCAAATCTTTACCATGATGTAATCATTGAAAACCAGCTTGTGTTGAACCTAGGCACGGTCTTGGAAATGCTCATGGATATCCTAATTACAGATCGCCTTGGTTTATTAATCAATAATCTTTATGGATTATATATATATTCCTTTATCTTTTATTTCTCTTCTCTTTTTTTTGTATATATATATATATATATTTTATTTTTATATTTTTATACATAAAACCTTGTTAATACAAGACCACTATACTGATGATCAGATGAAATAGCGCCATTCACAATCCTGATCCAAAAACTGGTCAAGCTAGCTCGATGATGAGACTCCTTGTCTTCTTGTTGTAATACCAAAAGAAATTATCATGGCTTGGTGACCATATAGTGATAATTCTAGTCCAAGGTCAAACCCATGATCATAGCAGGGCCGGCTTGTGATAAGACCCCCCTGTTCTTGTATACAACAAAATCTTATGAAAATGAAACAATTTATTTTAGCATAAGCTACAAGGCATTACCATGGCTTGGTGACCATTTAGTGATAATGTTACTCACCAGTGCTTTGTGGATCATGAATGGACCGACCTGCAATAGGATCTTCCACCTTCCAGAAGAACTGAAAGTCATCTTCCAAGTGTGGTGGCTTGATGTGAAGATGTCATTCCACTTTAAGCACCTATGAACCTAATGGGATGGCTTGATAACAAGACCACCCACCTCGTAAATTATAATTTTAAATAAAATTTATATTCAAAGTGATTGTAAAAGGATCCATGAGCAATCAGAACTGGTTAGGTTATTATGATATGTTGTTCAACCATGAAACACCAGACAGAGAAATGATGACCATCCTCCATACCTCAATTACACAAATAAATCATGGTGAAAGATAATGATCAAAGTGAAAAGTATCCAAAGGAACTGCACTTATTAACTGTTAATTCTTCAGAGAAAATTCTAATCAAAAGCCAAAAAGTAAGATTGATAACAATGCTGAAGCTTCAGAAGCAATTGTTACTAAGAAAAGTGATCACAATCCATTACCACAAGTGTGAAGCCTTATTAATGAAAATGAAAACAAAACAAGAAAACCAATCAAAATGTCAATGCAATAAAACAAATGATTGTAAAACAAACCACACCTATGTACAAGCGCACCAGATTGTTTAAACAAAATACTTTTTCAAAAGAGACACGTTCACTGGGAAGGTGTTTACAACTCCCTCTAACGTCTGTAATCGAACAATGCTGGGACCAATCTTTTCTGTAATAATGAAAGGTCCTATCCAAATGTGCTGAAACTTGGCGTACTGATTCTTATCTTTACGTTGCTTATCCCACCTCAGAACCAGGTCACCAATAGAAAATTCCCTGTCAGATGAAGACTTTTCATCAAACCATCTCTTCACCATCTGCTAATGATGATACAACTTGTTCTTGGTTGTTTCCCTGTCCTCCTCTAGCTTCAAGAGGGTGTCAATTCTTTGCTGGAGGGGAGAAGAATCATCTTCTTGGACAGACTAGGCCAATTGTAGCAAAGGAATGGTAAGATTAGTGGGAAGGATGGATTCTTTTCCATAAACTAGATAGTAGGGAGAATTTGCAATTGCTGCTTTTGGGGTAATTCGACCTGCCCATAATGCATTATACAATTGTGTGTGCCAATCTCTGTGATGAGAAGCTATAGTCTGCTTGAGAATGTTTATCAGGTTTTTGTTCAATGATTCAGCCAAACCATTACCTTGAGGGTAATAATTGGTAGAAAAATTAAGCTTAATCCCCATCCAAAAGGCATATTTAGTTATATCAATTGAAGAGATATAGGATGCATTATCGAAAACTAAGTACTCTAGAGCGCCAAATCGTGTGACGATCTGACTATCAAGGAAAGAGATTACTTGGGCAGCGTTACATTGTTTAAGAGGAGCTTCCTCCACCCATATAGTGAAATAGTCTGTGGATGTGAGGATATACTTATGTTGGAGGGATGAAGGAGGGTTTATAGGCCCAACAAAATCCAGTCCCCACTGTTGAAATGGAAATTGAATTGTAACCGGTTGTAAAGGAAATGCAAGTTTCCTAAACTTCCCTGTGCATTTCTAGCACAACTCACACTTTCTCACATAAGCATAAGCATCTTTAAACAACATGGGCCAATAACATCTGGCCCTAAGAATATTTTGTGTTGTAGTCTCTCCTGAAAAATGGCATCTAGCAGGACCTGCATGAAATTGAAACAAAATGTCATTAGTTTCATGTTTTTCCAAGCATCTAAGAAATACTCCATCATAATTTCTCCTAAAAAGAACATGATGGATGAATTGATAAGGAGCAGATTTCAGTCTTAAAGCTCTTCTTTTCTTAAAATCAAGAGTTTCGAGAGCAAACCCATGGTTTAGGAAAAATTTGATATCATCGTACCATTCTGATGTCGAGTCATCGATAACATTAACAACACCTGAGGGAATTTCGTCCTCATGATCCCATTCGGACTGCTGCTATGAAAGGTCATTGGATTGCGTAGTAAGAAGACAAAGGCCTTGGCCTTTTACAATTTTAGTCGGTCTAATCTCAAGATCATATTCTTGTAGTGCAGTCATCCAATGGGCCCTCTTTTACCCCAATTCTTTCTGGATGAGGACATTTCTGATAGTATAATATGGAACAATGACTTTGGTTCGAGACTTCAGCAAGTAGGGCCTGTAATGTTTGACGGATTTATAGACTGCATAGGCTTGCTTATTGATCTGTGAGTATTTAAGCTCTGCACCTTTGAATGTTGAGCTCATAAAAGAGATCAGGATTTCAGTATCATTGTCATGCTTTTGAGTTAAGACAGTTGCATAAGAAAAGTCAGTGACAAAAGTATAAAGAATGAAATCCTTATTAAAATATGGGGACATGAGAGCAGGAGCTTATGCAATAGCCTTTCGAATTCGGATAAACGCATCTCTCTGTTCCTGTGACCAATTAAACTGCACATCTTTCTTGACCAAAAGTTGTAATGATTTAACAATCTGGGCAAAATTTGGTACAAACCTACGTACAAAATTAATCTTACCTAAGAAATATTGCATTGCTTTGCGCAAGCCTGGTAAACCAATTTTTGAAATGACCTCTATACGTTCAGGATCGATAATTATACCTTTTTTCTAAACAATGAAACCCATAAGCTTTCCTTCAGTTACTGCAAAAATAGATTTCTTCGGGTTGAGAGAAATACCGAATCTTTTGCAGCGATCAAAAACTTGTTTCAAAGCAAACACATGTTCATGTCGTTTTTTAGAGTAAATAGTGATATCGTCAAGGTAAACCACGATAGAATTATGCATTAACCCTTGGAAAGATATATCCATAGCTCTCTGAAAAGTAACTCCTGCATTGATCATCCTGAAAGGCATCCATCTGTAGGAAAAAGTACCCCATGGGGTCTTGAAAGTTGTTTTCAATTGATCGTTCAGGGAAACCATGACCTGGTTATACCCTGAAAAACCATCTAGGAGGGAAAACATCTTTGACCCGACTACCTTTTGAAGAATCTGCTCCATTGGTGGAAGAGGATAGTTGTCTTTCTCAGAAGCCCGATTTAGGTTTTTGAAATCAACACACAGTCGAATTTCCCTGCTTTTCTTACGGACAGGTACTAAGCTAGCAATCCATTGAGTGTGCCTGACCAGAAAGATAATTCGAGCAGTGAGCAGCTTTTCCTGCTCCTTTTTTACAGAAAGCTCCAAACTGGGGTGCATCTTCCGCAACTTTTGTTGAAATGGCTTAACCTCTGGTTTCATGGGTATATTATGAAACATGACACTATTGTCAAACGTTTTCAACTCGTCATACATCCAGGCGAAAACATCCTTATACTGTTTACACAATGCAATAATGGCTTTGCGTTCTTCAGGGGTACAATCAACTCCCAAATTGATGAAACAAGGTTCCTGTTCGGTGCCTATGTTGACTCGCTCGTAGTTCAAGGATGAGCTTTGAGTTTTACAGTTAGTTTGAGATTTGAACTTGTTCTGTAAATCGTAAAAATTTTCTAGGTTGATCACAGACTTCGGGATGACATTTGAGGGATCAGTGAGAGACTTTTCATGTTCTACTTCATCGATGGCCATGTCTTGAAACGTATTCTGGGCAGTGAGGAAGTCAATTATCTGTCAGTCATCATCAAACACTTTCCAATTAGTCACATTATCCGAAATGGATGGTTTGTACATCAATTCAATAGAAAAAGTTTGAGGAGACATACCTTCTGGCGGGATTAGTCTAGACATTGTATTTGCTAACATGTCTACATCAAAATTTTGTGACTTGGGAACTGATTTAATATTAAATGCCAAAAATGAGTTGGTTAGAACCCTCACTAACTTTTGATAATTAGCCAAATGCGGGGATAAGCAGTGTATTTTATTCCTGACTTGTTTGACTATAATTTCGGAGTCTCCATAGCATTCTATTGCTTGTACACCTAAATAAATGGCCTTCTTGAGACCCTGCACAAGAGATTCATATTCGGCTACATTATTAGTGCAATCAAATTCTAACCTGCAAGCAATCATGAATTGTATTCCCTTAGGATTGATGAGAACACAACCCTCTCTAGCTCCCTCCTTGGACCTAGAGCCATCCAAAAATAAAGTCGAGGAGACAGCGTCTACTCTAAAATTCATATTCACATTATATACATTATGCATAATTTCACCAGAAAAAGGTATAGAAGTAACCTGAGTGATATGTGATTCGCTTTGGATGCTTTCTACTGGTGAGGTATCAACTGTGAATTCACCGAAAAAGGTATCAAATGTAAATTGCTCTACACGAGAGGTGAGATAACTAGCAGGTTCACTTGAATCATTAAGATCGGTAACTGTCTGTTTCATAAAAGGTTCTCTACTGATCTTAATTTATTTGGTTGACCATTATAAGGAAACCATAAATGGGACCAGTCAGTTGCAAAGTAACCTTTAAGTTTCTCTGACCAATCCCTACTTAACCACATCCCATAGGATTTTGGGATGTCAGCTATCACAATATCACTTGTTTGATGGATCCTGGGATCAACTGACATGAATGTAAGCAGAACGTTTCTCAATTTTCCAACCACTCTGATTTTGGATCTGTCAAGTTGCACAATCTAGGTTGGACAGGGTTCCCATGTTGCATTCAATTTCTTGCAAACAGAGAGGTGCATCACATTTGACGATGCTCCTGAATCTATCATGCAGTTGTGTACATTCCAGTTGAAAATCTCAAAAGTAAGCAAGAAAGGAGGAGTTGTCTTACTTGCTGGTTTTTGATCATCAGTTTTAGTGACAGAGTCTAGATTATTATTCTGTGACTCTCTAGGCTATTTGACTATCATGTTTGTAGGTAAAGAATCTCTCTTAGCAGGAATTTTGCGTAGCTGAAATAGAGAGATGTTTGCTTTAACTCTTTTTAAGTCTTCAACCAGGTTGTACTCCATTTGAGGGAGGACTGTATCCTTTTGTGGGATAGGATTGTTTCTTGTGGGAACTGGGGGAGAAGATGAAGGTTGTTGAGGTGGCTGTGGTTTTGACCTTGTATTATAAGGATGTTGCGTGTTAAACACCGCCTCAGGTTCTTCTTCTTCTTCACACATAGGAAGTTCTGAAAAGCAACCCACAGCATCAACATGTGGATCACCTTCCGCTTCTTCTCCAGGTAGTGGAGAATCAGGGGTAGTCTGATCGTTGGAAGTGTCGGGGGTGACTTGAGATTCAGTTGCCAATGCTCTAAAAATATAAAAGAGTTCCTCGTTTGTGAGTGCATCCGTCGGATTTGGTGGTGGTGGATTTTGTGGAGGCTAGTAAGGTCTCCTAAATGGTGGCCTTACAAAACCTCTATTCTGATTCTAATTATCATTAGTGTTCTTCTTCAAATCCACCATCTCATTTGACATCTTCTGAAGAATTTTTTTCATTTTAGTCATATCAAATGTATCCTTGTTCTGAACTGTGGGTTTAGGGACATTCTCAATTTTCTTCCTGGAAGTGGAAGGTTTCCCTTCTGTGGTTTCAGGGCTGTCTTCCAGACAAAAGATGTCTTTCTCAACTTGGATTGCTTCATCAAAAGATTCCAGTAAATTACCATTATGTGCCCTTTGGTGAGATCCTAATACATATACCTAATGAGGGCAGCTATACCAAGAGCCTACTTTAAATGTCAACCCGGGGAACGTACAAACCTTAGAGGTACATGCACTATCTGTGCTCTTATAGGATAATCTTTGTCATAGTTGGATGTCGGTATCGATGTTCTAAAGGTTTTCTACTAAAGATGTAAACTTATTATGCTACAAAATTAAATACTAGAAAGCAATAAATCTAATTAAAAGAATTAAAGTACCAAAAGCAGTAAATCTGTTCTAAGAAATAAAGATACCAAAAGCAGTAAATCTGTTCTAAGAAATAAAGCAGTAAATCTATTTTAAATAATTGAAATCCTGAAAGTGAAGGAGATGATCTTATGAAAGTACTCAATGTGGAATGGTAAATCTAGAAAATGAAAATGTCAGAATAGATCTATTCTAAGATTTGGGAAAACGAAGTCTATAGTTACTTTATACCTAAAACTAGAATTCCGATCTAAACCATTTTAAATCCCAAGAATAACATTGAAGTTCAATCGTTTCAAGCTATCCATCTACTACTAAAGAAATTGATCACGATGAGAAATAGTCAAAAACCTCAGATATAAACCATGATATTGAAAGCAAAGTTGATACACATGCAATCGTTGATTCAAATATGCGTTGAAAGAAAGAACCTACAAGACTACTGAAACTGTTTTGCTGTACTACAGAATGTATTATAAACTACTACAAAAATAATAAATCATTCAAGCGCTTCCATATGTAATAGAACTGTTCATCAATGTAAAACACATAATTGAAAGAAATACCTACAAATAGAAATATTCTGATCTACGTGTTGGAGGGGCCCTCCCCAACCTGTACTCAGGAGAGAATAAAACTTAGAAATGTTGGCTGGAATTAATCATCAATCTCTTATTAAAATATAAAATCCATGTCAAAACAAAGGTCTCTACTTCACAGTATCGATAGGGCAGAAACGTTAAAACAATGTTTTTTCTCAAAATAACAGCAGGGGCCTCTCACTACCCGAGAGGTCCATATTTATATGATTTTAATGTTGATCCTAACTGATTTTAAAAATGCCGATTCTTCTTGAAAGTGGGAGTGCATCCTATATAAATCAGGAAATATGGCGTCGAGCTTGGTGATCCTTTAGTCTTCTACACGTCCATCCTTTAATGACCCTGAACCTGCTCAATCACGCTTGGTTTCCCATATAATTAGTTTATTTGATATGCATTCTAACATACAAGAATAATCATAAAAACAATTTCATTAAATAATTAAAGTAAAACACTTTTCCCACAATTGAGTGTGTTTCTTCGCCATTGCTTGAGCTGGACTGTGGAAAAAGGGTTATCAAATACCTGAAAATTGGACCCATCATTCTCTCCCCTACTTGAAGGAGTCACCCATCCTTGGGTGACTTATTCAATTCGTCAATGACCTCCCTGATATCCCATGCTACCACCTTAGGTGTCCCTGCCTGCCTGAGATATCCAAAATTCTGATCCTCCCTGGCCCATGCCTTCCTCTCTTCTTTTTCATTAATTTGTTCTTTGAGGACTGGGGAAAGAAAGAATGGGGGATTCAGCCTCATCCCGATTCACCTGAGTTGGTTTCATGCCAGGGATTCTTTGTAGAGTGTGGTTTTGAAAAAAGCATCCTCAAGCCTGAGGGGAGAGTGGAGTTCTCTTCTTTTTAGATCGTTTGCTACCCTGCTCCACCTTTCCTTGATGGAATCATTAACTTCCTTTTGTGTGCTGTGAAGTGTAATTTCAAAATGAATCACCGCCTCCTGTTGTTTTGCGAGGAGAATGGGTATCAGTTCCTCGTCCTGAGTGAGGATCCTGTGGTTATAGATTATTCCCCCAGGGTGAGTTGGCTCTGGTCTGATCATTAATGGGGTTTTCCATTTGGATGCAATATAGAGATGGTAGTCCTGGGCTCGCTCAATTTCATGGTTCATCCACGAACACAATGCCCTTAACTGGAAATTGCCCACATACGGGTTTGGCAACCAGTTGGGCAAAGCCAGAAACTACGAAATTATGCAAGAAGAACTCACTCAATTGGTCTTTCTCCAGCTTTGTGGAGTTCAAATATGCATCAATAAATTCTTTGGGAGTGCTTACCTCTATAGGGAGACCTTTCTTCAACCTTTGGAGCTGGAATTCGCCCCATTTCTCTTGTAAATAAACTGCATATACCGCCGACGGTGGTCTGAGGTCACACAGTCTCTCATATATGCCAATAGTAGTGGAAAAAACATCCTTAAATTTGATAATCTCCTTGTCTTTCTTTGCTAATTCATTCTATGCCTCGGCCAACTTTTCTTGCAGCGCTAAATTCTTCTACTCGGCAAGCCGGAGCTCTTTTGCATGATGCATCTTTAGGATTTGTGTCTTCTCGGCTGAGAATGGGGGAGGTGTGGCATGGCTTCCTGGCCCAATTCTTAATGTTGCCAACTCATTTCTGAGCCTTTCCATTTCTGCTCGTGCTTCAGCGAGTTAGGAAACGACCTCGGGGTCTTAATTACGTTCTTGAGGGTTTTCCTGAAAGTTGCCTTGCTCCTGTAAGCTCTGCTCTTCTTCTTTATCCATTTCTTCTTTATCCATTTCTTCTTCTGTATCCTATTTTTACTCTTCATTCCTTTCCTCTTCTTCATCCTCTTCTTATTTTTCTTCTTCATCCTCTTCTTCATCTATAGTCGGATCCTTCTGATCTATAAAAGGATCAATGTCATCATCAGACACATTGGTAATCAAGGGGCTGGGCTCCCTTTCTTTTTCCTTGGAGACTCGGATTTTAGATACCTATGTGAATCTCTTGCTGCGCCTCTTCGACCCCTGACTACTGGTAGGAATACCTGGGTCTGATTTGGGGGAGTCCTCTTTGGAGTGCTTTATTTTGACCAAGGTGTCCGCCACACTGTCCAAGTCAATTTTTCTTTTTCCCCCTGATACAGAGGTGGTCTTACTTTTCGATTCAGGTGGCAAGGGCATAGTCCTCATTCTCTGAATGTCCTCAGCAGACACCATGATGAACTCCTCCCAGGAGAGCTATGAAATCTGAGCTTTTAGCTCCTCACCAACTATTAGTTTGATCAACCCATTATGGGCCAAAGCATCCTCTTTTCTCTTAGCCACCTTCCTGCTCATCTCTGCTAGGGATTGGAGCAGGTAAAATGGAATGCTAATATTGTTGTTTGATGAAATGTGACTTTTGTTCCTGAGAAGCTCTAAAATACGAAAATGGAAAATGGGAACATAGCATATTCGTCCAGTGCATGTAATATACCTCAGGACAATTGCAGCCATTTCATCCCATGGTGCTGGCATGGAGGGTCTTTTGACTCCATTTTTGTCTTCATCATAAACCTCTCCATGCTCAAAGAATGCTACTTTTTCTATGTGGTTTTCCTCCCGGTCATTGCTGCTCCAATGCAGGCCCATTGGAAGACCAGTGTGTTTGGCTATCATGTCCTCATCCACTTTTATGCATAACCCCTTCATCCGGGTGACGTACTATTCATCCTTAATATGCTTGAAGTTTCTTGCAAAATCCTAGGCTACCCTTGTATGATATCCTCTCAGTCCAAGGATAAATGGCATCCATCCTGAGTTGCGAATGATCCGCAGGACTCTCGGGCTTTGATAAATGGCACTGTGATCTTCTGGTTCACTCTTTTTAAAACCATGTCATTTTTAGAATCTTCTTTATAACCAGACAAAACCATGGCTTTTGGAATGTAGTTTTATACCTTTAACTTGGTTGGGCTCTGCCTACAGGATCAAGGAATACAATGGTGGCTGCTTCTCGAGAATTCCGAGTGGTTACTTATATGCAAAATCGTGGAATATTTTGCAACCTAATTCACTGCCTTTCTGCACCTATCCTTTCCATCATACCTGTACTTGCCACTTTTAATCCCCTATTTTTCATGATTGATTTCTGCCTTCTCATGATGGACCTCTGTACTTCATGTGGTGAAGGTTGCGATCATGATTTGCTGAGGGTGACGGGACTTTGGTAGCAATCATGAGTTATGAAGGTCATTCCACCATGCCACCGATTTGAAATGGAAGTTGTCCTCAGCTGACTAGAAACGAATGTATTGTGGGAAAATGTTTTACCTTAAGAATCAAATAAAATCTTTTTAAAGATTACCTTGGTATGTATGCGTACCTACATTGATGATCTGGTGTGTTTTTCATGCATGGTGGATTCTGTAGTATATTTTGGCGGTGTCTGTAGTTGATTTCTGCATGTTAGTAGTTACGTGCGTAGGCTTCTTTTTCCGTTTTGCGCGTTTTGAATTTGTTGAATATGTGCTTTTGAAAATTGTGCCAGTTGTTGATATGACTCAGGCGATCATGCTTTATATTTGGATGATTGCATGGTTGGATGTGATTGGCTCCCTTGAATAACTTGTAGGATTTCTTGAATATGTTTGGAATGTCATGGTGTGTCTTGAAGGATTCCGTAGTAGATGAAGACTGATTTCTGCATGTAGACGTGGTTGGCTCGCTTGAACTGATTTCAGGCTCACTTGAATAAATGGCAGCCTCGCTTGATACATTTTGTAGGCTCGCTTGAATTGATGGCAACCTCGCTTGAATCATTGTGCAAGCTTGCTTGAATAGGTTGATGCCCTGTAAACTTCTTGTTACCCCTTTTTTGTTTTGGTTTGGTATTTTTTTTTTCTCTTTTTTTGTTGTTTTTTTTTCATGATATGTGTTGAAGTTTACTTATTTGCAGCATGCTCTATCAGCATCAATTGTTGCTAGTAGAGTACTTGTGTAAATTCTTCTTTGGACTTTGGTTTTTTGTAGAGTTTTTGGCGATGCCCATTCACTATCATAGGGAACTCATCATCATCAATTGTAATAATTCTCACAGCCCCATTGTCATAAATTTTCTGTATACTGTAAGGCCCAAGCCATCTAGTCATTAGCTTTCCTTTGAATGTGTGAAATTTGGAGTCATAGAGTAGTGCCCAATCACCTTCGTTGAATTTCTTATCCTTCAAATGTTGGTCATGCGATTTCTTTCTTTGCTGTTGGATGATTTCAGTATGTGTAAGTGCTTGTTGGAGGTGTTCATCCAGTTGATTTAGCTGTAGCATGCATTCTTTTTGAATGTCTGATAGGTTCATATTTAGATCGGCTACAATTCTTAATGTTTTTACTTCAAATTCGATTGGTAGTATGACCTTTTTCCCATAGACCAGTTCATAAGGTGTGAATCCCGTTGTTGTTTTCCATGTAGTATTATAAGCCCAGACTGCTTCACTAAGTCTGTCAGCCCAATCCCTTTTGTGAAATTGGACAGTTTTTGTCAAGATTCTCTCTAATTCCCTGTTGGTTACCTCAGCTTGACCATTTCCTTGAGGGTGGTAGGAGGATGACTGTTTGTGCTTTACATTGTTTATTTTCATCAAGTCTTCAATTAAATTTGATGTGAATTGTGATCCTTGATTATAAACTACTTCTCTTGGCACCCCAAATATGTAAAAGATCTGCTCAGTAAAGAATTTGGCCACACTGGTTTCATTTGCAGCAGCCAGTGCTGCTACCTCTGTCCATTTTGTTAGGTAATCAGTGCATACAAGGATGTAGCTCTTCTGATTGGACTGTGGGTTGAATGGGCCAACAAAATTGAATCCCCACTTATCGAATGCCTCTAAAGAGATTTGTGGATGTAGTGGCATTTCTTGTTTTTGTGTTGGTTTTCCCATTCTTTAGCAATCTTCACAATGGGACACATACTCATAAGCACCTCTGTGGAGAGTTGGCCAATAATACCCTGCTTGTAAGATCTTGTAGGCTGTCCTTTCTACAGCGTAGTGTCCTCCACAGGGTTCATTGTAGGTGGCATGCATTATTTCATATACCTCATCTTCCATAATGCACCTTCTAAGTACTTGATCTGGTCCCTGTTTAAAAAGAACGCCCTCTATCCATGTATATGTGGCACTTTGTCTTATTAATTTTGTCCTTTCTTTATAGCTGTAATGTTCTGGAAACTTCTCGGATACCAAATAGTTTGCTATGTCAGCAAACCATGGGATTTTTATTGATATGGCAAAAAGGTGCTCATCAGGGAAGTTATCTTGAACCAATTCATTATTTTTCCCATGTGTTACTCTTGACAAAAAGTCTGCTACGACACTATGCTTGCCTGGTTTATCTATTATAGTGATGTCGCATTCCTATAGAAGTAGCATCCATCGAATAATTCTTGCACTGGTATTAGGCTCATTCATAAGATATCGGATCGTTGAGTGGTCAATATGGATAAAACTTTGGTATATTGTAATGTAATGCCTGAATTTATTGATTGCATGTATGACTGCTAGAAATTCCTTCTCTGTGACTGTGTAGTTGAGTTCTTCCCCAGCCAAATTTTTGCTTGTATAGTATATGGCATAGGGTTTCTTGTCTTGTTCTTGCCCAAGCATAGATCCGATGGATTTATCTGATGCATCAGTGTGAATGTGAAATGGAATTTCCTAGTTTGGTCCTTGAAGTATTGGTGCTGTGATGGTTTTCTGTTTAAGACTTTCAAAGGATGACATGCAGTTGCTTGTCCATATGACCTCATTGTCTTTTGTGAGAAGTGCAAACATGGGGGAAGCAATTCTGCTATAATTCTCAATAAACCTTCTGTAGTATCCTGTCTGTCCAAGGAAGCTTCTCACATCTCTTTGTTTGACAGGTGGGGGCATTGTTTTGATTACTGAGACTTTGGATTGATCCACCTCTGTACCTCTCTGTGATATATGATGTCCTAGAACAATTCCTTCTTCCATTAACATCCTACATTTGTCATTGCTTATGCACAAGCTCATTTCAATACATTTATTTAATACTAATTCAAGATTTTTCAATGCCTGGTCAAAGCTCTGTCCATAATGTGTGAAATCTTCCATGAAGACTTCCATTTTGTTATTCAGAAAATCGGAGAAAATACTCAGTATGGCTCTTTGAAATGTTGCTATGGCATTACATAGACCAAAGGGTAGGACCCTATAGGCGTAAGTTCCCCATGGGCATGTGAAGGTTGTCTTATCTTGATCAGCTGGGTGTACTAAAATTTGATTGTACCCACTGAAACTGTCTAAGAATCAGAAGTACTTGTTTCCAGATAATGTATCCAACACCTGGTCTATAAATGGAAGTGGAAAATGATCTTTCTTTGTTGCTTTATTCATCTCCTTGTAGTCCACACAAATTCTCCATTTACCTCCTTTTTTGGGCACTATGACTAGTGGTGAGACCCACTCACTATCAGATATTGGATAGATGAACCCTGCATCTAATAAATTTTGTACTTCCACTTTGACTATGTCTTTTAGTGCAAGGTTCAGCCTTCTTTGTGGTTGCCTGATGGGAGTAGAACCTTTTTTTATGTAAATGTAGTGTTTGCAGATATCAGGATGTATTCCTTTCATATCTGCATATGTCCATGCAAATGCTTTACTTTGTTGTGCTAGTATCTTCATCAATTTTTCTTCTTGCTCTGGTTCTAAATTGGAATTTATGTTGACTGTTTTGCCAAGGTGAATTTCCACGACTTTTATCTTCTCAATCTGTTCTAGCAGTACTTCTGTACATAAGTCATCCATGTTTTGTGTTGGATGCTTTTTGGACAGACCGGGGTTTTAATGAGGCATAGCAACAAAACCCCTTGGTGCACTGGCCCTCTCGACAACGAGCTGCGCAGCAGCTCGAGGTCTCACCCAAAGTGGCTATGGGGGGGCTAAGAAATCAGGCTTCCTTAACCTAGGCGACATGGAGACTGCAATATTCTCCCTTCCTTCCTCGAGGATTCCTCAAATCGGAACGTCTTACTCTTCCGCAGACCTCTCAGTGCAACAACGCTGAAGCTCTCACTTACCAGCCTAGCTGCACGGTATCTCCGATCCTGCGCAGGAGGCAATTACCCTCTGCGTCGATACTCTAGGTATCGTTTCTGCTTGCACGCCCAGTGCAGTAACGCATTCCCTAAGTGTTGCGGCGATAGTGCTCTTATCGTCCCCTTCGATAGTGCATGAGAATAACTTCTAAGGGAGCTTCAAGGACTTGCTTTATATACTCATTCATAAAGACAATGCAACATTAATGTAAACGCAGATAGTAAACTAAAACATGTATTCACGCAACACAGCATCATAACAACAAGAATTATGTAGTTCACCTCCATGGGGAAACCACGTCCACGGGAAGTGTATCTTATATTAATCTCAAAGATAGAAATTACAGTCCTGCCGCGCACACAGCTGCAGCCTTAGATCTTTCCAGGAAACTCCATGCACACAGCTGGGAGCCCTTCTCTTAGATCTAGTCTCTTCCTCTACATAGATTACAATGGTTCAGACGTTGGCTCAGACTGTCTGCAACTCAGGGATTAGCTTCACAGCTATCCAGTTCTTACTCTTGTCTTCTAACAACACAATAGAAAACAATCAACAACCAACCCTTCTTATGTCTAAAACATCTAATGGCTAGCTAACTAACTAGCTAGCTAACGTCTAACCTTTACAATTACACATATATATAGGTGGCCCTGAGGGTCGCACCTTTACAAAACTATGAGCCTTTCCCAGCAGTAAATCCCAAAAAACCCTAACCACGGACATGGCTAGGTGTACTGTAGGTGCCGCTTGCAGTCACATCGCTGTTTCCTGCAGGTTCCATGACTTTCGACATAGATTGTGGGTATGGGCGCCGCTTCATCATTCACTGCTCCTTGTCCTTCACCTTCAATACTTTGGTCCGTTGCTCTTCCTTGATCAGAGCAGCCATAACTTCTGTACTTAGCCTTAATGAGGGTAGCTGAGCCCTCTATTCCGTCGCTTCATTTATTGTGGTAGCTGAGCTCTCTACTCGGCCACATTCATTCTCCTTTGACATACGCGTGAGCTCCACGATTTTCGGTCCGTAATCTGCACTGAGCTCGTCCATCTGGCGCCATACTGTGCACTTGTTTGCTTTTGCCCAAAAATTGGTGCTTATTCAAAATTAGCACTTTCCCTTCAACACTTGTGCTTTTTCCTCAAAATTCGCAGCTTTACCATAGCTGTGGCCTAGGCTCCAACAGGCCCCTAACACTTACTTGTGGCTCGTCCCCGAGCCACTCGCACTAGCATGTGGTCGCTTTACTTGCGCATCTACCTTTTCCTGGGTCTCAGCAAATGTTTTCTTCCACTCCGCAATAGCGGAGTCCATTTCATCGACGCACTCCAGAGCTGTCTGCACCATTTCTGCAGTGGCTTCTTCTTCAGTTATGCCATCAACCATCTGTTGAGATTCTGCAATTTCTTTGATCTTTGCCTCGGCTTGGGAAGCAAGTTCAGCATACTCATCCATAAATGGCTGAATGCTATTGGTGAGTTTAGCATCTTCATTCCTGAGCTTGTGCAGTTGTTGTTGTATTCTGCGCACTTCACTCATTTTCCTCATTTTTGCTAAGCCTTCTAAGGCCTTAGCTTCTTCAGTCAGAACAGTTAGGGACTGTTCTGCGGCTTCGACCTGTTCCAAAAGATCGATTTTGAAAGGGAGCTTCTCAAGCTCAATCCAAGCCTCCATAGCTTGGGTCATCAGGTTCTCGGCTTTATCTGCTTTGCTCTTCATTTGTGTGGAAGCTCTGCGCAGCGCTTCAAATTGTTCCTGCCTATCATCTATGGAATGTGCTGCAACACGAGCTTCCAACTCGGCGATCGGCGTTCTATGATCTTCAGCCATAGAAACTATTTCCTGATCTAGGGCTTTCACCCTTCCACCAATAATTTGAACTTTCTCAACCAGAGGAAGGTCTAGCTGAATCTCGCAGGCCAGCATCTCCAGGGCGATTTCATCAACTACGTTTCTTATCCCAGTGTCTTGTGCCTCATAAAGTGCGAGCTTCTCAGAGATGTTCTTATAGCCTACCTTCAACTCTATCTCCTGCGATTGTAGTCTTTGGTTTGCATGGAATGTGGAGAGCTCTCTAGCTCTTAGCTCAATAGAGACCTTCTCTTGCACTAACTGCAAGGTTTCTATCGGAATCAAAGACAAATTTATTTTAATGGGGCCAACTGCGCTTACCTGCAGTGCGGCAAAGGATCCGGAAGTGTCATGCTTGTAAGCGGGATGTGCATGACAGTATTCCTCTCTGCAAGTACTTCAACTCGCTCGGTACTTGTAGATGCATGCGGCGCCTGTGAAGTAGATGCTGGCGCATGGGTCTGCGCAACTCTTCCTGCAAGACCTTTTAACTCCATGAACTGCAGGTCCAGAGCACTTCTAATGTGAGCGTGCGCGGTCCGCAGCTCGCGAAATTGCTCCTTCAAGTACTGGTCGATCCCAGAGGCAATGGTCTCAGAGGGATGCGACACCTTCTGCTTCTTGGCTGCTGGTTCTGTCGAACCTTCATCACTTCTTTGCTCAGGCGCTTCTTTGCCCTTATCTTTCTCTTGCGCAGTAGGGGGTGGTATCACGGATGCGATTTTGGAGGCCTCCCTCCATTCATCCGACCAAGACTTGATAGTTTCTTCAACATCTTTAGTAGTCATCCTGTAAAGGCCTATGGCCCATTTGTCTTGAATGCCGCAAGGGCAGAGGTAAATTTCATGCAAGTTGGCAAAAAAGACCAACTTCCCTTCATATATTTGGGCTGTTTCCTTACTCAGCCTCAGCATTTCCTGAATGGTATCTTTGAGGAGATGGTAGTATTCACAAAATACAGCGTGGTTCATCTTGCAATTCGCGGGATTATTAGAATCCCAGAGGTTGACATAGCGCATTCCGGCAACCTATCCTGCGCGGTGCGAAAGGAACTGAGTGTTTGGGGGCTCCTTCCACCCGAAAAAAGCACATAAAATTAAAATCCAAGAAAAATGGAACAACTGACCGGCGGTGTCCTGGACATTTCGGCAATCTTTCAAGAAAGAATTAAGGAGGAAGAGAGACCAGTTGTACTGCTCTCCCTCTGCAGCTGCGATAGCGAGCTCCACGACAGCTCCAGTGACTTCTTTAGGTCTGCACTTTGTGAGAAGTCTGCCTGCAAGCAGACTGCATGTAAATCTAAGTGCTTCATCCTCAACTATAGTGAGGTCATAATCCCAACCTCCTCTTGTCAATTTGTATTTCTGCACCAACTGTGCAGCCAATTTTCTGTCTTTGTCCTTTCCAACAAAATGAATATTGGGGTCCTTACCAACCTTAGATAGGCCGGTAATACGATGAATCAAGTCGACATTTAAATTGATTGGCCTCCCCATCCAATGGTAACCACCATGAACGCAGGATAGCAGTTCCTTAACAACTGCATTGACTTCATTGCTATGACCGAAGTGCGGTAGCTTCAACAAGTTCAACAGTCCCGGTTTCTCTAAATTTGCTGCAAATTCCTTTGGGACGAATTCATCAACTTTTCTGGTGGGATTGTGGACTACCGTCAAATAGTGATCCAGCGCGAACTGAGGATATGTTCTGTAGTCTCCCAAGTTGAAATCAGAAAAATTAACCAGTGGAAGGTGTCCAAGCAGGGACCCTTCTTGTCGCACGACTTCCGGCATTGGAGGCAACGGAATCGGATACTTTGCATTCTTCAGAATATGCACCTCTGGTGCATCATCTGGACGTGGTGGAATGTAATTCACCATAGTGGCCAAGGGCTCTGGAACAGGTTCGTCCGGCTGCTGCGGATGAGATGCCCTTGTGCCCGGAGATTGCTTAGGATCAGACCAACCAGGGTGCGTGTAAGCCGAGGTCGTCACCGGGGTAGTCATGCCGAAATCTAAGCCTCTGCGCTTAAATTGATGAACAATTTCTTTAGTGGACAGGTTCTCCATCGTGAACCGATATAGACAACGAGGACTTGAACTGACAAATAGCGGAACAACGTAGGATACGAACGCTGAAAACAAAGGAAGCAGTCTGCACAACACGGCTCTGAAAACAATCACTTAGATTCTCAAACAAGACACTATGCAACTCGAGAAAAGTAACCCAAAAATATACAAGTGTGGGGTATTTATAGCTAAAGGTGATAGTAAATGCGGACAAGTGGGGTTACTAGTCGTAGATGCCTATGCATGAGTTGACAAGCCCCCTACCCCCGCGCCTCTGCGGTGCATTAATTGTGATGGACGGGCTCTGACAGCCTTCTGGAAGAAGTTAAAGCTTTCGGCGCATGACATAATTGCGAATCTTAGGGAGATCAAGCCGACTCTGTCAGAGCGGATACAATTAAATGGCGAACTTATCCTTCATTAATATTCAAAGCGGCTATAGGACTAGTGTAATTCAAATTTTTTGGCAGGTCATTTCAGCATAGGTAACTGTGCATATAGAGGGGTCCACCACGAGAACTCCTCAAGTGGCAAATTGACACAGGAACTCCACAAGAGCGACGGTTCGACAATCCGGAAAAACTTCACAAGAGTGCAATTAGGGTTGCTCCAAACAGACTTTATTGATATGCGCGGATGCTTTAAGAAACTGCGCGGGAAGCCAGAGACTGAAAGTGTCCCGCGACTTCCATGTAGACTGTGATAATGCGATGCCTCTTTCAACTACACTGGACATATGCACCTCTTTAGCAATGTATTAAGTCGACAGGGCGGAGTGGTCGTCGCGATAAAGCTTGAGCCGACTCCCGTTGATCATTGTAGGTAGCAATTCTCAATTAAGCTTCGCAAGCTGAACTGCTCCTCCTTCTGTTATCTTTGTCACCTGAAAAGGGCCTAACCAATGTACACAAAACATGCCTGGAAACTTGATGAATTTACTATCATAGAGGAGTACCAAGTCTCCTTCTTCAAAGTGTTTATTCTTAATATGCCTGTCATGCCAAGATTTCTGTGTTGCCTTCTATACTTGTTGATGGAATCCGGCTAAAAGTCTGTCTTCTTCTAAGGCAAGCAATTGTGAGAGTCTTTCACTCATAGTATCAGTATCTGCCATTTCTGTAATTTGCGCAATTCTGAAGCTGGGAACAATGTATTCCATGGGCATAACTGCTTCTTGTCCATACACCAAACTGAAAGGTGTGTGACCTGTTAGTTTCTTGCATGTGGTTCTGTAAGCCCATAATACAGCTGTGACTCTAAGGTCCCAATAATCTCTTTGTTGATTACAGATCTTCGTCAGGGCATTCTCGAGAATCTTATTGAATGCCTCCAACGTACCATTAGCTTGAGGGTGGTAGGGTGTACTCTTATGGTGACTAATGTGGAATTCCTCAGTAAGGGCCTCTATAGTCTCATTTAGGAAATGTGTGCCCTGATCACTCATTAGAATCAGTGGACATCCAAATCTAGTGACAATGTTCTCAAAAATGAACTGCGCGACAGTGACAGCATCGCAGTTCTTAACTAGCTTTGCCTCAGCCCATCTGGTGAGTTATTCAGTAGCTGTAATGATGTATCTTGCGCCAAGTCTCTTTCCTGGTGGGTTGATAGGTCCTACAAAATTAATGGCCCATTTATCAAAAGCATGCAGTGTTATCTAGGGTCTTAGCGGCATTTCATCTCTCCTTGAAGGTTTTCTTATTCAATGGCACACATCGCAACATTTGCAGAATTCCTTAGTATCCTTGTGCAATGTTGGCCACCAAAGACCTGCGGCTAAGATCTTCTGTGCAGTCGGCTTTCTTGCGAAATGGCCTCTTGCGGTTCCTGAGTGCGCTTCTATGATGATGGAGTTCTTCTCATGCAGTAGGATACATCTGCGCAAGACTTCATCGGAGCCCAGCTTATAGAGCTGGCCTGCTATCAAAGTGAAGTCTGCGGCTTTGACAACAAGTTGGTTCTTCTATTGGATTTTAAACTCAACTGGCGCTTGCCCGGTAGTGAGAAATTCAAGAATATCGGAATAATATTCATCGGCTGCTTGAACAGAAAACAGCTGCGCATCGGGAAGATTGTCCTCCAGATTTGTAGGTTCGTCTCCTGACTCTAGCCTAGATAAATGGTCAGGTCCTGCATTCAATCTACCTGGCTTCACAATAACCTCAAAATCATACTCCTAGAAGAGCAGTAGCCATCTGTAAATTCTTCCCCCTAACACTGGCTTATTGACCAAGTATTTCAAAGCAGAATGGTTAGTATACATTTTAAAATGTGCGCCCAATAGATAGTGTCTGAACTTCTGTAAGGCATACACCATAGCTAGTCTTCTCTTTCTGTAGTGGTGTAGTTCTTCTCGGCTGTGGACAACTTTCTGCTAGAGTAAGCAATGGGGTGATCAATACCTCCTTCTCCCGGTTGTGTAAGCACAACCCCCAATGCTATGGAAGAAGCATCTACATGAACATGAAAGGGTTTTCTCCAGTCTGGGAAAACTAGAATAGGAGCAGTGATCATCTTTTCTTTAAGTGTATTCAAGCTCTATTGGCATTCTTCTGTCCATTGGAATTTCAAATCCTTTTTCAGCAATCTTTCCATAGGTGCAGTGATCTTTGCATAACCTTTGATAAATTTCCTATAGTACCCTGTATGTCCCAATGTAGTGTGCAATTGTTTGATAGATTTGGGCGCAGGTAAATTAGCAATGATGGCAACCTTCGCAGGATCCATCAGGAGTCCTTGTCTGCATACAATATGTCCCAACAAAATACCAAAAGGAGCACATAAGATACATTTTTTCAAGTTTAGGGAAATCTAATACTGTCTACATTTTTCTAACATCATGCGCAGGTTCCCTATATGGTTCTTTAGTAAACCAAACACAGTCCAGTCATCAAAATAGACTTCTAAAAACTTATGAATGAATTCTTTAAAAACATCAACAACGACTCTAGAGAAGATAGCAGGTGTTTTTTTAAGACCAAAGGGCATTACCGTATACTGGAATGAGCCCCATTCAGTCGCAAAAGTGGTCTTATGGCGGTCTTCCGGATGGATTCTGATCTGATGGTATCCCGAAAAGCCATCAGTGAAGGAGTAAGCCTCTTGTCCTCCAACATTATCAAGCACTTCGTCTGTAAAAGGAGTTGGAAATGGATCGTGCGCTGATGCGTCGTTTAGCTTGCGCAAGTCCACACAGATTCTTATTTCACCTTTTGCCTTCTTCTCTTGTACCACCATAGGACTAATCCAATCACTTTCCTCTATGGGCTCAATGATACCTACTGCGAGCATTTTATCAATTTCTTCTCTAAACTTTTCTTTATATCGCGGGTTCAACCTGTATGGGCGCTGTTTTACTAGCTTGGCGTCTTCTTTCAAAGGTATGCACATAAATCCTAAGTCTCCTAATATGCCTTTCATTTCTGTGAACTTGGTAGGAAATATATCCTGGTAGTCACGTAATAAATCTGAAATATGCCCAACAGTTTCATCATCCCAATAATCTCCTATAGAAGCAAACTTGGGTTCGGCTTCTGTACCAATGTTAATCTTTTTGAGCTTGATGTGTTCTATAATGGCAGGGATATCAAGCTGAGGACCTTCAACATTGTGCGTCCCTTCTGATTCTGGAATATTGATGTTGCGAGGATCATATTCCTCTTCTCCAGTGGTGAAATTATAGCATTCCAGGGCATGTCCCATCTGGATAGCCCAATCTGGTTGAGAATATTCTGGTTCAGGACATGGTTCAAATACCTTCTTTTTAATACACTTTAAAGCATGGTCGATGCTCGGATGTTCCAACTCAAAGCTGAAGGTAAGTTGAAAACTTTCTATCATAAGAGGCCAAGTGACAGTGCCTCTGCACAATTCTGTTTTAGTGTACCAGTTCTTTGGAACTGTATCCAACATGTGGATGAATAGGTGAACCCACTCATCTTCTGGAATATGTGATCATTGCTGAATACATGCTTCAATGTGTGACCTGGGGTCACTCTGTCCATCATATTTGTGCAACACTTTTGTTGTAGTTTCCTGAAATCTACGTAGTATCAATCTGCGACAGTCTTGCCATGTGTGAATATTCTCTTTATGCGCACCCCACCATCTTGCGGGTGTAGCGCGCAGTGCTACATCCAAAGCTTGTATGTGCTGCTCATCTGGAATCTGTTGTTCATATGTATGTATGAATTCACTTACTTCAGTTAAACCATCAAAAATTGGAGTGTCATTCAATTCTGTGCCAATCCATCGAATGGATTTAGTCATCATGGCGCAACGCCTTGCAGAAACCTCATGTAAGCGATTTTGCCAGTTTTCCAATCCCGCATCTGAGTCTGATGTGCACGAGCTATCGCATCGCCAGATAATATGGCCGTCTGCTATGGGATTGACATAGTCACTATGACTAGCAGTCATCTGATACAAACTTTCCATGTGGCGCACTTCTTCTTCTGCTCGAATGGGTTCAATATACCTTGGTCCTTGAATGGGATCAAGCGGTGCAATGACCCTAATCTGGTCATCCTCAAAGGTCATCTGTCTTTTCTTGAAATTAATGACATCCAAATTATCAAATGCCCAGTTTATGCCTAAAAGTGCTAGGTAAGGTATACTATCATGCAAAATTTTGATTACTTCAAAGTCTGCAGAACTTCTTACTCCCTCAATATCAATAGGTACATTGGGTATTCTGCCCAATGGAGAGACTTGTTGCTGATTCGCAAGTCTTAGCTGGATAGGAGATCTTGTAAGTTGAGGGCTACCCATCTGTTCCCATGTCTGCATGGTGAGAACATTAAATTCTGAGCCCAAATCTAAAATAACTTCATCCATTTCAAATGCTCCAATCTGCACTGTGAGCCTCATCTCTTTTCCAGTTCTAGTATGACTCCCAATCTGGTGAACAGCACACTGCGGTGTATTTATTGAAGCAGATTGTTGACACTTATCCAATAGGTGTTGAAGTTCCATAGTTGCTTTTTCATTGCGCAACAACTTTAAGCAGTTTCTCAGGAAAGCATGGACACTGCCTTGTGCATCCTCCTTATCATCAGGTCTTCCAGATGTAGTGGCCTGTTCTTGCGCCAGGTTGTCTTGTCTTAGCACTTACGATCTGATATCATTATGCGGAATTGCGACAGAACTTGAAGCTCTTGGATCTGAGAAATACTCTTGAGCTTGATTGAATGCTTCTTTTTGCTTGTGCAGGTCGAGCGGGGATGGTTTAATATTAGCGCGGCGCACCCATTGCATCGCTTGCTTTCTAGTTCCCAACTCTAGCGCACCAGTGGTTGCTCCACTGTGTGTTACTATATTAACTGTAGGATCTGGTTCTCTTTTTTCTGCTCCAATCAACTGAATATTCTAATTGACCTGTGGCATCCTTGCTTGCATCTTAGCCATCAACTGAGGGCATTCTTCAATGACATGATCATAATATTTACAATATATGCAGATGGTTGTAGGATTTTGGCAATCCCTTGCATAATGGCCTTGCGCTCCGTAGTTGTAATAAGTGATCTGTCCTCTTCCACGACCAAAACTTACTGCGCGTCCGCGGCCCCTATAATTTCCTTCTCGGCCTTCGTGAGCTTGGTCATATTGTGGACCTACTGTGGGTCCTTGTGCCTCTGACTGTACTCTATAAACATCATGTTTTCTTTCCATCATAAGATCATATGCTCTGCAATTGTTCTCATCATGGCCTACTGATTTACATAAATTGCAATATAGATTCTTTGGAGTTTGTACATATTTCTGTAATAAGTGACATTCTTGTGGTCTGTGACCTCTAGTTCTACAGATTTCACACCAAGGCCCCTGAGCCTGTGGTAAAGGGTTAGGTGCTCCAATTGCAATATAGTCTATGAAAACGGGACAATGGTCCTTTGAATGACCTTGCGCTTTACATTTTGTACAACAAATTTCTTCCTCAACATCCTTTCCTTTCTTAATATCATGCACTTGCAAGGTTAGGTTTGCTAATTGGTTCTGCAACTGTGCAACATCGTTGCTTGTTCCAGCAATTGGAGAAGCTTCTAGTTTCATATCCATCTCTAGAGCTTGTTCCTGAGTAGTGAGATTCTGTTGAATAAGAGGAAGTCTAATGTGTGGAAGCAGCGCAACAATGAACCATTCCTTATGCTACTACGGTGCAAACTCAAAGCTTACTTGATCTATCAAGGCTTTGAACTTCTAGTCAAAGTCCCATACTGACTCTATGGGTAACTATTTTATGTCTTTGAGCTCGGTTATACACCGTGATTCTGATTTAGGTTTCTTGAATTCTCTAATTATAGAATTTCTGACATCAGCAAGCGTCCTATTCTGTGCTGCTGAGTATTTCATGAACCAAGTTAAGGCTCTTTCTGTTAGTGTGGTTGCTAACGGAACCAGCTTAACAGCATCATCATTAATTTGCTTAATTGTCCAAATGGCTTCACATAGGAACCAGTGCTGCTCAGGGTCTTCTAGCCCTGTTCCTCTAAAAGTTGGTAGCTTCATGTCATCAACCATCCTTCTTGCGCTAGGTTGAGGTGGAGGTGTTGTAGCACTACCTCCAGGATGGTTTAATAAAGGTGGTGCTGAGGTACTAGAAGTACCGTGCGGGCTACTAGAAGGTGTTACTGTGGGGTTATACTGAGCCCCGTCTGGCTTTTGCGGTGTAAAAGGGTGATACGGGATATGAGCACTCCCTTGTCTCTCTATATGGATCGCTCTAGGAACTTGACTATCTTCTGGGCTAGACTCAAAAGAATGCTGGTCAAGGCCTACTTTATACCGTTTTCCACTACGAGTGCAACCAATAAGTTCAAGATCACTATCAGAATCTACGGACATTACTTGTCTATGCTATTCATCGAAAGCTATGCATAGTTTTCCTTTTTCATACAGAAGCATTTTAATCCATAAGTTCAGAGAATTTAAGAAATTACCTCTGTGTGCTTTGAAGAAACTCCTCTCAGCTTTGCTAAAACTCTTTCTCGTATCTACTGCAAACTTGGTGATGAAGCCTTCTAGCAAACTGTTCAACCAAAATTCTACTGCGTGGGACAGAGAATTATCTACCCGCTTCAAACTGCTAACTAGCTCAGGCGTCCAAGCGACGGGTCGATCAACATGCACAGTGGGTCTAGTATCTGCTAGCTTGGCTACCCACGCATGCAACTCAAGTGCAAATGTGACAAAGGAAATTTCGTGAAGGTCAGTATAGATACACTTTTTCAACCAGTCTTCTGTCTGAAGCCTAGAGCTTCTATTTTCTTGTTCAGCGAACTCTCTAGCCTTTAAATCAAACCAGTCTTGAATTTCTTTAGCTGTAGGATTCCAGTAGCACATTTGTTGGCTGAGCAAGTCTCAAGGCAACAGAACCATTTGTTGGCTTCAGCAGTATTTCACACGTCGCCGGAATAACAAGTCTCAAGGCAACGAAACCATTTGTTGGCTTCAGCAGTATTTCACACGTCGCCAAAATGACAAGTCTCAAGGCAACAAAATTATTTGTTGGCTGCTTTTTGGATAGACCCAGGTTTTAATGAGGTTTAGCAATAAAACCCCTTGGCGCACTGGCCCTCTCGGCAACGAGCTACGCAGCAGCTCGAGGTCTCACCCAAAGTGGCTATGGGGGGGCTAAGGAATCAGGCTTCCTTAACCTAGGCGACACGGAGACTGCAATCTTCTCCCTTCCTTCCTCAAGGATTCCTCAAAGCAGAACGTCTTGCTCTTCCGCAAACCTCTCAGTGCAACAGCACTGAAGCTCTCACTTACCAGCCTAGCTGCACGGTATCTCCGCTCCTGTGCAGGAGGAAATTACCCTCTGCGTCGATACTCTAGGTATCGTTTCTGCTTGCACGCCTAGCGCAGTAATGCATTCCCTAAGTGCTGCGGCGATAGTTCTCTTATCGACCCCTTCGATAGTGCGTGAGAATAAATTCTAAGGGAGCTTCAAGGACTTGCTTTATATACTCATTCATAAAGACAATGAAACATTCATGTAAACGCAGATAGTAAACTAAAACATGCATTCACGCAACACAGCATCATAACAACGAGAATTATGTAGTTCACCTCCACGGGGAAACCACGTCCATAGGAATTGTATCTTATATTAATCTCAAAGATAGAAATTACAGTCCTGCTACGCACACAGCTGCAGCCTTAGATCTTTCCAGGAAACTCCACGCACACAGCTGGGAGCCCTTCTCTTAGATCTAGTCTCTTCCTCTACAGAGATTACAATGGTTTAGACGTCGGCTCAGACTGTCTGCAACTCAGGGATTAGCTTCACAGCTATCCAGTTCTTACTCTTGTCTTGTAACAACACAATAGAAAAAAGTCAACAACCAACCCTTCTTATGTCTAAAACATATAATGGCTAGCTAACTAAATAGCTAGCTAACGTCTAACCTTTACAATTACACATATATATAGGTGGCCCTGAGGGTCGCACCTTTACAAAACTGTGGGCCTTTCCCAGCAGTAAATCCCAAAAATCCCTAACCACGGACATGGCTAGGTGTACTGTAGGCGCCGCTTGCAGTCACGTCGCTGTTTCCTGCAGGTTCCGTGACTTTCGGCGCAGATTGCGGGTATGGGCACCGCTTCATCATTCACTGCTCCTTGTCCTTCGCCTTCAATACTTTGGTCCGTTGCTCTTCCTTGATCAGAGCAACCATAACTTCTGTACTTAGCCTTAATGAGGGTAGTTGAGCCCTCTATTCCGTCGCTTCATTTATTGTGGTAGCTGAGCTCTCTACTCGGCCACATTCATTCTCCTTTGACGTACGCGTGAGCTCCGCGATTTCCAATCTGTAATTTGCGCTGAGCTCGTCCATCTGACGCCGTACTGGGCACTTGTTTGCTTCTGCCCAAAAATTGGTGCTTATTCAAAATTAGCAATTTCCCTTCAACACTTGTGCTTTTTCCTCAAAATTCACAGCTTTACCATAGCTGCGGCCTAGGCTCCAACATTTTGTTTTGAACTTTCACCTTTTTTTGTAGAAAAAAATTCTTGAATAACATGATTGTTAGGAGATATATTTTGTATAAATCTATCTATATGGCCATCTTCATCTACTACCTTTAAAGATATTGTAGTATCAATTGTTAGGATAGGTCAGAGGTCATGATTTGGTGTGTTATGGTAATCATTAGTCCAATTTTGATACTCTAACTCTGAAGATTTCATTGCTGGTGGGTAGATTGTGATTTTCTTCCTGGTATGTCCACTGGTGATTGTCATATTTCCTGATCTGCAACCTATGTAAGCATCCACAGTTGCTAAGCAAGGTCTACCCAGGATAATTGGGTAGCCACTAAGTTTGCTTTTGATTTCGATTATTATAAAATTAGCTGGGTATTCCCAGGACTCAATATTGATCATAATGTCTTCTAGCATTCCTTCAGGCTTCACAGTGGACGTGTCTGCTAGTTGGAGTACCGTTGTGGTTGGTCTGACTAGTGATTGGAGTTCGAGGTATAACATGGTTTCCTTAGTCATGACATTGATTGCAGCTCCCAAATCTATTAAGATTTTATTTATTTGCTTGTTATTTATGGTGACGTTTACTACAGGACTACCAGGATCAAGATATTTAGGATTTATTATGTCACCTAGCATCAAATCGGCCAATTGTCCCACTACATTAATAGTTGGTGGGTCACGCTTCCTCCTTCCTGCCTTCTTTAGGCAATTTTCTCTAATGAATTTGTTGCAGATGGGCACATCCCTTATGGATTGTAAAATCAAGATTTGGATGTTTAGGTGTTTGAATTCGTTTAAGATTGTATTCTCTTCCTCTTCTTTTGTATTCCGAACAAGTTTTTCTGGAAATGGGGGATTTTTGTTGCATGGAAGTGGTTGGGTTTCGTCCTCGGGAGGTTCTGGTTCATCAGTATGCTGAACATAGGGTTCTGATGTGTTGTCTTGAGCTTCAAGTACAGGTTGTTGGATGTTGTGTGGGGATGTATTCTGCAATGTTTTTCTAGATCGTAGGTTTATTTCATTTATCTCTATGGTGTCTACAACATAAGTTGGGAATTGTGTGATATCAGTGTTATAAGCTTGCTTCTATTGTGGGGGTTTGTTATTATTAGGATTTGGGATTGGTTGGGATGGAATAGGTGGAGGTCTGGTGGGTGGTTGAGGTTGTGGGGGTGGCATAATAAGTGGCCGTTGTAATGGCGCCCTCCAATTTGATGGATGGGGGTACTGGTTTGCATAATTTGAGGTGGATGGAAAAGGTGGGGAGTATTGAGGATAAGATGGTGGATAATACGGTTGTTGATAGGATGGTTGATATGCTTGTTGGTTTTGTTGCCATTGGTTTTGATTTCGCTGTGCTTGCCATGGATTCGGTGCAAAGTTCCAATTTGGCTTCCCTTTATTATAGTAAGTTTGATTGCTCTGCTGATATGGACTAACAAAATTATTCCTCCTCTAATTTATAAAACAGAGTTGTTCTACGGTTCCTTCAGCTGCTGGGTCTTGAATAGCTACCTTACATGAGGGTAAGAGGGGACATTTATCAGTGGAATGGTCATCAGTGCAGAGACCACATACTTCTATTGTGTTCAAGGTGCACTGCCACTTCTCATGCTTCTTTCTACAACAAGGACAAAATACTGCCAAGGCTTGGTTAATTTCATCCTGTTTCTTTTTTATTTGAAGAGCATCAAGTTGCATGGCTAGGGATTGCAGTATGTCAGTTTTCATGTCATCCAACAGGTTTCCTAAATCAGATTTTTTAAGTGTTGGTGTTGAGGATGATGATCCACCAGTGGTTGTATGTGTATCCCTCGTCCCATTCTTAGTTTTCCTACATCTTGAGTAGTTTTTGAAGATTTGCAGGATCTGGTCAAAATATTTTTGGAATATATCTCCATCTCCAAGGAGATTTAAGACTTCAAAATTCTCCTCTTTTACACCTCTGAGAAGGACAAGTTTTAGTGATTAAGGATCCAATGTGCAATGGTTGGCTCGTTTGTAGCTGAGTTGAAATCTTTGGGCATAATCTTCTAATGACTCTCTATCTCCTTGTTGCATCCTAAAGATTTCATCCCTAGTATCTTTGGCCTTGCAGTAGTCCCTATATTCCTCTAAGAATGACTGTTTCATTTGACTCTAGCTAAAGATATTATTTCATTCAAGGCTCATGAACCATCGAAGTGATAGGTCTTTCAGTGTGGAAGGAAAAAGCCTTAGCTTTTGTGCATAAGTAGTGTAATCAAATGATATGCAAACTACCTTAAATTCAAACAGGAATGTGTCAGGATCTTCTGAAGTCAAACCATGAAAGTTTGGCATATTATTTGGATTTATGTTCTTCATTCTGGCATCTCCAAGAGGTATGCTAATGGGAACAGTGAAAAGCTCCCTAGGTTCCTCCTCTTCGTTTTCCATTGAGGTGTTTGAGTTGGAATTGATAGTGAATTGTTCTCTATTTGGGTCATATGTGTGGTCAGTTTCATCTTTAGAGTGTACCAAGTAAAACTAAGAATGGTCAGAACTATTATTACTATTGTCACTCATGGGGTTCTTGGGAAGAAAGAGGCCAAATTTATCCCTTTGCTGACGAGGCTTTCATTGGTACAGATATTTATGTTTTTGTTTTATGTAATTTTTGTTTTCTTTTTGTGGTTTTTAGGTGATGTCTCCTAAAAGATTTAGCACCTCCCCGGAAATGGCACCAAAAAGTGGTGAGCTCTTAATATGGATACCTAATGAGGGTAGCTATACCAAGAGCCTACTTTAAATGACAACCTGAGGAATGTACAAACTTTAGAGGTGCATGCACTATCTGTGCTCTTATAGGATAATCTCTGTCACAGTAAGATGTCGGTATCAATGTTCTAAAGGTTGTCTACTAAAGATGTAAACTAATTATGCTACAGAATTAAATACTGGAAAGCAATAAATCTAATTAAAAGAATTAAAGTACCAAAAGCAGTAAATCTGTTCTAAGAAATAAAGATACCAAAAGTAGTAAATCTGTTCTAAGAAATAAGTAGTAAATCTATTTTAAATAATTGAAATGTTGAAAGTGAAGGAGATGATCTTATGAAATTAATCAATGTGGAATGGTAAATCTAGAAAATGAAAATGGCATAACAGATCTATTCTAAGATTTGGGAAAACGAAGTATGTAGTTACTTTATACCTAAAACTAGAATTCTGATCTAAACCATTTTAAATCCCAAGACTAACATTGAAGTGCAATCATTTCAAGCTATCCATATACTACTAAAGAAATTGATCGCGATGAGAAACAGTCAAAAACCTCAGATATAAACCATGATATCGAAAGCAAAGCTGATACACATGCAATCATTGATTCAAATATGCATTGAAAGAAAGAACCTACAGGACTACTGAAACTGTTCTGCTGTACTACATAATGTATTATAAACTACTACAGAAATAATAAATATTTCAAGCACTTCCATATGTAATAGAACTTTTCATCAATGTAAAACACATAATTGAAAAAAATACCTGCAAATAGAAATCTCCTGACCTATGTGTTGGAGGGGCCCTCCCCAACCCGTACTCAGGAGAGAATAAAACTTAGAAACGTTGGTTGAAATTAATCATCAATCTCTTATTAAAATATAAAATCCATGTCAAAACAAAGATCTGTACTTCACAGTATCAGTAGGGTAGAAACATTAAAGCAATGTTTTTCTCAAAATAACAGCAGGGGCCTCTCGCTACCCAAGAGGTCCATATTTATATGATTTTAATGTTGATCCTAACTAAATGTCAAAATGTCGATTCTTCTTGAAAGTGGGAGTGCGTCCTCTATGAATTAGGAATCAGGTCACTGAGCTTGGTGATCCTTTAGTCTTCTACACGTCCATCCTTTAATGACCCTGAACCTGCTCAATCACGCTTGGTTTTCCATATAATTAGTTTATTTGATATGCATTCTAACATACAAGAATAATCATAAAAACAATTTCATTAAATAATTAAAGTAAAACACTTTTCCCACAATTGAGTGTGTTTCTTCGCCATTGCTTGAGCTGGACTATGGAAAAAGGGTTATCAAATACCTGAAAATTGGACCCATCATCCT
The DNA here is from genome assembly GCA_027924585.1 of Larix kaempferi. Taxonomy (NCBI): domain Eukaryota; kingdom Viridiplantae; phylum Streptophyta; class Pinopsida; order Pinales; family Pinaceae; genus Larix; species Larix kaempferi. The sequence continues at coordinate 155,131 of BSBM01000914.1, read as the reverse complement.
TTTGACCCATATTGCAATAGGGGGAGGCAGACCCTTTTCATAATGAGCCACCAACAACTCTTCAGCAGGAAGAAGATTGGCAGGAATTCTATTTTTGAGATATGAAAACCTTTGGCTAAAGTCTTTTACCCTTTCTTTTCCTTTGGCTTTCATGGAGGATAATTCTAAGACAAGATCTTGTGGTGTTTTGTCATCCCCGAATTTATGGGTAAAATGTTTCTCAAATTCATCCCAGAAAGTTATAGATTGGGCTGGCAAAGCAAAATACCAAGTGGCCGCTCTACCCTCAAAAGTGTAGGGAAAGAGTCTGCATACTACATCCTCATGTACCACGCTTCTAAGCCTGATTTCCTGCATGAAAGTTTTTATGTGGTCCCACGTAGGTATCTTGTCATCAGTGTTGTATTTAGGCAGCCATTTCTCAGGATTCTTTGGTAATCTATGTTGATCTCCTAATATGAAAACTGCACCTTGGTCAAGACAAGGTCTGTTTTGACCTTCTCCAGCCATTAGAGGTTCTTGTTCTTCTTCTTCAGATGATGAACTAGAAGAATTTGCTTCGTCTGAGGAAGATGACGAAGATGAAGGAGGGGACGGTGGTGGACCACCAACTCCAACATTTGGCTGATCTTGTGTTGCTGTGTGGGTGGTCTCACTGTTATATTCAGGAGAATCTGGTCGATTAACTAGGTCTTGGTTTTCAGATTGGTGATCAGTTGTATGTTGATCCTGTGCATTAAAACTATTAGTATGTTGAACCAGTGGATCAGAGGTCCGTGAAGTGGAAACATGTTGTTCTTCTCGGCCGCTAGCCTGCAAAACACCTTCTAAGTTTAGAGCTACCAAGCCGCGTCTTCTTTGATTGGCAAGACGTTGTTCTACTCTTAAGACCCTATCGGCAGATGTTTTCAATAACTGCTCTAACGAGATGGGTCCCCTTATGGGTGACGTGAATATGACTTCTCCTCTGTTCTCTTGTTGTACCACCGGTGTAATGGGTATAAACGTAGGTTGCGTAGACGTGACAGGGATAATTGTAGGTTGTGAGTCAGTTGGTTGTTCAGATGTTGAAGCCCTAGTCTGGATTCAGGTTTGAACCATTAAGGTACTTGCTAGAGGAGGTTTATTAGTAGTTTTCTTAGGCATTCTTTACTAGCGACCCTCCTTCTAGCACCATTTTTTGATGTCTCGAGAGTGCAGGGTAAGTGCAAAATGCTCGAATGGGTTCCAAGGCACACAACAGGGGATGAAAATCTAGCCAAAGGCTTCGAAAGACCCTGCAGAAGGGAAATTCTATCCTCGAGCTGTTTGGTGTGGTAATCACCCACGGATATTTGGCCTCCGTTGGCACTCTATGAGTAAAAGATTTGATCTTGAAAGATCAGTTTTCCTATAAAGGAAGACAAAGTATGAAAGATGGTTAACGAACCTATCTTAACCTATCAAAAGAAGGAAACTATGCTAAGTTAGATCTAACCTAAAAGGAGAAGTTGATGTTGTGCAGATCAGATTTGAAGTGTGATGAACAAGTAGTTAAGTACCTTAAACATAAATGTCTTCGGGTTCTTCACTTGTTAATTAAAGTTTTATCAATTAAGAAATTAAGTGACAATTCTTCAAAGTGTTTGAGCCTATTCAAATACCTGATCTGTAATATTGTGTCAATTGAAAAATTAACATTTGATTAAACATATTTGTTTGCATCAAATCATTTGCAGAAATATAAAAAAGGAAAACGTTCAATTAAAGAAATTTAATAGAATAGTTTTGAGCATAATCCAAACATACAGAGAAATCAATATGAGAGATCTTATGCATTAACAAAATATCCTGCAAAAGATTAAAAACATGATCGATGACAAATTTGAAACATTAAGTCAACAATTCCCAAAGAAATTTGAAGAACAATAGGAGGTGAATTAAAAGATAACTTTCCTGAATAGAGAAGTCTTGTACAAAAATTACAATGACTCTGTTAAACAGAGTATATTTAGTCCAAACTCCTGCTGAATTGCAATTCCAAAATTCCCAACCCCTTACTAAGAGAAACATTCCTCCTTATATACTAAATTTACATCAGAGTTCCAAAAGGAGAAATTTTACAAAATAGAGATTACAAAATTGGATCTAACCATCGATCCAAGAAATCCTGCTATTTTTAAGCTTAAAAAGATTTTTCGCCACCTTTCACAAAAAAAGAAAGACTTGTTCTTCAATCTAATAAGATCTCGTGGCACCATAAGAATTTAATCACAGCTTGTTCACTAGCATCGACAGGTGGTGTAGCTTGCAGATCGTCCGCTGTAGGAAATTCAGGGTTGGGGAACCCACTGTCGAAAACAGAGAAATCCATTAGAGGATTTACTTCAGGAACGATAGCTAGCACGTCAGTTTCTTCATTGATTATAAAGTCCTGTATAACATCAGTATCAAGATTAGTTGATCCCTCTAGAAATTCCTTTCTTTGCTTTTCGGGGTTGTGAATGTAGGAAGACAAAGTTTCGAAGTCTTCTTCACTGCTACTACTGCTAAGATCAGGAACACCTGCATCAAATGGTGTGTTGTTGCAGCAACATCACCCCCAAAAAAAAATTGTACATATTGGGGCCCCTCCTTTTATTTTTTCTAGAAAGACTTCCTTAAGAGGATAAATCTCCTTTTTACTTAGTTTTGTTTTTCAACTCAAGTTTCTGCTTTGAAAATTTCAAGTTTTCTTCTAAAGAGTAAATTCATGAAATTCCCCCGAAGCTGCTGAAGCATCCAAGTTTGTCTCCCGAAACCGCGGAAAGTTTTCCTCTGAAAATTGTGGGAGCCATTCAGAAATCTCTTCCGAAACGACGGAACCATTCAGGTTTCCCTTCCGAAACTACGAAAGCCATTCACATTTCTCTCCCGAAACTACACGGAAAGACTTAGATTTTTTATTGAAGCTGTGGAACCATTTGAGAAAGCCTCTCGAAATTGCGGGAGCCATTCAGAAATATCTTCCAAAATGGTGGAACCATTCAAGTTTCCCTTCCGAAACTGCGGAATCCATTTGCATTTCTCTCCCGAAACTCCGCAAAAAGACTTAGATTTTTTATTGAAGCTGCGGAACCATTTGAGAAAGCCTCTCAAAATTGTTGGAGCCATTCAAGAAATCTCTTTCAAAACGGCGGAACCATTCAAGTTTCCCTTCCGAAACTGCAGAAGCCATTCGCATTTCTCTCTCAAAACTCCATGGAAAGACTTAGCTTTTTCATCGAAACTGCGGAAGCGTTTAGGTTTTCCTTCTAAAACCCCGCACAGCGCTTTTGGAAAGAACTTCAGCATCTCTCTCGACTTGGGGGAGCAATTCGCCAATCCTTTCCGAAACGGCAGAACCTTTTAGGTTTCCCTTCTGAAAATACGGAAGCGTTCGAGTTCTTTTCCCGGGAGCCATTCAAGAAAGTCTCCCGAAATGGCCGGAGCATTCACGAAATTGTTCCGCAATTGCGGAAGCAATTGGCATATCTCTATCAAAATTGCGGAAAGAAATTCAAAGCTCTCCCAAAACTGCGGGACGACTTGCCGAAGCTGCCCGCAATAAGTTTCCAAAAGGTTGCATTTCAGAAGGATACGCCAATCTCTTCCGAAACCCTGAGGCAGTTCACCATAACGTTCCGCAATTGCGGGTGGAAGTCATAAGTCCGCCCCGCAAGTGACGGTTGCGCACAAATGTCGAGACGGCTTGAAATGATAGCGCCGTACAAGAAATTAAAACCCCGTTTAATGGAACCACCAACAAGTTTAATGCCGCACGTGTCAAGCCTTTTTAAAAGGACGGTGGGGGTTTGGTTGATCACATTGTTAGTTTTCGTTCAAACAAATGCCGTTGAGAAGACCACACAGGTCTGCTCCAGCTCAGCTCATCCACGACCACATCCACCTCACTCAACCACTATCTCATCACCAGGGATAAGCCAGGATGCCAAAAGGTGGTAGAAAGAAAGCTAAGGTGATGGAACCAGAGCCAGTGCCACTTAGGACTGAAACTATGTTCCAAGATACTAAGTGTACCACCGACATTCCTCCTGAAGTCCGTTGGGGTGATATTTAAAGGATGATCAAGGACCAGGATATCCCAGATGCATTATTGGAAGAAGAGCAGATATACCGCAACGCCAGAACTTCAGGCATAGCTAGGGATTCTACCCGCCCTAAATTGTTCCCATGTTTTGAAGTGATCAGGTGGATACTGTAACATGCTAACACGGAGACAAGAATATTACATGACAGCAGGGGAGAGGCCATCGCCTCATTCCACCTAGCATATATTGCTGCATCCTATAAATTCTCACGTCCCCAGCAAGCTCTGAGTGATGAATGGTTGGGCCAGATGAACAATATTGAGATGGCCAAAAAATTATTGGTCACAGGCAAGAACTTAAGAAAGAGAGGTAATGATGAATACGATGTTCATAACCTAAGACCTCCTTTTAGGTTAATCGCCCTGATGCTATGCAGAATTTTCGGCATGCCTGATGGCACTGTATATAGGATACAGTGGGCTCCCATCATCCACTTCATAGCATTCAAAGGGACTGTCTTTGGCTAGGATACTATCCTTTTGGACAGTTTGGCATCCACAGTGGCTGCTGCAAGAGAAGGTTTGGCCTTAAAAAAGTCAGAATTTTACATGTCTTCCTATCTCATTGACTGTGTTTTGGCCAAGCTATCTTTCCCCATCTTAGCTTGCACATGGGATAAAGCCAACACCATGGTCTACACTGCTTACAAGATAATGTGGGCTCAAAATTACATAGCTAGCTATAAGCTCATCTGCAAGGAGTTCATCATTCCTCTATATGAGCAGATATTCAAGGAAGAGCCCAACTATCTGTCACAAAATGCCATGGAGATCCTGGAAAACTATGGATATTTTTATTTCACAGCGTAGGGCACCTACATCAGGATGTTTGGAGGGACCAAAGCACCATACATTTTTCCAAAGTACGCTACTGACTATGTAGTCCTCAAGGAAGCAGTGAGACAAATTTTCCTAGATGGAGTCAGAGCAGTGCATAACAAGCAGCATAAGGCTTCTTTCCCTCCTTTACCCTTCTGCATAGGAGCCTACAAATTCTCAGTGGTTGCATCAGCTGAGGAGTTTGTTTAAGAGCTGAAAGATTTCCAATTCGGTGAAATAATTTTCCATAGAAATGATAGGCGGGGGAAAGTTCTCGAGCATTGCAAAGAAATTTATGCTCATTTTGAATATGATCATTATTATGATGCTAAGGAAGAGGCATTCAAGGGCATCATCAACATGACTGAGTTGCAGATTTGTTGTCAAGGCAGTGGAGCAAGCTCTAGCTCTACCATGGCCCAAAAAGCTAGCCTACAGAAAGAGAAAGAAGCAGCTTATGCCCGATCCCAAGAAGAGCAGAGGTTGAAAGAGGAAGCAAGGTTGTAGCAAGAAGCTGAAGTTGCAAAGTTGCAGCAAGAAGCTGAAGTTGGAAAGCTACAGCAAGAAGCAGAAAATGAAAGATTGCAGAAAGAAGCTAAGGAAGCCTAGCAGCAGAAAGAAGCAGAAGATGCAAGGCTACAAAAAGAAGCAGAAGACGTGGAGCAGATGGAAGAAAATGAAAATTAGCCGCAAGCTGAAGAAGAAGAGAGAGGGAAACAATCTGAACTGGGGAAAAAGATGGAAGAAGAACTTAAGACAGCTGAAGATGACCAGGCAGGTGGCTTCGACACCCAAGATATGGAGATAGACATATCTCAAGCAGGTGTCTCCGGCACCCAAAATGTGGAGGCGGACACAGCGCAAGCCGGTGTCTCTGGTACCCAAAATGTTGGAACAGATTCAGCTCAAGTAGTCCAGACCCCACCCGCGGAAGCAGAAATAAATATAATAGACCTCCCAATCGTCCCTTACACTCCATCAGAAGAGCATGTGGTGTCTCGATGGGATGAATTTGTGTATGATAAGAAGAGAAAGGTAGTGGTCCTAAAATCGGAAGAGAGGATAAAGAGACTCTTTCAAGAAGATATTGTAACCCGGTGGGAGACCACAGTAATGCAAAATACAAATAAGGCTCCCTTAGCTATGGCATCCGCCGCTGTAGAAGCAACAAAAGAAACGCAGGACAATGTGGCTGATATAGTTAGAGAATTTGAACCGACAAAGAGGAGAGGTCGCATGTTACAACATACTGTGGCTAATGAGCAGGCTTATAGTGATCTCGTACTGAATAGGTATAATCGTCTGTCTGTTGAGCATAAGCAATTGTCAGACAAGTATAACCATTTAGAAGAAGAAAAGGGGCACCTGGCAGTCCAGATGATGGTTTTAGAAGTAGAAAAGAACGATGCAGAAGCTAAAGTGTCCCATCTAGAAGCAGATAAACAGGCATTGGTTGAGCAATTAGAGCAGGAAGAGAGCAGAGCAATAGATATGTCTCACTTCCATGAGCTGTCCTGTAGCATCCTGAAACAAATGCATGACACTCAGCAGCTGATTACTGAGGAAGTGTGCAAGCTCAAAGCCATGATGGTTAGATTAAAAGAAGTTAATGCAGAGGCCAATAGGCTTACGGTTAAATATACTCGGGTTAAAGCAAACATCCTGAGCCAGATAGAATGGAGAGAAGGGAAGGTTGATTTCCCCAAGAATCTACCATTCAAATATGTAGATGGTTTTAATGAAGACATAGCCCTTTTGGAATTCTGCATGAACTGTAGCCTTAAGCTAATGGCTAAGATCCAAGGGATAATGGATAAAATTAATAGTCTTTATCAAAAAATCCATGAAGTGCATGATAAGTGCAAGTTGAGTTTCCCACAGTCCCTTGATGAGTTCCCTAGCAAAGAGCAACGTTTATCTAACTTGAAGGAAGAACTGGGTATCCAAATAGAATATGTAAAGAAGATTGATGTCTTAGCCATTGATGATCTCCATCATTATATTGGGACGTCATCAATACACAACCATTTGCTTAAAGAAATCCACCAAGCAGTAGTTGTAGAAATTCAGGGTATTGGAGTAGAGCTTGGTAAAGATGTGAATTCCCAGAAAATCTTACTCCCTTCTTCAGCAAATGTAGTTATCAGAGACACTGGTGTCTGGTTCAGTTACATTGCAGAAGAGGTAAAGAAAGCAGCAACAGTAACAGCCAGTCCAAGTGCTTCTCTCCTAGCAGCAGCAGCAGTAATAGCCAGTCCAAGTGCTTCTTTCTCAACAGCAGTAGCAGTAACAGCCAGCCTGAGTGCTTCTCTCCCAACTGGAGTGCCTTCCCAAGAGTGAACACGATTATCCTAAGGCGTTGATTCCTATTTTTGTTTTTTAACGTTCATAGGTCTAAAGCGTAGAGCCATTGGACAGCTGTCCTTTTCTTTTTAGGAAATTTTCTGTTTTAAGAAAAGGGTCACAATTTTTGTTTATTAAAAGGGAAAAAGTCTGTAGGAGACAAGTGTAAAGAGCCAGGTGGCAGCCCAAAGGGAATTTTGTAATAATATAAATAGAATTTTAGGAAGCAGCGTAAGGGACTTTTGGCAGGGAAATAATTTTCTGAACTTGTACGAGCTATCTTGGACTTATTTCAAGAAAATAAAATCTACCTAATAAGAGCCTGGAAAGGACATATTTTGCATGGAAATGGATATTGGATGCATGTTGGATTATTCCTGTGACTTCTATATTCTACTGTGAGGTCTTTCTTTACTGTCTTGAATTATTTCTTTGTATTCAATCATCTTACTTCTCTCTATCCAAATGAATTTTCTCCCACATGAGTAATGGAATGTGTTATATTTAATTAGAAGCTACCTTCTGATATCTCTTGCTTTGCTGTGGATCTATCTTTAAGATTTAATGGCTGTCTGTTTATTCTTAGATAACTCTTACAGCACATTATTCGTACTTACAATTTGCTCCTTGCATGGATAGTTTAGATTTATTTCAGATTTTAGACACAGATTTGTTTTCTAGTTCTGCATTTAGATTAAGTTAGTCTAGGCACTTGCATATCATTCTAAAACATAAAATCAAAAGAACGGTGGCTCGGTCCATAACCGGTATATTTGGAGCAAATCTCCAAACCCACTGTTGCCGGAACCGCTAACCGGACGGATACCCCATACCAAACGGTGGACAATCTAATTGGGATAGTCTACCGGGGAGAATCCCTTTCTGCTTGATGCTGTGATCTTCGAGGCATCAACATTTTTTGGCGCTAGAAGGAGGGACTGAAAGTGTATGGCTGATAAAGGAAAATCTCCCAGTGTCATAAATGTTACTGAAAACCCGCTTAAAGAAGGAATTTCAGACAACCCAAATCTTGAAGTAGCAAATCAAGAAAACCTTGTCTCTGATCCTGAGCCTCGAGAAGCATTGTATGCTGTACCTTTTATAGAAATAGAAGATTTGAGAAGGCACACATGATCTTATGTTAGACAGCTAGGTGGTTTAAACGCAATAAATTTCCTTCCTAGGAAAAGTTCCCCTAGAAAAGAGCGACAGTAGAACCGTGATTCGATTCTTGTGCAAAGTTTTGAAGAGCTTGTGAATTTAACTTTAGAACAAATTGTAGAACCTCTGAACAAGGTCGATCTGGAAAACCTAGAAAATATTTCAGATCAAGAAAGTCTTGGAGAACTTATTAATCCAAAGAACACTCCACTGAACTCACCTTACAATTCTCCACCAGATTCTCCACATAGAGACATGGCTGCACCTGCTTGGAGAGAAAGGGGAGCGTTGAATCTAGGTGGGCCATCCCACAATCTTCCAAAAAATCCAGAGAAGGTCTTGCCTAAATTCGACCCAGGGAAAGCCATTTCAGCCGAAGATCATCTCAAGAGTTTTTATTTAGCTCTGAACCTTTTAGATGTGCAGCATGAAGATGTAGTCTGTAGTCTGTAGGCTTTTTCAAGTTGGGATGAATTTGAAAACTGTTTCTTAAAGAAATATGGAAACCAAAATTTTGTAGCTACACTTATGAAAGAACTCTTGTCCATAAGAATGGAAAAGAAAGAAAAGGTTCAAGACTTTAACCAAAGGGTCACAACACTCTTAAATAATTTCAGTGAAGCAAATAAACCAGCAGAAGAATCTCTGGTTGAATATTATACAACAGCTCTGGAAGGACCCATAGCAATGTTTGTTAAAAGATCTAAGAAAACCACCCTGATAGAGAACTTCCAAGAAGCTAGAAAGGTAGAAGAAGAAGCAGATATCATTGCTAAACATGCCTTAGATGCAAAAAAAAACTAGTAGCCAGTAAAAAACCCTTGCTGCTCACTAGAGGTAAAGAAGAGTCATCAACAGACATGGAAAATGTAGTTAAGATGATGTAGAAGTTATCCAATAAAATTGTAGATCTCGAGAAAGATAAGGCTGCTAGTACATCTATAAAACCTTTCAAACCATTTTACAAAAAAAGGGAAGATGGCGATCAACCTCATCCACCCATGAATACTTCCCCTGTTTTAAACCTTAATGAAATCGGGATGGAGAACTTCTGCACCTTTCATCAGGAACTGCATTTGGAAAAGAGCTTCCCACAATGGATTAACTCTATGAGTTTAGTCATGAACCAAATGCTGGATTCACAGATTCCAGATCAAGATGATCCTCTAGAGGAATTGAGCCCTGAGTTAGAAGAACCATCTCCGTATACTACTATGGTGCTATGGGATTGGGTACCTATAAATGAATCAGCAGAAGAAGATCCCATAGAAAGCTCTCTCTCTTCTGTGAATATTAATACTCGCAGTAAAGGTCCTATTGCGGATCTTGTGAAAGACTCGACTCCCCCCAAGCCTAAAGTTTCAAAAGAACTGCCTAGAAGGCATATAACAATCATTCCACCATAGCCTAAAGTTAGCCAAACAGCGGCCAAAAAGCCAAACATTCACACCATAGTTCAGCCACCTAAGGTCACAATGAGTAAAACAGATCATCCATCCCGAATTGGGAACGAGTCTAATATAGGACATGACATTATTGAGGATATAAAGAAAGTCAAAGCAACTGTGTCAATATTCGACATGTGCAGTTTGCCTCACCAACGAGACAAGCTGCTGCATGTTCTACAATCCCAGACCAACACTCCATTAACAGACTCTCAAGAAGATCCCAAAATTAACGAGGCTAGTATCGACAGAAAATGTAAATCTCAAACATCGCCATTCCTATTGACCTTTGAAATTTTCAATCATAACGTTCACAATTGTTTGGAAAATTCTGGAGCATCTTTAAACGTCATGCCACTGTCAATTTGTAAAAAAATTAATGGGCAACTTGTGCCATCTTCGGCCCAAATTATCCAGTTAGATAGGACTGTTGTCAAAGTGATTGGGGAGATGAAAGATGTTCTCATTAGATATCAGCTGACTCTAGAGTCTGTCAGTTTATTGACATAATGGTAGTTGATATTCATGAAGCCTATGGTCTGATCTTAAGTAGGCACTGGTCTACCAAGCTGAATGGTTACTTTGCAACTGATTGGTCTCATCTGTGGTTTCCTTATCAAAACAGGAAGAATCAGATCAAAGTCCTAAGAGAACCACACATGAAGCAAAATGTAACTCAACTAGAGGGAAAGAATGAGGCTGTAACTTTCTCATCCTCGGTTCTGGGGAATTATTTCTTAGAAATTGATCCGGGTAATTATCAGTCTGAAACCATCAGCAATGAATCAGATGAACAATCCGATCTCCTTCATTTCTGTTGGACTGATAATGTTGAATGTAATATAGTTAGTTTAGTCACTGAATTAGATCATAGAGATACTAACTTAGCTGAATCAAAAGATATTTTTTGGACATTATACTTTGACGATTCTAAAACTTTGGAAGGATCCAGAGCCGGTTGTGTTCTGATGGATCCAAGAAAAAACAAGTATTTTTTGTCCTATAGATTAGAATTTGATTGTACTAACAACACAGCTGAATATGAAGCTTTGGTACATGGATTAAAGAAGGCCATTGGTTTAAATGTTAAATACCGGAAGGTTTCTAGTGACTCAGAAATAGTTGTAAGACAGGTAAGGGACACCATTCATTGTCTCTCACCTCATTTGAAGGGTTATCAGGCTGAGGTATGGGATTTAATTATGCATTTTGATGCTTTCAATATAAAGTCTATTCCTAGATTGCAAAATTCTATAGTGGATTTGTTAGCAACATACGCTTCTAGATTGATGCCATCGAATAACAAATGATCAATTGAATTAATTTTCAGGCCCTCCATTCCTGATAACATCACAAACTTCATATTTTTCGATGATGACGAATAGATTATCAGTTTTCTAACGAACGAAGATAGCTTCCAAGGAGCTTTGATAGATGAAGAAGAACACGATTCTGATTTGCTAAAGAAGGAGGTAGATAAAAGAAATTTCATCCCCAAAGGGGTAAGGTCACTCGAAATGCTGTTCGCTCTTCAAAATAAGTTCAAAAAGCCAGCTAATACCAAAACTAACAGTTCATCAATGCAACATGATTTAGTTGATTTAGGTACCGAGGCAGAACCAAAATTTGTCAACCTTGGCAAATGTTGTTCACCAGGAGAAAGAGATAGGTTCATCAAACTATTTAAGCAATATAAGGATGTTTTTGCATGGACCTATGAGGATCTGAAAACGTATGATGTCCGCATTATTCAGCATGTTATACCGATGAAAGTGGGTGTCAATCCATTTCAGCAGCAATTAAGAAGGATGCATCCTACTCTGGAACCCCTGATTCAAAAGGAATTAAAGAAACTCCTAGACGCTCAAATAATCTTTAAGGTCCGACATTCTAAGTGGGTTGCTAACTTAGTTCCCGTAAGAAAGAAGTCAGGAGAGATAAGACTATGTGTAGACTTCAGAAATTTAAACAGAGCTTCGGATAAAGACAACTACCCCGTCCCTTCAATGGAACAAATCCTTCAAATGGTGTCAAGATCTGAGCTATTTTCTCTTCTCGATAGTTTCTCTGGCTACAATCAGGTATTAGTAGCCGAAGAAGATCGTCTTAAGACTACTTTCCACACTAAGTGGGGAACTTTCGCATATAGAAGGATGCCATTTGGTCTGATAAACGCATGAGCTACATTACAACGAGCAATGGATATCATGTTCCGAGGATTGGGTGGGCAATGTGCTATTGTCTACTTAAATGATGTAACAGTTTTTTCAAAGAAAAGGGAAGATCATGTTTTCCATTTGAAGCATATCTTTGATCGTTGTCAGAAATATTGTATTTCATTAAATCCCAAGAAGAGTGTGTTCGCTGTTCCCGAAGGTAAACTCTTGGTTCATATCATTTCCAAAGGAGGAGTCTCAATAGATCAGGAAAGAGTACAAGCGATCAATAAAATTCCAATGCCTTATAACAAGAAATCTATGCAGTCCTTTATGGGTACTATCAATTTAGTCCGAAGATTTGTTCCAGATTTCGCACAAATTGTTAAACCGTTGCAACAGATGGTTAAACAAAACATACAGTTCAAGTGGATAGATTTACAAAAGGATGCTTTTAGAGATATTAAGGAAGCTATAGCTAAGGCTCCTTCCTTAAGAATCCCAGATTTTGATCAGAATTTTATCCTGTATACCTTTGCTTCGGATGACTACCTCGCAGTTGTACTCACGCAAAAGGTGGATCTAGGAGATGAATACCCAATCTCGTTTATGAGCACTGGTTTGCAAGGGGCTGAGTTGAACTATCCCATGGTTGAAAAGCATGCATATGCTGTCTTCAAAGCAGTCAAACAGTTCAGGCCATATATTCTTAAGAACAGAACTAAAGTTATAGTTCCCCACCCAGTTGTTAGATCTCTCTTCGTTCAAAAGGAACTAGGCGAAAGGAGGGGAAACTGGGTCACCGCTCCTCAAGAATATGACTTAGAATTTAAACCAGCCACTATCATCAAAGGACAAGGCTTGTGCAAATTGCTTACAGGAAACTCGACTGATGAAGAACAACATTGGAAGAATGAAGCTAAGCTAAACTCGGCGAAAGTATGTCTTATCTTCTCAACTCCTCAGTCATGGTATAGAGATTTGGTGCATTATTTACAGCAAGGATACCTACCTGAGCACTGGAACTCTAAGCAAAGAAGGGCACTCCATTTGAAATAATCACCTTATCAAATCATTGATGGGATACTGTTCAAAAAGAATTATGATGGAGTTTTTCTTAGATGTCTAGAAAAGGAAGATGCAAGTAAAGTTGTTAAAAAATTACACGATGGCCCCACAGGTGGACACTATTCAGGGCAGACAAAAGCACACAAGATAAGTAGAGATGGATATTATTGGCCCACCCTGTTCTAAGATGCCCATACGTATGCACGAAACTGTGATGTATGCCAAAGAAGTGCCGGGAAATTACCTAAGGCAGCAGGACCCTTACAGCCAGTTATTATCTCTGAGCCTTTTGAGCAGTGGGGTATAGATGTTATCGGAGAAATAAATCCAAATTCTTCTTTGCAACATCGATACATCCTAATGGCTACTGACTACTTCACTAGATGGACGGAGGCTATCCCATTGTGCAAGATCAATGAATATACAATAATCAGTTTCTTGAAAGAAAACATCATAACCAGGTTTGGGGTTCCAATTTCCCCTGTTTTTGATAATGCTCCCTATTTTTCGTCTTTCAAGATAAATGAATTTGTTTATGAATGGGGGATCAAGTTGCACTATTCAGCCAATTATTACCCTCAAGGAAATGGATTAGCTGAATCTTCAAGCAAAAACCTCATTCGAATTCTCAAGAAAACTATGATAGAAAATCAACGACGTTGGCATATAGCTCTCCCAAACGGCTTATGGGCAGACAGGGTGACTTCAATGAACGCATTAGGGGTTTCCCCTTTCACTCTTGTCTATGGAAAGGAAGCCATCCTTCCCCCAAATATATTTCTCCCATCCTTACAGTTATCCTAGGCCTCTCGAGGGTCTGGTAGCCAAGCCTTACAATCCAGGATCAATACCCTACTTCAACTTGAAGAAGCCTGACAGAAAGCTAAAGACCGATTCCATCAGCACCAGGACATAGTCAAGAGATGGTGTTGATGTATATGTAACTTCGGAATGTATTTCACATATATGTATATTGTATTCCTATAGATATGTTATTATTCCTCTATACGGAAGTGGTTTTATTCCTCTAGAGATGTTATTATTCCTCTATACGGAAGTGTCGTCATTTATATTGTAAGTGTCGTAACTTATACTTGATGGGTTATTAGACCACCTTGTTGGGGTCGGGCCTGTATAAGTCATGTGGGTCAAAGGGTTATTAGACCACCCTATAAGGGGTCGGCCATGTGGTTCAAAGGGTTATTAGACCACCCTAGTGGGGGTCGGCCTAGTCAGCATTATGTTAGGTGGTTAAGTTGAGGCCGACCTAGTTGAGTAAAGGTCAAGTCAAGTTAGTGTATAAATAGAGAGTGTGTCTCTCTCATTTTACACATTCTATTCTCTCACTCACACTGTGCAGAGTGGCAAACTTGTGGAGGAGGAGGCTCTGCTGCTAGGAGAAGACTATCTCTTGTATCCTGGTTGTATCATTGCTCTATCTATCCCTAAGGAAGTTATTGGGGTTTTTCACCTTTATGGTTTTCCCTAAGTAAACTCGGTGTCTGTCCTGTGCTTGCATTATTGTGTCCATGAATGATATGTTGTAGATTTGTTGTACATGTTGTTCTCTCAGTTAAGATCCTAGATCAGATTGAAGTAAATTCTGAAAATTTAGCATGGTATTAGAGCTAGCCTAAAAGAAGGCATGATATGGCATGTATGACACTTGTTGCACTTACAATGCTAGGGCTTGATATAGCAAAAACCAGTCATCGTAGCACTTTCACTATAAATCCTTTTTGGTGAATTTTTTGGAGCAGAAATATTTACAGGTCGAAGATTAAATCCCCATGTACCTTTTGTCCAAAGGACAACCTCTAATTTGTTGTACTTTGTGATTTATGATCTGTACAATATAGGGTTTCTGCCTCTTCCAGATCTGAGTCAAAATCAGGTGACCTTGGGAAAAGGTCATAACTTGGGATAGGAAGCTCCAAATGAAATTTCATAAAAAGTGACAGGTAGTACACAGAATTTACTATATCAAGAAAAATTTTCAAAGGCCGAAGTTGAAACAGTGACATGTGGCACGCTGTACAAGTTCACTCTCCTGTATTATCTCATAAATAGGTCACGTTGCGACACTTGGAATAACTCTCTTTCAGAGAATCCAATTGAGGTCAGACCTGTCGGAATGGAAATATAACAGGTCGTGCTATCTGAGGAAGGTTTTTCAGACCCTATGGATCGAAAAGTTTGGATTTATACTAGAAACAATCAGGTACATATTTCTGTCAAAACAGAATTATTTTTGAGTACCTTTATTCATGGCTTCCAGAATTTAGGGCTTTGGAGAAAGTTAGAATTTTTGTAATCGGAGACCACGGCTGGATGCTACTCATCAAAATCGAAATTTAGAGACCAAGATCAGAATTTTTGGTTGGGCAGAAGGCCGGGCTTGATCAGACCCTAGTTCGGGACTTTGATTAGAAAAAGTGGAAAATTAGGGCTTCTGCAAAAATGGAAATTTTTGAAATCTGTGACCACGGCTGGAAGCTCCTCATAAAAATAGAAGCTTAGAGATTTGGATCATACTTTTTGATTGGGAAGAAGAGTGGGCTTCATCAAACCCTAGTTCGAGGTCATGTCCAGCGAATCCGAAAGTTTCAAAGGCAAAATTGAGGAGTGAAACTTTGCAGTTTTCAAATTCTGAATATACCAGCTTGATCAGCTCATCAAGGCGGATATTTCTATCCTTTCGGAAGTTTGAAATTCAAAGTTTGAATTTTTGGGGTTTCTCTGACAAACCCTATTATAGCTCAAGATCCAGTTCCTGTAAATCAGGTAGATTGGGTTAATCCTAGAAGAGGATGGATTGGTCACCTGCATAAGTGAAGAAGTTCCTGTTTTAGAGGGAGATGAGGCTAAGGCCTTCCATAAGAAGATTACAAGCAATCTTGACAGGTATGGCTTACAGGTATGTTTCAAATTCTGTTCATGATTAAGTTTATGATATGTTTGTCTTCATATCATTATAGTACAATCTTGATTAATTACTAGACTTGTCATATTACCTTATAGAAAATATTCATTGATTAAGGTTTTGACACTTATGATTGTAGTAATGCATTGTGATGTTGTATGAGGTTTATGTTGTTTGCTAACACAAAAGCTACACCAAGAAAGTCAAATCATGTTCTACTTCAAGAACATATGCTCATGGTGACATAAAGACAAATATTCATCCATTGTCATGGATCACATAGAAGATCTACTTTCGAGGTATGTATAACTTGGTCATACAATGGTTAACTTATGAGACATGCAGGTTACTAGCACAAGTCACTGAAGAGAACTAGAAGACATTATGCGGGTATGTTAGACATAACTAGCTAGCATGCTAATCCAGGTATGTTTTTCCTATATCAATCTAGAATCCTACCTTGTGTTAGGATCTTATACTTTTGTGTTGTTGATAAAGATTATTCATGAAGTCATAGGTTTGAATAATCATGGTTGTATGCATATTATGTTTCTTACCATAATTGATGATATGACTAACCAGAAGAATCATGAAGGTATAGGTTTTAATAATCACAGGTTTTATGCATATTATATCTCTTATCTTGATTGATGATTCAACTAACCAAAAGAGTCCTATGATCAAATAAGAAAATGTATGAGTAAAAGAAGACTTCCCTGAAACCTTGAATACTAATAAATGTGTGATTATGTATGAGACCTCAAGGATAACACAATGATGATACTAATAAGCATGCGTAGTGATTAAGGATGGATGTAAGTTCAAGGACAGGTAATCCAGGAAGCAAAGATCAAGAGGGAGCACACTCCAGTTGTTCCTGCAAGAAAGCAAAGGAGCACACTTAAGTAGTTTCTGCAAGGATGCAGATATTCAGAGGGAGTTGACCACTTCTCACAATCCACATAACAATGGAGTTGCAGAAAAGAAGCAAAGAATGAGAGGGAGTCAACCCAACAAACAAACAAAGATAAGTATTTGAATTGTCATTACTTGCATATTTTATTGTTTAAATAATATTGTTCAATAATGTATATACTGATGTTCCTAGAATTAGGTTGTGTATTATGCATATTAGAATAGTTGCATTGATGAACAGTATACTACTAATATGCATGGGTAAGTAGCCTATGGCACTGTACAACATTACATTGCTACTTATCTAGAATGAAACCTCTTTGCTGAAATGTTGGGAGTTGTGCACACTCTTAACAATGTTCTGGTAGAGATTGGAAGGCATCTAGAAAGTTACGGGATATGGATAAATGTTGTATTGAAGCATTGGCTAAGATAAGTGCATGACTGTATGACATATTTCTTTATGTCTAAGAATTTGTTCTGAAAACTATGAGATGTTTTCTAATCATGCAATTTAACTTGTTGTGTAGGAAAGATCGTATGCCATCACCTACAAAAGAAGAACTACAACATTTGTTCAGCAACAAAATTATCTATTGAAGATATTGAAGTTCCCACGATATGGGAAGAATGCCATGATCCATTGATCATGAAGAATGATGTTTGGGATGTAGTCCCAAGACTTGAAGGGAAGTTTTTTATGACTTCCATATGGATCTATCAAGATCAAACATGCTGCAGACGGCATCATAGAGAAATATAAAAGTGATGAAATAGAAGATGCACCAAATGGATTTCAAGACAACTTTCTTGAATGGTGTAGTTGAAGAAGAAGTGTATGTGGAGCAGCCACTTGGTTCTGAGACACATGACCAGAAATCATATATGTGCAGAACTTGGTATGGTAGGATAGGCAGCTTTCTATCCAGTTTGGTCTTTACCAAGAGTAAAGCGGGTTCTAACCTTTACTACAAGGTTGAGGAAGGAAATCCAGTGATACTACTATGTGGATGACCTGTTTGTATCAGGTGAGGATATATTGATTGCCGACACACAGCGGAAGCTTGTTGCCGAGTTCGAGTTGAGGAACTTGGGGATGATGCACTATTTGTTTTTGGCATGGAGGTGTGGCAGAGTGATGGAATCTTTCTTGGACAAGGGAAGTATGCAGTAGAGATCCTGAAGAGGTTCGGGATGATGGATTGCAAGGCTATGGCCACACCTATGGCATCGAACCTGAAGTGTCTGTGTGATGCTTCATCTGAGCCAATTGATATCACTATGTATCGTCAGATGATTGGGTCCTTGATGTACCTGACGAACACTAGACTAGATATTTGCTTTGCGGTGAACACATTGAGCTAGTTCCTGACGGATCCAAGGAGTGTTCACCTGGTTGTTGTAAAGCATGTTCTGAGGTACCTAAAGGGTACAGTGGATTATGGGATAAAGTATGAAGCGAATCAAAAGTTTAACCTGCAGGGTTATGTTGATTCAGTTTGGGCTGGCAGTGCTGTAGATAGGAAGAGCACATCTGGGTGCTACTTCAGTATGGGATCAGGTGTGATCTCTTGGTTCAGCAGGAAGCAGTCCCATGTAGCACTGAGTACAGTTGAGGTAGAGTATGTTGCAGTCTGTTCAGCTAGTTGTGAGGCAGTATGGCTACGGAAGCTACTGTCTGATTTATTTGATCTCCCGTTGGATGCTACTGGTATCTTTTGTGATAACCAGAGTTGTGTGAAGCTATCCGAGAACCCAGTGTTTCATAACAAGTCGAAACACATAGAGATCAAATATCACTATATCAGGGATATGGTGCAGAGAGGAGCTGTGAAGCTCCTATACATTGCGATGGACGAGCAGATTGTAGATGTGCTGACGAAGCCACTAGCCAGGGTGAAGTTCGAGTACTTTAGGGAGAGGCTTGGTGTTGTTCAGATTGATGACACTTCGAGGACAAAGTGATGGACACATTTGCTGAAGCCATTCCAAGCATGTTGGAAGGAGAATTCTTCACATGGCTGTGGATGTAAGCGCTGGATGATGACCATCAGGATGATGTTCTAGTTTCTGCTTTGTATGATCAGTTGGATCATTTATATGTATGTGTGCATCATGTTGGATGCTGGATATGATCAATTGGATCATTTATATGTATATGTATGTGTGCATCATGTTGGATGCTGGATATGATCAGTTGGATCATTTATATATATGTACGCATCATGTTGGATGCTTGGACCATGTATCTGTATATGTATCAGGTGGATACATTGTATGATTACGTAGATCATGTATATTGATATGTATCGGGTATGATCAGGTAGATCATGTATGTTGATGGATACATTGTGTGGATCATGTATCTATGTATCAGGTGGATACACTATGTATGATGATATGTATTAGGTAGATACTTGGTGTGCATCAGATGGATGCATTGTATGATCAGGGTGATCGCAGATGATGAGCTTCTCCAGATGACATGCGGTAGGATGTTGCAGTGATGATGATCAGGATGATCATGTGTACATCAGGATGATGTATGGTGAGTGTCAGGATGATACTTTGTGGCTGTGGATCAGGTTGTGTAGATGAGCATGTTTGCGAGATCCTATAGGTCAGAGTTGCGTACCCATAACAGCCTGGGATGCTCTTTCGAGACATTGCTCTGGGAGGACATGTAATTTGTGCCCTGGAAGATATTCAGGTCGGAGTTGTGTACCCATAACATCCTAAGATGCTCTTGCAAGGTTTTGTCCTATGGCATGTAATTTGCTCCTGGGAGATCTGGACAGGATGAAAAAGGCCTCAGATGCTTCAGCCAGGTTTTGCCATGACCACATGTAATTTTCTCTTGGGAGATCTGGACAGGATGAAAAAGGACTCAGATGCTTCAGCTAGGTTTTGTGGTGGACCACATGTAATGTGCTCCTGGGAGATCCGACAGGTAGAGTTGTGTGCTCGTAACAGCGTGGGATGCTTCAGCCAGGTTTTGTGGTGAGATCACATGTAATGTGCTCTTGGGAGATCCGACAGGTAGAGCTGTGTGCTCGTAATAGCCTGGGATGCTTCAGCCAGGTTTTGTGATGGGTGACATGTAATGTTCTCCTTGGAGATCCTATAGGTAGATCTATGTGCTCGCAATAGACTGGGATGCTGCAGCCAGGTTTTGTGACGCACGTAATAAGTCCTGAGAATTCCATAGTATGGTCAGTGATGACAAAGACCTGCAGGTGGTGGGCATACATCCAGTATGAAAAAGGACTGGCTCTGTAGAACTTCCTATGACGAGTAGATTCATAGATTGTTTGAGATAGCAGCAGCAGTGATGATGATGATGACTCGATGACGATTATCCAGTGATGATGATCCAGAGAAGATGACTTGTGCTAGAAGACCTGTGTCGAGAAATACCTTCCTAGTTAAGAGGGAGTGTTGATGTATATGTAACTTCGGAATGTATTTCACATATATGTATATTGTATTCCTATAGAGATGTTATTATTGCTCTATACAGAAGTGGTTGTATTCCTATAGAGATGTTATTATTCCTCTATATGGAAGTGGTTGTATTTCTATAGAGATGTTATTATTCCTCTATACGGAAGTGTCATCATTTATATTGTAAGTGTCGTAACTTTTACTTGATGGGTTATTAGACCACCTTGTTGGGGTTGGCCCTGTATAAGTCATGTGGTTCAAAGGGTTATTAGACCACCCTATCGGGGGTCAGCAATGTGGGTCAAAGGGTTATTACACCACCCTAGTGGGGGTCGGCCTAGTCAGCATTATGTTAAGTAATTAAGTTAAGGCCGGCCTAGTTGAGTAAAGGTCAAGTCAAGTTAGTGTATAAATAGAGAGTGTCTCTCTCTCATTTTAGACATTCTATTCTCTCACTCACACTGTGGAGAGTGGCACACTTGTGGAGGAGGAGGCTCTGCTACTAGGAGAAGACTATCTCTTGTATTCTGGTTATATCATTGCTCTATCTATCTCTGAGGAATTTATTGGGGTTTTTCACCTTTATGGTTTTCCCCATGTAAACTCGGTGTCTCTTCTGTGCTTGCATTATTGTGTCCATGAATGATATGCTATAGATTTGATGTACATGTTGTTCTCTCAGTTAATATCTTAGATAAGATTGAAGTAAATTCTGAAAATTGAACAGATGGTTCGATAAGAGGAAGTCCGGTAAAAGAAGTTTTGAAATTGGGGACTTAGTCCTAAAATGGGATCATAATCACGAAGGCAAAGGGATGCACACGAAATTCCAACATCTATGGATAGGCCCTTACCAAATTTTGGCAAAGATAGGCCCATCCACTTATAAGTTGACAAACCTCAAGGGAGAAGAAGTAACCCTTCCTCTCAATGGCCTCGCCCTGAAACAATACTTTGCATAATCTCATTGAGACTTTCTGTACATAAATAAAATTTTCTTTTATGTTGCTTTAGCCTTTTGTTTTCAATATTTTTCAGCCATTTTGTTTCTTTTCTTGTCATTTGAACCTTTGTACTAAGTTTGTTTTCTGAAAGCCCCTGCGGTTGAGTTTCTCATCAAGATAGGTCTCTCAAAGAAATCTCACAACCCATGAGTCTAGAACTATGCTCGAATGAAATTTTATCTATGTATTGTGTTCTTGCTGAGATTTTTCAGAAGGAAGGAAGCCTACTCTGCTAGTCACACTAATCCTGTCTAAATAGCCGAGATCTATGACTATCTTTATTACTATCTTTGGGATCCACCCACTGTCATACTTAAAGGCATCTCAAGAAGGTTATTGAAGTTGGACCCATGGAAAGTAGCACATCCCGAGGGCATAGGGTATTGAAATGACTCCATGCTGCAAATTTAACAGCCAAAATGGCTTATACTCAAGGGTCTGTTTTCCAGAGATTCTTGCCTCAATTGAAGCATGGCTGAGACAAAAGCAAAAGCATGTAAAGTAAAGAAGGCTGTCTAAAAGGACTCAGCTCAAAATAGGCTCCTCTCCGTCCATCAGGCTTGATCAAACCAATAAAATCTCTCACTCACACAAAAGGACATTATGGATTGAGGAACTTAAATCAAAGATCATGTCTAAAGAAAATATTTCTGGAAGGCTCAAACAACAAAACTGTCAAAAGTATAAACATCCAAAAGGATGCAAGCGGTATGGGAATGAGGAACAAGAGCAATAATGTCCATGAGAAAGCGTTGCAAATCTTGTGGACTCCGATAGCAATAGCCATCTGAAAGATGAATCTTCTAAAATGAATCCCATATGTTGGCCCTTTGAGAGTTTTAAAGATGTCTCTATCAAAGCTCCCCTTTCCCCAATGGCTAGCAGATCAAGTTCCTTCTTCCTTCACCGATATTCAAGTACTCAGCTGAATATTGCATATAAGATGGATGCCTTTTAATAAGGTTTCGGATCATAGAGAGGAATTTTTCAGAGATCTGTGTTCGCTAGTGACTCGCCAATTGTTGTTACATCAACATCCCCCCCTAAAAATTTTTGTACATATTGGGGCACCTCCTTTTATTTTCTCTAAAAAGACTGCCTTAAGAGGATAAATGTCCTTTTTACTTAGTTTTGTTTTTCAACTGAAGTTTCTGCATTGAAAATTTCAAGTTTTCTTCTAAAGATTAAATTCATGAAATTCCCCCGAAGCTGCTGAAGCATCCAAGTTTGTCTCTCGAAACCGCGGAAATTTTACCTCTGAAAATTGCGGGAGCCATTCAGAAATCTCTTCCGAAACGGCAGAACCATTCAAGTTTCCCTTCCGAAACTGCGGAAGCCATTCACATTTCTCTCCCGAAACTCCGCGGAAAGACTTAGATTTTTTATTGAAGCTGCGGAACCATTTGAGAAAGCCTCTTGAAATTGCGGGAGCCATTCAGAAATCTCTTCCGAAACGACGGAACCATTCAAGTTTCCCTTACGAAACTGCGGAAGCCATTAGCATTTATCTCCCGAAACTCCATAGAAAGACTTAGATTTTTTATTGAAGCTGCGGAACCATTTGAGAAATCCTCTCAAAATTGCCGGAGCCATTCAGAAATCTCTTCGAAAAGGGTGGAACCATTCAAGTTTCCCTTTCGAAACTGTGGAAGCCATTCGCATTTCTCTCCCGAAACTCCGCGGAAAGAATTAGTGTTTTTATCAAAACTGCGGAAGCATTTAGGTTATCCTTCCGAAACCCCACAGAGCGCTTTTGGAAAGAACTTAAGCATATCTCTTGACTTGCGGGAGCCATTCACCAATCCTTTTTGAAACGGCGGAACCTTTTAGGTTTCCCTTCCGAAACTGCGGAAGCGTTCGAGTTCTTTTCCAGGGAGCCATTCAGGAAAGTCTCCCGAAATGGCGGGAGCATTCACGAAATTGTTCCGCAATTGCGGAAGCAATTGGCATATCTCCATCAAAATTGTGGAAAGAAATTCGAAGCTCTCCCAAAAATGTGGGACGACTCGCCGAAGCCGCCCGCGATAAGTTTCCAAAAGCTTGCATTTCGGAAGGATACGCAAATCTCTTTTGAAATGCCAAGGCAGTTCGCCATAGCATTCCACAATTGCGGGTGGAACTCGTAAGTCCGCCCCACAAGTGACAGTAACGCACAAATGCGAAGACGACTTGAAATGACCGTGCCGTACAAGAAATTAAAACCCCGTTTAATGGCACCACAAACAGGTTTAATGCCGCACATGTCTAGCCTTTTTAAAAGGACGGTGGAGGTTTGGTTGATCACATTGTTAGTTTTCGTTCAAACAAACGCCGTTGAGAAGACCACGCAGGACCGCTCCAGCTCAGCTCATCCACGACCATGTCCACCTCACTTAGCCACTATCTCATCGCCAGGGATAAGCCAGGATGCCAAAAGGTGGTAGAAAGAAAGCTAAAGTGATGAAACCAAAGCCAGTGCCACTTAGGACTGAAACTATGTTCCAAGATACTAAGTGTACCCCCGAAATTCCTCCCGAAGTCCATTGGGGCGATACTTACAGGATGATCAGGGACCAATATATCCCAGATGCATTATTGGAAGAAGAGAAGATCTACCGCAACATCAGAATTTCAGGCATAGCTAGGGCTTCTACCCGCCCTAAATTATTCCCATGTTCTGAAGTGATCGGGTGGATACTGGAACATGCTAACGTGGAGACAAGAGTATTACATGACAACAGGGGAGAGGCCATTGCCTCATTCCACCCAACATATATTGCTGCAGCCTATAAATTCTCACGTCCCTAGCAAGCTCAGAGTGATGAATGGTTGGGCCAGATGAACAATATTGAGATGGCCAAAAAATTATTGGTCGTAGGAAAGCACTTAAGAAAGAGAGGTAATGATGAATATGATGTTCATATCCTAAGACCTCCTTTTAGGTTAATCGCCCTGATGCTATGCAGAATTTTCGACATGCCCGATGGCACTATATACAGGATACAGTGAGCTCCCATCATCCACTTCGTAGCATTCAAAGGGACTGTGTTTTACTGGGCTACTATCCTTTCAGATAGTTTGGCATCCATAGTGGCTGCTGCAAGAGAAGGTCTGGCCTTAAAAAAGTCAAAATTTTACATGTCTTCCTATCTCATTGACTGTGTTTTGGCGAAGCTATCTTTCCCCAGCTTAGGTTGCACATGGGATAAAGCAAACACCCCGGTCTACACTGCTTACAAGATAATGTGGGCTCAAAATTACAAAGCTAGATATAAGCTCATCTGCGAGGAGTTCATCATGCCTCTATATGAGCAGATATTCAAGGAAGAGCCCAACTATCTGCCAGAAAATGCCATGGAGATCCTGGAAAACTATGTAGATTTTTATTTCTCAGAGTAGGGCACCTACATCAAGATGTTTGGAGGGACCAAAGCGCCATAAATTTTTCCAAAGTACGCTAATGATAATGTAGTCCTCAAGGAAGCAGTGAGACAAATTTTCCTGGATGGAGTTGGAGCGGTGCTTAACAAGCAGCATAAGGCTTCTTTCCCTCATTTACCCTTCTGCATATGAGCCTACAAATTCTCAGGGGTTGCATCAATTGAGGAGTTTGTTCAAGAGATGAAAGCTTTCCACTTCGGTGAAATAATTTTCCATAGAAATGATAGGCAGGGGAAAGTTGCCGAGCATTGCAACGAAATTTATGCTCATTTTGAATATGATCATTATTATGATGCTGAGGAAGAGGCATTCAGGGGCATCAACAACATGACTGAGTTGCAGATTTGTTGTCAAGGCAGTGGAGCAAGCTCTAGCTCTACCATGGCCCAAAAAGCCAGCCTGCAGAAAGAGAAAGAAGCAGCTGATGCTCGATCCCAAGAAGAGTAGAGGTTGAAAGAGGAAGCAAGGTTGCAGCAAGAAGCTGAAGTTGCAAAATTGCAACAAGAAGCTGAAGTTGCAAAGCTACAGCAAGAAGCAGAAAATGAAAGATTGCAGAAAGAAGCTGAGGAAGCCCAGCAGCAGAAAGAAGCAGAAGATGCAAGGCTGCAGAAAGAAGCAAAAGACGCAGAGCAGATGGAAGAAAATGAACATCAGCCACAAGCTGAAGAAGAAGAGAGAGGGAAACAAGCTGAAGTGGGGCAAAAGACGGAAGAAGAACTCAAGACAACTGAAGATGCCCAGGAAGGTGGCTTCGGCACCCAAGATAATGAAATAGACATATCTCAAGTAGGTGTCTCCGGCACCCAAAATGTGGAGGTGGACACAGAGCAAGCAGGTGTCTCCGGTACCCAAAATGTGGGAATAGATTCAGCTCAAGTAGTCCAGACCCCACCCGCAGAAGCAGAAATAAATATAATAGAACTCCCAATCGTCCCTTACACTCCATCAGAAGAGCATACGGTGTCTTGATGGGATGTATTTGGGTATGATAAGAAGAGAAAGGCAGTGGTCATAAAATTGGAAGAGAGGATAAAGAGACTCTTCCAAGAAGATATTGTTACTCGGCGGGAGACCACAATAATGCAAAATACAATTAAGGCTCCCTTAGCTATGGCATCCGCCGTTGTAGAAGCAACAAAAGCAACGCATGACAATGTGGCCGATATAGTTAGAGAAGTTGAGTCGACAAAGAGAAGAGCTCGCATGTTACAACATACAGTGGCTAATGAGCAGGCTTACAGGGATCTCATAGTGAATAGGTATAATCGCATGTCTATTGAGCATAAGGAATTGTCAAACAAGTATAACCATTTAGAAGAAGAAAAGGAGCACCTGGCAGTCCAGATGATGGTTTTAGAAGCAGAAAAGAACGATGCAGAAGCTAGAGTGTCCTATCTAGAAGCAGATAAGCAGGAATTGGTTGAGCAATTAGAGCAGGCAGAGAGGAGAGCAATAGATATGTCTCCCTTCCATGAGCTATCCTGTAGCATCCTAAAACAAATGCATGACACTCAGGAGCTGATTATTGAGGAAGTGTGCAAGCTCAAAGCCATGATGGTTAGATTAAAAGAAGTTAATGCAAAGGCCAATAGGCTTAAGGGTAAATATACTCAGGTTAAAGCAAACATCCTGAGCCAGATGGAATGGAGAGAAGGGAAGGTTGACTTCCCCAAGCATCTCCCATTCAAATCTGTAGATGGTTTTAATGAAGACATATCCCTTTTGGAATTCTGCAGGAACTGTAGCCTTAAGCTAATGGCTAAGATCCAAGGGGCAACGGATAAAAGTAACATTCTTTATCAAAAAATCCATGAAGTGCATGACAAGTGCAAGTTGAGTTTCTCTCAGTCCCTTGATGAGTTCCCGAGCAAAGAGCAATGTTTATCTAACTTGAAGGAAGAACTGGGTATCCAAACAGAATATGTAAAGAAGATTGATGTCTTAGCCATTGATGATCTCCATCATTATATTGGGATGTCATCAATACACAACCATTTGCTTAAAGAAATCCACCAAGCAGAAGTTGTAGAAATTCAGGGTATTGGAGCAGAGCTTGGTAAAGATGTGACTTCCCAGAAAATCTTGCTCCCTTCCTCATCAAATTTAGTTATCAGAGACACTGGTGTCTGGTTCAGTTACATTGCAGAAGAGGAAAAGAAAGTAGCAGTAGCAGCAGTAATAACAGCCAGTCCAAGTGCTTCTCTCCCAGCAGCAGCAACAATAACAGCCAATCCAAGTGTTTCTCTCCCAGCAGCAGCAGCAGTAACAGCCAACCCGAGTGCTTCTCTCCCAGCTAAAGCGCCTTCCCAAGAGTCAACAAGCTGATCCTAAGGTGTTGATTCCTATTTTTGTTTTTTGGCCTTCATATGTCTAAAGCGTAGAGCCATTGGACAGTTTTCCTTTTCTTTTTATGGAATTTTCTGTTTTAAGAAAAGGGTCACAATTTTTGTTTATTAAAAGGGAAAAAGTCTGTAGGAGACAAGTGTAAAGAGCCAGGTGGCAGCCCAAAGGGAATTTTGTAATAATATAAATAGAAGTTTAGGAAGCAGTGTAAGGGACTTTTGGCAGGGAAATAATTTTTTGAACTTGTACAAGCTATCTTGCACTTGTTTCAAGAAAATAAAATCTACCTAATAAGAGCCTAGAGAGGACATCTTTTGCATGGAAATGGATATTGGATGCATGTTGGATTATTCCTGTGACTCCTATATTCTACTGTGAGATCTTTCTTTACTATCTTGCATTATTTCTTTGTATTGAATCATCTTACTTCTCTCTATGCAAATTAATTTTCTCCCACATGAGTAATGGAATGTGTTATATTTAATTAGAAGCTACCTTCTGATATCTCTTGTTATGCTGTGGATCTATCTTTAAGATTTAATGGCTGTCTGTTTATTCTTAGATAACTCTTACAGCACATGACTCATACTTACAATTTGCTCCTTGCATGGATTGTTTAGACTTATTTCAGTTTTTAGACACAGATTTGTTTTCCAGTTCTGCATTTAGATTAAGTTAGTCTAGGCACTTGGATATCATTCTAAAACATAAAATCAAAAGAACGGTGGATCGGGCCATAACTCGTATATTTGGAGAAAATATCCAAACCCACGGTTGCCGGAACTGCTAACCGGACGAATTCCCCATACCAAACGGTGGACAATCTAATTGGGATAGTCTACTGGGGAGAATCCCTTTTTGCTTGATGCTGCAATCTTCGGGGCATCAATAGTTTTTGGTGCTAGAAGGAGGGACTAAAAGTGCATGGCCGATAAAGGAAAATCTCCCACTATCCTAAATGTTACTGAAAACCCGCTTAAAGAAGGAATTTCAGACAGCCCAAATCTTGAAGTAGCAAATCAAGAAAACCTTGTCTCTGATCCTGAGCCTCAAGAAGCATTGTATGCTGCACCTTTTACAGAAATAGAAGATTTGAGGAGGCACACACTGTTTGGATATCCATCATCTATTTCGGGATACATATCTATTTTAGGATCATCTATTTCGGGATACATATCTACTTCAGGATCTTGCATGATCTATTTCAGGATATGCAGTCCAGTCACCAGTTTGATGCCTCCAGCACCTTATCCACCTTCTTCTAGCACCCGGGAGCCACTTTCCACAGAGTTTTAGCCCTCCTAAGCTGAAAGGCGCCCTCTTCTCACCTACTGACAGAGAAGGGCGCACTTGTTCACCTACCACTGCAGATTCACTCCAGTTACATTCAGTTAGCTCCGATTCTGATTGATTTCACTCCGATTTCACTCCTGACTGACTGTTTCACCTCCGATTGACCTCCAGTTCGATTAGGTGACTTGCTCTGACTCCAGTTAGCCTCCCATGCGCCCCCACTGAGCCTCCAGATCCTATATCAGTGCTACACACTTCAGTTACATTTATTATGATCAGTTAGACTCAGCTTGACACCTGGATGACTGTTTGTTGTGATTGATGAGCAACACCGATGATTGATGAGGACTCCTAGATTGAGTCAAGCTACTCCATTTCAGTGATTCGAATGGCCTACTTAGTCAATTCGAATTGCCATTGACAGATATTGGATTGTATTGTAATCTATTGTAATTCATTCACCCTTTCTGGGATAGAGAGCACTGCTGCATGTTTTTGCACAGTTTTGCACCATATCTTCTTATTCATCTGTTGTGACTGATTTATTTGTTCATTAGATCTGCTGTGACTAACTTTACATGGTATCAGAGCCATTGCAGGGACAAGATCTCTTTTCTACAGGTGTTTATACAAGAAGATTTGACTGAATTGCTAAAAATTGCAAAAAGTTTGGCATGAGATATCTCAAGGGCATTCGCTCATGTGCATGCAAAGCTTGAAAATTATTCCAATACCACTCCAGAAGCTTGAGTTACCACATAATTCCTGGATTTGATACATTGGACCCATTCAACATTGCTTGAAATCCAATCCCAGGTGTGATGCAACTCTCAAAGGGTGGATTGTTCGACCTTATTGTGATTGTTCTTATGTGATTTGCAGGTTAATTATCTCCTCCAAGTGCACTCGCTACATTCTGCATGCAAGCTTCCCTACAGCATTTCCATTCGCTATAGTTTGCAAGCAAGCTTCTTCTTCATCATTTGACTCGCTCCTAGCAATGGAATACTCTTCTTCAAAGCCTATCCTCACCCCATTCAATTATTTTGATTGGAAAGATGATATGGAGATCATATTACGTTCAAAAGGATACTACCGAGTCACTCTTGGTCTTGAATTGGAGCCAAACAATGTGGCAGAAAGAACCAAACACTACAATAAGCTTGATGAAGCTTACGGTCTTCTTTGTCTCTCCATCTCCAAAGATCTTCACTTCCATCTCAGCGGATTGAAGACTCCAAAGGCCATATGGGAGCAACTTGAGACACTATTCGGCAAGCAGGATGAGCTTAGGGCTTTTCAATTAGAGAATGAATTGATTGGCCTTAATCCTGAAAATTTCGAGACCATCAATGAATTCTTCACAAAATTCAAGAACTTGAACTTGCAATTGAAGAACAGTGGTGTTATCAAAGAGGATAAGCAGTTGATCCTCTCCATTCTAAGCAAGCTTGGGAAAGATTATTCGGTATTTGTCTCCACTTTCAATTCCGGTCGGCTAACTACCCCGAATTGGAAGATGCCTACCTTGAATGCCTTCATTGAGTCCGTTACGAAAGAGCATGACAAGTTGATTCAAATGGGGTCCATAAGCTCCAAAGATTCAGCCCTATTTGTTCAAGGACCCAAGATTTCGAATGGTAAAGGAAAGCTAAAGAAGGAGAAGCCCAAATTCGAGCCTCACAAGCAAAAAGACAAAGGCAAGCAAACAGATGCACCATCCAGTTCGAAATCCAAGCAAAAGGGCAAAGAAGGTAACCAAAAATCTAAATGTACTTATTGTAACCGTGGCTTTCATCCCGAAAGTTCATGTATGAAGAAGACTATAGATCAAATGGCCCTACTTTTGGAAAAGAACAACATAACCCTTCCTGACGGTGCAAGGAAGAAGGATCGGAATGACGATCATGAAAGAGGACAAGCACTCATGGAAACGGTTTCGAAGCCCACTCTCTTGATAGATTCGGGTGCATCAAATCATATGGCTGCAAATATTGATTCTTTTTCCTCATTCGATCCAAACAGCTCCATCCCCATCCATTTGGGAGATGACTCAAAAATTTCTTCAAAGGGCAAAGGTACGATTCATGTAGATCATGGATGCTTTCAGAATGTTCTCTATGTGCCTTCCTTAGCTTCGAATCTCCTTTCTGTTTATCAAATGACACATACTGGTGATCCAAAGAAAGTCACATTCAGCCCTAATACAGTTGAAATTTCTGATATCAAAAGTGGAAGACTAGTTGCGGTTGGAAAGGCAAACCACACTGCAAAATGTTATGAGTTTTCGCACTTTATTCCGCTTGCAAAGCCCACTGCTCTTCGCACACATGGTAATGAGGTTAGTAGGCTTTGGCATGAAATATTTGGACATCTAAATTATAAGTATTTGCTGCTGCTATCAAATAAATCCATGGTTGATGGGCTGCCACAACTCCGTTCCTCGAAGGGAATATGCACCGGTTGCATTGTTGGGAAGCACCCCGAGCACAGATTCGACCGCGGCAAGGCTAGCAGAGCCTCTACTATTTTGGGATTGATCCATTCTGATATCAGCGGTCCGCTGCCCCATATGTCATTAAATGGTTCAAGGTATGTTTTGACATTTATTGATGATTATTCTCGCTTTACATGGGTATTCTTTCTCAAAAACAAGTCAGAAGTGCTTGGAAAATTCAAGGATTTTAAGGCTTCTGTTGAGACCACCACTGAGAGAAAGATCAAAGCTCTTAGATCTGATAATGGTGGGGAATATATCAAGTCCGAGTTGCTGCAACTTTGTGCCCAAAGCGGAATCAAGATCCAACATACAGTTCCCTACACACCCCAGCAGAACGGTGTAGCGGAAAGGAAAAACCGGTCACTGAAAGAGATGGCTACATGCATGATTGAATCAAAAGGTTTGGCTGCAAATCTTTGGGCTGAAGCAATCAATGTTGCTGCATATATACAGAACCGAGTTCCACATTCATCCGTGAAAGGTATGACTCCTTTCGAAGCATTCTTTGGTCACAAACCGGATGTGTCCAATTTGAGAGTTTTTGGCTCTACTGCATGGGCTAGAATTCCTTCTGAGAAGAGACGAGCTTTGGATCCACAAAGTATCGAGTGCATATTGATAGGATATGGGGAAGAATCAAAAGCATATAAACTCATGGATATCAGATCTAAAAAGATATTCATAGAGCGCAGTGTGCAGTTTGAAGAACCGCTTCAAGAATTGCAACTAGTTGAGGAGAAAACTGCCGATTCACCGCCTTCACCAGAAGAAGATTCGAGCAGCGATAATGAAGGTATGAGTTCTGATATTTCTGATATTGTAGCAGCATATGATGATCATGACATATCAGGTTCGGAATCCGACCATTCAGATCTCCCTCAGTTACCAAAGTGGGCCCAAAATACTCTACAATCTGCTGGTTCTAGTCTTGGAAATCCTGCTGATCCGAGACGAACAAGAGGAGACTTTCAAAGGGCAGGTATGGCTCTTTCTATTGCTGATCCATTTCTTCCTGAGATTTGTTATTTGATGGCTGGTTCAGATCCCCAATCATATTATTCAGCCCATCGAGATCCGAGATGGAAAGATGCCATGGATGAAGAGTACAGTTCTCTTCAAAAGAACAATACATGGGAGCTAGTTTCTCTTCCACCTGGAAGAAAATTAGTGAAGTGTAAATGGGTCTACCGTACTAAAGTTTCTGCTGATGGCACTATCAGCAAATATAAAGCAAGGTTGGTGGCAAAAGGTTTTTCCCAAGTCCAAGGAGTGGACTACACAGAGACCTTTGCACCGGTTGCAAAGATGGATTCCATCCGCCTTGTTTTAGCTATTGCCGCATCCAAGCACTGGGAGGTGCATCACATGGATGTGAAGAGTGCATTTTTACATGGAGACCTTGCTGAAGAGGTCTATATGCAGCAGCCAGAGGGTTATACATCAGATCCATCATTGGTTTGCAGATTGAAGAAGTCTTTGTACGGGTTAAAACAGGCCCCAAGAGCTTGGTACGCAAAGATGGACTCCTTCCTTCTTTCTCAGAATTTCCAAAGATGCAAATCTGATCCGAATGTCTATCTTCAGCGAGTTAAAGGTAATTTGTTGGTTATTGTACTTTATGTTGATGATCTGCTTATTACTGGTAGCACACTTACTTCAATAAACAAGCTAAAAACTGCCTTAAATCTAGCTTTTGACATGAGCGATTTGGGCTTGCTGAGTCACTTTTTGGGCTTGGAGATAGCTCAAAATTTCGATGGGATCACTATATCTCAGCAAAAATATGCTTCCGACCTGTTATTGAAGTTTAATATGGCTGAATGTAAGGCAGCCCCGTTCCCATTCCTCTCAGGAATCAGTCTTGAGGAGGGAGATTCCACACCGCTTGCAGATTGCAGTATGTATCGACAGTTGATTGGTTCACTACTTTATTTGACACACTCTAGGCCTGACATCTCATATGCCGTGAGTGCCATGTCACGATATATGCAGCAGCCACATGAGCTTCATTGGCGAGCAGCCAAGCGGATCTTGCAGTATGTGCAAGGTATGAGACAGTTTGGCATACATTATGCTGCAGATTCTGAGCTAGATTTCATTGGTTTTACTGATTCAGATTGGGCAGGTGATAGCATTGATCGGAAGTCCACTTCCGGTTATGTTTTCATGATTGGTCATGGTGCTATTTGTTGGTCCAGCAAAAAGCAAGCAGCCATTGCACTTTCTTCAGCAGAGGCAGAGTATCGAGGGGCAGTCAATGCCTGCATTCAGGCAGTTTGGTTGCAGGGTATTCTTTCCGAGTTTGGTTTTGGTGGCACTACTTCGACTGTCCTATTTTGTGACAATCAAAGTGCTATCAAGATCTCCACAGATCCAGTTCAGCGGCAGAGGACCAAGCACATTGAGATTCATATGCATTACATTCGACAGTTGGTGCATGACCGCACCATCATTCTGCAATATTGCCCTACTGATGAGCAAATTGCAGACATCTTCACCAAGAGCTTCACTGAGAAGAAGTTCTCTTACCTCCGTTCACTGTTGGGGGTGAGTTCCATCATGGTGGAGACAGATTGATTCATTATTATGCTTTAGACTTGAGGGGGGGCTTTCTTCCCACTGGGTTTTCCCTCTTTCCTCACTTAGTTTATTTTTCAGCATTTTTTGGATTATTGTATTGGGGTGACCTTTGGTCTTAGTTACCAGGGCCCCACATTATTTTAGTTGGCACATCATAGTCTAGCTTGAGGGGGGGTGTTCGGATATCCATCATCTATTTCGGGATACATATCTATTTTAGGATCATCTATTTCGGGATACATATCTACTTCAGGATCTTGCATGATCTATTTCAGGATATGCAGTCCAGTCACCAGTTTGATGCCTCCAGCACCTTATCCACCTTCTTCTAGCACCCGGGAGCCACTTTCCACAGAGTTTTAGCCCTCCTAAGCTGAAAGGCGCGCTCTTCTCACCTACTGACAGAGAAGGGCGCACTTGTTCACCTACCACTGCAGATTCACTCCAGTTACATTCAGTTAGCTCCGATTCTGATTGATTTCACTCCGATTTCACTCCTGACTGACTGTTTCACCTCCGATTGACCTCCAGTTCGATTAGGTGACTTGCTCTGACTCCAGTTAGCCTCCCATGCGCCCCCACTGAGCCTCCAGATCCTATATCAGTGCTACACACTTCAGTTACATTTATTATGATCAGTTAGACTCAGCTTGACACCTGGATGACTGTTTGTTGTGATTGATGAGCAACACCGATGATTGATGAGGACTCCTAGATTGAGTCAAGCTACTCCATTTCAGTGATTCGAATGGCCTACTTAGTCAATTCGAATTTCCATTGACAGATATTGGATTGTATTGTAATCTATTGTAATTCATTCACCCTTTCTGGGATAGAGAGCACTGCTGCATGTTTTTGCACAGTTTTGCACCATATCTTCTTATTCATCTGTTGTGACTGATTTATTTGTTCATTAGATCTGCTGTGACTAACTTTACAGACACGATCTTATGTTAGATAGCTAGGTGGTTTAAACTTAGTAAATTTCCTTCCTAGGAAAAGTTCCCCTAGAAAAGAGCGACAGTACACCCGTGATTCGATTCTTGTGCAAAGTTTTGAAGAGCTTGTGAATTTAACTTTAGAAGAAATTGTAGAACCTCTAAACAAGGTCGATCTTGAAAACCCAGAAAATATTTCAGATCAAGAAAGTCTTGGAGAACTTATTACTCCAAAGAACACTCCACTGAACTCACCTTACAATTCCCCACCAGATTCTCCACATAGAGACATGGCTGCACCTGCTTAGAGAGCAAGGGGAGCGTTGAATCTAGCTGGGCCATCCCACAATATTCCAAAAAATTCAGAGAAGGTCTTGCCTAAATTCGACCCAGGGAAATCCATTTCAGCCGAAGATCATCTCAAGAGTTTTTATTTAGCTCTGAACCTTTTAGATGTACAGCATGAAGATGTAGTCTGTAGGCTTTTTCCATACACATTCGAGCCGAAAGTATCATCCTGGTATTTTAGCCTACAACCTAGCTCAATCTCAAGTTGGGATGAATTTGAAAACTGTTTTTTAAAGAAATATGGAAACCAAAAGACTGTAGCTACACTTATGGAAGAACTCTTGTCCATGAGAATGGAAAAGAAAGAAAAGGTTCAAGACTTTAACCAAAGGTTCACAACACTCTTAAATAATTTCAGTGAAGCAAATAAACCATCAAAAGAATCTCTGGTTGAATATTATACAACAGCTCTGGAAGGACCCATAGCAATGTTTGTTAAAAGATCTAAGAAAACCACCCTGATAGAGAACTTCGAAGAAGCTAGAAAGGTAGAAGAAGAAGAAGATAGAATTTCTAAACATGCCTTAGATGCAGAAACAAAACCAGCAGCTAGTAAAAAATCCTTGCTACTCACTAGAGGTAAAGAAGAGTCATCAACAGACATGGAAAATGTAGTTAAGATGATGCAGAAGTTATCCAATAAAATTGTAGATCTCGAGAAAGATAAGGCTGCTAGTACGTCTAGGAAACCTTTCAAACCATTTTACAAAAAAAGGGAAGACGACGATCAACCTCATCCACCCATTAATACTTCCCGTGTTTTAAACCTCAATGAAATCGAGATGGAGAACTTCTATAGCTTTCATCAAGAACCGCATTCAGAAAAGAGCTGCCCACAATGGATTAACTCTATGAGTTTAGTCATGAACCAAATGCTGGATTCACAGATTCCAGATCAAGATGATCCTCTAGAGGAATTGAGCCCTGAGTTAGAAGAACCACCTCCGGATACTACTATGGTGCTATGGTATTGGGTACCTATAGCTGAATCAGTAGAAGAAGATCCCATAGAAAGCTCTCTCTCTGCTGTGAATATTAATACTCGCAGTAAAGATCCTATTGCGGATCTTGTGAAAGACTCGACTCCCCCCAATCCTAAAGTTTCAAAAGAACTTCCTAGAAGGCATATAACAATCATTCCACCACATCCTAAAGTTAGCCAAACAGTGGCCAAACAGCCAAACATTCACACCATAGTTCAGCCACCTAAGGTCACAATGAGTAAAACAGATCATCCAGCCCGAATTGGGAACAAGTCTGATATAGGATATGACATTATTGAGGATATAAAGAAAGTCAAATCAAATGTGTCAATATTCAACATGTGCAGTTTTCCTCACCAACGAGACAAGCTGCTACATGTTCTACAACCCCAGACCAACACTCCATTAATAGACTCTTAAGAAGATCCCGAAATTAATGAGGCTAGTATCGGCAGAAAATCTAAATATCAAACATTGCCATTCCTATTGACCTTTGAAATTTTCAATCATAACGTTCACAATTGTTTGGTAGATTCTGGAGCATCTTCAAACATCATGCCACTGTCAATTTGTAAAAAAATTAATGGGCAACTTGTGCCATCTCCGGCCCAAATTATCCAGTTAGATAGGACTGTTGTCAAATTGATTGGGGAGATGAAAGATGTTCTCATTAGATTATCAGCTGACTCTAGAGTCTGTCAGTTTATTGACATAATGGTAGTTGATAATCCTGAAGCCTATCGTCTGATCTTAAGTAGGGACTGGTCTACCAAGCTGAATGGTTACTTTGCAAATTATTGGTCTCATCTGTGGTTGCCTTATCAAAACAGGCAGAAGCAGATCAAAGTCCTAAGAGAACCACACATGAAGCAAAATGTAACTCAACTAGAGGGAAAGAATGAGGCTGTAACTTTCTCATCCTCGGTTCTGGGGAATTATTTCTTAGAAATTGATCCGGGTAATTATCAGTTTGAAACCATCAGCCATGAATTAGATGAACAGTCCAATCTCCTTCATTTATCTCGAACTGATAATGTTGACTATAATATAGTTAGTTTGTCATTGAATTAGATCATAGAGATACTAACTTAGCTGAATCAAAAGATATTTTTTGGACATTATACTTTGACGGTTCTAAAACTCTGGAAGGATCCGGAGCCGATTTTGTTCTAATCGATCCAAGAAGAAACAAGTATTTTTTGTCCTGTAGATTAGAATTTGATTGTACTAACAACACAGCTGAATATGAAGCTTTGGTACATGGATTAAAGAAGGCCATTGGTTTAAATGTTAAATACCCGAAGGTTTTTGGTGACTTAGAAATAGTTGTAAGACAGGTAAGGGACACCATTTATTGTCTCTCACCTCATTTGAAGGGTTATCAGGCTAAGGTATGGGATTTAATTATGCATTTTGATGCTTTCAATATAAAGTCTATTCCTAGATTCTAAAATTTTGCAGTTGATCTATTAGCAACATCCACTTCTAGATTGGTGCCATCGAATAACAAATGCTCAATTGAATCAATTTTCAGGCTCTCCGTTCCCAATAACATCACAAACTTCAGAGTTTTCGATGATGACGAACAGATTATCGGTTTTCTAATGAACGAAGAGAGCTTCCAAGGAGCTGTGATAGATGAAGAAGAACACGATTCTGGTTTGCTAAAGAAGGAGGTAGATAAAAGAAATTTCATCCCCAAAGGGGTAAGGTCACTCGAAATGCTGTTCGATCTTCAAAATAAGTTGAAAAGGCCAGCTAATACCAAAACTAACAGTTCATCAATGCAACATGAGTTAGTTAATTTAGGTACCGAGGCAGAACCAAAATTTGTCAACCTCGGCAAATGTTGTTCACCAGGAGAAAGAGATAGGTTCATCAAACTATTTAAGCAATATAAGGATGTTTTTGCATGGACCTATGAGGATCTAAAAACGTATGACGTCCGCATTATTCAGCATGTTATACCAATGAAAGCGGGTGTCAAGCCATTTCAGCAACAATTAAGAAGGATGCATCCTACTCTGGAACCCCTGATTCAAAAGAAATTAAATAAACTCCTGGACGTTAAAATAATCTTTAAGGTCCGGCATTTTGAGTGGGTTGCTAACTTAGTTCCCATAAGAAAGAAGTCAGGAGAGATAAGACTATGTCTAGACTTCAGAAATTTAAACAAAGCTTCAGATAAAGACAACTACCCCATCCCTTCAATGGAACAAATCCTTCAAATGGTGTCGGGATCTGAGCTATTTTCTCTTCTCGATGGTTTCTTTGGCTACAATCAGGTATTAGTAGCCGAAGAAGATCGTCTTAAGACTACTTTCCACACTAAGTGGGAAACTTTCGCATATAGAAGGATGCCATTTGGTCTGATAAACGCAGGAGCTACATTACAATGAGCAATGGATATCGCCTTTCGAGGATTGGGTGGGCAATGTGTTGTTGTCTACTTAGATGATGTAACATTTTTTTCAAAGAAAATGGAAGATCATGTTGTCCATTTGAAGCATATCTTTGATCGTTGTCGGAAATATGGTATTTCATTAAATCCCAAGAAGAGTGTGTTCGCTGTTCCCAAAGGTAAACTCTTGGGTCATATCATTTCCAAAGGAGGAGTCTCAATAGATCAGGAAAGAGTACAAGCGATCAATAAAATTCCAATGCCTTATAACAAGAAATCTATGCAGTCCTTTATGGGTACTATCAATTTCGTCCGAAGATTTGTTCGAGATTTTGCACAAATTGTTAAACCGTTGCAACAGATGGTTAAACAAAGCATACAGTTCAAGTGGACAGATTTAGAAAAGGATGCTTTTAGAGATATTAAGGTAGCTATAGCTAAGGCTCCTTCCCTAAGAAGCCCAGATTTTGATAAGGATTTTATCTTGTATACCTTTGCTTCGGATGACTCCCTCGCAGCTGTACTCACGCAAAAGGTGGAGCTAGGAGACGAATACTCAATCTCGTTTATGAGCACTGGTCTGCAAGGGGTTGAGCTGAGCTATCCCATGGTTGACAAGCATGCATATGCTGTCTTCAAAGCAGTCAAATAGTTTAGGCCATATATTCTTAAGAACAGAACTAAAGTTATAGTTCCCCACCTAGCTGTTAGATCTCTCTTCGTTCAAAAGGAACTAGAAGAAAGGAGGGGAAACTGGGTCACAACTCCTCAAGAAT
Source organism: Larix kaempferi (assembly GCA_027924585.1). Lineage (NCBI taxonomy): Eukaryota > Viridiplantae > Streptophyta > Pinopsida > Pinales > Pinaceae > Larix > Larix kaempferi. Next base: position 116,163 of record BSBM01000914.1, on the reverse strand, counting down.
ATGACTTAGAATTTAAACCGGCCACTATCATCAAAGGACAAGGCTTGTGCAAATTGCTTACAGGAAACTCGACTGATGAAGAATAACATTGGAAGAATGAAGCTGAGCTAAAATCGGTGGAAGTATGTCTTATCTTCTCAACTCTTGAGTCATGGTATAGAGATCTGGTGCATTATTTACAGCAAGGATACCTACCTAGTGAGCACTGGAACTCTAAGCAAAGAAAGGCACTCCATCTGAAATCAGCACCTTATCAAATCATTGATGGGATACTGTTCAGAAAGAATTATGATGGAGTTTTCCTTAGATGTCTAGAAAAGGAAGATGCAAGTAAAGTTGTTAAAAAATTACACGATGGCCCTGCAAGTGGACACTATTCATGGGAGACAACAGGACAAAAGATACTTAGAGCTGGATATTATTGGCCCACCCTGTTCCAAGATGCCCATACTTATGCACAAAACTGTGATGTATGCCAAAGAAGTGCCGGGAAATTACCTAAGGCAACAGGACCCTTATAGCCGGTTATTATCTCTGAGCTTTTTGAGCAGTGGGGTATAGATGTTATCGGAGAAATAAATCCAAATTCTTCTTTGCAACATCGATACATCCTAATGGCTACCGACTACTTCACTAGATGGACGGAGGGTATTCCGTTGCGCAAGATCAATGAAGATATAGTAATCAGTTTCTTGAAAGAAAACATCATAACCAGGTTTGGGGTTCCAATTTCCCTTGTTTTGGATAATGCCCCTATTTTTCATTTTTCAAGATAAATGAATTTGTTTATGAATGGGGGATCAAGTTGCACTATTCAGCCAATTATTACCCTCAAGGAAATGGATTAGCTGAATCTTCAAACGAAAACCTCATTCGAATTCTCAAGAAAACTGTGATAGAAAATCAACGAAGTTGGCATATAGCTCTCCCAAATGCCTTATGGGCAGACAGGGTGACTTCAAAGAATGCATTAGGGGTTTCCCCTTTCACTCTTGTCTATGGCAAGGAAGCCATCCTTCCCCCCAATATCTTTCTCCCATCCTTACAGTTATCCTAGGCCTCTCGAGGGTTTGGTATCCTAGCCTTACAATCCAGGATCAATACCTTGCTTCAACTTGAAGAATCCCGACAGAAAGCCAAAGACCGATTCCATCAGCACTAGGACATATTCAAGAGATGGTTCGATAAGAGGAAGTCTGGTAACAGAACTTTTGAAGTTGGGGACTTAGTCCTAAAATGGGATCATAATCACGAAGGAAAATGGATGCACACGAAATTCCAACATCTATGGATAGGCCCTTACCAAATTTTTGCAAAGATAGGACCATCTACTTATAATTTGACAGACCAATGAGAAGAAGTAACCCTTCCTCTCAATGGCCTCGCCCTGAAACAATACTTTTCATAGTCTCACTGAGACTTTCTGTACATAAATAAAAATTTCTTTTATGTTCCTTTAGCCTTTTGTTTTCATTATTTTTCAGCCATTTTGTTTCTTTTCTTGTCATTTGAACCTTTGCACCAAGTTTGTTTTCTGAAAGCCCCTGCAGTTGATTTTCTCATCAAGATAGGTCTCTCAAAGAAATCTCACAACCCATGAGTCCGGACCTATGCTTGAATGAAAGTTTATCTATGTATTGTGCTCTTGCTGAGCTTTTTCAGAAGGAAGGAAGCCTACTCTGCTAGTCACACTAATCCTGTCTAAATAGCCAAGATCTATGACTATTTTTATTACTATCTTTGGGCTCCACCCACTCTCACACTTAAAGGCAGCTCAAGAAGGTTATTGAAGTTGGACCCATGGAAAGTATCACATCCCGAGGGTATAGGGTATTGAAATGACCCCATGCTGCAAATTTAACAGCCAAAATGGATTATACTCAAGGGTCTGTTTTCCAGAGATTCTTGCCTCAATTGAAGCATGGCTGAGACAAAATCAAAAGCATGTAAAGTCAAGAAGGCTGTCTAAAAGGACTCAGCTCAAAATAGGCTCCTCTCCGTCCGTGAAGCTTGATCAAACCAATAAAATCTCTCACTCACACAAAAGGACATTATGGATTGAGGAACCTAAATCAAAGATCATGTCTAAAGAAAATAATTCTGGAAGGCTCAAACAGCAAAATTGTCAAAAGTGTAAACATCCAAAAGGATGCAAGTGGCATGGGAATGAGGAACAAGAGCAATAATGTCGATGAGAAAGTGTTGTAAATCTTGTGGAGTCCGATAGTAGTAGCCATCTGAAAGATGAATCTTCTAAAATGAATCCCATATGTTGGCCCCTTGAGAGTTTTAAAGATGTCTCTGTCAAAGCTCCCCTTTCCACAATGACTAGCAGATAAAGTGCCTTCTTCCTTCACCGAGATTCAAGTACTCAGCTGAATATTGCATATAAGATGGATGTCTTTTAATAAGGTTTCGGATCGTAGAGAGGAATTTTTCATAGATTTGTGTTCGCCAGCGACTCGCCAATTGTTGTTGTAGCGACATCCCCCCCCAAAAAAATTTTGTACATATTGGGGCCCCTCCTTTTATTTTTTCTAGAAAGACTGCCTTAAGAGGATAAATCTCCTTTTTACTTAGTTTTGTTTTTCAACTGAAGTTTCTGCTTTGAAAATTTCTTCTTCTAAAGATTAAATTCATGAAATTCCCCCGAAGTTGCTGAAGCATCCAAGTTTGTCTCCTGAAACGACGGAAAGTTTTCCTCTGAAAATTGTGGGAGCCATTCAGAAATATCTTCCGAAACGGTGGAACCATTCAGGTTTCCCTTCTGAAACTGCGGAGGCCATTCGCATTTCTCTCCCGAAACTCCGCGGAAAGACTTAGATTTTTTATTGAAGCTATGGAACCATTTAAGAAATCCTCTTGAAATTGCGGGAGCCATTAAGAAATCTCTTCCGAAACGGCGGAACCATTCAAGTTTCCCTTCTGAAACCGTGGAATCCATTCGCATTTCTCTCCCGAAACTCCGTGGAAAGACTTAGATTTTTTATTGAAGCTACGGAACCTTTTGAGAAATCCTCTCGAAATTGGGGGATCCATTTAGAAATCTCTTCCAAAATGGCAGAACCATTCAATTTTCCCTTCCGAAACTGCAGAAGCCGTTCGCATTTCTCTCCTGAAACTCCGCGGAAAGACTTAGTGTTTTTATCGAAACTGTGGAAGCGTTTAGGTTTTCCTTCCGAAACCCCGCGGAGCGCTTTTGGAAAGAACTTAAGCATCTCTCTTGAATTGCGGGAGCAATTCACCAATCCTTTCCTAAATGGCGGAACCTTTTAGGTTTCCATTCTTAAACTGCGGAAGCGTTCGAGTTCTTTTCCCGGGAGCCATTCAGTAAAGTCTCCCGAAACGACGGGAGCATTCACAAAATTGTTTCGCAATTGCGGAAGCAATTGGCATATCTCCATCAAAATTGTAGAAATAAATTCAAAGCTCTCGCGAAACTGCGGGACGACTCGCCGAAGCCACCTGCAATAAGTTTCCAAAAGGTTTCATTTTAGAAGGATACGCCAATCTCTTCTGAAACCCCGAGGCAGTTCGCCATAACGTTCCGCAATTACGGGTGAAACTCCTAAGTCTTCCCTGCAAGTGACGGTCACGTACAAATGCCAAGACGGCTTGAAATGACTGCGTCGTACAAGAAATTAAAACCCCGTTTAATGGCACCACCAACAGGTTTAATGCCGCACGTGTCTATCCTTTTTAAAAAGATGGTGGAGGTTTGGTTGATCACATTGTTAGTTTTTGTTCAAACAAACGCCGTTGAGAAGACAGCGTAGGACCGCTCCAGCTCAGCTCATCCATGACCACGTCCACCTCACTTAGCCACTATCTCATCGCCAGGGATAAGCCAGGATGCCAAAAGGTGGTAGAAAGAAAGCTAAAGTGATGGAACCAAAGCCAATGCCACTTAGGACTGAAACTATGTTCCAAGATACTAAGTGTACCACCAACATTCCTCTCGAAGTTCGTTGGGGCGATATTTATAGGATGATCAGGGACCAAGATATCCTAGATGCATTATTGGAAGAAGAGAAGATCTACCACAACATTAGAACTTCAGGCATATCTAGGTCTTCTACCCACCCTGAATTGTTCCCATGTTCTGAAGTGATTGGGTGGATACTGGAACATGCTAATGCGGAGACAAGAGTATTACATGACAGCAAGGGAGAGGCCATCACCTCATTCCACCCAACATATATTGCTGCACCGTATAAATTCTCAAGTTCCCAGCAAGATCTGAATGATGAATGGTTGGGCCAGATGAACAATATTGAGATGGCCAAAAAATTATTTTTCGGAGGCAAGCACTTAAGAAAGAGAGGTAATGATGAATACGATGTTCAGAACCTAAGACCTCCTTTTAGGTTAATCGCCCTGATGCTATGCATAATTTTCAGCATTCCCAATGGCACTGTATACAGGATACAGTGGGCTCCCATCATCCACTTCGTAGCATTCAAAGGAACTTTGTTTGACTGGGCTACTATTTTTTCGGACAGTTTGGCATCCACAGTGGTTGCTGCAAGAGAAGGTCTAGCCTTAAAAAAGTCATAATTTTACATGTCTACCTATCTCATTGACTGTGTTTTGGCCAAGCTATCTTTCCCCAGCTTAGGTTGCACATGGGATAAAGCCAACATCCCGGTCTACACTGCTTAAAAGATAATGTGCGCTCAAAATTATAGAGCTAGCTATAAGCTCATTTGCGAGGAGTTAATCATGCCTCTATATGAGCATATATTCAAGGAAGAGCCCAACTGTCTGTCAGAAAATGCCATGGAGATCCTGGAAAACTATGGAGATTTTTATTTCTCAGAGCAGGGCACCTACATCAGGATGTTTGGAGGGACCAAAGCGCCATACATTTTTCCAAAGTACGCTACTGACTATGTAGTCCTCAAGGAAGCAGTGAGACAATTTTTCCTGGATGGAGTCGGAGCGGTGCTTAACAAGCAGCATAAAGCTTCTTTCCCTCCTTTACCCTTCTGCATAGGAGCCTAAAAATTCTTAGGGGTTTCATCAGCTGAGGAGTTTGTTCAAGAGCTGAAAGCTTTCCACTTCGGTGAAATAATTTTCCATAGAAATGATAGGCGGGGGAAAGTTGCCGAGCATTGCAAAGAAATTTATGCTAATTTTGAATATGCTCATTATTATGATGTTGAGGAAGAGGCATTCAGGGGCATCAACAACATGACTGAGTTGCATATTTGTCGTCAAGGTAGTCGAGCAAGCTTTAGCTCTAGCACGGCCCGAAAAGCCAGCCTGCAGAAAGAGAAAGAAGCAGTTGATGCTCGATCCCAAGAAGAGCAGAGGTTGAAAGAGGAAGCAAGGTTGCAGCAAGAAGCTGAAGTTGCAAAGTTGGAGCAAGAAGCTGAAGTTGCAAAGTTACAGCAAGAAGCAGAAAATGAAATATTTGTAGAAAGAAGTTGAGGAAGCCCAACAGCAGAAAGAAGCAGAAAATGCAAGGCTGCAGAAAGAAGCAGAAGATGGGGAGAAGATGGAAGAAAATGAAAATCAGCCACAAGCTGAAGAAGAAGAGAGAGGGCAACAAGCTGAAGTGGGGAAAAACATGGAAGAAGAACTCAAGACAGCTGAAGATGCCCAGGCAGGTGGCTCCGGCACCCAAGATATGGAAATAGACATATCTCAAGCAGGTGTCTCTGGCACCCAAAATGTGAAGGCAGACACAACACAAGCAGGTGTCTCCGGTACCCAAAATGTGGGAACAGATTCAGCTCAAGTAGTCCAGACCCCACCTGCAGAAGCAGAAATAAATATAATAGACCTCCCAATCGTCCCTTACACCCCATCAGAAGAGCATATGGTGTCTCGATGGGATGAATTTGGGTATGATAAGAAGAGAAAGGGAGTGATCCTAAAATTGGAAGAGAGGATAAAGGGACTCTTCCAAGAAGATATTGTTACCTAGTGGGAGACAACAGTAATGCAAAATACAAATAAGGCTACCTTAGCTATGGCATCCTCCGCTATAGAAGTAGCAAAAGCAACGCAGGACAATGTGGTCGAGATAGTTAGAGAAGTTGAGTCAATAAAGAGGAGATCTCGCATGTTACAACATACAGTGGCTAATGAGCAGGCTTACAGCGATCTCGTAGTCAATAGGTATAATCGCCTGTCTGTTGAGCATAAGGAATTGTCAGATAAGTATAACCATTTAGAAGAAGAAAATGAGCACCTGGCAGTCCAAATGATGGTTTTAGAAGCAGAAAAGAACGATGCAGAATCTAGAGTGTCCCATCCAGATGCAGATAAGCAGGCATTGGTTGAGCAATTAGAGCAGGTAAAGAGCAGAGCAATAGATATGTCTCCCTTCCATGAGTTGTACTGTAGCATCCTAAAAAAAACGCTTGACACTCAGGAGCTGATTACTGAGGAAGTGTGCAAGCTCAAAGCCATCATGGTTAGATTAAAAGAAGTTAATCTAGAGGCCAATACGCTTAAGGGTAAATATACTCAAGTTAAAGCAAACTTCCTAAGCCAGATGGAATGGAGAGAAGGGAAGGTTGATTTCCCCAAGCATCTCCCATTCAAATATGTAGATGGTTTTAATGACGACATAGCCCTTTTGGAATTCTGCAGGAACTGTAGCCTTAAGCTAATGGCTAAGATCCAAGGGACAATGGATAAAAGTAACATTCTTTATCAAAAAATCCATGAAGTGCATGATAAGTGCAAGTTGAGTTTTCCTCGGTCCCTTGATGGGTTCTCGAGCAAAGAGCAATGTTTATCTGACTTGAAGGAAGAACTGGGTATCCAAACAGAATATGGAAAGAAGATTGATGTCTTAGCCATTGATGATCTCCATCATTATATTGGGATGTCATCAATACACAACCATTTGCTTAAAGAAATCCACCAAGCAATAGTTGTAGAAATTCAGGGTATTGGAGTAGAGCTTTGTAAAGATGTGACTTCCCAGAAAATCTTGCTCCCTTCCTCATCAAATGTAGTTATCAGAGACACTGGTGTCTGGTTCAGTTACATTGCAGAAGAGGAAAAGAAAGCAGCAGCAATAACAGCAAGTTCAAGTGCTTCTCTCCCAGCAGCAGCAGCAGTAACAGCCAGCCAAAGTGCTTCTCTCCCAGCTGAAGCACCTTCCCAAGAGTGAACACGCTGATCCTAAGGCGTTGATTCCTATTTTTGTTTTTTGGCCTTCATATGTCTAAAGCGTAGAGCCATTGGACAACTGTCCTTTTCTTTTTAGGGAATTTTCTGTTCTAAGAAAAGGGTCACAATTTTTGTTTATTAAAAGGGAAAAAGTCTGTAGGAGACAAGTGTAAAGAGCCAGGTGGCAGCCCAAAGGGAATTTTGTAATAATATAAATAGAAGTTTAGGAAGCAGTGTAAGGGACTTTTGGCAGGGAAATAATTTTTTGAACTTGTACAAGCTATCTTGCACTTGTTTCAAGAAAATAAAATCTACCTAATAAGAGCCTGGAGAGGACGTCTTTTTCATGGAAATGGATATTGGATGCATGTTCAATTATTCCTGTGACTTCTATATTCTACTGTGAGATCTTTCTTTACTGTCTCGAATTATTTCTTTGTATTGAATCATCTTACTTCTCTCTATGCAAATTAATTTTCTCCCACATGAGTAATGGAATGTGTTATATTAATTAGAAGCTACCTTCTGATATCTCTTGCTTTGCTGTGGATCTATCTTTAAGATTTAATGGCTGTCTTTTTATTCTTAGATAACTCTTACAGCACATTACTCATACTTACAATTTTCTCCTTGCAGGGATAGTTTAGATTTATTTCAGTTTTTAGACACAGATTTGTTTTCCAGTTCTGCATTTAGATTAAGTTAGTCTAGGCACTTGCATATCATTCTAAAAGATAAAATCAAAAGAACGGTGGATCGGGCCATAACCGGTATATTTGGAGCAAATATCCAAACCCACGGTTGCCAGAACCGCTAACCGGACGGATTCCCCATACCAAATGGTGGACAATCTAATTGGGATAGTCTACCGGGGAGAATCCCTTTCTGCTTGATGCTGCGATATTCGGGGCATCAACATGGTGGTGACAACATTTCTTGATATAACAAGGGATAGAGCTCTTCATTTTTAACCGGAATATTAGAAAATTCACCATCTGCATGAATATTACTCATTCTGAAAAGGATATAAGAAGAATACCAAACAAAGTATTTCCTATTTCAGAAGGCAATGGATGAACTGGAACTTTCATGTTAATTGCTTATTTAAAGGCCAGTAAGCAGGTCGATGATAATCGGGAAGGGCAATCTGCAATGATTAAAGTTATTCAATCAATTCATTGTCATTTCTTCAATTGAAATGACAAGAGGCGATGTATGTGCCAGTTGGATCAAAGCCTGTGCGAAGTACGAGTTCAATTACTGCTTGCATGATTTTGGATTGCCTTTACGATCACATCATTATAAGCAATCTCCCATCAATAATTATGATTGGTGATTAATAACGGAGACGAAGGTTATGGTGAGAAAGATGATGTGAAAAATGATCTCGAGTAAGAGTTCCAGTACATAGGCTATCAATTCTTCGCACGTAACAAATCCGATCATTAAGAGGTGGAACAAAAATCACAAGATGTCAAAAATCGAGTCCAGATATGGCGAACTTAAGGCGGAAAGATGGCGTCCATTCAACATGAAGTAACTGCTAGCCTTGTAATGGTGTCCACTGTGATGAATTACATAGAAAAAAGATAATTTAGCAGAACCAGCTTTCGAAAGACAAAATGAAAAGGCCTGACTTAACTGATTACCAAAAATCAACATGACCGTAAGATCATAACAGACGGACGACGAAAATTAACCGAAGCAGAATGCGGAGTCGAGTTCAAAAAATTCCATGAAGTTCTTATTCAAAGATCCCGCAAGCCGAAACCCGAAAGTACGGATTTGCGGGCTGCGGGTATGCAAAATAGAAGTAAAAAAAAGGATTTCTGAAAATCGACATTGCAGGTGGTGGGTTTTGGAAACATTAATCTGTGACATAAGATAACCATACCGAAAGCCGCATCCCGAAATTATGGGTTGTGGGTTTCGGGAACACACACCAAATAAACGAAAATCATAATCCCGAAATCCGGATGCCGCCATTGTGGGGTTCGGAGTAATTATTCTTCAATATTATTAAAGAATGATTCCACAACCCGCAGCCGTGGGGTTGTAGGTTTTGGAATCATCAAAACCAAAATTTAAAAAACAATAGTCCTGCAACCCGCACCTGTTGAGTTGCGGGTTTCAGGATGATGATACCAGTTAACAAAATACTCAAAATTTTGGCTTTCTTCAGACCAAAACACTTTGGAAGGAATAATCAAACTCTTAAAGATAAGTAGACCAAAAGCATGGGTGAAGAATTTTAGAGGTAAAATAAAAAACCTAAAATTTTCAAGATGACTCACCCAAATACCTTTGCATTTATTAGAATAAGGGGGCTCCCATGCTTGTCTAAGCATGGGATATTTTGTGGCCACAACAGGACGACTGGTCTAACTCACTGTAATAACCCATGGTTATATTAATCTAGGCCTACCCCACACTTGGTGGTCTAATAACCCATCACCTGCAAGTTGCGATACTTGCGATACTTGTCAATACAAATGATGACACTTCCGTATAGAGGAATAATAACATCTCTATAGGAGTACAATACACATAGTCCCGTGAAATACATTCCGAAGTTACAATTACATCAACACTCTCTCTTAACCAGTAAGGTATTTCTCGACACAAATCTACTAGCACAAGTCTTCTTCTCTGGGTCATCGTCATCGAATCATCGTCCTTGAACCATCGTCATTGTCACTGTTGCTGCTATCTCAATCAATCTCCAATCTAGTCGTCATAGGAAGTTCTACAGAACCAGTCCTTTTTCATACTGGATGTAGGCCCACCACCTGTAGGTCTTCATCATCACTGGCCATACTGTGGAACCTAAGACTGATTACGTGCGTCAACAAAACCTCGAAAGAGCATCCCCAGACTGATTACGAGCTTACTGCTCAACCTACCAAATCTCCCAGGATCTTTTACATGTTGACCTTCACAAAACCTACTCCGAGCATCCGAGGATGTTACGAGCACACTGCTCTACCTGTCCGGATCTCGATAGAGAATCCCAAGATGTTACAAGTGCACGACTCTACCTGTCCGGATTTTAAAGGATCTTTTCTATGTGAAATTTCGCAAAACCTACTCAGAGCATCCGAGGATGTTACGAGCACACTGCTCTACCTATCTAGATCTCGATAGAGAATCCCAGGCTGTTACGAGCACACCGCTCTACCTGTCCATATTTTAAACGATCTTTTCTATGTGAAACTGTAGCAAAACCTACTCAGAGCATCCCAGGATGCTATGAGCACAGTGATCTACCTGTCTGGATTTCAATAGAGAATCCCAAGCTGTTACGAGCATACCACTCTACCTGTCCATATTTTAAAGGAAATTTTCTATGCTACCTGCACAACCTGTCCACGACCACAGAGTATCATCCTGATACTCAACATACATCATCCTGATGTATACATGATCAACCCAATCATCATCACTGCATCGTCCTGATGCATGTCATCTGGAGCAACATCTTGAATCTCGTCATCTGTGATCATCCTGATCATCATCATAGCATCATTCGGATGCATGTCATCGGGATCAACATCCGGAAGCTCGTCATCTGTGATCATCTTGTTGATGTATATGTAACTTCGGAATGTATTTCATATATATGTATATTGTATTCCTATAGAGATGGTATTATTCCTCTATATGGAAGTGTCGTTATTTATATTGTAAGTGTCGTAACTTATACTTGATGGGTTATTAGACCACCTTGTTTGGGGTCGGCCCTGTATAAGTCATGTGGGTCAAAGGGTTATTAGACCAACCTATTGGGGGTCGACCATGTGGGTCAAAGGGTTATTAGACCACCCTATTGGTGGTCGGCCCAGTCAGCATTATGTTATGTGGTTAAGTTCGAGCCTACATGAGTTAGGTAAAAAGGTAAGTCAAGTCAAGTATAAATAGAGTGCGGGAGGCACTCTATTTGCTCACTCACTTCTCACACATGCACTCAAGGAGGAGTGGCGCACTTATAGAGGAGGAGGATATGCTACTAGGTTATGGCTATCTCTCTTGGTTGGTTGTATCATTGCTCTATCTATCTCTGAGGAAGTTATTGAGGTTTTTCACCTTTATGGTTTTCCCCAAGTAAATCTTTGTGTCTCTTGTGTGCTTGCATTATTGTCTCCATGATTGATATGATGTAGATATGCTGTACATGTTGTTCTCTCAGTTAAGATCCTAGATCATATTGAAGTAAATTCTGAAAATTTAACATGGTATCAGAGCTATCCTGAAAGAAGGCATGATATGGCATGTATGACACTTGTTGCACTTACGATGCTAGGGCTTGATATAGCAAAAACCAGTCATCGTAGCACTTTCACTATAAATCCGTTTTGGAAAATTTTTCAAATCTGAAATGGCTACAGGACGAATATTAAATCTCCAGGTACCTTTTGTCCAAAGAAAAACCTCTAATTCGTTGTACTTTGTGATTTATGATCTGTATAATATAGGGTTTCTGCCTCTTCCAGATCTGAGTCAAAATCAGGTGACCTTGGGAAAAATGTCATAACCTGGGCTAGGAAGCTCCAAATGAAATTTTGTAAAAGGTGACAGGTAGTACACAGTCTGTACTATCTCAAAAAACTTTTTCAGAGGCCGAAGTTGAACTAGTGACACGTGTCATGCCGTACAAGTTCGCTCTCCTGTATTATCCCATAAATAGGTCATGTTGCGACACTTGGCCTAACTCTCTCTCAGAGAGTCCAATTGAGGTCAGACCTATCAGGATGGAAATATAACAGGCTGAGATATCTCATTAAATTGTTTCAGAGGCCGAAGTTCAAACAGTGACACGTGGCATGCCGTACAAGTTCACTCTTCTGTTTTATCCCAAAACAGGTCACGTTGCGACATTTGACATAACTCTCTCTCAGAGAATCCAATTGAGGTCAGACCTATCAGGATGGAAATATAACAGGTCAGGCTATCTCAGAAAACTTTTTCAGACCCTGTGGATCGAAAAGTTTGGAGGTACACCAGAAACAATCAGGTACATATTTCTGTCAAAACAGAATTATTTTTGAGTACCTTCATTCATGGCTTCCGGAATTTAGGGCTTTGGAGAAAGTTGGAATTTTTGTAATCGGAGACCACGGCTGAATGCTACTCATCAAAATAGAAATTTAGAGACCAAGATCAGAATTTTTGGTTGGGCAAAAGGCCGGGCTTGATCAAACCCTAGTTCGAGACTTTGATCAGAAAAGTGGAAAATTAGGGCTTCTGTAAAAATGAGAATTTTTGCAATCCGTGACCACGGCTGGAAGCTCCTCAGAAAAATAGAAGCTTAGAGCTTTGGATCAAACCTTTTGATGGGGAAAAAGAGTGGGCTTCATCAAACCCCAGTTCAGGGTCACGTCCAGTAAATCCGGAAGTTTCAAAGGCAAAATTGAGGAGTGAAACTTTACAGTTTTCAAATTCAGAATATACCAGTTTGATCAGCTCATCAAGGTGCATATTTCTATCCTTTCGAAAGTTTGAAATTCAAAGTTTGAATTTTTGGGGTTTCTCTGACAAACCCATATCCAGCTCCAGGTCCAGTTCTTGCAAATCAAGTGGATTGGGTTAATCCTAGAAGAAGATGGATTGATCATCTGCATGAGTGAAGAAGTTCATGTTTCAGAGGGAGATGAGGCTAAGGCCTTACATAAGAAGATTACAAGCGATCTTGACAGGTATGACTCATCGAGGTATGTTTCGATATTTGTCCATGATTAAGTTTATGGTATGTTTGTCTTCATGTTATTATGGTTAGTACAATTTTGATTTTAGATTTGTCATATCACCTTAACAAAATTATGAATTCATGATAGAAGATATTCATTGGTTAGGGTGTTGACACTTATGATTGTACTAATGCATTATGGTGTTGTATGAGGTTTATGTTGTCTACTAACATGAAAGGTACACCAAGAAAGACAAATCATGTTCTGGTCCAAGAACATATGATCATGATAACATGAGGACAAAGATTCATCCATTGTCATGGATCTCATAGAAGATCCATTTACGAGGTATGTATAACTTGGTTTTGTAATAGTTAACCTATGAGATATACAGGTTACTAGCACAAGTCATTGAAGAAGAACAAGAAGACATCATGTGAGTATGTTAGACATAAATAGCTAGCATGCTAATCCAAGTATGTTTTTCGTATATCAAGATAGAATCCTACCTTGTGTTAGGATCTTATACTGTTGTTGATAATGATTATTCATGAAGTCATAGGTTTGAATAATCATGATGGTATAGGTTTGAATAATCACAGGTTTTATGCATTTTATATCTCTTATCTTGATTGATGATTCAACTAACCTGAAGAGTCATAGGTTTGAGTAATTACAGGTTTAGACATGTTATGTTTCTTATGATTTGACTAACCATAAGAATCCTACATAAACCTTGAATGCTAATGCTTATTATTTCTGTTTGAAATGATCATGACTATACATGCTTGAGATTATTGTGTTTTAATAGTATACTAATGAATGTATGATTTTATATGAGATCACAAGGATAACACATTCATGATACTAATAAGCATGCATAGGGACCAAGGATGAATATGAGATTCAAGAACAGGTAATCCAGGAAGCAAAGATCAAGAGGGAGTACACTCCAGTGGTTTATGCAAGGATGCAGATATTCAGAGGGAATTGACCATCTCTCTACATCCCACAACAGAAAGGTGTAGAAGAAGCTACTTCAGATTAGGACTCCAGCAGCTCCTGCAAGGAAGTGAAGACTCAGAGGGAGTCCACCCAATGAACAAACAAAGATAAGTATTTTTAATTATCATTTCATGCATATTTGTTTGTTTAAATAAAATTGTTCAAATGATGTATATACTCATGTTCCTAGACTTAGGATATGTATTGTGCATATTAGAATAGTCACATTGATGAACATTATACTACTAATATACCTGGGTAAGTGGCCTATGGCACTGTACAACATTCCATTGCTACTTATCTAGAATGAAACCTCTTTGCTGACATGTTGGGAGTTGTGCACACTCTTAACAATGTTCTGGTAGAGATTGGAAGACATCTAGAAAGTTATGGGACATGGATAAATGTTGTATTGAAGCATTGGCTAATTGCATGACTGTATGACATATTTCTTTATGTATAAGAATTTGTTCTAAAAATTATGAGATGTTTCTAATCATGCAATTTAACCTGTTTTGTAGGAAATACCGTATATCTTCACCTACAAAAGGTCTACAACATTTGTTCCAGCAACAAAGATATCTATTGAAGATATTGAAGTTCCCAGGATATGGGATGAAGAAATGGAATGCCATGATCCATCGATCATGAAGAACGATGTTTGGGATGTAGTCCCAAGACCTGAAGGGAAGATGAAACTATCGGATCAAGCATGTTGCAGATGGCAGCATTAAGAAATATAAAAGTGATGAAATAGAAGATGCACTAGATGGATTTCAAGACAGCATGGTGTAGTCATATATGTGTGCAGAACTTGGTATGGTAGGATAGACAACCTTCTATCCAGTTTGGTCTTTACCAAGAGTAAAGCGGGTTCCAACCTTTACTACAAGGTTGAGGAAGGCAATCCAATGATACTACTATGTGGATGACCTGTTTGTATCAGGTGAGGATAGATGGATTTCCAACACACAGTGGAAGCTTGCTGCTGAATCCGATATGAAGAACTTGGGGATGATGCACTATTTGTTTTTGGCATGGAGGTGTGGCAGAGTGTAGATGGAATCTTCCTTGGACAAGGGAAGTATGCAGTAAGAGATCCTGAAGAGGTTCAGGATGATGGATTGCAAGGACATGGCCACACCTATGGCATCTACTCTGAAGCTTCTATGTGATGCTTCATATGAACTGGTTGATGTCTCTATGTATCGTCAGATGATTGGGTCATTGATGTACCTGACGAACACGAGACCAGACATTTGCTTTGCTGTGAACACATTGAGCCAGTTCCTGACGGATCCGAGGAGTGTTCACCTGGTTGCTGTAAAGCATGTTCTGAGGTACTTGAAGGGTACAGTGGATTATGGGCTCAAGTGTGAGCGAATCAAAAGTTTAACCTACAGGGTTATGTTGATTCAGATTGGGCTGGCAGTGCTGCAGATAGGAAGAGCACATCTGGGTGTTTTTTCAGTATGGGATCATGTGTGATCTCTTGGTTTAGCAGGAGGCAGTCTTGTGTAGCACTGAGTACAGCTAAGGCAGAGTATGTTGCAGCATGTTCAGCTAGTTGTGAGGCAGTATGGCTACGGAAGCTACTGTCTGAGTTATTTGATCTCCCGTTGGAGGCTACTGGTATCTTCTGTGATAACCAAAGTTGTGTGAAGTTGTCCGAGAACACAGTGTTTCATGATAGGTCGCAACACATAGAGATCAAATATCACTATATCACGGATATGGTGCAGAGAGGAGCTGTGAAGCTTCTGTATGTTGCGACAGACGAGCAGATTGCAGATGTGCTGACGAAGCCACTAGCCAGAGTGAAGTTCGAGTACTTCAGAGAGAGGCTTGGCGTTCTTCAGATTGAGGACACTTCGAGGAAGAAGTGATGGACACATTTGCTGAAGCCATTCCAAGCATGTTGGAAGGAGGATCCTTCACATGGCTGTGGATGTAAGCGCTGGATAATGGGCATCAGGATGATGTTCTGGTTTCTGCTTGGATATGATCAGTTGGATCATTTATGTATGTACGCATCATGTTGGATGCTGGATATGATCAGTTGGATCATTTATGTATGTATGCATCATGTTGGATGCTGGATATGATCAGTTGGATCATTTATGTATGTATGCATCATGTTGGATGCTTGGACCATGTATCTGTATATGTATCAGGTGGATACATTGTATGATCAGGTGGATCATGTATGGTGATATGTATCATGTATCAGGTGGATACATTGTATGATCAGGAGGATCATGTATGATGATATGTATCAGGTAGATACTTGGTATGCATCAGGTGGATGCATTGATGATCAGGTGGATCATGCAGCAGGATGTTGCAATGATGATCAGGATGATCATGGATGATGAGCTTCAAGATGTTTCTCCAGATGACATGCAGCAGGACATTGTAGTGATGATGATCAGGATGATCATGGATGATGAGCTTCAGGATGTTGCTCCCGATGACATGCAACAGGACGTTGCAGTGATGATGATCAGGATGATCATGGATGATGAGCTTCAGGATGTTGCTCCCGATGACATGCAGCAGGATGTTGCAGTGATGATGATCAGGATGATCATGGATGATGAGCTTCAGGATGTTGCTCCAGATGACATGCAGCAGGACGTTGCAGTGATGATGATCAGGATGATAATGAGTACATCAGGATGATGTATGGTGAGTATCAGGTTGATACTCTGTGGCCGTGGATCAGGTTGTGCAGATGAGCATGTCTGGGAGATCCTATAGGTCGGAGTTGTGTACCCGTAACAGCCTGGGATGCTCTTTCGAGACATTGCTCTGGGAAGACATGTAATTTGTGCCCTGGGAGATTTCAGGTCAGAGTTGTGTACCCGTAACATCCTGAGATGCTCTTGCGAGGTTTTGTCCTATGGCATGTAATTTGGGCCCTGGGAGATTTCAGGTCGGAGTTGTATACCCGTAACATCCTGAGATGCTCTTTCGAGGTTTTGCCATGACCACATGTAATTTGTTCCCTGGGAGATTTCAGGTCGGAGTTGTGTACCCGTAACATCCTGAGATGCTCTTGCTAGGTTTTGTGGTGACCACATGTAATTTGTGCCCTGGGAGATCCTTCAGGTTGGATTTGTGTACCCGTAACATCTTGGGATGCTCTTTCGAGGTTTTGTGGTGGGACCACATGTAATTTGTGCCCTGGGAGATCCTTCAGGTTGGAGTTGTGTACCTGTAACATCCTGGGATGCTCTTTCAAGGTTTTGTGGTGGGGTCACATGTAATAGCGCCCTAGGAGATCCTATAGGTCGGAGTTGTTTACCCGTAACATCCTGGGATGCTCTTTCGAGGTTTTGTGACGCACGTAATAAGTCCTAAGGATTCCACAGTATGGCCAGTGATGACGAAGACCTGTAGGTGGTGGGCCTACATCCAGAATGAAAAAGGACTGGCTCTGTAGAACTTCCTATGACGAGTAGATTCAGAGATTGATTGAGATAGCAGCAGCAGTGATGATGATGACGATGCATCGATGACGATGGTCCAGAGAAGATGACTTGTGCTAGAAGAACTGTGCTGAGAAATACCTTCCTAGTTAAGAGGGAGTGTTGATGTATATGTAACTTCGGAATGTATTTCATATATATGTATATTGTATTCCTATAGAGATAGTATTATTTCTCTATACGGAAGTGTCGTTATTTATATTGTAAGTGTCGTAAATTATACTTGATGGGTTATTAGACCACCTTGTTTGGGGTCGGCCCTGTATAAGTCATGTGGGTCAAAGGGTTATTAGACCACCCTATTGGGGGTTGGCCATGTGGGTCGAAGGGTTATTAGACCACCCTATTGGGGGTCGGCCCATTCAGCATTATGTTATGTGGTTAAGTTGGAGCCTACATGAGTTAGGTAAAAAGGTAAGTCAAGTCAAGTATAAATAGAGTGCGGGAGGCACTCTATTTGCTCACTCACTTCTCACACATGCACTCAAGGAGGAGTGGCGCACTTATGGAGGAGGAGGATCTACTGCTAGGTTATGGCTATCTCTCTTGGTTGGTTGTATCATTGCTCTATCTATCTCTGAGGAAGTTATTGGGGTTTTTCACCTTTATGGTTTTCCCCACGTAAATCTTTGTGTCTCTTGTGTGCTTGCATTATTGTCTCCATGATTGATATGCTGTAGATATGTTGTACATGTTGTTCTCTCAGTTAAGATCCTAGATCAGATTGAAGTAAATTCTGAAAATTTAACACATCTTGATCATCATCATAGCATCATCCTGATGCATGTCATCTAGAGAAACACACTGAAGCTCGTCATCTGTGATCATCCTGATCATCATCATAGCATCATCCTGATGCATGTCATCTAGAGCAACATCCTAAAGCTCGTCATATGTGATCATCCTGATCATCATCATAGCATCATCCTGATGCATGTCATCCAGAGCATCGTCCCGATACTCATCATCCATGATCAACCTAATCTTACCATGCATCCACCTGATGCATACAATGTATCTGCCTAATACATATCATTATACATGATCCACCTGATCATACAATGTATCCACTTGATACATATCATCATACATGATCCACATGATCATACAATGTATCTACCTGATACATACACAAATACATGATCCACCTGATCATATAATGTATCCACCTGATACAGATCATCATACATGATCTACCTGATCATACAAGTATCCACCTCATACATATACAAATACGTGATCCACCTGATCATACAATGTATCCACCTGATACATATACAAATACATGATCCATTTGATCATACAATATATACACCTGATACATATACAAATACATGATCCACCTGATCATGCAATGTATCCACCTGATCATACAATGTATCCACCTGATACATATACATATCCATGATCCACCTGCTCATATCAAGCATCCAACATGATGCATATACAAATGCATGATCCAACTGATCATATCAAGCATCCAACATGATGCATATACAAATACATGATCAAACTGATCAAAGCATCCAATATGATGCATATACAAATACATGATCAAACTAGTCAAAGCATCCAACATGATGCATATACAAAGCAGTAACTGGAACATCGTCTTGATGCTCATCATCTAACGCTTACATCCATAGCCATGGGAAAGATCCTCCTCTCACCATGCTCAGAATGGATCTTGAAAATATGTCCATCACTTCTTCCTTGAAGTGTCGTCAATCTGAAGAACACCAAGCCTCTCAAGTACTCAAACTTCAATCTGGCTAGTGGTTTCGTCAACACATTTGCAACTTGCTCATCTGTCGAAACATACAGGAGATTCACTGCTCCTCTCTCCACCATATCCTTGATATAGTGATATTTGATCTCAATGTGCTTCGACTTGTCGTGGAACACCGGGTTCTCAAGCAGCTTCACACAACTCTGGTTGTCACAAAAGATACCAGTAGCATCCAATGGGAGATCAAATAACTCAGAGAGTAGCTTCTAGAGACATACTACCTCACAACTAGCTGAATAAGCTCTAACATACTTTGCCTCAGCTGTACTTACTGCTACACAAGATTGCTTCCTGCTAAACCAAAAGATCACATATGATCCCATACTAAAGCAACACCCAAATGTGTTCTTCCTATCTGCAGCAATGCCTGCCCAATCTGAATCAACATAAACCTGCATGTTAAACTTTTGATTTACATCATACTTGAGCCCATACTCAACTGTACCCTTCAGGTACCTCAAAATATGCTTTACAGCAACTAGGTGAACACCTCTGGGATCCGTCAGGAATTGGCTCAATGTGTTCACCGCAAAGCAAATATCTGGTCTCGTGTTTGTCAGGTACATCAAGGACCCAATCATCTAACGATACACAGTGACATCAATCGTATCAGATGAATCATCACATAGAAGCTTTATGTTCGATGCCATAGGTGTGTCCATGGATTTGCATTCCATCATCTCGAACCTCTTCACGATCTCTACTACATACTTCCCTTGTCTAAGGAAGGTTCCATCTGCACTCTACAACACCTCCATGCCTATAAAATAGTTCATCAT
Organism: Larix kaempferi; assembly: GCA_027924585.1. Taxonomy (NCBI): domain Eukaryota; kingdom Viridiplantae; phylum Streptophyta; class Pinopsida; order Pinales; family Pinaceae; genus Larix; species Larix kaempferi. The sequence continues at coordinate 96,284 of BSBM01000914.1, read as the reverse complement.
CCCCAAGTCCTTCATCTCGAACTCAGCAGCAAGCTTCCTCTTGGTATCGACAATCAATCCATCCTCACCTGTTACAAATAGGTCATCCACATACAAAAGTAGTATCACAGGATTTCCTTCCTCGACCTTGTAGTAAAGGTTGGAATCTGCTTTACTCTTGGTAAAGCCCAAACTAGATAGAAAGTTGTCTACCCTACCATACCAAGTCCTAGGAGCTTGCTTCAAGCCATATAAGGCTTTCTTCAACCTACACACATATGACCCCCTGTCATGTGTCTGAAAACCAAGTGGTTGCTCCACATACACTTCCTCCTCGATTACACCATTCAAGAAATCTATCTTCACATCCATCTGGTGTATCTTCCATTTCATCAATGTAGCCAGGGAAAGTACTAATCTGATGGAAGTGTACCTAGCTACAAGAGCAAAAGTCTCTTCATAGTCTATTCTCTCTTTCTGGGAGAAGCCACGAGCTACAAATCTCGCTTTGTAATTTTCTATGATGCCATATGCAGCATGCTTGATCTTGTAGATCCATTTGGAAGTCACAACAAACTTCCCTTCAGGTCTTGGGACCACATACCAAACATGATCGATTGGTACTTCTCGACCATGGCATCCTTTTACTGTATCTCATATCCTGGGAACTTCAGATTCTTCAATATCTTAAATAGATAGTTTGAACTTTGTTGCTGGAACAAATGTTGTAGTCCTTCTTTTGTAGGTGATGGTATACAATCTTTCCTACAAAACAAGTTAAATTGCAATGATTAGAAACATCTCATAGTTTTCAGAACAAATTCTTACACATAAAGAAACATGTCATACAATCATGCAATTATTTTAGCCAATGCTTTAATACAACATTTTTCCATATCCTGTAACTTTCTAGATGCCTTCCAATCTCTACCAGAACATTGTTAAGAATTTGCGCAACTCCCAACATGTCAGCAAAGAGGTTTCATTCTAGATAAGTAGAAATGGAATGCTGTACAGTGCCATAGGCCACTTACCCATCACATGCATATTAGTAGTATAATGTTCATTAATGCAATTATTCTAATATGCATGATACACAACCTAAGTCTAGGAACATAAGTATATACATCTTTGAACAATATTATTTAAACAATCAAATATACAAGAAATGACAATTCAAATACTTATATTTGTTTGTTTGTTGGGTGGACTCCCTCTCAATCTTTGTTTCCTTGTGGGAACTACTGGAGTGTGCTCCCTCTTGATCTTTGCTTCCTGGATTACCTATCCTTGAACTTATATCCATCCTTGATCACTATGCATGCTTACTACTATCATCATTGTGTTACCCTCGAGATCTCATACATTCATTAGTATAATCTCAATACTATCAAAACACAATAATCATAAACATGTATAGTCATGATCATTTCAAACACAGATAAGCATTATCATTCAATGTTTTAGGAAAGACTTCTCTTACTCATGCATATTCATATTTGACCATAGAACTTTTCTGGTCAGTCATATCATCAATCAAGGTAAGAGACATAATATGCATAAACCCTTGATTACTTAAATTTCTAACTTCATAAATAATCATATACAAAAGTATAAGATCCTAACATAGAGTAGGATTCTAACTTGATATAGGAAAACATACCTGGTCATCATATTTGCTAGCTATGTGTAGCAATGTTTTCTTGTTCTCTATAATTACCTGCATAATTCATAAGTTAACCATTGTCGAACCACAATATACATACCTCTATGTGATCCATGACTATGGATGAGTATTTGTCTTCATGTCACTATGGTCTTGATCTAGGACTTGATTTGTACCTTCATGTTAGCAGATAAAATTTTCCTCATACAACACCACAGTGCATTAGTACAATCATAATACAATCATAAGTGTCATAACCCTAATCAATGAATGTCTTTTATCATGCATTCATACTTTTACTAGGGTGATAAGACAAGTCTAAAGATTAAACAAGATTGTTACTAAACTCAATAACATGAAGACAATCATATTATAAACTTAATCATGAACAAATTTCAAAACATACCTGTAAGTCATACCTATCAGATTGCTTGTAGTAGTTGTGGTTGTTGTTCCTTTCGTTCTTAGGACAATCTGAGTTAAAGTGTCCTCTTCTTGGTATGTGCTATGAGAGTTTGATCATCATTCCCCATCTTTTCTTCTTGAGCTATAATCTGAGCTTCTTCCTGTGAGCATTCTTCTCACAGCCTACTGAAAGAGATAAGTTTCTTCCTAGCACAAATTCCTTGGATGAAGGAATCCCATGACCTAGGAAGGCCATTAAGAGTGGTCATTACCACTTCTCCATTCTCCACAGCTTCAAGTTGTTCTTTTATCCGGGATACCCTTGAAGAGTAAGACTGCATAGTCTCTGCATTCCGGATCTGGATGTTCTTTAGTTTATTCCTCAATGTCATCTTCTGATATATGTTCTTCCCTTCAAATAGCTTGGTCAAGGAATCAAACATCTCCTTAGGTGTCCTTAGGGAAGACACATGGGGTATGATATAGTCCTTAATAGAATCAACAATGATTCTCTTGGCTTTGACCAAGTTCTTCTTGTGTGAATCCTTAGTCTCATCTCCCTCTGGAATTGGAACCTCTTCACTTGTGTAAGTGTCCAACTCATTCTCTTCTAGGATTAACCCAATCCTATACTTCCATGCTCGGAAGTTATCAACCCCTTCAGGCTTATTCTCAAGCTTGGTGTGGTGAGACATCTTAAAGAGTACTTCAAATGAAATATAAAAGATTTAGGTCTTACCACATGATTTGTAGAAATCTAGATCTGGAGCTAGATTAGGGTTTGTCAGAGAAACCCTAAAAATTAAAACTTTGAATTTCAAACTTCTGAAAGGATAGAAAGACGTGCCTTGATGATCTGATCAAGTTGGTATACTCAGAATTTGAAAACTGCAAAGTTTCACCCCTCAAATTTGCTTTTCAAACTTCTAGATTCATTAGGGAGTACCCTAAATTATGGTTTGATTTTCCTGGAGCTTCACCCATCCAAAAAGTTCGATCTTGGTCTCTAACTTCGATTTTTCAGAGGAGCTTCCATCCATGGTCTTAGATTTAATAAATTCCAATTTTTACAGAAGCCCTAATTTCTGGCTTCACTAGAGAGGACCCCAAACTAGGGTTTGATTTTGCCGGAGCTTCACCCAACCAAAAAGTTTGATCCAAAGATCCAAACTTCGATTTTTCTTGAGGATCATCCAACCATGGTCTCAGATTTCAGAAATTGCACGTTTTGTGGAAACCCTAAGTTTTAGGGCCAAAAATGAAAGTGCCCAGAATTGAATTCTGATTGGGCAGAAAGATGCGCCTTATTGAGGAGAGTCAATCTACCCTATTGTATTTCCAAAATCTGTGGAGAGAAACCCAAAAACAAGAAGCCCTAGCTTCCACAACTGCACATTGTCTTCGTCTCAGGTTAGCTCTGATACCATGTTAATTTTTTAGCATTAATTCAACATACTCTAGGATCTTTACTAAGAGAATAACATGTACAGCATATCAAGCATAGCAATGCATATCAATCACACCAAAATCACATGAGACAATAGACACACAGAGTTTCACTGGGGAAAACCATAAAGGTGAAAAACCCCACAACTTCCTCAGAGATAGAAAGAGCAATGATACAACCAAAGTACATAGAGATAGTCCTCCTAGCAGCTGAACCTCCTCCTCCACTAGTGCGCCACTTTCCGAGTAGTGTAGAAGTGAATAATGAGATGATCAAATAGAGTGCCTCCCGCACTCTATTTATACATGACCTGACCTGCATAATAACCTAGCAGGGCTGACTTGTTTAACTCAGTCTAATAACCCATGGTTATATTAATCCGGGCCGACCCCACACTTGGTGGTCTAATAACCCATCACTTGCAAGTTGCGACACTTGAGACACTTGTCAATACAAATGACGACACTTCCGTATAGAGGAATAATAACATCTCTATAGGAGTACAATATACATAGGTGAGATACATTCTGAAGTTACAATTACATCAACAATTCCTATGCATAAGCATTGACTTGTGTTGTTTGTCTCTAACATTCCTATATGGAAGCATTGACATTTCCATGGAATTTCATCTCTCGCATATTTACATAGTGTTAGCAAGAAATGAACCCATGACTAATACCATTAGTGACTTGCCATTTCATAATTTATAAGTGATATCATGAGTTGATCATAATTTGCTATATGTTGATCATATTAAAATTTTTGATTTATTCTCATGTCATGTTTATTTCAATCATCTTTTACTCAATATTTATATGGCTTTGAGCAATCTTATAATCTTGAAATATTTATCATGAGCACCTTGTTCTTGTTGCAATAGGATTTCTATTCTTATGATTGCAAAGGTTATCTTGTTCTTACTTATCTCTAATGTTCCTATATGGAAGCATTGACATGTGTTTCTTGTGTCTAATGTTCATATATGGAAGCTTTGACATTTTCAGCGCATTCATCTCTTGCATATTAACATCATACTAATAAGAAATGCACCTATGCTTAAGATTAGTTGCTTGATGACTAAATTTTCATATATTTAAGTGAAATCTTGAGCTCATTATTTATATGTTGTGGCTGACACTTGATGTGTAAAAGTAACTTAATTTTCCTTAATGAGCAAACTAATCTTTATTTGATCATATTATGTTGCCATATTTTTATATGATGTTTGTTAACCTTTGTTGTATAAGCATTTTCATTTATGTATGAGCAATTTTATTTTATGATCTTTATATGTCTTAATATTGGAAGTTCTTGTGCAGTTACATTTTTTGTTTAGGCTTTCATCTTATTCCAGAAATATTGAAGTACCATATTTTACTGTGAAAGCCATGATGTTCATCTGTATGATATCATTTTCGATGTGTAGACCATTGGGGTCTTCTTCCTTCAATGCTTGAGGTCTTCTACAAATATTTCTATTGCATATTGATTGGAAGAATGTCTGCTATCCGCATGTGTATAGGCCATGTGGGTATTTTTGTACACTGCTGTGGTGTTCTTAGTCACATGTTCTGTTGTATTAGTCGTTAGAAGATATCTGCACACTGGTGTGGATGTTCTATCAGATTTCTTCAGCTATCAGTTATGGTTGTGATGATTCTTGTGGTGATCTAGGCATCTTATGGATCTAGTAGCCATGTTGGTTTCTCTTTAGATCTGAAAACCTTGTTGTTGGATTGCGTCACATGTTCTCAACATCTTGTGGATCTTGTATCCATGTTGGCTTCTCTTTAGATCTGGGCATCTTGTTTTTGGTATTTCATCGTACAACTTGCTTCAAGTGCAATTTCATGATTCACTGAGAAGTGGTTGTTCTTCATCAAATTCCATCAGCCGAAGTGTTCTTCTCTTTTTACAGCTTTGGTTCTTATGGAAGTTGTCATCCAGGGGAGCAGTAATGACTACTTCCTTCCTTTGTTAGTAGGCTTTTCTCCCAACCATTATTAAGGGGGAGTGTTGGAATATTTTATATTCCTTGGAATGTAATAATGTCTTTGTATTATGTCGGAAGATATCCACAATCTTATGTAAAAGGGTAATACATATATCCCATATTCATTATGGTAAAATATACTCTTGATATTCATTATTATATGAAGAGATTTGTTAGAGCAATATTATACCTTAGTACCTTAATCATTGATTAATTGATGATGATTTGGTGCTAAACTGGTTAATAATACATCCCTAGGTGTGAAACTAGTTATTATGAAGTGGTTTGGACTTATCTGGATAAGTGTGAACAAGTTCCCAAGTGTAGGTGCCAAAGTATGGGCCAAGGGAGGTCAAACTAGCTGTTGGGTGCTCCCTCCCATGCATTTATTGCCTCCAACATGCCTAAGGTTCCCTCTTTCCATGTTTTAAGGAAATGCATTGACCAAGGGCGCTCATGCACTATAGGTGGACAATTCCCACTCCCTAGGCCATTTTTGGCATGCCTAATCCTAACCAACTTCTACCAACTACCTCCCCCACATCTGTGAACCCCATTTTTGGTCTCCCATGCTCACCCAGTGTTAACATTCACATTTGGAACCTGTTTGGGATATTTTGGATCCATTAGGTCAAACCCAGGGGGGATTGAGACTAAATCTAAGCTATCTAAGTGTGGACACTCTAAGTGGATATTTTTCCTCCTATTTGTATATAAGGATGAACCAATCTATTTCATAAGACTGGACAATTAATAAATTCTCAATATTTGATCATTTGTGTTTTCTGGAAAGTTGATCATTTGTTCTCTATTTTGATCATTTGTTCATTCTGTACCATGTTTGCACTTGTTTATTGCTAAATGAGTGAAATCTTTCAGCTGTGAGGAATTCATGGTAGCTAGATCCTATCGTGTCATAGATTTTACATGGTATCAGAGCTCTTGGAGCTGTTATTCGAACTAGAGATTGTTTTAGTGGTGTGCCAGAAGTAGTGGAGAAACCACAGATGTCCCTGGAACCATTGCATTGAAGCCATTAGAGAAATTCATTGGAGTCTATCCAGGGTGTTATGCTCTCCTGAATGTATCGAGTATCAAACAAAGTTTGAATCTATTGTGTAGATCCCTCCTGATTGTTGATAGTTTTCATTTGTAGGTTTTCAAGAGCACCATTGTCACCCAATGCGCAAGTAGCAGAAGAAGATGGAGCCATCTCACCCAAATATGCTAACTCCTTTCAACTATTTCGATTGGAAAGCTTAAATGGTGATTTTGCTGAGATCCACGGGTATTTTAAGGATCACAATGGGCACAGAAGTTGAGCCAAACTCTGCGGTGGAGAAATCCAAGTTTTTTAATAGAATGGATGAAGCATTCGGCCTCCTTTGCCTTAGTATTTCGAGAGACCTCCTGTTTCATGTGGAAATTATAGCTACACCCAGTGAAGTTTGGCTCAAGCTTGAGTCTCTATTTGGGAATACTGGTGAGATGAGAGGGCATCAACTTGAGAATGAGTTGATCTCACTGAGTCCAAGCAATTTTGAATCCATCGAGGATTTCTTCACCAAGTTCAAGAGCTTGGTCTTGCAAATCAAGCAATGTGGTATTGACAAGAAGGAAGAACAGTTGATCTTGTTCATTCTCTCAAAACTGGGTCATGAGTACTCAATTTTTGTCTCTACATTCAACTCCACAAAGCTCACAGTTAGAAACTAGAAGATGCCATCTTTGGTTGATTTCATGGAGATGCTAACCCAAGAGAAAGACAAGTTTGTCTTGATGGGAACCGTCAAGAAAAAAGACCAAGTACTTGCAGCTGGAGATTTGAAAAATGGAAGAGGCAAGCAAAAACCCAAGGGGCAGAAACCACAAGAGAAGAAGAAGAAGGACGAGAGACCCAAATCCAGTGATGGGGGTTCGAATCCTTTCAAAGACAAAGGAAAGAAGAAGGAGAATACTAAGTGTATCTATTTTCAAAGGGGATTTCACCCAGAGAGCTCATGCATGAAGAAAACCATAGACATGATGACCCATCTCCTACAGAAAAATAACATTCCCCTTCCTAAAAGTTCCAAGAAGAAACAGGGTGTTTCTAAAGACAAGGAGAGGTGCCATGCTTTCGTGGTTAGTACATCTCAGTCATCCTTGTTCATCATTGATTCATGTGCCTCAACGCACATAGCTTCTTCAAGAGATTCATTATCTACTCTTTCTCCTTACATTGCTCCCTCCATTCGCATGGGAGATGACTCAGAAATCCCTGCTCATTGCATTGGGAAAATCTCTATGGAGAATAGGTATTTCAACAATGTGTTGTATGTCATGATCTTGGAGCCAACCTACTCACTATATATTAGATGACACATACTGGTGCAGCCAAGAGAGTGATCTTAACTCAGAATGATGTGGAGATATCAGGAATTTCCACCGAAAAAATTGTTGCAATGGGTGTTGCAGACCATGATATGAAGATGTACAAGTTCTCACATTTTCTTGGGTTCTCTTCCTTAAATGCACTTCTGTCACATGGAAATGAAGTCAGCAAGCTATGGCATGAGATATTTGGAAATCTCAACTACAGATATCTCCAAGAATTGAGCAAAGAAGATATGGTTGAAGGGATTCCAAAAATCAGATTTTCCAATGGCACTTGCAAAGGGTGCATTGTTGGGAAACATGCTGAGAATAAGTATGAGAAAGGGAAGGCGAGGAAATCTGTTGAACCTCTTGGTTTAGTACATTCTTATATTATTGGTCCAATTCCCACTCCCTCCTATGGATGCAGAAAATATGTGCTCGCCTTCATCGATGACTACTCAAGGTATTGTTGGTTGTATTTTCTCAAGCAAAAATCTGAAGTTTTCCAATGTTTCAAAGTTTCCGAGAACATGGTGGAGAACTTTAGTGAGAGATCCATGAAGATCTTGAGGACTGATAATGGAAAGGAGTATGTCAATAAGGACATGCAGAAACTCTGTGAAGAAAATGGCATCCAAATGTAGCATTCTGTTCCCTACACACCTCAGCAAAATGGTGTTGCAAAGCGCAAGAATAAAGCATATAAGGAGATGGCCACTTGCATGATGGAGGCTAAGTCTTTGTCTCCAAATCTATGGGATGAAGATATGAATTGTGATGCATATGTTAAGAACAAAGAACCACATAAATCCTTGGAAGGTATGACTCCATATGAGGCTTGGATGGACCACAAACCCAATGTCTCTCATTTCAGAATTTTTGGCTCAAAGGCTTGGGCTAGAATTCCTCTAGAGAAGAGAAATTACTTGCAGCCCCAAAGCAAGGAGTTAATCATGGTTGGGTATGCAGAGGATGCCTAGGGATACAAGATCTTTGATCCATCCACTCTCAAAATTTTCATCGAAAGAAGTGTCCAATTCCAAGAAGAAGAGCTCATGCAAGCTACAGAACAAGGTGATGGGGAATGCACATATCGTCTTCTTGATGATGATGTAAGTAGTGGTTGTTCCTTTGATATTTCTAATTCTGATATTTCTGAAGATGATGATGATATGGATTATGATCATGATCCTCCCTCAAGGCCCATGTGGGTTGAGAAAAAAATACAAGATGTTGGTGAGCTTGTGAGTGATCCTCAATATGCTAGAAAAACTAGATCTCAGTTTCACAATTCTTTTGCATGTTGTGATTCTGATATGAGTAATGCATGTTATTTGATGGTTGGATCTGATCCAAAGTCATACTCAGAAGCATCTAAAGACGCAAGGTGGAAAACATCCATGCAAGAAGAGATGAACTCACTCCATGAGAACAAAACTTTGGATTTGGTCCCTCTTCCTCCCAAGAGGAAACTAGTGCAATGCAAATGGGTTTATAGAACCAAAGTTGGATCTGATGGCTCTGATCTGAAGTATAAGGCCAATTTGGTGGCTAAGGGTTACCACGGGGGCTTCAATAGAAGGCAATATAATACCACGTTCATTCATATTGCGGTATTAAATATTCATGAAAACCTAAAAATTATATTGCTTATATATTACGGGGCAAAGGGTTTTTTTATTTAATATAACAATACAAAAATACTTTGGGGTCTTTTCTATATGGGCGGGCTAGAAAATATCCACCAAATAGAGATGGCAGGATCACGACCGAATGAGAAATCGGGTTGAGGCAAGGCTCTGGCTTACCATTATGCAGGGAAATCGTGTCTTGAGGCATGCTTGAGGCTAGGAGGTGTCGTGGTGAAGTGGGTTTCTCGTCGATCATAGTCAAGAGACAGTGGTCATTGACAACCAATTGTTACCAATAGCACTCATCCAGTTGTTACCAATAGCCTTGGGAGGCTCTAAGCCTCCAGGGCCTATTATAGGCCCTCGATAGGCCTTGGGGAATTGAATACCCAACCACTCATACCTATTTACAGGCCTTCATAGGTTTAGTTAGCCTCCTAGAGCTTGTTACAAGCCCTAGGGGCTTGGATACCTAGCCCACAACAGGCTTAGTCAACGATTGGGGAACTGCAACATGTAATCTAAATGTTGTATTACGTGCATTGGCTCTAGTGACATACAAGAAGTGATCTCCTATCTCTTCATTAGACCATTAGATGTTGCAAATCATAATGATATGTGGTTGAGTAATTGCATTGTGGGTGAAGTAATGTGCATCCACAATATACATCGAAAGAAGCAAGGTGCATTGTAGAATGAATGTGGGGTCATAGGAGGGGTATCATATCAATATACTAGGTAGAAATATAAAGGGGTATAAAAAATGTTAATGAAAAAATTGATACATACAATAGCTAGTGAAAATAGGGATTTTTTTAAATTGGGAAGGCATATTGGGAGGGGGTTAAAAAAAATGATTTTGGAAGGTATTTTCCAATATTTAGTGAAATTAGGGGTATTGTTTCATATGTCATGAATGAACGTGCTATGATAGTGGTTTATTGAGTGAATCCCCCATGAGGGTTACTCTCAGGTCCAAGGAGTGGACTATACAGATACATTTGCACCGGTGGCAAAGATGGACTCCATAAGACTAGTTTTGGCCATTGGGGCTTCCAAGCGATGGGAGGTTCATCACATGGATGTGAAGAGTGCCTTTATTCATGGTGATCTGAATGATGAGATATATATACAGCATCCTGAGGGATTTATTTCTGATCATATACTTGCGTGCAGGTTGAACAAGTCACTCTATGGGCTCAAGCAAGCTCCTAGAGCATGGTATGTAAAAATGGACAATTTTCTTCTACCTTTGGGGTTTGAGAGGTGTAAGTCTAATCCAAATGTGTAAATGAAGCATATTAGTGATATGATATTGATTATTGTATTTTATGTTGATGATATTTTGATCACTGGTAGCTGCGTAAAAGAACTTTACTCAATTAAGAGTGCATTACACAGTGCATTCTCCATGACCGATCTAGGATTGCTGAAACAATTTATGGGTTTGGATATAAACCAAACTATGGATGGGATATCTATATGTCAGTCAAGGTATGCTTCAGATTTGCTTCAAAAATTCAATATGGATTAATGTAAGCCTGCAAAATTCCCATTCCTTTCAGGAGTTAAGCTTACAGATTGGGGTTTTTCACCATTAGTTGATAATTCACTGTATAGACAACTAGTTGGGAGCTTGTTGTATCTTACACAATCTCGACCAGATTTCTCTTATGTTGTTGGGGCTATTGCAAGGCACATGCAAGAGCCTCATGAGGTCCATTGGAAGTTAGCCAAGAGGATCCTTCATTATGTACAGGGTACTAAGCATTTTGGTATCCACTATGCAGCTGGTTCATCTCTTGAACTAGTTGGTTTTACTGATTATGATTGGGCTAGTGATAGTTTTGATCGGAAGTCCACCTCTGGTTATGTGTTTATGCTTGCATATGGTCCTATTTGCTGGTAAAGAAAGAAGAAACACACTATATCCTTATCATCAGCTGAGGCCAAATATAGGGGAGCAGTGAATGCAACTACACAATGTGTGTGGTTGCAAGGTATTCTTGGAGAGTTTGGAATTATGTTTGATTTACCCACAGTCATTTGGTGTGATAATCAAAGCACAATCAAGATCTCCATTGATCCAATACAGAGACAAAGGACCAACCACATAGAGATTCACATGCACTACATTCGAGGCTTGGTGCATGACAAGATCATAGCATTACAGTATTACCCTCCTGCTGAGCAAACTGTTGATATCTTCACCAAGATCTTTACTGAGAAGACCTTCACTTACCTTAGATCACTCCTTGGGGTGAGTGATGCATGGTGAAGATTGGTGTATTTTCATATATGCCACATGTCCATTTTTTAGGGGATTTTTTATTTCCCATGTGGTTTTCCTTCTTTCCTTCGTTACATGGACAAATAAATTTTTATGTTGTAAAAGGTGACTTGAGCACTAGTTGCCAAGGCCTTAATTTTGATATTCCACTAAGTCTAGCTTATGGGGGGGTGTTAGAGCAATATTATACCTTATTACCTTAATCATTAATTAATTGATCATTATTTGGTGCTAAACTGGTTAATAATACATCCGTAGGTGTGCAACTGGTTATTATGAAGTGGTTTGGACTTATCTGGATAAGTGTGAACAAGTTCCCAAGTGTATGTGCCAAAGTATGCACCAAGGGAGGTCAAACTAGCTGTTAGGTACTCCCTCCCATGCATTTATTGCCTCCAGCATGCCTAAGGCACCATATTTCCCTATTTTAAGGAAATGCATTGACCAAGGGCACTCATGCACTATATGTGGACAATTCCCACTCCCTAGGCCATTTTTGGCATGCCTAAGGCTAACCAACTTCTACAAACCACCTCCTCCACATGTGTGAACCCCATTTTTGGTCTCCAATGCTTACCTAGTGTTCAAATTCACATTTGGAAACTTTTTAGGATATTTTGGATCCATTAGGTCAAAACTAGGGGGGGTTGAGGCTAAATCTAAGCTAGCTATGTGTGGACACTCTAAGTGGATATTTTTCCTCCTATTTGTATATAAGGATGAACCAGTCTATTTCATAAGATTGGACAGCTAATAATATCTCAATATTTGATCATTTTTGTTTTCTGGAAAGTTGATCGTTTGTTTTGTATTTTGATCATTTGTTCATTCTGTAACATGTTTGCACTTGTTTATTGCTAAATGAGTCAAATCTTTCAGCTATGAGGAATTCATGGTAGCTAGATATGACTGTGTCATAGATTTTACATGGTATCAGAGCTCTTGGAGCTGCTATTCGAACTAGAGACTGTTTTAGTGGTGTGCCAGAAGTAGTGGAGAAACCACAGAAGTACCTGGAACCATTGCATTGAATCCATTGCAGAAATCCATTCGAGTCTATCTAGGGTGTTATGCTCTCAAATGTATTGAGTATCAAACAAAGTTTCAATCTATTGTGTAGATCCATCCTGAGTGTTGAGAGTTTTCATTTGCAAGTTTTCAAGAGCAGCATTGTCACCCAGTGCGCAAGCAGGAGAAGAAGATGGAGCCATCTCACCGAAATCTACGCACTCCTTTCAGCTATTTCGATTGGAAGGTTGAAATGCTGATTTTGTTGAGATCCACGGGTCTTTTCAGGATCACAATGGGCACAGAGGTTGAGCCAAACTCTATTGTGGACAAATTGAAGTTTTTTAACAGAATGGATGAAGCATTCGGCCTCCTTTGCCTTAGTATTTCGAGAGACCTCCTGTTTCATGTGGAAAGTATAGCTACACCCAATGAAGTTTGGCTCAAGCTTGAGTCTCTATTTGGGAAGACTGATGAGATGAAAGGGCATCAACTTGAGAATGAGTTGATCTCACTAAGTCCAAGCAATTTCGAATCCATCCAGGATTTCTTCACCAAGTTAAAGAGCTTGCTCTTGCAAATCAAGCAATGTGGTATTGAGAAGAAGGAAGAATAGTTGATCTTGTCCATTCTCTCAAAACTGGGTCATGAGTACTCAATTTTTGTCTCTACATTCAACTCCACAAAGCTCACAGTTAGAAACTAGAAGATGCCATCTTTGGATGAATTCATGGAGATGCTCACCCAAGAGCAAGACAAGTTTGTCTTGATGGGAACCATCAAGCAAAAATACCAAGTACTTGCAGCTGGAGATTTGAAAAATGGAAGAGGCAAGCAAAAACCCAAGGGCCTGAAACCACAAGAGAAGAAGAAGAAGGATGAGAGACCCAAATCTAGTGATGGGGGTTCGAATCCTTTCAAAGACAAAGGAAAGAAGAGGGATAAGACTAAGTGTATCTATTGTTGAAGGGGCTTTCATCCAGAGAGCTCATGCATGAAGAAAACCATAGACATGATGACCCATCTCCTACAGAAAAATAACATTCCCCTTCCTGGAAGTTCCAAGAAGAAAGAGTGTGTTTCTGAAGACAAGGAGAGGTGCCATGCTTTGGTGGCTAGTACATCTCAGTCATCCTTGTTCATCATTGATTCAAGTGCCTCAAGGCACATGGCTTCTTCAAGAGATTCATTCTCTACTCTTGCTCCTTACAGTGCTCCCTCCATTCGCGTGGGATATGACTCAGAAATACCTGCTCATTGCATTCGGAAAATCTCTACGGAGAATGGGTATTTAAGCAATGTGTTGTATGTACCTGATCTTGAAGCCAACCTACTCTCTCTATATTAGATGACACACACTGGTGCAGCCAAGAGAGTGATCTTAACTCAGAATGATGTGGAGATATCAGGAATTTCCACCGAAAAAATTGTTGCAATGGGTGTTGCAGACCATGATATGAAGATGTACAAGTTCTCACATTTTCTTGGGTTCTCTTCCTCAAATGTACTTTTGTCACATGGAAATGAATTCATCAAGCTATGGCATGATATATTTGGGAATCTCAACTACAGATATCTCCAAGAATTGAGCAAAGAAGATATGGTTGAAGGGCTTCCACAAATCAGATTTTCCAATGGCACTTGCAAAGGGTGCATTGTTGGGAAACATGCTGAGAAGAAGTATGAGAAAGGGAAGGCAAGGAGATATGTTGAACCTCTTGGTTTAGTACATTCTTATATTATTGGTCCACTCCCCACTCCCTTCTATGGATGCAACAAATATGTGCTCACCTTCATCGATAACTACTCAAGGTATTGTTGGTTGTATTTTCTCAAGCAAATATCTGAAGTTTTCCAATGTTTCAAAGTTTTCAAGAACATGGTGGAGAACTTTAGTGGGAGATCCATGAAGTTATTGAGGACTGATAATGGAAGGGAGTATTTCAATAAGTCCATGCAACAACTCTATGAAGAAAATGGCATCCAAATGCAACATTTTGTTCCCTACACACCTCAGCAAAATGAAGTTGCAGAGCGTAAGAATAGAGCATTGAAGGAGATGGCCACTTGCATGATGGAGGCTAAGTCTTTGTCTCCAAAGATATGGGATGAAGCTATGAATTGTGCTGAATATTTTAAGAACAAAGAACCACATAAATCCTTGGACGGTAGGACTCCATATGAGGCTTGGATGGACCACAAACCCAATGTCTCTCATTTCAGAATATTTGGCTCAAAGGCTTGGGCTAGAATTCCTCCAGAGAAGAGAAAGGCCTTGCAGCCCCAAAGAAAGGAGTTAATCATGGTTGGGTATGAAGAGGATTCCAAGGGATACAATCTCTTTGATCCATTCACTCTACAAAATTTCATCGAAAGAAGTGTCCAATTCCAAGAAGAAGAGCTCATGCAATCTACAGAACAAGGTGATGGGGAATGCACATGTCGTCTTCTTGATGATGATGTAAGTAGTGGTTCCTCCTCTGATATTTGTGATTTTGATATTTCTAAAGATTATGATGATATGGATTATGATCATGATCCTCCCTCAAGGCCCAAGTGGGTTGAGAAAACTATACGAGATGCTTGTGAGCTTGCTAGTGATCCTCAATATGCTAGGAAAACTAGATCTCAGTTTCACAATTCTTTTGCATGTTGTGATTCTTATCTGAGTAATGCATGTTATTTGATGGTTGGATCTGATCCAAATTCATACTCAGAATCATCTAAAGACCCAAGGTGTAAAACATCCATGGAAGAACATATGAACTCACTCCATGAGAACAAAACTTGGGATTTGGTCCCTCTTCCTCCCAAGAGGAAACTAGTGCAATGAAAATGGGTTTATAGAACCAAAGTTGGATCTGATGGCTCTGATCTGAAGTATAAGGCCATTTTCATGGCTAAGGGTTACTCTCAGGTCCAAGGAGTGGACTATACAACGACATTTGCACTGGTGGCAAAGATGGACTCCATAAGACTAGTTTTTGCCATTGGGGCTTGCAAGTAATGGGAGGTTCATCACATGGATGTGAAGAGTGCCTTTATTCATGGGGATATGAATGAGGAGATATATATGCATCAGCCTAAGGGATTTATTTCTGATCATACACTTGTGTGCAGGTTGAACAAGTCACTCTATGGGCTCAAGCAAGCTCCTAGAGCATGGTATGCAAAAATGGACAATTTTCTTCTACCTTTGGGGTTTGAGAGGTGTAAGTCTAATACAAATGTGTATATGAAGCATATTAGTGATATGATATTGATTATTGTACTTTATTTTGATGATATTTTAATCACTGGTAGCTGCACCAAAGAACTTGACTCAGTTAAGAGTGCATTACACAGTCCATTCTCCATGACTGATGTAGGATTGCTGAAACAATTTCTGGGTTTGGATATAGACCAAACTGTGGATGGGATATCTATATGTCAGTCAAGGTATGCTTCATATTTTCTTCAAAAATTCAAGATGGATGAATGTAAGCCTGCAAAATTCCCATTCCTTTCGGGATTTAAGCTTATAGATTGGGGTTCTTCACCATTAGTTGACAGTTCACTGTATAGACAACTAGTTGGGAGATTGTTGTATCTTAAACACTCTCGACCAGATTTGTTTTATGTTGTTGGGGCTGTTGCAAGGCACATGAAAGAGCCTCATGAGGTCCATTGGAAGGTATCCAAGTGGATCCTTCATTATGTACAAGGTACTAAGGATTTTGGTATCCACTATGCAGTTGGTTCATCTCTTGAACTAGTTGGTTTTACTGATTATGATTGGGCTGGTGATAATGTTGATCGGAAGTCCACCTCTGGTTATGTGTTTATGCTTGCATATGGTCTGATTTGCTGGTCAAGCAAGAAGAAACACACTTTATCCTTATCTTCAGTTGAGGCCAAATATAGGGGAGCAGTGAATGCAACTAAACAATGTGTGTGGTTGCAAGGTATTCTTGGAGAGTTTGGCATTGTGTTTTATTTACACATAGTCATTTTGTGTGATAATCAAAGCACAATAAAGATCTCCATTGATCCAGTACAGAGACAGATGACCAAGCACATAGAGATTCACATGCACTACATTCGAGGCTTGGTGCATGACCAGAGCATAGCATTGCAGTATTGCCCTTCTGCTGAGCAAACTGTTGATATCTTCGCGAAGAGCTTTACTGAGAAGACCTTCACTTACCTTAGATCACTCCTTGGGGTGAGTGATGCATGGTGAAGATTGGTGTATTTTCATAAATTCCACATGTCCAGTTTTTAGGGGTGTGTTTGTTTCCCATGTGGTTTTCCTTCTTTCCTTCGTTACATGGACAAAGAAATTTTTATGTTGTAACAGGTGACTTGAGACTTAGTTGCCAAGGCCTTAATTTTTATATTTCACTAAGTCTAGCTTATGGGGGGGTGTTAGAGAAATATTATACCTTAGTACCTTAATCATTAATTAAGTGATTATTATTTGGTGCTAAACTGGTTAATAATACATCCGTAGGTGTGAAACTGGTTATTATGAAGTGGTTTGGACTTATCTGGATAAGTGTGAACAAGTTCCCAAGTGTATGTGCCAAAGTATGCACCAAGGGAGGTCAAACTAGATGTTAGGCACTCCATCCCATGCATTTATTGCCTCTAGCATGCCTAAGGCACCCTCTTTCCCTATTTTAAGGAAATGCATTGACGAAGGGCGTTCATGCATAGTATGTGGACAATTCCCACTCCCTAGGCCATTTTTGGCATGCCTAAGCCTAACCAAATTCTACCAACCACCTCCTCCACATGTGTGAACCCTATTTTTTGTCTCCCATGCTCACCCAGTGTTCACATTCACATTTGGAACCTGTTTGGGATATTTTGGATCCATTAGGTCAAACCTAGGGGGGATTGAGGCTAAATATAAGCTAGCTATGTGTGGACACTCTAAGTGGATATTTTTCCTCCTATTTGTATATAAGGATGAACCAATCTATTTCATAAGATTTGACAGTTAATAATATCTCAATATTTGATCATTTGTGTTTTCTGGAAAGTTGATCATTTGTTCTGTATTATGATCATTTGTTCATTCTATAACATGTTTGCACTTGTTTCTTGCTAAATGAGTGAAATATTTCAGCTGTGACGAATCCATGGTATCTAGATCCTACTATGTCATATATTTTAGAAGATGTTATTATGGAGAATTATATTATCCCACATGTAATATGTGAGAGTAATTCCTACTCATCTCTTGGTATATAATAGAATCAAGGGAGTCTCTCACATTCATTCCTTGGTGAATCATTCATTCCTTTGTGAATCATACATTCATTTGTGGTGGATCACTCATCATGATCCTTCTATATTGTATTGGGGTTATTGTCATTGCTCTCTTGTAAGCTTGAGGGAGATATTATGGGGATAATAGAATACTACCTTCCCATGGACGTATCCCAATTGGGTGAACCATGTATATCTGGTGTACTATTTTCTATTGTTCTTTTTCTATTCTTATTTACTATGATATGTTATTGTTAGCATAGATAGTTAAGCTAGTTTAGTTAGATCCATATCTCTGACAACTTTTTGAACAAGGAAATCACATAATCGTTTGGCAAGAACATCCCCTTTAGCTTGGAAACCATTATGTCGCAAGACTTAATCTTCTACTTTCATTTTTTGACTCTATTAGCTTGTACATTGTCCCACCACAATCAGGCATGACCCTTAAAATTCAGACACACAATTTTAACCCTCTTGGGATCCTCTAGATGCTCTATGTCGAAGTGTTTATCCCTCTCTCTGATCCAGTCTATCAAATCTTCTGGATCTAGACTTCCTGAGTAGGTAGGTACATCCATTTTTTCCTTACCCCTCATTTCTGTCAATAGCTTGATGAATCTATCTTTTTGTTCTCCTTCTGCTTCTTCCCGATCTTCCACTTCCTCGACTTCATCGTCACTATGGTCAAGTGTGTCAGGACCGCATCCACATCTCTGTGCTTCTTTGATTGCTGCGACCTCATTGGTCAGAATGCTCATTGTTCACATCCACTTGTCGAGCATTTTACGATCTACTATGACTCCTGCTCGTGCTCTTTGTCCTACACCACAGACATTTACACCTCTTTGTGCCATTCTTTCAACCATAGCTGAAATATCCACTTGTCCAATCGCAACCGGACTTCACCACATGCGCACAACTCTTCCCAACCACAGTTGAAGTTGTTCACACACACGCAAGCTCTTCTCACTCTAATACCAACTGACACTCGACAAGTTGGTATCAGGATCTCTAGAAAGGAACCTTAGGTATGAGCACCCTCTAATGACTCTAGGAAGAGAGTGGAAGGCCATGGTGGAAGATGGAAAGGAGAGGCCTTGAGAAAAGAAGGAGAACTGCCACTGGGCATAGGAAGGTATTCAATACTTTCCACAATGTAATTATAAACCTTATAACTATTAATTTCTAGATCAAATTTGCAACATCTAACATATTTCAACCTTTTCATAGGTTGTCAGACACATCAAAGGCCACAAAGGAAAGAAAAGAAAAAATTGGATAACAGAAACTTGGTCCTGGTGGTTATTCAAATTTGGTGGCACGAATTGTAACACTAGTACAAAATGAGAGATAAATGACTAGGCGACCAAAAATTTTGGTCGCCATAGCTTTTTCAAGAGATAAATGACCAAAATTGATAAATTTTAAGTGAATTAACTAAAAATGACCAATTTGGTCATGTGATAAGAACTAAACTAAAAATGACCAAGATAAATGACCAATTTGGTCACAGGATAAGAACTAAACTAAAAATGACCACATAACAATTGGTCATTTATTTGGTCATTTTTAGCTATGTCACTCCGATAATGGAAAATTACAATTTTGACAATGAATTTGTACAATTTACTAAATTTTAACACTGCAGATGGATTCAAAGACCCCCTTTGAATCCATCTGCAGTGTTAAAAGGGGTCTCTGAATACATTTGCAGTGTTAAAATTTAGTAAATTGTACACCCCCTCATGTGTCACAGATCAACCATTGACAACAAATAATTAGTGTTACTGATCATGGTGATGTCATGATAATTATTAGGAGACACCTGCATATTTTGCACGATGGCGTGACGTTGATGACTAGCATCATACTTATAATTATAATTATAATTATATCCGGTGATGTACCCCATAGCCATAATTTTGTAACCATGTATTAATATAATATTATTCAATAATATCACATATAAATTAGAATTGAATATAATATGATCACGTACATACCTCCAGAAACCCAAATACATTATTATTTTTGTGTTAGTGATAATTCTCAAGATTCCTTGGTAAAGTTTGTTTATGTTTATCAAGGTACAAACCATTTCTTCCCAATATAGGCAATAAGGTAAGCGTCATGTTCTCAATTGTAAACCATGTCGACCACCCAAAATATCTTGCCAAATATAGTTCATTTAGGAATTAGGGGACAATTTTGAATAATTAATTAGTAGTATTATATGCAATGATTTATGTTCAAAAGGAGAAGTGAGTGGTTTATAGTGAATTCTTAATGAATTGTTGTACTTTGACATAGAGGGTGTTTAATGGAACCTAAAGAGTTTTCTAGCAGTCGAATTGTTAATAGGCCGATTGATATTATTTATATGTTTTTTTCAAAAAACTTAAAATTACATAACTATTGAAACAATGCACTTCCAAAGACGAGGAACAAAAAAACGTTTTTCTCATTGCAAAAAAGATTTTAGATAATTTTGCATATTATATGGTAAGGAAGTTTCCACCATTTGAGAAAATTTTTCTATCAGCTAGCTGCTTCATGTAAAAAAGATAACCATAAGGAGAAACTATCAATTTAATAAAATGGTCATGGTCCTTTAGCTAGGATTACTTCAATATGTTATTAATTATTTACCAAAAAGCAGCGTCATGTAAAAAATATAACCATAAGGAGAAATTATCAGTTTAATAAAATGGTCATGGTCCTTTAGCTAGGATTTCTTTAATTTATTATTATTTACCCAAAATCATAAGCGAAAAATATTTCTTAGTGTTCACAATATTGTGAATTGATTAACTATCATTGTGGAACTTACTAACTCTTATGTGTTCATTCTGTCATCTGCACTTTTTCTAAAGTACTAGAGATGTGAGAACTGATATCCTTTCTAAGGCCATCAATATGCATGATATGTTTGTATGCCATGCCTTCAAAGTTGTAGTTTTTAATGATAGTTTTACCATGGGAAAAAATGTACATAAGTTCACCTTAGGAAATTACAAAACAAATGAAAACTCATATTTTGTTTTAAATAAAAAAGCAAAATTGTTATTTATAAAATAATATATATTATTTTAAATAAAAACAAAATAAAATATATTTTAAATAAAATAAAATAAATAAAAAATAAAAAAGTCGTTAAAGCAAAACAACCATGTTTATGGCAGGGATATCCAAAGCCCCTGCTTGGTGCATACCCACGATACTCATGAATGCGACCACCAAGGGATTCAAGGTAGTCTTGAAACTTGGATTTTACACCAAATTTTTTGGTTTTGGCAGGAGGGGAGGGGTTTGGGTTTGAGAAGGCATTTAATAACTACTTCACATGGAAATTGTTGGGAAAATTCTGGCATGCGAGGGCTTCTGCAGCAGCAACAAAGTTAAAATCTACTTCTTCTTAGGTTAGTAAATCTACTTCAATTACTCTGTGATAGAATAATTACTCCGTGCATCTAAAAATCAACAATTACTTTTCTCAGGCTTGTCTAGTAACTGCAGTTTGTATATTCAAGGTTTTTTAACATCCAGAGTTTGATATTCTTCTGAGGCCTCAAAATTTGATTTGACTTTTATCTCCGGCAATTCAATGTCTACAATTTAACATATTTTCTAGGAACCTCGAATGCATTGTTTGATAGAAGGAAGTTTGATTGATATGTAATTTTTCTGGAAAATTTGGCAAACTGCAATATTGATATGGAGGGGCATTCCCTAAATAGAGTGGTCAAAATGCAGCGAGAATTTTCCGGCGACAGATTTTTTAAAGCCATACCTCACTCCATGTTTATCCGATTTTATTTATGTCCACAATTTTGAAATCCCATGGAAACTTTGCATCTAATAGCACTACTCTAGCAAAATTCTGGGCACTCTGTCAAAAGAGAACTGCTCCAGAAGCTAGGATGCCCTAAATATAAAAACAATTGTCCTTCAAATTGTTTAAAACTCATTAGTAACAAATGGTACAATGGTGAAATTGGGTTCGACTGTAACATCCCCATACACGGTAATCAAATATAAAGAACAACGCTTAGCTAGGTTAGCTACCTATATTACATTTCCTAGACTAGAGGCTTCATTGTTATGAATTAAGCGTGAAAATAAAAAATTAAAGTAGTGACACTGCTTGATAAAAATAAATTTCCTTTAACTTTTGAGGATATCATTACAATAGGATATACTACTTACTTATCTTTTGGCTAACACATGTACCTTCTTGGGTTTCAGGTTGCAACAAGGCTACGATTATTAATACCTTGCAAGTTAAATATTTGTTGAATATTATCTTTACATAAGTGGAAAATATTAGCACAAGGGGCATACTTATTTTACCTCACCAAACAAACCCATAACAACCTTAACCATCTTTTAATATTTTCGGGTTCCATCTTCCTAGCAAGGTTGTCTTTTATACATGCTTAAAAAGACCAACTTGACATATGCTAAGCGTGGGTTCAAAAGATTATACTGGTACCAACATTACTTGGCTCCTTGGACCTCTAAACTAAAAGAAAACTTTACAAGTGGCACAACGATCTCAATACCCCTATACCAAACTCGTGATCCTCTCTCCTACAGACGTATGTTGATGGAGACGAGGGTTGGGATCCTGACCTTTCGATTGGGCCTTGCCTCGTGAAGTGATGTTAGGACATGGATAAATAAATGATACAGCTATAACACTGTCAGGGTGATTAAATGAACTTTTAAACTTGAAAGGACTACCTTGAAAATGGTCTATTCTAATGTGACCTTGAGAACCCTATTTGAGATCCATTCTTTTGCAACAAGTTATGAAGGCTCTGCAACTCTGGTTTTGCTTACTAAATTGGCCTATACTTCGAGGTTCGATAACAATGAGGAAGAACCTACTAAGCCTACCAACTCTTTCAAGGTGGCGATAATACTCAGGTAGTGTTTAAATATCTGTTCCAAATAGTGCCCACTATTACTATACTTGTTGAACTTCTGTTATAAGAACTAAAACTTTGCACTCTTGCGTGTACAGGGTAAGGACGATTCAAGCCAATTCCATTCTGAGGAATAAGGGTAAGAAGTATTCCTTACTGCGACATAACTCTTCAATTTATCCTGGTATATTGAAGCATTTAGGGTTTCTACTGTAAACAATTATGGAAAGGAGGGGCTTAGTACTTCTATATGATGACCCAGGAATTAGAACCCCAACCCACTGTAAATTAAAAATCTTGTTTGTGTTTATGTAATGCGAGAGACTAAAAAATAATCTTTGTTATCTGCCGAGACTCTCCTTCGGCCTTTCATGGGGTTTACAGAGATGTAATGCTAATAACATTTAAAAGGATTCCCTCTATCATTTTGGACTTTGTGTATTGTTCAAAGCATGGATACTTCTCTGCTCTGCATTTTCTTTTATGGTTAAGGAACTGAATGAGGGTATCTACAAGGAATTTCAAAGTAATCTATGGTTCTCCTTTTATACAAACTCTGTGATAACCCATAAAAGTTTGTTATAATTACATTTTGAAATGACTAAAGGATGTCATCCTTTCAGGGTATTTTCCTTCTATAATTTTACTAGTTTAAAACTATGTTGTAAAAGGATATTGATATAAATACATAGGGGTCCAACCCTAACCTGAATGTACTAAAAATGCAAGCCGATACATGAATGATATTTCATAAATCTCTTTCTTATATCATTGATTAATATTATATTTTTGTGTTAATTAACTGGAAAATACTCATGCATCTATTTTAATAAAAGTTCCTACTCTTTACTTGAATTATCAACAACTTCTATATCATTCTGATTTCCAGAAATAATTCATCGTTACTCAATAAATTACCCTGTTTACCTAAATGTTTGTTATTCCATTTTATTCTTTACTTGGATCCAGAGTTAGAGTTTATAAATAGTAAATCGCCACTCAAGAATGAAGCTCGGATCTTTGTGGCGAATTATTATACTTATACTATGCGGACTTGATCAACTTTTAGATTCCTGGGGTGAAGTCGTATTCTGAATGTGTTTGAAATAGGTGCATAGTTACCATATTTCGTTGGATAAATAATTTACAAATAACTTTCTACATCATTTAAACTTGACAGTCGAGTGTTGTCTCAATTCCATGGTTCCAAAGTGTCATATCTACGTGTTTTATATTATACTATGTTTTAATTCTAGGTACAAGGTTTGATCTAAAACAATGATACTGAGATGCTAGGCATCGTCCTCACAAACTATTGATTGGGTGATCTTAACTTCCAGATTCAACGGGTAACTCACAAATGGTTTCCAGTTTAGGTTATTGACTTGGATGCCCTAGGATTTCTAAATTACCTTAGCCAAAATAAACACCTAAGATCTATTGGTTAATTACAATACAAGAATTCGATTATTTCCTGAGCAAGATTTCATAACACTGCATTAGCAAATTGATTTATTTGCACTCTAGGCTGATGAATTCAGATTTTATACAGGAAAATAGGAAGAAAACATTCATTTTAACTCCCATTGTGTTCAGTATTTAACATAAATAATATTCCAACATATAGATAATCCCGTCAGCAGTAAATATCTGCTCATTCGCATATTCATGACTACACACATCCTAATGTACATTCAACAATTTATTTGATAATATAATCACATATAAAATAGCGTTTTGGAACATATTACAGCACCAAGCTGTGAATGAAGTAGGGACAACGCTACTCCACCCAACCATAGATCCAGAGTAGGATACCCCGCTCTGATCACCCCCTAGATAAATCCAGCGCTCCGAGAGTGTAGTCTGTTAACCAGATAAAAATATCATTTTCACTTGCTTTCAGAGTTGCTTGCCTAACACATCAGTGCTCACACAACAATAGTTCCTCTCATGCATACTAAGTAGTTACTCTCATGCATACTAAGCAGTGTCCTGCCTCCCACGTATGCATCCTCTTTTATAATTTGCCTAGGTCTTTTCACCCAGCCGATTCCCTAAGAATCCTATGGTTGTCAACTCCCTAACTTCTAGGGAGTGTGTCAGTGACATAAATGCACTCTGACACCTATTTTGATCCTCTTTCAGTTAACAATTATTCTTGTCTCCCACTCTTGGAGGATTGATTTCCTCTTTCAGCATTCATTGCCCCTTTCCTCATTTTTTTATTAATTAATAATATTGTCTTTTACATCTTGTAACCATATGGTTACTTGACCACTTTCTGGTCTAGTTCTTTATTCAATAAAAAACAATAAAAAAAATATGATAAAATTATTTGTGGTGTGGATCTTACATCAACTCCCTAGGTACCGAGTTAGTCATTAAAATAAGGGCGTAGTCAAATCTCTAATCAGGATCATTTACTCCAAGGTCAGCTCAATATCCTGTTAGGAAATCATGCGGGGTACTACAGGCCCAAGGCTTGATTATCCAGTAAACCATCATGCTAAAGCCGAATACCCATCAAGATTTTTTTTATTGATCTGTCATGCTAAGGCTAGACCTCGGTATGTTTCTTCCCTTGTCTTTAGTAAATAGAGTCAAAGCCTTCTTACTCTTTCTTGGATAAAAGAAAAGAGTGGATCCATCATGCAAAAGCACCATCAATATTACAGAGCATGATCTTAGATCAAAACCCGAGCATAGCCACTCTGGCTATTACTACATTGTTGAAAATAGGAAATGACTCGAGTGTGGATCATTTGATGAAGAAAATCATGAATTTTATGCCAGATATGGCAGATGAGTTCAATATTGTGGTTGTGGAAACAATTCGATCTCCACGCTTAATGTTCCCACAGAAGTATCGAACCCTGTAAGTAATATGGCAGTCAGAGATTAGAGACGACATCTAATAAGTAACATTCAGAGCACTTGCCCCCCCCCCATAGTCATGGTACCAAGATGTTTTTTTTTTTTTTTAATTTGCACTTCATTCTATTGAATAATGATCTCATTGTCAATCCTGACTACATTCAACGTTATTGGGTTTGTTAGCATTCAAAATTGTCTTTGGGGAATTTAGTACCAAGAGGATCAATGGGTGGTGGTATTCAATGCATAGGTTGGTTCAAGCCCGCGAAGGTCAACATTTTTTGAATGTTAGAGAGAAATTTTTTGGACTACTATGCCTTCTCCTTAGCTTGAGGAGATAGGTAATACAATGATGGTCCTCATTTTCTTCTGTGCCCTTGTTTTCAGGTATTTAACAAGTTTGGGACATAGGGTTGTGGCATGAGGTGGATGAAGATTAGGATTCAAGGATTTTGTTTTCTATTTTAGCTAAACGAAATCATCTATTTCCTTTGTATTTGAATAGAGAGGAGGCTTTGTTTCTACCCTCTTGTTATTTTGTCAATGTTTCTTTCTTGAATTGGGACATGACTATCCTTGGATGTTTTTCTGGGTATTTTTTTATGCATTCTCCATATCCTGGGGGGTTTGGGTTTGACATTAGTTGTAGAGTTTGGAATTTGAAGATTTTAAATGTAACATTTAGGGAAAGTTCCAATGTCACCTCACATAATCCTCTCACTTCAAACTAGTGCTTGCTGGCCTAAGAGGGTCATCCCAAGAGAAATTGGAGCCTAAAACTTAAAATTAGAAGAGTGATTGGTGCCAAAACCAATGGGTCATGCATAAAATTGAAATACAAAAAGCTAGCATGTTGATCCTAAATTGAATCTTACTAGCTTAAAAACACTTTTCAATTGAATCTTACTAACCTAAAAATACTTTTCAATTGAATAAAAAAGCTAAGAGAGCATTCCTTTTTTAATGAATTCTCAAAATAAGACAACTTGACAAATCAAACATATGAGCTTTTCATTAGTTAGAGATGATGGTGCATAATTTTGGTATAAAACAAGACTTAACTATCATAAGGCATTGGTGGGGACGTAGATAGATGTCAATGCTCAAAAGCTTGTTGACCTATGACAAACCCTAGAACAATTTTGTGGCTCCACACAAAAGAATAAAATAAAAGAAGACAAGTAGAGAAAGAAGAATGAGGCATTGGCTGTCTCTCTTGCTTGCACACTTATTTATAGCCAATAGAAGATGTAAATAGGAGGAAGATCAAGGATAGGGTTGGGCCTTGATGTAATGAGCATAAAAGTC
The DNA here is from genome assembly GCA_027924585.1 of Larix kaempferi. Classification (NCBI taxonomy): domain Eukaryota; kingdom Viridiplantae; phylum Streptophyta; class Pinopsida; order Pinales; family Pinaceae; genus Larix; species Larix kaempferi. The sequence goes on along the minus strand of BSBM01000914.1, from coordinate 69,132 downwards.
CTTATACACAAAATAGACAAAGATGTCTATAAATATGATAGTACATCGTGATAAGATTGATTAGATGATTACAAAGCGAACAAGTTTGAGTATAAATATACTTTAAGGGGTATCTTTATGAAGATATCTTAATTGTATTTCCTGCACAAGGTGGCCATAAAAAAGCTTTTCCACAATTTGTTATGACTAGAATGTGCCAACTACCAAGTGATTTCTCATTTGCAACTTGCAACAATATTAGTAAAAAGATTTTCAAAATACCAGTTTCGATACTCCATTTCATACAGATTTTAGGAGTGAAGTTGTTTGACCTCTGTTTTGATTTTTGGCTTTTTCACTGTACTCTATCTTCAATATCTGACCTGTAGAGGTCCATATGAGAAACGTAGGGTAGAACTTTTGTCGCTTTAATTCTAATGTTGGACTTTATATTTTTGTTGCTTTGGTTGATTCAGGTAGCTTTACAGTTTGTTTATCTCGGTGTTGGTGCAATAGTTGCATCCTTCTTCCGTGAGATATTGCATTCCACCTTAACCTAATGATTTGGTCAATTTATGGTCACGTTTCTAGTTTGAATACCCATTGTGTGCTTCTTGTTATTTTTATTAGGTACTGTTATAACAAAATAGTTAAATGGGCATCAAAATGGACTCTAGAGTGAAGTTTTCCTTGTAATTAGTGATACTTCATTATCTATCTTGATAAAATTTTCTTGGCAGAGGTGGCATTTTGGATGTGCACAGGAGAAAGGAAGGCTACTCATATCAGGAGTGTCTACTTAAAAACTCTTTTAAGGCAAGAAATTGCATTCTTCGACTGTGAGACATCAACAAGAAAGGTTATTGAAAGGATGTCAGGAGACACTGTGCTAATTCAAGAGGCTATGGGTGAAAAGGCTAATCAATAACTGCTATTAAACAACCTTTCTAGCAACACTACACAAAATTTCAAGCTAGAAAGATATTTGGTGTGACATAAGCGTGTCCATCAAATGAAAACAACATACCTGAGACACATTCATAATCAAAATGCAATTCTTGAGCTACCCATCCATACAAAGGCCTTGCTATCTAATAAATTGCACGAGCCACCTCTTTGTTATAGGAACATGAACATTTGGCCAATGCGACCCTAACAACCTACTTGCATAGGTGCATCAATCAAATTGTCGTTGGTAAATAAAAAGCATTTTTATAGTATAGTCAAGAATCAAAATATCAAATATCGCAGTGCCAGAGAAAAGCTTAAACTTCGGGTCCTGTAACTTTTTTCTTGGGTTCCCTATGTTAATAAAGGAGATTGCACCATTTGCCAGATCCAACCACTCAAACTGAATTGAAGTACAGTCTTATGTCTGAAACGGTCTCAAGGTGGTCTTTACAAAGCCTAAACACAATACTGTTGTTTTGAAAAACGGATGGATCTTTGTCAGTTCGTCAAATCAATATCATTGATCTACTACTATCCTCTAGTTTCGTATAAACTGAAAGAACAAACAAAACATAACATCCTTTAGGAAAGCCAAAGGCATTTTCACAAGCATTCTATCAGAGGTAGAAAGGTAGGTAACATCTTTTAATGCTTGTCATCTGGAGACTCAGCTATCCTGGTCCAAATGCTCCTGACCAGGGCCTGGGAAGCCTCAAAGATTCTTTCATGCTGTGGTGTTAGCCCCTTTCCATTCATTGTACTGTAGTAATATTGATCATACCCCAGCCCTTGATGCTTTTCAATGTTATTATCATTGTTTGAGGAGCTCCCATGCACCTAAGAATCACTCCTGTTACTGTCATGCTCGATCCTGTTCCACAAGTTTCTGATTTTCTTCAGGTGAGATCTGTTTATCATCGTTCCTCCAAGATTTGGATTCTATGTCCTCTTTGATGTTATTAACAATTCTGTCAGAGATCATCAATGAAATTGTCTTACATAACAAGGTTATTGTTTTTAGCATGCATAGTCATCATCTTGTATTTTTGCATGCCATCAGTGTACTTCTTTGTGCAGACCAATCATCTTATGGTGTGGAAGTTTCCCTCCACAAAAATTTATCATCCTAATTAATGAATTTCAGCTAATTCTTTCGCTAACTGCACTAATTTCCTAATTAATGTGTTGATTGTGGAAAAATATACCTTAAAGGTAACTCAGTATGTATGGGCACATTGAAACTTGAAAGGGGTTGTAAGGATTGCTGACATGGCACTCTTTGGCTTACAAATTTATCATTATTAGCAGGTTGGATGTTTAATGAAATATGAAGGCAAACACATTTCTCTGTAATGGAAAAACCTACTCATAGTATTTTCTTTATGATATAAAATTGAATGTATGGTATTCATGAGGTTTGCTCGAAAAATTTTGAACATGATTTGTCAGAAATGTTAAAGTAATTATGTTTTGTACCTTCTGTAGAAGAAGGTACAATCATCTTATTATATCTTTATGTTTTTTTGTTATGTTCAGGTTGGGATGTTCATACAGTACACATCTGCATTCTTTGGAGCTTTTTTTTAGCTTTCATCAAAGGATCGAAACTTAGCTGAATTCTTCAAAAATGTACTGTGGGTTATAATTGGGCCTGCTACTGTAGGTGGTATTCAGGAAGGAGCATTCAAAATTGGTGATACAACTGACACGATTGACAACATTATTCAGTGCAAGTTGTACAGGCTAGGATCTGTTGGCTTTGTTTTCATGGGGCATGAACTACTTGGCCAATCATTGGGTGGAAAAACATTTAAAATGAAATTTCGCCATCATGGAGGAAATTAGCAAGTGCACAATCTTTGAAGTGACCATGTTGATCATATAAGTGCTCAAGTAATTTTCACACTTGAATTAACAAGTTGAATATGGAAAAATTGTTTGCTCAAATATGGATTTTTTATTGTTTTAAGACTTTGATCTATCATGTGTGAAATTTATTTCATTAAAAAAAACTTCTATAGAAGTTCATCATGATTCTCCTCTAGGTATAGTAGAATCACAACTATGCAGTCGATCTTGCCACACTTTTAGAAGGTGTAGAGGTGACTCACATTAACTTTAATGATGGAACTTGCACTCATCTCCCCTTCCTTGCAATGAAAGTAATGTCTCTACGCAATCATCCAGAAAAATCCCTTGGTCCTCATGATTTAGATCCTGGTAAAATATTTTTAGGGGTCATGATATTTTAAATTTTCCTAAAACTTATTGACAATGTTATCATCAGTTATCAACTATCCAGAATTTCCTTGCATGAAATTTGTTGGAAGCTCATTCTCTACATGTGTTTGCAGCATTTTTAGAGTTTGCACAATTGATGCAAGAAAATAAGTAGACTCCTTATTGTTGCTTCTCAGAACCTCTTGCAAAGCCACCTAGATCTTGCTGAACCTGTCGGTTTACCAAGGATGATGAATGGTGACTTATTAGAGAGGAGATGAGGAAGAGCACTTGAGATGAGGTATTCCACTTCAAGATTAGTTGTGAGGTATTTTGTTAGAGGACTTGTCACACATCTAGGTGGATATGGGTTTTGTATTCATGAAGTTAACCCCCCCTTGTGCTACTTGAAAAAGGTCCTAATTAACCCCCCCTTAGAATTTGAGGACCGAACTTCTTTGAATAACTTAATAGATGGAAGGATTGGCTCGGTTAATGAAATATTGCACCTATGCCTTAAAGCATAACAATAACAACAATGTTGACTTGGAATTGCAATACTACTCATCCTCTTTTGAAGTTTAGGATGAGAGACATATACATTAACAATAGGGATAAGGATGGCTCAAGGCCAATGCTAAATACGTAGGAATATCCAAGACCAATTAGAACTGATAAATAAAATAAGTCAACCTGATAAGAACAGTCATGGTTAATTGGCCATAGTTAAATAGTGTTAAACAAGATTTGGCCTATGAGTAGTAATCATTCATGTGGAAAATTTAGCCCCTTGTGCTACTTGAAAAAGGTATTAATTAATGTCCCCTAAGAATTTGAGGACCAAACTTCTTTGAATAATTTAATAGATGGAAGGATTGGCTAAGTTAATGAAATATTGCACCTATGCCTTAAAGCATAACCATAACAACAATGTTGACTTGGCATTACAATACTACTCATCATGTTTTGAAGTTTAGGACGAGAGACATATACATTAACTATAGGGATAAGGATGGCTCAAGGCCAATGTTAAATACATAGGAAGATCCGAGGCTAGTTAGAACTAATAAATAGAATAATTCAACCCGATAAGAACAATCATGGTGAATTGGCCATATTTAAATAGTGTTAAACAAGATTTGTCCTATGAGTAGTAATTTTTCATGTGGAAAATTTAGAGGTTTTTTTGCAGGTAGGAGCCTCCCCATACTTGGAGGAGGATTAGTGCATATTTTGGTTGGGCACTACTGTATTTTGGTAGATATCTTCTCTACATTTTGGATCTCAATATGTAGGAAGGTCCAAGACAAATTAGACGCGATTCATTGAAGTTATTGAAGCTTATGCCTTTAGAAACAATGGAATCAGAGCTTCCTTGCATCATATAGTGTATTGCTAATTTGTTGAAAAGTCAACCTCATTCTTAATAACTGCAAGGTGCATGACCCATAAGGAATTCTATTTAAGGGTGCTAGCTCAATGGTAGAGCATCTGCCTTATAGGCAGGAGGTTGGTGGTTCGATTCCACCGTGCCCTATTTTTATTTTGAAACCACTAAAAAGAGATAAATGAGTAAACAAATGACCAAAATTTGCATATAAACGACCACCAATACAACATGAGAGATAAGTTGTACCAAAATATGCATGTAAATGACCAGTTTTGAGTTGGCAATTGCCGGTAGAAAATTAGTGGTCATTTATCACGTGACAAAAAATGTGGTCATTAATTGTGACAATTAATGACCAAATATATTACCAAATTAATGACCAAATATATGACCACAAGATAAGCTATAAATGACCAAGCTAAATATGACCACATTTTTAGTCGCTTGATATATGGCCACTAATTTGCTACCAATGGTCACCAACTCAAAAGAGGTCATTTATAAGAGGATTTTGGTCATTTTTCTTGTCACTTATCTCTCATTTTGTACTAGTGTAAGTATAAATGAAACCAATATTGCATCCAAATAATAAATTGCAAATAGTTTTTGTTTTATTGCACCATAAAAGATAAATTCATGATGTAATGAAAATTTGCAGGCCGATCGATTCAAGGAAGTTCCCACAGATGAACACTTGAAGCTTGGCTTAAAGCACGACTTTGGAGCTATTGTTGAATGCCCAAAAATATTGTCTAGGCAAACACAATATTCTGGTGATCGATCTTGCATGCAGGTATATAAAATCAATGAAGTTTATAACAAAATCCACATGTTTCTTTATGACAAAATCCACATGTTTCATATAAATTTAGTTTTTTTTTAAGTACATGCATTTGGTATGGGGAATTGTGAGTGATGTGAGGGGGGGGAGGGTTCATAAAAACTTCCACCTTCACATGGTTGGCCCTGTTCAGTAGAGAATATTAAATTATTCTTGAAACAAAGAGGAGCTCAATGAGGTTTTTATACCAGCCATCAATGAAGTAGCTTCAATACCTATCGTAGGTGAGATCACACTCTTATTATCATGAGAGCAACTAGGTTTCAACCCATCAAATCCTTCACACGTGCAAGTGCTCATCTCAAGAACACTAAGGTTTCACCATTAAACAACCACTCCTAGGTTCACCACCTGAAATATTTGTCCTTCAAAATAGCAAGAAGGAAATTTCAACCCAATAAGCTCTGATACCATGTAAAATTTTCGTGAATATGACTTTTAAATTTTAATACAATTTCAAAAATTTCACCTCAACCTTGAGGTTTCCGGTATCTATATCCTGTGAACTTTAAGCCTTAGGTACAAATATGAAATATGAATTTACAATAACAATACTTCACTTAACTTAGGCCTAATTTCACAAAGTAGCTCAGGACAATACATATCATTCCATTTTACTTTAGTACCACAAAGCTACAACCCTTAGGGAACACTTTCCAAGCATATAACAAATCTGAAATCTCTTATCAAGTCCTCAAAACAAATCATTTCAGCATGCTCAAGATATTTCTGCTATTGCTCGTATATTCCTTAGGGTTTACAAGCCCTAGATATCTTGCTATGTTGAATATGAATTGGCTTGGCTCTCACTTCCTTGACCCTCCTTGGTCAAATTGAATTGCTCTAGACATTATATCTATGATTCTATGCTCATTCTATTTCCTATAAAGTGTCATTTCTTACTTAATGTTAATCTATGTTTATCATTTAGATTCAACTTAATAGTGAAATCAACAAGTCCACTCATATCTTTAAGTACATCTCCTTTAAAGAAATGAAAAAATGAATTATGTTAGGTATTGGATGGATGTTTTAATTTCTCTACTCATTCTACACTATAAAATGTTGTATCTTTCCTACTGTTCCTCTGTGTTTATCATTTAGATTCAACTTAAGAGTGAAATCAACAAGTCTAGGAAAATATTCAAATACATCTCCTTTATAGTAATGAAAAAATAATTATATTAGTTAATGGAGATGTTGTAGAGTGGATGTTTTAAGTTCTCTACTCATTCTATTTCCTATAAAGTGTTGTATCTTGCTTGTGAAAATCCTCACAGCAGATCTAAGAGATGATGTATACCTCACAAGAGTAATTATGATTAAGCAGGAAAATAGAAGAAGAGTGAACAATACTGTATAATGAGCAATAGAATAATATGGTACAGTAGAACTCATATAGAAGCAATAATACTTCACACACACTAGTTAATTAATCACAATATGGACAAATAAATAGTACAATGGTAGAGAGGATTCGAATGCCTAAGGTGGCAATTCGAATTAGCCTCTCAGAGTGATCATAACATCAATAGAGTGTCATTAGAGCACAACTAGGTGTCCTCATGATCATTGGAGCACAAATGGAAGTCTTCATCATCATCAGTGGAGTCATCAATGATCAAGTAACTGTCAACCATCAGTCAAACTAACTCTGGTAGGTGTAACTGAGTGTAACTTAGTGTAACTAAGTGTAACTGACTGTAACTGACTGTAACTAGTGTAACTAGTGTAACTAAGTGTAACTGAGTGTAAACTGAAGACAACTGGATTGGTAGGTGAAGAAGGGAAAGTTGCTCCCTAAAATCAAGGAAGAAGGGAGCATTAAGCAACTAGAGGGCTAAAACTGAATAGTGAGAAGCTCCTGGGGGCTGGCTAACTGAGGGCTAGGTGCTGGACTGATGACTGGGATGCATGCAAAATGCATGCAAACCCTAGAATGCATGCAAACCCTAAAGGTGCATGCATGACTGAAAATGTAAATGATCAAAATACTGGTGGGACTAGGATGGAGTATAGGAATATCCTAACATTGCTTACTATTCATTTGTGTTTATCATTTAGTTTCAACTTAACAGTGAAATCAACAAGTCCAGGAAAATCTTCAAGTACGTCTCTTGAACAAATAATGATGTTATTGATTGGATATCCTATAAATTGGATGTTTTAAGTTCTCTACTCATTCTATTTCCTATAAAGTGTTCTATATTTCTTATTTTTCCTCTTTGTTTATTATTTATATTCAACTTAACACTGAAATCAACAAGTCTAGGTAAATGTTCAAGTACATCTTCTTTATAGGAATGAAAAAATAATGATGTTAGTTATTGGAGATCATGTAGTGTTGTCTTTGTTAATTTTAATACTACTACATTTGTTATACCAAGCATTGAAAAATACCAAAATCTTGATACATGTCTAAATTTCTAGAGTTAGAAGAGCCATAACACAATTTTGAGAAAAAATATGTAAATTTGAAGCTAGAAACTATAGAACCACAAGTGGAAATCGTGATACTGCAATTCTAATTTGAGGTAGAATCTCATTGTTAATGCATGAGTAGCATTAACATTAACAAAGATCACTTAGAGTGGATTTTTTTGTAAGGACATCACTAGGTCCTCAGTTTAATTTAATGGAAATCTTGCACTTTGAAAGATTGTTTTAGTTATTCTATTTTTCTGTTTTGAGTCCTTCCATTTCATCTCATTCAATGGTAATTTAAATTATTTAGATCCTGATATAGATACAAGTAAAATACTTTTGTTTATGAAATAGACAACAAATTCTAATAGGTAGAAATAACTATGTACAGTTATAAGAAACATGAGTTCTATCTATATTTATTTTCAGTAGTTTATAGATTTTCAAGTGTTAAAATTGAAATTATCATACAAGTAAAGAACCTGTAGGGTAGCAGAAAACTCAACCTTCCAAAACACGTTTACCACCCTGCCAACTAGGAAAGTCTCACCGACTTCCTAGATACTAGAATTTCTTCTTGGACCCTTGAGCCCAAAAATTGAGTACAACCCATCCAACTAGTTTAGTATTTCCCTCAAACAATAAGAAACACACATCGTCTGTTGTTTCTCTTTAATCCTTCCTTTCCTCCAAACCTTGAGTTGTCCCCCTCCTCGAAACTCGACCTTCCAAAATATTTCTCATCCTTCATAGTGTTCTTTTTTTTTCCTTCCTGAGAGCCCCCTTCTCCTCCCTCTATTTTCCTCCTAAATACTCTTTTCATCCTCCTCAAGCCTCCAGGCTTACTCCACCACCCCGTCAAATCACTCCAAACTCCAACTGATTTATTTACATCCTAATAAAATTGTTGGAGAATTTTCCAACCACACATCATTTATTTGTGCCATAGATCTTAATTATCCACTTATCCTAATTATTTTGACTCCATCATGTGCTTACATCATCAGCAGATCACAGTTTCATTCAACTGGGCCTCCTCCTACATTCTAGGAGCCAATTGGTCCATCATCTGACCTTTATCCTACATTCTAGGAACCAACTGGGCCACCTACTAATCCTCCTCCACAATTCAGGTGTGATTTTCATGACTAATGCGCACTACTCAGTCCAACTGACATCATTTACTATTTTATTCATCCAACTACTCATTCCAACTGATACTAGGGTGCCTTACTACACTGTTTGACCTAATTTGGTGTTATTCTAACCTAAGATTAAGTTCAATTGCAGACATATGTAGCCCTCCCCTATTTTTGAGAAATCAGTTGAGTTCTCCATTAAGTAAGACTCAGTTAGTCAATTTCAGAGTCAGTTAGAGTCAATTATTGATTAGTTAAGTGGTTAACTAATGTGTCGAGTGGTGTTAACTGCATAGTAAGCCACTCTCATGCACCAATTCGAATGACCACCTTTGGAATTCAAATTGCTTGTCTTATTGTAGCCATTGTTACACATTGTAAACAATCTTTTGAGTATATGATATTATTTTACTGTTGCAAACCTTCTTCAAAGTGTTTCCATACATTTTGTTGCATGCATATCTAGTAACTGTTGTGTTTGTTCCATAGATCTGTTGTGCTTGAGATTTCACATGGTATCAGAGCTCCATGGCAACGAACAGACAACTTTTATATAGTGATTTTGCACTTCTTCACTTATGCACTAGTGATTCTACACTTATGCACCAAAAACACATATGAATATTGAGCAAGTTTGCTAAAAAAAGTTCCAACTCTGCACCAAAAGCCAAAAGTTTTCCACATAATTCCTAGATATTGTTATTGGCTCTTCAAGAATGCTTGATAGTTTATGTCGGGTCTGATGCAACTTGAAAAGTGCAGGTTGTCGACATAAATGGTTCTTGTTTGTTTGTCATTTCAAGTTTCTTACTCCTTTCTATTGCATTCTCTATTGCAGAGAAGGACTCTTCTTCACAAAATCTTCTTACTCCATTCAACTAAGATGAGTGCAAACCAAAGATGATAGCATGTATCAAGAGATAATGTCCTTTTGATATGTGTATTGGTGATACGAGACATTTTTCTTCCGATGAAGAGGAGAATGATTGGCTAAATGACTGTGACAGAGCCTTTGGATAAATGTGTAATGCTATGTCTCCTAGTATGCGCTACCTCAGTAAAACTGCTGAAAATACAAGTGATCTATGGGCCCAACTAGATAGAGAATTTGAAAAATAGAAGGAAGAGGATCATGCTAGCCATTTGGAGAACAAGCCCATTGATATCTCCATATGTGTTCTCTCTAATTATGTCTTGGCCTAAACCATATCTCATGACGAATTTGTTCAAGATGAAGAAGAAGCTGCAATTTCAACACTCATGTTCTCAATGTCTTCTATTTCGAATTCTGAGCAAGATAAGCCAAATCATACTCTAGAATCTGAAGAGGTCCTTAAATCCTCTCTTTCACATGAGTTTGTTGGTGCACAGAATGGTGATCTATTGAATTTGTTGGAGGTTAAATCAATTTTTGGAGGTGATGCATTCTCCCTCCTTGATCACATGCCTCCTATGTACTTCTGTTCAATCATTGGCACATGTTCTCATAGTTTCATTGAATATGGAGAACACTACCATTCGCTTGAGTTCAAGTCTCATGCAAATTTTGGTGATTTTGGTTTTGATCTCACCCCTATTGGTTCAAAGGAGATAACAAGAAACCATCTATCAATTCTTGGATTTGTTCTCACCATGTTTGGTCTGAAGAGCAAGTTCAAAAAGCCTCCATGGGCTAGAATTTTGACAGAGAAGAGAAGATATTTGGATCCACAGAGTACTAAGTGCATCCTCATAGGATATTCTAGAGAATCAAAAGGATACAAACTCATGGATATCAGATCCAAAAATATATTCATCGAGTGAAGTGTCCAAATTGAAGAATCGCTTCAAGATCTAAAATTTGTCGAGGAAGAAACTGTTTAATTGCCTCCTCTCCAAGAAGAAGAATTTGAAGAAGATGATGAAATTTTGTGTTCTCATATTTGTGATATTTTATCATACATTAATGAACATGAAATATTAGGTTCATATTAGATCCATATGAGCCCCCTCAGTTGCCAAAGTGGGCAAAAAAGATTCTCAATTCTGTTGGTTCTAGCATTGGAAATCCTGTCGATCTAAGAAGAACTCAAGCATACTTTCGAAGTGTAGGTATGGCTATTTCATATTATGATCCATTACTATATGAAAAATGTTTTTTGATGATAGTTTCAGGTCCTAAATCATACTATCATTCCCACCGATATCCGAGATGGAAAACCTCCATGGATGAAGAGTACTTTTCTCTTTAGAAAATGTTACATGGGAGCTAGTTTCTCTTCCACCTGGGAGGAAATTAGTTCTATGCAAATGGGTCTACTGAACCAAGGTTGCTACAGATGGATCAACCTAAAAATACAAATCTAGATTGGTGGAAAAAGGATTCTCATAAGTTCATGGTGTGGACTACACAAAAACCTTTGCACCGATTGCAAAAATGGATTATATCCGCCTAGTTTTGGCAATTTCCGCATCTAAGCAGTAGGAAGTGCACCACATGGATACGAAGAGTGCATTTATTCACGGAGATCTTCAGGAATATATTTACATGAATCAGCCTAAAGGTTACATATAATATCCTACATTAGTGTGCATACTGAAGGAATCATTGTATGGTTTAAAACATGCCCCAAGAGCTTGGTATGCAAACATGAATTCCTTCCTTTTGTCACAAAATTTTGCAAGATGCAAATCAGATCCAAATGTGTGCCTAGAAAAGCATGAAGGTAATTTTATGATCATTTTCCTTTATGTTGATGACCTTTTGATTATACGAAGCTCTCTTTCTTCGATCGTCAATATAAAAATCGCACTACATCTAGCATTCAACATGAGTGATTTAGGCTTGATGAAGCAATTTATTGGCATGGGATCTCCATATCTCAGTCAAAATATGCTTCAGACCTGCTAATTTTTTTTAATATGCCAGATTGTAAAGCAGCACCATTCCCATTCCTCTCAGGAATCAGTCTGGAGGATGGTGATTCTACACAATACAAACAATTGATTGGTTGTCTTCTATACTTGAAACAACATCGGCATGATATTTATTATGCCGTGAGTGCTATGTCAAGGTATATGCAGCAACCCCATGAGATTCACTGGAAGGAATCCAAAATAATCTTTGTTAACAATCAAATTAACACCCTTAATAAAGTGAAGGAAGAATCATATTTTTACTATGCACCCGCAACATGAAGACAAATGACAAGTACAGGAGAGAACAATCCTCTCTGATCTAATCACTACTTCCATAACTGGAAGGATTGAGTGAAGAAAAAAGGAGCCCAGAGAGATAAGGTTGAATGATTGAACTGCTCAATTGAAGGCTTAAATCTAGTCTCCATCAGTCAACAATAAGAAGAAATGCACAAGATTGCAATAATTGTACTTAAATATGCTAAAGTTGTGACAAAAGCCTAAAAATACTATGGAAAGTAAGTTTTTGAGAGAAAATAATAAAAAAAACATGAAAAGAGATAATCCCATATTGAAAAGAGAAACTTGAGAGCCCATTTGTCAATATTCAGGTCCGCAAGTACAAAAATTTCTTTCAATATTTTCTTACATTGACATTTCCAAAAACCTTTAAAAATGGCTTAAATTGACATTTCTTTCAAAATTTTCTTACATTTGGTGGTAGATCCATTTGATTAAGGTCATCTTTTGCTAAAAGATCCCTGATTTTATAGGATTAGTATTGGTCTTTAAATAATTTTGATTCATTTCATAGTTTGCAAATAGTGGAAATTGAAAAAACATGAATATTTGTTTAAAGAACCTTAAGGCCATTTAATTTTTGACTCTCATGCACTTGATTATATGAAACTTGGAACCAAATCTCATTTATGCCATTTTAAAATATCACTTTAACACATTTTCATTGAAAAACAAAAAAAAATTGATCACACTTTGTGATATTTTGTAAAACCATCTCCTTCCAAAAGCAAAAACAAGCTTTAATTAGTCAAATTTTGTTTTGGATCTATAATATTTTCATTATACTCTTGCACAATTAGAGGAAATTGTAGCTTTAGATCTCAATTTTCTTGTGATAAGTTGTGTCTGAGCCACCGTATCCTCTTCACTTGGACCTTTGGGAGATCTTGTGAATGAGAAAGTGGATATCAAGTGTAACAATCTAGGATTTGAATTTTCAAGCATCTTATTTTCGAGCCACCATATCCTCTTCACTTGGGCCTTCATGCGATCTTGTGAATGAGAAAGTGGATCTCACATGTAACAGAGTATATTTCATTTTTGTATATAGTTTTTTGAGCCACTGTATCCTCTTCACTTGGGCCTTCGTGTGATCTTGTGAATGAGAAAGTGGATCTCAAGTGTAACAGTCTAGAATTTAATTCATAGGCATTCCAAATGGCTCTGTGTATCCTCTTCATTTGGGCCTTCGTGTGATCTTGTGAATGAGAAACAAAGATCCCCCGTGTAATAGAATTAGATTCATTTTCACTGAGATATTTGTTTGGTTTACATTGATTTTTGAAAATCAGTTATTATCCATATTTCAGAAAAAATAAAAATTGTTCTTAAATATCAGAATCTACCAAATAATTTTGCATGTTTGAAAGGCACACATGAACCTCTAACTTTTCATTAGTTTAGAACATTCATCGAATTGAAAGGTAGACTAGTGAGCATATTGCGTTGTTTGGTTCATATTTTTCAAGTGAAAACACCACCAGTTTCACTTCCACTCCTAAAACTAAGAAAACTACCATTAAAATTGGCGCTTAATCTAAAATTGACCAAAATTTGATTTTCATATCACCAACAAGACTAGGTTAGTGCCCTGGATTAGGTTTGGAGAGTTAACACTCCTGGGCTGCAAAAATTTTGAAACTAGCATTGATTACTGAGAGTTTAAATCCATTAGTAGCAAAAAATGCTTATGAAGAAAGCGCTTCTAAAACATGCATCAAGCAAGAGGTCAATATAGATAAGTAAGGGTGGTTCCCCCCCTCTTGCTTTTTTATTGGGACATGAGCTTATCAAGGAATTCTAAGTGAACTCACAAGTCCTCGGGCTGACATCACTTTTCTAGAGTACCTGGTTATGAGAGTTTTCATTGACTTACAACTGTTCCGCTCGACCATTGATTGTGAAGTGGTAAACTTAGTTTCTATTCCTAGGATATCACACAGTTTATTTTGAGTGGGGGACACTCGTAGTACCTGAGACATACTTTGGAACTTTTACTCCTTGGGAGGGTGATTAGTAAGGAACCAACACTTGCACCCCCGGCGATTAAAGTTTATTGTAACTATTTCTCATAACTTCGTTGCTAGCAATTGTTTGAGGCTTGATATCCCTCAACAACTACTAGTTTCAGAAAGCCCTCCAATCCATCTTTTCACTGAACTTCGTCTCTTTGGAAAAGTAGTTTGCTTGCTTGGATCTATAGGACTTTTTACTGTGTGGACACTTTTTATTTTTGTTCAATCTAGACTGCCTTAGGATTGTTTGAGTAAGAACGTCATTTTAAACACATCATTTCATCAAATTCTTAGAAGTGGATACTCTCCCGATCCGCCAGTCATGGTGGCAGTGAGGTGAGTCACTAGAAATTGAAGTCCCTACTACATTGCAGAGTCATATACAAAAATCACATCCTAATGACTTGGAGACATAACTGATTTTAAACTCAATTAATATTACTCGAGGAGATCAACATCAAATCAACCTTGAGAATTCATCATCACATCATGAACTGAATACAGACATAGTTGATGATCTTACTCTAGTTGAAATTGAAACATTGAAAAATCACACAAATGCTCGTGTAATTCCACCTATAATGAGTCTTTCAGAACCAATTGTACTTACTATCTGTGAGTCAATGGGTGATATCAAACCTCTTTTTGAAAGTTTGAATGACATGCAAAATTCAACAAGTGACCTTATGGCTTCATCAGGAGCACAAGGGACTACATTGTCGTAACATCAAACAGTTGCTGGAGGTAGCAATAATTCCAATTTGGCATTTACATCAATCCTAATAGTTAGTAGATATGTTAGTAGCACAAGTTCAACTAGCACTTCAGTGCCAGTTGGTATAGTTTTGGGTTCCAATATCGGAAGTACATCCACTTCGTCTGCAAGAATCCCTACTAAAGGGTGTGCCTTACCAAACATTGGTTTTCCATATGGTTTGGCTAATCAAGGTCAACAAACACAAGGAGTAAACCAGAATCCTCTTGGTATACCTAACACTTGTCCAAATTCTACTTCTGGGGGCAACCCTTCACCATGGAATGGTAATATTCCTAGTAGAAGCAATGAACCATGGAACATTTATGCCAATTGGTTCTATGATACTAAGATTAGTGGAAATTCCGCAGGCGGTTATCCTCCGACTTATCCTAGCACAATGCCTAGGGGAAATCCACCTATCAACCCCATTCCGCATTAGAGTGGGGAGGTTTCAGGGAGTATCAAATCTTCTTGGGGCCCACCTTCGCAAGGAGGAAATCAATCTTGGAACACTTATCTAAACCAAGGAAACAATCAACGATTTGGTCAGATTCTGCAAAGTAACCAATATTTTTGGGGCATACCTCCGCAAGGGGGCAATCCATCCATCCACTGTGTTCCACCATGGAGTGGACAACATTCAGAAAGTAACCAATATTTTTGGATGCCACCTCCACAAGGAGGAAGTCAACCTTTGAATGACGTTCAATACCAAGTTCAATCGCCATGGTGTGGTTGGGATCCAGGAAGTAACCAATCTTCTTGGGCCCCACCTTTGCAAGGAGGCAATCCACCCATTGGTCATGTTTCAGGAAGTAGCCAATATTCTTGGGGTTAGTCTCTGCAAAGGGGAAACCCACCTTGGTATTTTTATCACACCTAAGGACCACATCAATGGAGTGGTCAGATTCTAGAAAGTAACCAATATTTTTTGGGCCTAACCCCGCAAGGCGGAAATCAAACCATTAACCCCATTCCGCAATGGAGTGGTCAGGTTCTCGAAAGTAACCAATATTTTTCGAACCAACCTGCAAGACCTGCGTTTGATCCATCTAGGTTGACACATGGACCTCATGCCAATGATATGATGGATTACGTCAACCAACTTGAACATATTACCCCACATTTGGGACAAGTTTCTATTCATAATTCGCAACCCATAGCTGGACAGGAAATGCGGGAACGTTCTAATCCTTCCAACACTTTTGACATCTTCACAGTCTCATCAATAGAACTTAGAGGAAAGAAGAAGAAGTACAAGGGTAAGCAAAGTGCTACTCCTTCCCAGAATTCTGAAATCCTTATAGTCGAGTCCAAAGAACTTAGGGAAAAGAAGAATAAATACAAGAGTAAGAAAAATGCTAAATATGGGAAAAGAGATGCACCAAACATGCTTCAATGCGGTGGGAAACAACAACCCACTATTTTAACACCGGTACCCCCGGCCAGGGGGAAACCAACCAACCCCCCCGCAAGGGGATGATGATCCTAATGCCAATGTCTTCATGTGTGATCATGAGGTGAACATTCAAACAAGACTTGATTCTTATTATGCCCCTCCTAGTACATTAGATCAATCGGAATCACAGCCAAGTGGTTCTCTCTACAGTAAGAAACCAACCATAGAATTAGTACCACACCCACCCAGAGGTGTTCTACATAGAACAATTCATAATCCTAACATGTGAGCTTCTTAGAACGATAATGTTCTTGAGGACCTAGCTCAAGTACCATGTGCCATGTCGTCCTTGGAGGTATTGCAATGTCATCCTACGCATAGAAAAGAACTATTGTATACAATTGGCATTATCGATCCATTCGGTGCGACTTTGATCACATCACACATAGACCATTCAATATGTAGGATCCTTTCCGAAGTTGCTTTTCAGATTAACGTAACCACTCATGGTAAGAATATTTTTCGAACCATACTAAATGAAGGGAGCGCATCTTGTGTAATGTCATTTAATTGTTGGAAAGCATTTGGATCACCCTAGTCATAGAAGTTTCATACCAAGTTACTTGAATAACTTTGGAAGATTCAAGTCAAAATTTTCCCTTGATGGAGGAATATGATTTGGCTACTTGGCCCATTTGGGTTGTGAGAACTCCCAACTCACATTATTTCTTGAATTACATTTTATCATCAGATGAATATATCCCTGAAGTTGTGAACATTTGGTTGCACCCACCTAAGGACATCTTTTGTGGGGCCACTAGGAGCATAATTGGATTAAATCTACCCAAGTATAGGAGCATGGTTTGCATGTTCCTTGATCTGATCTGGTATATTTGGAAGCTTGCATATAGGTTTAGGATATCCTTTTGTGAAGATTGATTTGAACCTTTTTCAACCCCAACTTGCCATAGGGTCGAACCTATTGGAAATTGGTGGGTCATCCTTTCATATCTATATTTTCCACCATTCCGACGAAAGGGCCTATTGAACATGGGACACCCTAGTCAGCACCCCATCGCCATTTTGGTGCCCATGATGAGTTATTCTCATAGGTATGGGAGCCCTATTCTTCCCATCATGAATTCAAGTTTGAGACCACATATTTCTCTTTCATACATTTCTGACCGTATCCTGATGGGCTCCCAATTTTTTGTCATTTTACACTAGCATGTGTTAAAATATCCAATTGAACATTTGTGCCAACTACTTCGTTGCTTATTACTTATGCTGTGTATTTGCCTTTGCAGTCACTTGTTGTTGCAAGATGCCTATAAACCATTGCTTCTATATGTTTGACCCATACCCATGGAGGAAACATCTGTAAGAGTGTACATAACTAGCTCAGCCCTTCTTTGCAATATGGATCTTTTCCTTGGCCTGACCCATGCCCTTGAAATTTAGGCACATGCCTTTGAGACACTCATTTCCTCTAATGTATCATAGCATGCTTTATTTTTTTTTAAGCTAATAAATGAAAAAGGTTAAAAAAATTGGAAAACACAAAAATCAAAAAAAGAGGGAGAATTGAATCATTTCATATTATATCATTGAATAAATGGCAACCATTAGTCTGTGTTGCCCTTGAACATGGCACATAATTTCATATTCATCATTAGTACACCATCTACATTTTCCTTAGGAAACTATAACAGTATTTCACCAATGGAGATTTCGTTAATGCATTTGGCATTGGCGGCTTTTAGTAAGGTCGGTTACTCAAAGTCCTATGTTGCCAAGTGTCCATTCTGCATCATGTTATGTGTTCAAGGGAAGTTCAAACTATGTCGGCCATTCCTCAAATATTCCTGACCAACCATGCCAGCCTTCCTTGTGTTAGTATATAGTATTGGATATCGCAGTTCTACCAAACTATATCAGACTATTGATCTTTGTTTTGTATCGGTTGATGTGGAATGCATTAATTCCCTCCTTCTGATGGATCTATTCCTATCGACACCAAATCATCATCTGGGTAATGGATCTAGAAACCTAGGAGTACCTTGGATCTTGCAGTCATCTGTGGCAGGTTTCCTCGCAAATGACAGTGGGTATACATCAATGACCCCTGATTATTTGATTCTAAAAGTGTTCAAGTTCAAAACATCTATTTGCACTTGCTACTTTGTACTCACTACCTTAGATTGCATCATCATTATCGGTGGGTCTTTTCGCATCTATTAACAGTATACATCAATGACCGGTAATCAGATGGTGTTTTAATGTGCTCGACATCAGTTCATTTATTCGCATGATATAAACTCGAACTATCTTCGGTTTGTATTGAAGACCTTGGGAAAATTAGTTGTATCAATCATCAATGCATTGCCCGAGTTGCACAATATTAAACTATCATGCCAGAAGTTCAATGAAGACCCTGTTCTCGCACTCATCAAAGTGCATGTTTACACTTCTGAAAATTTTACTTTTGACATGGATCCACTATGTATTGTTCGTGTCCATGCTTGTTTACTGCTGAGCATGGGTATGCCCATCTCAGGAAGATATTATATGTTTGAGAAATTGCTATGTTTGACTTGTAGATGTTATCTTGAATCCTGCGTCTGTGAGCTTATCCTTTCCTCATCCTTGCTTTGATCAATAAAGAGTATCAGTATGAAGAGTATCAGTTTAAATATTATCAATTTTCGTAATGTATTTCGACCCTTAGCTCTGCTTTGGACCTCACACATTAGGGGGCATCTGTTAACAATAAAATTAACACCCTTAATAAAGTGAAGGCATAATCATATTTTTACTATGCGCCCGCAACATGAAGACAAATGAAAAGTACAGAAGAGAACAATCCTCTCTGATCTAATCACTACTTCCATAACTGAAAGGATTGAGTGAAGAAAGAAGGAGCCTAAAGAGACAAGGTTCAGTGATTGAATTGCTCAATAGAAGGCTTGAATCTAGTCTCCATCAGTCAACGGTGAGAAGAAATGCACAAGATTGCATTAATTGTACTTAAATATGATAAAGTTGTGACAAAAGCTTAAAAATACTATGGAAAGTGGGTTTTTGAGAGAAAATAATAAAAAAAGATGAAAATGGATAATACCATATTGAAAAGAGAAACTTGAGATCCCATTTCCCAATGCTATAAAACAAAGGCATTTGGGGCATAGTAGAGGAGGACAAAGGAAGAGCAAAGGCATGATGGAGAGATTCTAAAGATTGGAAAGCTCAACTTCTTCATCAAAAGAAAGGGTGGAGAAAGGAGAGCTCATGGCAAAGGAAGAAGGATGCATCTCAAGCTTCATGGTAGATATGTACTTTCTTCTCTAGCTTAATATGAAATGATTCAAGTTTCCTTCCATTTGATGGTTTTAAATCTTGAGAAATGCTTGATAATTGATTAAAGATCTTATGAAATTTGTGTTAATTGTTTCATACCTGACATTGGAACTCACCATTCGATAGTAAGATAGCTTGTTTTATGTAGATCTAACACTACCTTTAAAGCTATTATCAATCTTGCACTATGTGCAGGGTACTAGACATTTTGGCATACATTATGCTGCAGATTTCAATCTAGATTTGGTTGGGTTCACTAATCCAGATTGGGCACGTGATAACATTGATCGGAAGTCAACTTTCATATATGTTTTCATGATTAGAAGAGGGCCTATTTGTTGTTCAAGAAACATTTAGGCTGTCATTTCCTTATCTTCAGCAGAGGCAGAGTATTGAGGAGCAGTCAATGCTTTCATTCAGACAGTTTGGTTGCAGGGTATTCTACCAGAGTTTGATATTGGTAGCACCACTTATACTGTCATCTTTTGTGACAATCAAAGTGCTATCAAGATCTCGACAGATCTGGTTCAGAGACATAGGACCAAGCATATTGAGATCCACGTGCACTACATCCAAGAGCTTGTGCATGATAGAACCATTGCACTTCAATATTGCCCTACACAAGAGAAAATTGCAGACATCTTCACCAAGAGCTTCACTGAGAAGAAGTTCTCTTACCTTCGTTCACTGTTGGGGATGAGTTCTACTATGGTGAGGACATATTAGATCCTTCAGTGTTCAATTTGAGGGTGGGGTTTTTTTCCCACTGGGTTTTTCCCTATTTCCTCACTTAGAGTTTTTCTAGCATTTTTGGATTATTTATGTATTGGGTGACCTATGGCCTTTGTTTCTAGGGCCCTTTTATTATTTTTTATCTCCATGAGATTAAATTAAGGGGGGGTGTTCGAGGATTTTCCAACCACACATCATTTATTTGAGCCTTACAACATAATTATCCACTTATCTTAAGTCTTTTGAATCCATCATGTGCTTACATCATCAACATATCACAATTTCAATCAATTGGGCCTCCTACATTCTAGGAGCCAATTGGGCCATCATCCAAGCCTCCTCCTACATTCTAGGATCCAACTCAGCCACCTACTGAGCCTCCTCCACCATTCAGGGGTGATTTGCATGACTAATGCACACTAGTCAGTCCAACTGACAGCATTTAATAGTTTATTCAACCAAGTGGTGATACTAGGGTGCCTTACTACACTGTTTGACCTGATTTGGTGTTATTCTCACCTAACATTTAGATCAACTGTAGAAATATGGTGCCCTCCCCTATTTTTTGGCAACCAGTTGACTTATGCATTGAGTTAGACTCAGTTAGTCAGTTTCAGAGTGAGTTAGAGTCAATTATTGATTAGTTAAGTGGTTAATTGATGTGCTGAGTGGTGTTAACTGCATAGTAAGCCACTCTCATGCACCGATTCAATGACCACCTTTGGAATTCGAATTGCTTGGCTTATTGTAGCCATTGTTACACATTTTAAACAATCTTCTGAGTATATGATATTATTTTACTATTGCAAACCTTCTGCACAGTGTTTCCATACATTTTGTTGCATGCATCTCTAGTAACTGTTGTGTTTATTCCATAGATCTATTGTGCTTGAGATTTCACAAAAACAATATATTTTAGGTACTTATTTTCTCTAATAGTTCAAAGGCATAAATGTCAATTAATTTAGTTGGGTGAGTTGGCTTCACATTCATTAGTAAATATTTGATATGTTCACTTGGGATTTTCACGAGATGATTGGTTAATTACTAGTCCCACTCATTATTTTAACATTAAATACGTTTGAATAAAATAATAATATACTAGTTATTAGTGTTGACTTTTCAAGTCAGTACGGGTGAGTATATTCAATGTATTATCCATCCAGATCTAATGCCTTACAAATAATTAATTAATTACAAAATTTATTTGATATAATTAATTATTTAAATATTCATTTTTACTTTTCACCAATGCTTCGATTAATCCTTGATTAATTACTTTACTCAATAATCCTTATAATAATTGAGTTGCTTTGCTATAGTTTATGGTAAAGGACAATTATATTATTATTAACATTAATTAAATATTACTACTACTACTAATAATAATTAGTGTTTAATAAATAATAATAATATTTATTTGTTTAACCAAAAAGTACCCTAATACTAACACAATGTTCTTTTATTTATAAACAAAGCACCCTTTAGAGTTTTAAACAATCAGGATAACAATTAAACAATACAATTCTACTAAGGCATATGGAACAATATTTATGTTTTATTCACGACAAGTTACTTATGGAAATTATAATTAACTATACTTAATCAATTGCTTATTACAATGTTCACATATACTTAACAACTTAAATGATCATTATATTTAGTGTCCATCATCGCACAATTAACTTAGTTATTCATAACTACTTATACAATTATTTAACATGTCTAGTATTCATATATCGATACTAGCGTACATGTTCAAAGAGTGCATGCGTGGCCAATGTATGCACAGGTCCGTATGTACTATAAGCAACATCATCTTGCAAAAGCATACTTGCTAACTAATAATAATAATCTTCCATGCAGGTAGAACGAGCATACATATAACCTAATTACTTTAGCATTAATAGTTTTTGTAACAGTTATCCATACAAGGTTTCATATCATTATCTTTATATTCACATTAGTTTAATCGATCAATTAAAAGGAAGGGTACCTACTACCACTAACCCAGATCGTAATAATTTATGACACAAATGTAATATACTGAGTTACAACACAAGAATCAAACAAAGGTTTTAACACACACATAGTTAGTTAAGCTCTCTCTAAAACATCCAAGACGTTCCTATCTACTTACATCCTTCTACCTAATTCACATATAACTTCCACATCCTATCCTCCCTCTGCTAAACTACCTTGAAGTGTCACGCCATGAATGGCTCCAGTTAGAACGCGTAAGCGGAATTGTCGACTACATCGACCAAGCTTCCCCAACAGGCACCCACCAATCATCATCACACACCTTTGGGGATAAACGGTGGGTAATGCCTCCACCCCACTAATGGAACAAGGGACTATGTCTACATCGGCATAGTGACTGCATTGCGACTATTGTACTCAAGTTTTGTCATCAAATAACCAAGTTGGGAGGTTGAGTTTCCTGAAACCCCACACCTTCCCACACATCATGATAATAACACAATAATCATGCTAAATAATAAAACATCACTTGCATACAATTTATCTTTCATAATTCATGTACGAGTGGTACTCCCATCTCATAGGAAACAACTATCACTTAGCTCTTTTAACCTATAGGTTAGTTTCCAATCACAAGATCGAGAATATCGTGCAATCATTGACATGTATATACATTTCATTACTAATGAACAGTAATGAAAAATCATTTTCCTATATACCATGCACCTGGTATCATATCCATCCATGCAACATATAACTTTAGCTTGGTATCCACGTACCCATCATTTATTAAATTTGCATTTTAGATACATAATCAAAACATGAACATAATTCATCATAGTAACATCACACCCATATATGAAAATGCCAAAAATAATAAATCCATATGTCCACAGTGTAATCAAACTGGAAAGTTTCCACACTAAGAGGGAAAAAACATGGGGAAATGGTGGTTCAGGTAGTAAAGTCAAAACGGGGCATTACATACACACACCCTTCAAGAAACTTCGTCCCGAAGTTATAATCATAGCAGTGTGGGAAACTCACGATGCACGGTCTTTGCTTCCTCCCAAGTGGCAGAACCTGGGGTATACTTGCCACAACGGGCCTCCTCTCATTTAGACATAATGACCTCCACAAAATTTACTCATTTTATCACAAGGGATGTGCTCTTCTATTTTGTCTAATGTTTGCATAGGTTGTTGATTTGTCCTAAACACGGTTCATTACTATACTTATCCATGGAATAATTAACATTCTTGTTAAATTACATTGTATTTTCTATAAGGTGATTTATAGGAAGATAATGTCTTCTACATAACATTTTGTTTGATTCTGAAACATTGTCATGACTCTTTCCTTGGTTCTGATCTCAATCTAACTTCACTTTGGCTTACACCATTTACTATTCAATGAAATACATATTATTACTTGACAATTTTGAGGAGATCCTGACTTATGAGTCTCAGGATATGCCCACCCATATATGGTTTAAAATTTGATACGAAATTCACCCCTATGTGGAATGCAACCAACTCGTTCCCACCATGAATTTCAACCTACCATGTCTACACACATACCTTCTAGGATTTGTACTATCTTGCAAGCCTAAGGTGTTGTTAATCATTATCTAGCCTACCCTTACAAGGTGAAAACATGGATTACTAGAATCGATCATATACTCACTTTAACTCAAGTGGCTAGAAATTCATCATGCATACTCATCCTACCCCCTTCAATGATTTTGTAGAGACACTCATTCAATTACTTCCCCTTCATCTAGCCACCAATCATATTCTGGTTTCCTCCTTTATGAACCTTTATTGATTAAAACCTATTATATTTGAATTCCATTAGCAGTCCTCGTTATTTGTTATTAAGTATACACTATCGAGGAATATATCATCATACAACCATCTCCCTTGGCTTATGAACACTCAAAACAATATTACTAGCTGGTGTATATGAAATGTGGTGACTTTAAAATTTTGGGTCGCTACTCTCAATTCTATTATCTCCTCAACTATTCCAACTTGGATTATAAGAAGATAAAGGCTATCTATGTTGTCACCTAGACACAACATGCTCCTTACCAACAATAGTATTACATAACCCACATAGGTTTACAATTTACTTCCGTGGTGGTTCCCATTACATATAATCTATGTATATTACTTTGTAATTATTTCCCTTAGAATTACCCATTCTTAATATCTTCATCTTTCCAACTCATGCTTGTAACAATTTAGTTATAAATTATTCTTACATCATAATAACAACATGATCTCAAATCCTTGTACATTTCTTTGGATCTCTTCTTCCTTTCCTTTTACCAAACCTTATTATTACGAAGAAGTTCAACATCGCGGTGAACATGCCCCATGCTCTTTATTATACAAACTAATTTCCGTTAATGGCAACAACTTATTCTTTGCTTAAATGGAAACACAAATTTCTTTTAGGTGAGTATTCTAATATTTATATGGATTTCCACTATTTACTCAACTCAACAAAATTACACCACTAAGAAATTTTAGAAAGGAGTTTCTTATTACAAACTCCTTTCTACTCAATGGACTATCTTTAATTGTATTGCAGATATTGATTTATGGTATTATTTTCAAATTCAAAATAAAAAATAACCCTTAGTTATACATAGATAACTTATAGCTGAATGTATAAATAATTCATAACTTGTTAGTAACGCGTAACGCATAACTTATAGAAGTGCCTGATTAATAAACACGCCAGACATAAGCAATGAAATCTCAGCGCTTGAACTTTTGAAAAAAACACGCATACTATATTACTGATATCTAAATAAATGTTTTCCTAAATCATGTGGCTAATTTTCATTTTACAGTTTTGTGTTTTACGTACATGCCTAAACCCTGTAAAACGTCGTAACATTTCACCTTCTAGTCCTATAAGTCAATCGATCTGTACCTAATGACAATAAAATCAAGGCCGTGGGCTGATTCTTCACCAAACCCAAACTCAAAGCTGCGCGCAGTTTCGAATGGATCCACAAAGTCCAGAACAGTCTGGAAGTCGTAATAGTCAAATTGAAAGCTGCCGGCAATTTGATATAGATTTAGGAAGCAGAGATCAGTCTTGTCAATATTGGAATTCTCAGTTCGGCTGTGAACCAATTGAATTGTTAGAAAACTTACATCTCAGCGGCGAATATGTCGTAAATCCTGAGAGTCCTGCATCCTCTTGCGCCTCCTTCTCTCCCCCTCCAACTGCAGGTTCTTCAGCTAACTACATACCCCCTCGCTCATCTTGCGCTTCTTGCTCGTTTCCACGACCTGCTGCTTCTTCATCTGCCTGTCATATTCATCCTCCATCACCACACATTCTTCCTACCTTTATTCCCATCTTCGTCCCTGTATATCCTCCTACGTTCGCGTTAATATTCCCTCCATATTTTGCATATACGCCCTCACATCACATTCCGCTGCCCTACGCTTTTCCTACTGCTTTACCCTTGCCCTACGCTCTTCCTACCCCTTCACCCACGCACTCAACATCTTCAGTCAATGTTCAAAACCCTAATCCGCCAACTTGTTCTTCTGCGTTCAATGAAACTTATCATGAGTTTTTCAAGCATGGGAAGGAAAAAGCAGACCATCTACAGGGCCATAACAGTTCTACTGCTGCAACAAATTACCCCCAGTATGTTGAGCCAATGCCGTTTGATATGGAGGCTGTGTTAAAACAGAACATTGAATTGCTACATCTGATGAAAGAAACCCTTCAGAATTCAACAGGAGCAGATGAACATAAAGAGTCATTGTAAAAGAAAAAAACAACATCAATAACACGATACACGACT
Source organism: Larix kaempferi (assembly GCA_027924585.1). Classification (NCBI taxonomy): domain Eukaryota; kingdom Viridiplantae; phylum Streptophyta; class Pinopsida; order Pinales; family Pinaceae; genus Larix; species Larix kaempferi. The sequence goes on along the minus strand of BSBM01000914.1, from coordinate 42,909 downwards.
ATGGATTGAGGATTGCTAGCAACAACATTGCCACTTCAACGACTACGAAAGAGTACATGGCCAATGTTTCCATTGAGTAGATAGAAAGAACTCAATGTTGTTTCTTCCGAATATTTCAACACAACATTTGTAAAACATATCGATCAATTCCCTTTTATTATTTGTTATACATTGCCTATCTGTAAATCTGTCAATTCACGTCGAGATATATTATATTGAACCCTTTATTGTTGGGCATATAGAAATATATCAAAATTTGTTATACTTTGACTATGTGTAAATCTGTCATTCACGTCGAGATATATTATATTGAACCCTTTAATGTTGACAGTTTGGAAATGTAATAATATATCAAAATTTCATTGTATATTACAAGCCATAAAATATAATTTTTCAATATAGTTTCATTCTATAGCTTTTAATAAATCAGTCTAGATCCAAATCCTAGGTTCTATCAAGGGCCAAGAGGGATCAAATCTCCCGAGGTGCAAACCTCTCCTTGAATAGCTCCTCCAGTGCAATAACTGAGCCACCTAATCGTGACCTCTAAAGTCTCTAGTTTAAGTCTTATATCTACTTTTTACTTTGTGTTATTCTTTTTTCTTATGGCCTACATAATATTCATTATTATTTACTTTGTATTATCATTTTTTTTTTACTTTGTATTATTTTGTTACTAGACAAACACTCTAAAGTCTCATATTTACTTTTTACTTTGTATTAAAAGTAAAAAGTAAAGTCTCTAGTTTAAGTCTCATATTTTCATTTTACTTTGTATTATTTTGTTACTCGACTAACAAGATCTAAGCGCCTCTCGGGACAACAATGTTTATAACCAGTGGAGATTGAATCAACAATTAATAACCCAAAAACCAAGATTGGATGAAAATGAAACACATTCTTGGCTTAACAAAATGTGAAACAATGTAGAAATTTGAAATTGAAAAGGCTCAAGACTTGTGGTAACAATGAAACAAGGAATAACCTAAGCAAGGATGAAAATTTTGTACATTGGAATAATAATAAACAGAAGTTTAAAATTTAAAGCCTTTAAACATTTTCAAACTTTCATCTTTCTTAATCACATTTCCAAAATCAAATTATATATACATTTGATTAACAACAATTCTATATCAAGATTTCCTAATTCCAATCAATGATACATATTAATTATAAGCCAATGCAAAATATGGTTAATCAATTCTAATTCTAGTGCTAATATATCATCAACTATTGCACAATTTAATTCTAGATTATGTGATTGCATTTGCTATTAATGCATTATTTATTCACGTTACAAGGGATTTGAGAAGCAATAGTTGTCAAGATCCGTTAAGTGTTTGAATCCTATTATGAATTGATTTCAACCGTGATAGCCTAGGAAAACATTACCATCATTAATGTGTTTCTTTGCTAAGAGACTATGAGCTTACCACAATTGATTGTTAATTAATGTGTTATTTGCTACAAGGTTACTAACTTATTAGAGGTTTGTAAATTAATGCTTGATGCTTATAGTTGGAGTATACATCACAAATGATTATTGGTTATAACCTTGTGGCAAAGAGTGAAAATGTATAGATCCATGGTATTTATGGATCACACTGGTTAATATAATACATATATTCTACATCAAATTTAACCTAAGATAAAGAGATACGGAATCACCTTATTTTGAGATGTTTTCTCTTTAAAATCCATTCACTTTGAATGAGTTTTCTAATATGCCAAAGGGGTAAGTAAATACCACTCCTATGTGTTACAAACTTTGTTCTCAAAGTTTGCAAATATTTTTATATCATTCTCCTCCATTAAAATCTAATATCTAATTGTACAGTTTCATTCAATTATTCTCCAAGCCTGTAGACTCATTCAATCTTGCCCCAAGTCTCCATACTTTGTACTATTCATAGTTGATGAAATCATGATTTTATGGATAGTAGGAAAACCACCTTACATTATAGCACATGTCCCATCCAATAAGTGATAAGTGTTGCATACAATAAATTAGACATGGATTTGCAAAACATGGTTTTGTAGGATTCAAGCCCTAATCGACCACAATGTGAAAGACCAAAATTTTGAATGCTTACACAATATCCTTATGGCCTATGGCCTACTACAATGAAGAACCCTTCCATTTTAAAATCCAAGAAAGAATATATTATTATCAAATCAAGAGTAGTAATGAAAATGCAACCATCCTATGATCCTAGGAAATGAGAATTTAAGTCTTCTCCCAAAAGAAAGCCATGCTATAAAATAAGAATTAATTATTAGATCATATCAATTTGGTTATCAATCATAGTTTGCAAATGAATAATTAATACTAGTCTCAAAACCACAAAATTATACTTTCAATAAATTTTATAAAATCAATACAACCCATTGCAAAGTTAAAAGGTAAAAAAAAAAATCAATACATATTATTGCAATTAGTAAGGACTATTGTAGTACTGAAACAAATTAATAAACATAAAAAAATGTTTTCATTAAATTATTTTATAAAGAATTGATATTTAAATAAAAAATGTTTAAAAAAAATGTTTTCAAGAATTGATATTTGAAGAAAAAATATTTACAAAGGCATTGAATGAGCTTTGGCCATTGATTTTATTAAATGCTTTAACATAATAAACCATTTTATCAGTTATAAATTTAGATGTGAGTTAATCTTATTAGGGATTATAAATTATCCAAGAGAGTGAAAGTTAAGTTGGATTGTTAATATGTTCATAGTTATTTTTTAATGACTTTTTCATAATCAACTTGGGAATGAGTACTAAGTAGTTAGATGAAAAAACCTATTTATAACAATGTATTAACATTTAAACTTAATTTTAAATTTTTTAAAGTTTTGATAAACAATGTTGAGAAAAAATGAAGTTAAGAGAAAATGTGATAACCTCCATTAAACTTATGTTATTGTTATTACCTAATAGTGTATTCTCAACTAACTAAAAATATATCTTAAAAAGCATTAAAAACTGCAAATGTGAATAGTGCTTGCTTAAGTTCCTACCCCTACCTCTTAATATTGCTCATACAATTAACAATATCATTACCTCACTCATACTTTTTATTTAATCTATCTTACTATATTCATTTTTAGAAGTAACAAACACCAATATTTACCATTATCTTGGTTTAGTTTTAAATATTTTTATCAATTCTAAAATTACTAAAATAATTAAATTTTTAAAAAAAATATGTTATTAATTATTAAATTAATACAATATTTAATTTTATAAAAAAATAACCTTAATAATTATTATCTTAAAAATAATTACAAAACAAATTATGAATTCCATTTAAGACAAAATGTGGGAGACTTCTAAAAAATTCTAAAGGATTCTTTTGGTTAATAAAGTTATGACCATTAAAACTCATAAAAGGAATATTATGATAATCAAATCTCAAAAGATCATTTATGTTGATTTTATGTATGACGACATCAATTTGGATGATGTGAATTCATATAAATATCTCATAAGAAGGGTATATGTTGTGACAAATAAGATATTGGGGAACATGACACATAAGATATTGGGGAACATGTCTATAAACACAAAGATTTGAAGGCTATTTATTTGCAAAGAATTAACTATGTTGTAGGGATGGCATGGCTCACACTGAAGTGAGGCGAGAGTTATGTGAATCCCAATAGATTCAATAGCCATGAAGCATATAGAGGATACATGGCTCAATAAATTCAAGAATGGAGTACAAAGCCTTAGATTGAGCATAGGCATGGATGGAATCAACCCATATTCCATCGAAAAAATGAACTATTATTTTTTACTTGCAATAGTGATCAATAAAAATATCCCCTCATGGTTGTTTATGACAAATGAACATCTCATACTAGCTCTTATAGTCCCTAGTAGAAGACAAGTGAAGAATAGGGATGTTTACCTACAACAATTGGTCGGTGAATTAAAGGAATTATGGGAAGTGATACATGTATATGATGTATCAAGGCCCACCACAATAGAGAGGAGTTTTCTGTTGTATTCCAAATGTGTGTACACCACACATGATTATTGACGATTAGGAGAACTTTGCTCTCTTAAATATGTTATTTGATTTGGTTATATTCATAGCAATATTTTTTGGCATATTTAATCCAGTGCGACTATATTGATCTTTAACACTAACATGATATGTATACCATAACACTGCAGGCCTTGTAACAAAAGGGTATCGCGGATGTAAATGTTGTGGACCTTCTATGAAGGCTAGGTGGTCCAACCACCTATGCAAGTCAATGTACAACTGCTCAATTGTATTCCTCCTAGAAGACCACCACTATAGAAGAGCAATATCGGCTTTCAATGGTAAACCAAAGAGAACCCGAGGGCCTGAAATAATGACCCGAATTCACTCGCTTAGAGTATATGATAGAGTGAAGGAGAAGGAAATTGCAGAAATGTTCAATTCAAATAGGGAACCTATGTTCAGTGGTCATCAATTCTTCGACACCTTTGTTGAGAAAATTTTCATGAGGATGAAAAGGAAATTGGTATTTTAAGAGCTCCCATATTGCGAGCATCTTAAGATTCTCCACTTACTAGGTCCGATGCATATATTTAAAAATGTTTCATCATCTTTGTGGAGGCACATATCATTGAAACAAAGTGACACATTGATTGTCAGGAGATATCTTATTTCTCCGAATACTAAAAATAAGCAATTTCAAAGACAAGAAAATAGAAGAATGGTTGGCCCCTCTTAGTCATTTAAAGAAGCCGATATCTGATGGGTTTTTAAGAAATATGAAATTTCATTGGCAAAGGAAGTAATATTGGGTGTAAAGGAACCTTCCATGAAGGACAAACCCCGTTAATAGCTCTTGTCTTCAAAATTGTGGTTTGCATGTTATTTATTTTGCATTCTTTTTTATTTATGCTCTATTGAAAGTTGTAATTTTAAATCATTTTTAAAAGTTAACTATTCGAAGATTGGCACATACAATTCATAGTTAAAATCAAGTCATTTTATTGAATCATGGTCAACAAAATTGAAATTTGCTCAACCATCTTGAAGCCGAGTCAACCAAGCTCAACTATAATCTAGCATGGCCAACCACATTTTTATCCATGGCCAAACATCAAAAAACATGTGCCTCTTTGGTCAACCAAACTCAACCATGATCATTAATAACCCTCCATAATAAACCATAATTACTATTTTTAATTATTAACATTTTAACATTTAAATTAATTTTTAATAATATTAAATTATGTCACATATGAACATAGCCCTTTACAATGTTTCCAATGTGATAAAACTATTAAGGAGAATAGCTACCCCACACAACTCAAATTACATGAATATTATATCATGACAAATCCCTTGGAAACCATTGCCACTAACATAACCTAGAATTTTGAGATGAAAAATAACCCTTTAACATCTCAATGTGACTTAACCATTAATCAATGTACCAATTTTATACTATTAATTTTTAATATTAGAAAATAACATTAACCACAAGCATAATAAATGATTAATATTATTGTTTATAACAATATTAATATTAATAATTTTTTCCATAATAATTATATAAATATAATAATTAAAATAAATTATAATCATGTTAAATACTTAATAAAATTATTAATATAACAATTTTAACATTAATATTAATGACTACTAATATTAAAATATAATAATTATTATTTTATATATTTTTTCAATATTATTTGCATATAATATAATTCATTTTATTATTAGAATTTTATATTTTTAATTTGGCTATGCTAATTTATATTATTTATTATTATTACCAATTACTTAATAATTATATTTTTATATATTTATTTTAATATACTCTTATTTTTTATCCGACTAACTTTTTTAAATACTAATTATTTGCTAATGCGCAATGATCGTAATCTTGTTCGTCCCAACGGACAAAGAGAACAATCGTATCATTTTGCTGTCTATGGAATTCAAATTTCTGCAGATGAAGCTGCACAGCGCGGCATCCTTCTCCGTGCCGCGAAGGATCCTTTCTGTTACACTGCGATCAGCGTGGAACGCTCAACTCTGATATACACAAGGATATATACTTATGCTGCCATTTTGTTTTTCGATTGCATTATGCCTACACAGATATATACATGGCTTTCAGGGATGGATGCAAGGGCGATATATATATCTTCCCATCGTCCATATATCTGGGTTGCATCCATCAGATCTGCAAACAACTAATACAGTAAATAAATACTATATTTTCTGTATTACAAACTCCATTTTACTAAATGGACTATCTTGTAGAAATTGATGTTATGATATTATTTTTAAATTTAAAATAAAAAAATTATAAAGAAAATATAAAAAAATAACCCTTAATTATATATGGATAACTTGTAGCTCAATGTATAAATAATTCATAATGAAAACAAATAACTTGTTAGTAACACATAAAAATACCTAATTAATAAACAGACCAGATATAAGCAATAAAATCATAAGCAATGAAATCATGTTGATAAATTTCATTTTACAGTTTTGTGTTTTACGTACATGCCGAATGCTAGTAAACCCTGTAAAACGTTGTAACCTTTCGCCTTCTAGTCCTATAAGTCAATCAATCTGTGTACATAATGACAATAATTTCACCGCTGCTTGAGATTTAAATTAGAGATAATTTCACTCGGCGATGGACAAACGTGGAAGTCAGATTTGTCAAACTCAAAGCTGCCCGCAGTTTCGTATGGATCCACAAAGTCCAGAACAGTCTGGAAGTCGTAATAGTCAAATTCAAAGCTGCCAGCAATTTCATATAGATTTTCGAAGCAGAGATCAGTCTTGTCAATCTTGGAATTCGCAGTTCGGCCGTGAACCGGTTGAATTCTTAGAAAACTTACATCTAAGCGGCGAATATGTCGTAAATCCAGAGAGTCCTGCATCCTCTTGCGCCTCCTTCTCTCCCCCTCCAACTGCAGGTTCTTCAGCTAAATACATACCCCCTCGCTCATCTTGCGCTTCCTGCTCGTTTCCACGACCGGCTGCTTCTTCATCTCCTAGTCATATTCATCCTCCATCACCACACAGTCTTCCTACGTTTATTCCCATCTTCGTCCCTGTATATCCTCCTACGTTCGCGCCAATATTCCCTCCATATTTTGCATATACACCCTCACATCACATTCCGCTGCCCTACGCTTTTCCTACTCCTTTACCCTTGCCCTACGCTTTTCCTGCCCCTTTACCCACGCACTCAACACCTTCAGTCAATGTTCAAAACCCTAATCGGAAAACTTCTCCTTCTGCGTTCAATGAGACTTATCATGAATTTGTCAAGCTTGGGAAGGAAATAGCAGACCATCTACAGGGCCATAACAGTTCTACTCATGCAACGAATTACCCTGAGTATGTTCAGCCAATGCTGTTTGATATGGAGGCTGTGTTAAAACAGAACATTGAATTGCTACGTCTGATGAAAGAAACCCTTCAGAATTCAACAGGAGGAGATGAACATAACGAGTCACTGTAAAAGAAAAAAACAGCATCAATAACCCTTCAGAATACACGACTATGGATTGAGGATTGGTAGCAACAACATTACCACTTCAACGACTGCGAATGAATACATGGCCTAGTAGATAGAAAGAACTCAATGTTGTTTCTTCCCAATATTTGTAAAACATATCGAGCAATAGAAAGAACTCAATGTTGTTTCTTCCCAATATTTGTAAAACATATCGAGCAATTCCCTCCTGAAGGCTGGTTTTTATTATTTGTTATACTTTGCCTTTTTGTAAATCTGTCCATTCACGTCGTGAGATATCTATATATCTATATATATATATATTTGACTTCTTTCTTAACCATCGATATCTGAGCTGTAACATTGACTAATACTGCAGTTTTAGATCTAATAATGACTCATACTGCAGTTTTACTTTTGTATTTTCTAGAAACGGTGTTTAAATTTGTTGATTCTTGGTAATAGTGGGATCAAATTTGAAGCGTAGGCCGTATTTTACTTTGGATGACAATGATATATTGAACCTTTGACATGTTGGAAATGTAATAATATATCAAAATGTCATTGTATATTACAAGTAATAAAATAGAATTTCTCAATATGGTTTCACTCAATAGTTTTTAATTAACAATGTTTATCACAAATAATGAAAAATTTCTATAAAAATAAATTTAACAAATATAAAAAACATATAACAATATGAAGAAAATAATTGAAAAAATGAACTATAAACCATCTTTATTCCAATTAACCTAAGAATTTATAGAAAGTAAATTTAACAAATATAAAAAATAAAAGACAATATGAAGAAATCAATTGAAAGACTTTTATAACCATTAGAGATTGAATCAACAATTAATATAGCTTAAAATACAAGGTTGGATGAAAATGAAATACAATCTATAAAATGGGAGTTGAACATATATATCAATAAATATAAAAGAGGGAATTAATCTAAGAATATATGTTTATGAATACCAAAACTATTATCAAATAACAAATTTTACTCATTTCCCATAAGAAGTAAAGAAATAATTATAAAATAACACAACAAGAAACTATACTCAATATTCAATAGCAGGAACAACTTAAGAGTATTGAGCTCCACTAAGTGAATGAATCCCTTTTTCTCTATCACTCAACTTTGCAAACCAAAGGATAGACATACTCCATTGGAGGAATTAATCATTAGAGGTGTTTTTTTTCTATCCCTTTATTTAGTAGATTTTCCTTAACATATTCAAGATCATCATCCTTGTATAAAATTTCGATGAAGAGACTTGATGATAAGCTAGATGCACCCAATAGGTATCTAATTACAATGTTTGCACTAAATCTTCTTGAGAATGATTGAAAAAAACTCAAAGTAGATAGGGGTGATGAATACATTATAGATATTTTAAACTCTTTTATAGAACAACTACGATACTCTCTAAAATCTAAGTATGAAGGGATTATATAACACTTGTGAAATGTCTTGCTTGTCTATTGAGACTTTGCCATCCATCCATCAATATTTGCACTAATAAAATTGCCTCAATTTTTAATATGGTTCTAAAATTAGGAAAGAGTGAGAGTCCCTTAATGCATTATTCGGATTTACTCGTTATGCTTTCAAGCCATGCAAATACAACCATCTCAATTGATCAATTAAAGATTATTCTCCATCAAGCTGCCTCGTCTAACATCCTATGTATCTAGGAAATTGAGAGAAATGATTTTTAATGGATCCACTAAGAAATATGCAAGGGTTTTATATGGTTTAGATTTGAACAATGGTGGGAGTGTTCATTAAGCTTTTGAAATCATAAGCCAATATCATGGACTCTCATCCCATTTAGGGCAATTTTTGTTGACATATTGTGCATTTAGGACTCATCTCCTTTGGGACAATTTTTTTGACATCTTGTGCATTTAGCACTCATTTCATTTATGATCATTTTTATTGGCATCGCATGCATTTTAAAATATTGAGAGAGGTTTTAAATAATTTTATTTTTACTAACACATTTTTTATATAAAATTTTCTTCTTGTTATATTGATTTCCCACTAACATTTTATCATACAAAATTTTTCAAAACATTTTATTATACAAAATTTATATAAAATTTTCTTCTTGTTATATTGATTTCCCACTAACATTTTATCATACAAAATTTTTCAAAACATTTTATTATACAAAATTTCAAAATAAGATTAGTATTCAAATTTGAAATGGTTGAATTAGATTAAAATAAAGATATTGTATTGTAATGGACCATATTGAAATGCAATATACAAAATTTCAAAATAAGATTAGTATTCAAATTTGAAATGGTTGAAATAGATTAAAATAAAGATATTGTATTGTAATGGACCATATTGAAATGCAATATACAAAATTTCAAAATAAGATTAGTATTCAAATTTGAAATGGTTGAACTAGATTAAAATAAAGATATTGTATTGTAATGGACCATATTGAAATGCAATAATTGTTGCTGGGTTTTACATTTATGATGGCACTTTGTTGTTTTCTATTCTTTGTAATAGCATTATGGCACATTATGCAGTCTCTTTATATGATGGTTTGTATTTTACTGAATGTAATCAAGGTAAGGAAAATCTGATAAAATATAATCTTTATCATTAACATGGTCCCATTTGATGAAAATTGCTACTTATCATAATTATTGATTTGATGAGAAATGTGACCTTACAACCATAACTCTAGCTAGAAAAAATCATATTCAACACATTGAATATGAAGCTTCTAATATGTGAGTTGTTGCCTCCCACACTTCCTCTAACCCTGTAGGATTCTTCAATTTGATTAACTTGTATTTTTTTGTGTCAGATATCAAATAGTTGATGAAATTGTGCAATAGTCTCTATAGAGGACCGAATAAGCTAGCTCGATTATTGAATGTTGTTGGCACTGGGCTAAGGCACACAAGTTTTGGCACATTCAATGAAAAAAGGGTCAACAACAAGAATAAAGGACCAGTCGTGGAGCGCAAGAAAGCGTATAATGCGAAGTAGTTAGCAATTAATTATTTAGCTAATGAGTCACTGTGCGAACTCGATCATCTGTAATGACCAAGTGATCCTATAAATAGGACTAGCATTGTAAGCCTAAGGGAATCCTTTATCTTTGTTCTTATATTTGGCATATATGCAATTCGCTCCTTTTGTATTATTTTGACTTTGTGTTGGTCTACGGATGGATTCTGCGATGTATAAGAGAGGATGATGAGTAATGAGAATAATCATGTTGTTAATGTCTTTTCCTATGTGTAAATTGTCGTAGTGTGACTGAATATATGTTATCACAATGTTTGGTATCGCATTATGATTCAATATGTTTTATGGATGAATATATGATATGTTAGGTATCTCACATTGGTTAGATGTGCCTGGATAATATGTTATTGAGTAGATTTGATTAATATGTCAATTATGTGATGATTATATTCCAATGCGAATGTTGATTATGTTGATCTCCATGGCATGTGAAGACACACGAGAGATAGGAAAATATATTCTTGCAGAAGAATGGCATTGAGGTTGGTCGTAGTCATCGCAAATCTCCAAAAAGAGAATGAGGAACTGCAAATAAGGCCGGTGTCGAGCACACCGCCAAAGAAGGTAGAAGAAAGAAAGATCACCATTGAGGAGACTACGACAGAAATCACAGAATTAGAGAAAGCGGCACAAAGCATCAAGGAAAAACTGTAGCGGTTTTGGGGAAGTCTCATCCAAGATGAGCAGTTGCACCAACTCAATGTGCAACTTAGTTAGGCATAGGTGCAGCTAGAGGCACTGAGGGGATCACTTAAGGAGATTCCCCTACTAGTGCAAATGACGAAGGTGATAGAATTAAAAGAATTACAGCATCGTGTCAACAAGGCACGAACAAGGAAACAAACGAGAACGACATAGTTGGATGAGATACACATGAGAGTAGGGAAATTGGAAGTCGAAGCGATGTCAGGAATGACGCACAGAAAGGAAAATATGGAGAAGGTATAGTAGATGGGAGATGAGCACCCAATAGTGAAAGAAGTAGAAGATGGTGCAATGCTCAAAGAGGCAGCCAGGGAAGCTGTTGACCAGATAAAGACAAGTTATGATGAGTTTAAAATCTAGTTGAATGCACCAACAACATCTAGATGACGTGGATTGAGGGAGAGCAACAAGTTTATGTTTGGGGGGCCGTTGGAACGGGGCTAAGGCACACAAATTTTGGTATATCGAGCGAAGAATGGGTTAGTGACAAGAATAAAGGGCTAGTTGCGGAGCACCAAAAGCCGGATAATGCGGAGTAGTTAACAATTAGTTATTTAGTTAACGAGTCACTCTGCAAAGTGGACCATGTGCAATAGCCAAGTGAGCCTATAAATAGGAGTAGCATTGTAAGCATAAGGGTATCCTTTATCTTTGTTCTTATCTATTCCATCGGATTATAATATCCCAAATTTGGTTGACTATATTTAATGTTATATATTGGGCATAAGCCCCAGCACATATGATTTATTTTGGTATATGCGGGCTTAAGCCCTAATGCACATGATTCATTTTTATAGATATACATATTTGGGCATGGACCCTGGGAAGAAAGCCCCAATGTATTTGATTGATGTTTTATTATGAGATTGAGTACAAGACCCTATTATACTGAGATGATCTTTGTTATATATTGTGCAGAGTTATGATATACATGACTGACTTTTATGATGTGTTGATCATGGAATCTCGAGCAAATTGATGCCCTATGTGTTTGGCATAAGCCCCGATGTACATAGAGGAATTTTATTATGTACTAGGTGTAACCCCCGATGTACATAGAGTGTTGGGCATATGCCCTAGAGCACTCCAAACTTGATGTTGAGCATAACCTCTCGAGGATCTTTGGCCATTGTATCCCTAGGTGTATCTTACAAGTACATCCTAGCACTAGCGTTGAGCACAAAGCTCTGGAATTTCACTAGCGTAACACCCGTGTAAAAGTGTTGAGCCTAAGCTCTGAATAGCACTAGGGGTTACTTTAATTAAGAAGGTGTTGAGTTGAGGAAGGCTCTCAATAGCACCAATCATCATAATTATTTCATTCTGATTAATTGATTCATTACTCATCTCATCAAGGACAAAGGAACTACCACGAAAAATAAGGTAATCCAACATGCAAGCGTAGTCTAGAGCTACCTAACCTAGTCGACCAATCCAAACCGACCACTAGCCCTATCAAAATAGTAGACCCTATATTTTTTTGTTATAAGCATCAAAATATAATGTTAAATAAACTATTTGATTTAATCGAATTATTTAAGTTATAAAGAATCTCACTTATGCATTAAAGTGGTATACATAAATCTATATATGTATATAAAGAATATGATGCATATATGTAATTAGTTACAAAATATATATAGATGAATAATAAGGTTACTTAGTAAATAAAGTAAAAGCATATATATATAAAGATCCACTTAAATATGACCATGCCCTTTAATATAAATTAATTAAAATAAAATTAACTAAATAGTTCAAAGAGAACTAATTAAGATTTATAAAACAAAAGTAAGTTTATTTAAAATAAAGTTTTAAGTTATATTCAAAACCAAAGTTATAAATAAATAAATATTGGATTATATTTTCTAATTCAAAGTAAAAACTGAAAGTTAATAATAAAATATTATTATTAAACTTAATTTCCCTTTCAAAAGATTATCTATAAAAGCAAGGAAAAAACTCATTAGAGGGCATCTGTCTTTTTATCATTATTTTATGGTAATAAGAGAGAATTTGTTCCATGGATTTGAGAGAGAAAATTATTTCAAGATTGAATCATCACTAGTTGTCTACCCTAGGTGCTCTAGTTTTCCTATTGCATGTTCGAGGCAGCTAAGAGGGGAATCGGATTAAAACTAGGAACAGTTCCAGTTCATGGTTCAGAGGAATGTGGTAGTTCCAAAGTCATTCGGTTACCATCCTATAGGTCAGATAAACCTAATTGTTTTCTCTAATTAGTGTTTGAAGTGTGCAGGTCTTTGCAAGGAGAGAATCACAGCTACAAAACCAGGTACAAATACTAATATGCTTTTAAATATGTTAAACTTGAAAGTTTAGAAGTTCATTTCATTTTTAGTGTAATTTTTCTTTTTGGTTAAACCCCAAGCATTGGTAGGAAGGGCATCTTGCATTGGCTCCCTAGGTCAACCCATCAAAGGTTAATTTTCTTTTTAAATATTTTAAACCCTAGCTAAAACTCAAATAGTAAAGACTTCGTGAACGAATTTAAATATAATATTACAACAGAATCATCTCCTGTAAGGAGATCGATTCGCTTGACTTGTTTTCCCAACTTAAAATCTTAATTTACATCATAACTAAAGTCAAAATTTATGCTGTGCCAAATCATTTCATTAAATAAATTCCAATATCTAACAAGGATTGCGTAGGTTCTGATTTTTTTAAACCTAAATAGAAAATCAATGTAGCCTTAAAACTGTAAGCCATAGCTAGAACATCACACATAAAAATCAACCACCACATACTTTTCCTTAAGTCTCCTTACACAAGCTATTACTTTCAAAGGGCATTTTCCCAGGATTAAAATCTATTAATATTAAGCCAAAAAATAGGATCGAGTCCTCTACACAAGACCCCAAATCTATGAATTACATACAGAGATCATGCTACCATGTAGATCACCACCCATTATTCATAAACTTTAAACCACAACGAAAGACATAAAAACGAATGCAATATTTACGTTAGGGCTTTCAATAAAATTCACATAAGAATATCTTAAAACAAGAAATTATTTATGTGTCCATTCCTTCACAGCCAACATACTGATAATGATTTCACACAGTAAATTTATCTCTCAGCTTAAACATAAATTTAGTTCTCCCTTCTCATAGTAGCTGTACTCCCCAAAGCACAATATGGTTAGAGTTCACAGGAGAACATTCTCAAAAGAAATAGCCAAAACGCAGAGGTATTATACAGAGGCAACTGTATTTATTTCCCAACTAGAAATATGATAGAGATAACCCAAAATTTAAATATTAAACATCCCATTACAGAAATAAAATCACCATACGCAAGCATTTACGCAACCAGTTAGGGCTTGCCCTTCAATATGAAATAAGCAACATTCCCATCTCTCACATAAGGAGATTTGTTACAAATAAACACATAATTAAATTGAGTAAGATAAATAGGAAACACATAGACTATATAACCATTTACAGATAGGAGATTCATGCCAAGGATCCGAAAGGTTAACCCTCCACAAGAGTACCAGAAGCGAAATAACAAAACCTTGGCGCTTACCAAAATCACATAGATTCTGGAAAAGTAAAACATATAAATACATAGAGATTTCATACACCCAATGCCGTCTAGATTTAGTATTGAATAACACACACAGTCCAAAAGTAAGCTTATAGGAGTATTAAAATATACCCACAAAATTTACAGAGGTCACACAAGAACCTTCATTTTAATAGAAGTTTTCCCAAGAACAAATCCAAGACTATATTTTGATTTACACATGAGCCAATTAAAGCTTACTCTATCCCAAAACGCCATACATGATACATATCAATCAACGACGTAGATTATACATTACAAAACGTGCCACAAGGTCTGGCCATGACTTTTGTATTCAAACTTAGCATTACATTGAACTCCAGATTTAAACCGTTCCCTATGATTTCTATATACAAAGCAAACAAACCAGCAGTCAATAATTCGCTTCAAGGGAGGAAATGGCCAACAGAGGGCCAGGCTTACCTGTGATCACCATAGATGCAAATACCCCTCATGCCAAGCTCGAACCACCCATACTGTAAGCCCTACGAAATTCAAAACCCAAAACGTTAAGTTACAACCTACAACAAAAACGATTTTGGAAACAAAATGATGAAAATGAGTTCTATGGTATAGATCTTACCTCATGAAGGCCCATGCTATCTAGTTAAGAGCAGGTCGAGCCCTGCAATGGGAGCCTACAAAACGTGAAGAGCGTTGTTGTTTTTTCCCCTCCAGCCAACAAATGCGTTAATGCAGTAGGCAATCCAAACCCTTAGGGTTTATCCCTCAGCTTCCTCCAGCTGGTTTCCATTTCAAATGGTTGGCATTGGAACACCATTATTTTTTCTACCAAACTCCACTATTATTTTTATTTCATTACCCACTCTCTATAGTTGAGAGCACCATTCACCATTTCATGTTTTACATTTTAAATGATTTGACTAAAAAAATCATAATAACTTTACACATGGAGATAAAAGCCTAGGAAGTTAATCTTAAAGTGGTCCTTTAAAAACACCTACAAAACAAAGGAAGAAGTAGGCTTTAGCATAAATGCTAAGTAAGCCTGTCTAGTGCCACCAGGTCCATCCCCTCAAGCTCATGAAATGATTTATAAAAATACAGTGACATATATATCAAAGCTAATCCATTTAGTCTAAAAGTATACACACAGTTTGACATTTAATAAATAACTTATAATCAAAGATGTCGATATAAAGACCCCTAGCATCGACCAAACCGAATTATTATCCATTAACCCAATGTGGTTCATTAAGACATCTTTCTATTACATCATTTTTGCAGAACCATAAAATAAAACCAACCACAATGAATAAATCAAATAGTGAATCATGAGCAAAAGTATAAACCATGCATTTTCGTTGTATCAATAAGTCTTCTATTTATTTTCCGAGTGCTAAAGTTAATTTACTTAACATCTACTTCAATAGACGATGATAAGCCATACAGGAAAAATTTTAAATTTTTACCATTTTAGGGACATTACACTGATCTACGATTCATGCCTTTTGTATTGTTTTGACTTTGTGTTGGTTCTGTGAATGGATTTTGCAATGTATAAGATAGGATGATGAGTAATGAGAAGGATCATGTTGTTCATGTCTTTTCCTCTGTGTAAAATGTCGCATTGTGACTAATTGTATGTCATCACAATGTTTGGTATCGCAGTATGATTCAATATGTTTTATGTATGAATATGAGATATGTTAGGTATCTCAGATTGGCTAGATTTGCTTCGATAATATGTTATTGAGTAGATACGATTAATGTGTCGATTATGCGATGATTATATCTAATGTGAATGTTGATTGTGTCGATCTCTCGGTTAAAATGTGATTGAATGTGAATGATGCATGTCCTCTACAATATTCGGAAACGTGGTTCATGCAGCCCCCCTTAGGTATCTCGAATGAGACCTCACTCACTCTACAAGTGTTGCTGGAAAGGATAAAACCTTTCTAGTCTAATATCTATGGGAGTTGTGTCGCGGTTTGTTGAAAACATTGCGAAGTGAATCTCTATTGCCAGATCTGTGTCAACAAATGTGAAGAGAATTGGGGTATGCCCTCAAGTTGGTTTTGATACTTCATTAACATCCTCTGCATTTAGGAAATTGAGAGGGGTTTTTCAATGGCTCTATTAAGAATTATGGACCTATTTTATATGGTTTACCTCTCCACAGTGGCTACAGAAATATGCAGGTTTTTTATATGGTTTAGCTTTTCACAATGACTAGCATAGTGCGTGTTGGATTTTTTTTCAAATCCTCCTACTTCATCGCATATCTAATGGATCCAAAATAGTGATTCAAAAGCTTTTTTATACATCCAATGACAGAAGTTGTCGGTTATTGGTGTCAGACTCAGTCGTATATCTCATGCCTCAACAACACTTATCCAATGGCTTTGTTATACCTTCGACGACCGAGGTCCTCAAATATTGGTGTTGGATAGTGGTCTTTGTTTGTTGGATTTTTTACCACCAATATGTGAGATAATCGACAACCATGTTGTTGTATTTTCGATCTCCTTATTCTTTCAACCTCCTAAATGTCATATTTTTTACCATTTATTTGTGAGAATTTTGACCAACTTGTTGTCGGATTTGCGACCACCTTGTTGTCAAATTTTCTACCTCTAGTTTGTCATAATTTCGATCTCTTACTGGTTGGATTTTCGACCGTGGGTGAAATAATTTGTTAAAAAAATGTGTAGGATATTCAACGATTGTGGGTCGAACATCCAATGGGCATTTTTGTCATTAGGTATCCAACTCAGTTTTATCAACGTTTAAAAAAAACATATTTGTTGGATCTAGACAAAATGTTGTCGAAGTTCAGACAAATATGTTGTTGGATTTTGGGTTCAAATTTTCCCATGAGTGGACACCTTCGACACATTTCCTCAAAAACATATTTTCCAATGCTTGTGTTGCGAATCTTTGTGCCTGGACCTGAATTGAAGCTACATTCTAGAAGCTACTGCTCTTCTCCAGGTCATACTTGTCTTTCATTTTGTCCGCATGTTTTTTGTCCTTCTATTTTCTTATAAAATAGCTCGTCAGATCCGACCCTACTGACAATAACCAAGTAATTTGTGATATATTTTTCCACCAAAATTTTATCGTCTAACCACAAAAATCCTCCATGCAAAAATAGTAAAAGATAAGTTTTGCACATATTTTAACTTCGATAGTGCGACCAAAAGCGGGATTTCAAGAAGTGCCAGAATGCCAAATATTTCCAATCCTTGAGCCCACGACAATGGTTCAATGGTACAATCCATAGAATCTTCACTCTACACTTTCTTTAGATAGTTTTCTATGGTGATCTAAGGTAATTTCAACCTATTATCAAAATCATGATCAACATATTTAATATTTGGAAATTTAACTAGCATTTATCCTTTTGTCAGTACGACTTTTGGGATGGTTGTTGTCTTCAAACTATACTCATCCTTAATTAATCTGATTGGTTTAGCATTCCGCTTCTTGGGTGGCACATATGGAGGAAGGGCTGAAGACAAAATATATGCCAAGGAATCTACATCAAGCCTTCCTTTCATGCATGCTTCAGTACTCCTTATTCACGGTTTCTTCCTTTCTAGCATTGGCGACCTTCTTGTCATTGCTGGCGTCACCAATCGTTGTTCTATAATTACGACATAAGGTTCTACTTGTATCTATGGAAGGTCCGTCACCATGAATTCTTTAACAATGTCTTCAAGCAACTTTTCGGGCATACTCAGGCATAGTTACTCATGGCACACTAGCTCGTAGACTCCACTCATAGCGTATCTTCATAATGACTTCACTCGTCATACCACAACAAATTTAAAGTTCGCCCATCTTGCCTTTTCATTGCATTGATTCTGAATTGAACAAACTTGAACAAATACTTCATTCGGATTTAACTAATTTGACATTTATTCCCCTTAATTATTATGGAGTCCTTTCACACATCATCATTGCATCTTTGAATTTTCACTTTTTTTGTCATTAATGCACCACTTCATGGCTTCGGACAAACTTCATTTTTTACATATGTGAACCAAAATCACCTTCACATATACCTAATTCAAAAACACTTCGACATTTACCTACTTGTTTGTGAAAGCTTTTTTTAGCATCCAATGGTCCTTACACGTGCACAGAGCACCTAGATGTTGCACTTATGTTTACGTGTGTTGAGGGGAAGTGTGGTTGTCCTTGTATATTTTTATCCAACTCCCACTAAGTAACCCATTCACAAATTCCCCATTTCACATCTGTAATTTAACAACACCTCCTTCTGTTATATGCTTAATAATATAATGTTGCAACTATTGGTTGTGGAGCCTGATCTTATTAATTCAGAGATGTTGTTTCAACTGTGTTTGTACCCCATTTTTATATGATATGCAGGTGCACTGTGCAATCATCCCAATGACGGGGTGCGGTGGGGTATCGCCCCCCCACGAGGATTGGTGGGCTAGGGTTGTTTTGTTGGAAAATATTTTACAAGCCCGTGGTATTGAGTAGCCCATAGTATTTTCCCATGGTAATTCCCTTTAAAAGGAAAACATTGTAATACAGCTGTGTAATGTATTGTATCATTGTAAAAGATCTATGTGATTGTGTAAGAGAGATTGAGAGAGATTGAAGAGGAAGTTACAGTGCATGTGCTGCAGGTTGTATCCCTTCATTTGTTGGATGGTATAATAATAAATGGACTGAAAATTACTAAGTGGACGTAGCCCAGATTGGGTTAACCACATTATATTGGTGTCTCTCTTGTATTTTTTTTATGTGATTTATATTTGCATCTTGATTATTGTTATTGCTCTGCACACTTTTTTTTGTAACAGTAACTAGTGTATCCTAAACCTACTGTGGTGTTTAAGAAACTTACTTTCATAGAGAATAACTAAGTCTCCAACCTAAAACTTTTTGTGCTTTATATGGTGGTCATGCCATGCCTTTTCTTGTGATTTTTCCTCTTGCTGATGAAAACCTGCAATAAATATTTCTTCCTCTAAATGTAGTGGTTGTAAATGTAGAAATCCTCAAACTCAACATATAATATATTGCATAGGAAGTAGAGCCTCCTAACCATATGCCAACCTAAATGGTGTATAAAAAATCAATTTTTTACAAGTTGTTTTGTAAGCCTATAAGACTACTAGTATTCTCAGGTCCCAATTGTCACAGTTCACATGACAAATTTTTGTCAAGGCATTCTCCAAAATATTATTAAGCACTTTGACAATCCCATTGGCTTGATGGTGGTATGGCATACTTTTCTGGTGGTAAATTTGAAATTATTCTATTAACGCTACAATGGTCCTATTGAGAAAATGAGATCCCTAATCACTCATTAAAAATTTTGGATAGCCAAACCTGGTAACCGCATTCTCAAATAAAAACTTCATAGCAGTAACAAAGCTACAATCCCTTACTAGTTGTGCCTCCGCCCACCTAGCTAAGTAATCTGTCGCAGTAATAATATACCTAGCTCTTGTTATTTTTTGCAAGTGGTTTAATAAGTCCAATGAAATTAATATCCCATTTATCAAATGCTTCTAAAGTTATGTAGGGTGCCAATGGAATTTTGTCCCATCTTGAAGGCTTCCCTACTTTTTGACATACATCGCAAGACCTGCAATAATATTTTTCATCCTTATGTAATATAGGCCACCAAAGTTATGCTCTTAATACTTTATGCACAATAGCCTTACCGACATAATTTCCTCCTACAACACTACTATGAGCTTCTTCCAAAATCATTGGTATTTCATGTTCTAACACACATCGCCTTAAAACTTTATCTGGGACCAACTTGTATAATTGTCTTTCTATGAGATGAAAGTATACTACTTTCATGAACAATTATTTCTTCTGATATATAGTATAATATTTAGGTTCCATGCATGTACTCAAAAAGTGCACAATATCCTCAAAATAAATATCTGCCATCCTAATTGAAAACAATTGCATACCATATAAATTATCATCTAAGTTCCCAAACTCTTCCCCTGTTTCTGATCTTGACAAATGATTAGGACCTACATTGAGGTTCCCTATTTTTACCACAACTTCAAAATCATATTCCTGGAATAACAATAACCACTTGTAGATTCCACCCCCCAAGATTGGCTTATTGAACATATACCTCAATGAAGAGTGATCAGTATAAGTATTAAAATGGAATCCCAGTAAATAATGTCTAAATGTTTGGAGTGAATAAACCATAGAAAGCCCCTCTCTTTCAAACGTAGTGTAATTCCTTTCTCTTATTGATAATTTCCTACTAGAAAAATCAATAGGGTCATCAATATCCTCCATCTCCTGGTTGTGATAGGACTGCACCCAAAGCTATGGATGAGGCATTGACATGAACATGAAATTCTTTCTTCCAATCAGTAAAAAAAATTGGTGAAGTTACCATCTTCTTGTTTAAAATGTTGAAACTTTTCTGTCATTCTTCATTCCACTGAAATTTAGCATCATTTTTTAACAATTTTTTCATAGGGTTAGTGATTTGCGCATAACCCTTAATGATTTTTTTACAATACCCCATATTTCCCAGTGTCGTTCTATGATGTCACAATAATGTTGGTGGTGATATATCTACAATAATATAAATCCTCGTAGGATCCATCAAGAGACCTTATTTAGACAATACATGTCCTAGTAAATACGAAAAGGAGCACAGAAGATACATTTCTTTAAATTCAGGGAAATTCAGTACTGCCTACAACAATCCAACATTAACCTCAAATTGTCAATGTGATTCTTTAAAAAACTAAAAACTATCCAATCATTGAAGTATACCTCTAAAAACATATGGATGAACTCCTTGAAAGCTGTGATGACTACCCTGGAGAAGATAGCAGGGGTATTCTTCAAACCAAGTGGCATCACTATGTATTGGAAATAGCCCCATTCTATATAAAATGTAGTTTTATGTCAATCCTCCTTAGTGATATTAATCTGATGATTACCAGAAAACCCATGAGAAAATGTGTAAGCCTCATGTCCTCCAACCTTTTCTAAGACCTTGTCTATAAAAGGGGTGGGAAAAGTATCGCGTAAACATGCATAATTCATCTTCCTTAAATATATACATATCCTGACCTCCTCTGTCTTATTATCTTAAACTACCATAGGACTAATCCAATCCCACTCTTCAACAAGTTCTATTATGCTTGCATCCATCATTCTTTCAATTTCCTCTTTTACTTTTTCTTTATATTTCAGGTTCAATATATAAGGTCTCTGCCTGATAGGTTTTGCACTAGGTTTCATAGGGATTTTCATTTCTCCCAAATCGCGTACAATACCCTTCATTTCTGAAAACTTGGCGCATAATAGATCTTATTATTCATGCAACAAATCTATAACTTTCCCTACAATCTCGAAATCCCAATAATCCCCATATGTTAGCAAATTTAGGATTTTCTTTAGAGCCAATATTCAATTTCCTAGTTTTCAAAGGCTATAAAAAAATATAGCAATGTCTGTCTCAGGGCCTTCTATGTCATGGTTCCCTTTAGTTTCTAGAATATCTAGGTCCCTGAAGTCATCATATGCTCTAGTAATGTTATAGTATTCCAAAGCCTTCTCTAATGTTACAACCCAGTCTGGTTGGTTATATATAGGAAGCGATACTTCTTCAAATATTTTATTCTTCACAAATTGTAGAGATGTATCGATGGTTAGGTTCACATCTTCAAAACTAAAGGTTTTCTTAAAATTTATAGTCATCTATTTCCAATCTGTTGTCCCACTTCATAGTTCCATTTATGTATTCCAATTTTATGGAATTATATCTAATGTATCAATATACATATGGACCCATTATATCTTAGGCATCGAACCCCATGATGCAGTGCACCCCTCTATGTGGTCTATTGAACTGGTCAACCCATTATATTTTACGCTATAGTGGTTAAGTTCCTCATGAAATCTTATGGCTAACAATGTTTTGCACTATGACGAGGCCCCTATATTCTTCTTATGACTATTCCACCACCTTGTGGTGTGGATTTCAATGTTATATCTAATGCTAAGACTATTTTTTTCTATGAAACATACATATCAAATTCAGCAATACAATATTGTAAATTTGTTAATCCGTCATACATAGGTGGGTTACATACCTCTTTTCTAATCCAGCACAGTGACCTCATGATATGGGCACATATTCTCATAGATATCTCGTGCACTCTATTTTTTCCAATTCTCTAACCCTTCATCTGAATCTGATGCACACTAGCTAATACTTTGCCAACTCAGGTTTTCATCTGCTATAGGATTAACATAATCCTTCGTTCTTGAAGTCATTTTCAATAAGCTCAAAATCTACAAAATTGTACAATCCCTCAAACTTTACAAGTACCCCTACCAACCTACCAAACATAACAATTTTCTGTTGATTTACCAACCTCAGTTGTACAAGTGACCACACAATTTTAGGCTTACCCATTTTTTCCCATGTTTTATTGATAAGTACATTAATATCAGACCCCAAATCTAAAATAATAAAATCCATGTCATAGTACCCAATCTACGCACTAAGTAACAGTTCTCTACTCGTCCTCTTTCTTTGTTGTATATGATTAACAATTCTTTCCTTGATAGGTTCTACTATCCATTGGTCACATTGGTCAAGAATACGATAAAGATATTTCACAACTTTTTCTTCTTTTAAAGCATATCTAAACTGCTTTGCAGAAAGTTCTTTAAGGGACTTGGCTTTCCTAATGTCTTCTTTGGAACCGTCTGGTCATAGATGAACATCATGTCATATACTAGAGTTGTGTCATATATCGATTGAATTTCTGAAGAAGATGCACCACATTTTGTCATAGTGGACTCCTTCCTAGCTTCGACATAAATCTCCTTCTCCTTATGAGGGTTAAATGCTGGAGGTATTTCCGCTACTTTCCATACTTAGGGTCTTCGCTGATTTCCTAGTTCTAGCATAGGATTTCCTATGTCGGCTGCACCTTGTGTTAGTACTGCTAGGGTAGGATGATTTTCTCAATTTTATGCAGAAATATTATGGACATTCTGGTTCTGATTTTGATTTCCCTTTTCCTTGCATTTTTCTATCACCTGCAGACAATATTCAACAACATGATCTAGAGCTCTACACTACGTACATGTGAAATAGAGGTTTATACAATCTCTTTCCAAATGTCCTGGTTTTTCACAGTTGTAATATACTATATGTCTTCGTCCTCTTTCGAATCCACCTCCTCCACGTCCTTCAAATACACCACTTCCTTAATTATAACCTCCTCTTTAGCCATGGAACTATGTGTTGCTTCCTTCACCTTGCTCTTCACATTTCATTCTATATGTATCAGGTGTATGTTTGGATATAAAATGATATGCTCGACAATATATTTCATCATGGCCCACATACCTACATAATTTGCATAAAAAAATTTTAGGAGTTGGCACATATTTTTGCAGTAAATAACAATCTTATGTTCAATGTCCTCTAGTCCTACAAACTTTAAACCACTGTCCAACTCCATGACTGAAAGGACTAGGAACCCCCATTGCTAAATAAACTTGTAACCTGATACATTGGTCCTTATGATGGCCTTTTTCCCTACATTTGATGCAACAAACTTATTCTTGTTGTTCATTTCCTTTCTTAATATCCTGAATCTGAATTGACAAATTTTCCAACTGTGTTTGAATTTGACCAATCTGTATACTAGTCTCCCCCACTGGTGATGCTTCTAGTTTCATTACAAACTTGAGAGCTTTAGACTACGACGTAGCCTTCTATTGCATCAATGGAAATCATATATGTGTCAACAGTTCAAATATAAACCATTATTTGTGTTGATCATTTTTAAGATAAAATATTGCTTGATCCATTAAAGTTTTAAATTGTTGGTCGAAGTCCCATACAAACTTGCTTGGTAGTTGCTTAATCACCTTGAGCTCAGTGATACATTGTGACTCATATTTGGGCTTACAAAACTAATCTTCCAACACAATTTTAATCTCAGCCAATTTTTTCTAC
The DNA here is from genome assembly GCA_027924585.1 of Larix kaempferi. Taxonomy (NCBI): domain Eukaryota; kingdom Viridiplantae; phylum Streptophyta; class Pinopsida; order Pinales; family Pinaceae; genus Larix; species Larix kaempferi. Next base: position 18,063 of record BSBM01000914.1, on the reverse strand, counting down.
GGAGTTCCTTGGGTACAATGAAAAAATTCATATACCAATTTAGTGCACAGTCTCGAAAGGTCGTGTGACCTTTACTAGTTGAACAACTATTCTAACTACTTCAACAATTAGTAGTTATTATTGCAAGATGCGATGGGATAGAAGTACTTACCTCAATTTTATGTCGTGCACCTGGTTTGTGGGTATGTCATGGCATCCAGTCTGAAATGATTCAAGTGGTTCTTCTTATCTAAGTTGGTTTTCTTCCACTTCTCCCTCTACTTTTGTACTAACTGATTCTTCCCTCAAATGTGGCACAACGATGTAGTCACAACATTCAGTCACACCATGAACTTTCTTTCTCCCTATCACAGTCCTTCTCCTCTTACAACGTCGAAACCATGTTCTACTTCACAAAACCCGCACCCCTCATTTGTTTTACTCTCTTCTCTCCTCATCATTCCAACTCACTCTTCGCCAACATATTCTTATACCTTCATTTAGTCAATACCCAGTTCCCAATGTGAGAATCCACTTACTCCTTAGATTCCATTCTCATAATACCCTTTTTACAAAGTAACATCTTGATCCACAAATACATAGATTTCAAATAATACCTACCATGCAGTCCTTTGAAAAAGTCTCTTTTAGCTGCATTATTAGACTTTAAAGTTTATACAACAAACTCAGTGACATAACCCGAAATTATACCATCAAGCTAGTAATCAATAGCATGGGAAATCTTATTATTAATACCTTTAATCCCTCGAACTAATTCATGAGATGAAAATATTGGTTATCCTCCCTACAAGATCTCTTATGTTCTGTTAACTTCAACAACCAGTCAAATAATAATATGGGAAACTCAACAAATAAAACTTCATGTATATCTAAGAAAAAATACCTCCCAAACCATTCTTGTGGGATGATCATGTGATTCCTATTTTTTTCTTCAGAAAAATCTCACTCCTTCTTTTCTATCCATTCCAAGATCTCTGGCTTAGTAAGATACCACATCCCCTTCAATCACAGATCATGTTCCCAAAATCAAAACCATTTTTTGGCTTACTTGTGAGCAAACCCATATCCACTACGACACAAACCAACAAACCCCAAGATACTGGACCTATTGACATTACTTGTGAACAAGAAACGTCTCACCTAAAGCACCTATGGGATCTACTAGAACCAATCTTCTGTAGTAGAGAAAGGGATTATGCTCAATTTTAACACCATATACATTAACCATACTTTGACGAAGATCTATTAATCAACAGAACCTTTATCATACATAAAGCAACTTTGTGGTATATCATAACATATAACATTGACATTCCATTATTCCAAGTAATTGTTATTAATTAGCATTCCATTTTTAGTATAGAAAACACATCCACAAACATTTACATACATGACACCTAAGACTTTAACATGGAAACCCAAATGGGAGAAAACCACAAAAAATACTTCTTTTATTCATAGATCCCATTATAGAAAGCATTTCATATTCTCATAGATCTGTGCACACATCCTACAAATCCATCTCTCTGTATTACATCAAGTTCTTCAATCATACAAAATAGTACATGGGATCATCTACTTCTTTGTCACATTCTTTTCTCATTTCAACAAAAAGTTGTTCTACCCCAACCATTACATACTTATACTTTTCAGCATACGCTCATAGCCCACTAAGTGGACCCAAATCTAACTAACTTACTAACTTACTAACTTAAATAACAAATTTCTTCATTAACTTGATCAACCACTACCCTTTCCACTATTTATGGGCGTCCTTTCCTTTGTCTGCACCACCATGCAACCCGACATTCACATTAGTACAAAACTGGTTTACAAAACAAAAAACCTTAGGCCCAATAATGAGTCCCATGAATGCAATTTTGTTACATGCATTCAAAGACAATGAGCTAGGGGATGACACTCATATCATTGATAGCTTCTTCCAAAGCCTTAAATATGCTTTCACTACCCATCTCTTTGGACATGTCTAGTCAAAGTATACCCAGTTGGGGACACCAATGTTCTATACAAATTGAAAACAATGTATTGCATGCGAGACATGTGTTTCTAAACCCTTTTGAGGTAACTAGCCATCAAATCCATTCAATATTTTGAGGAATATTGTCACACAATCAACATTGGAAATGGTTGATTTTATGAACGTAAAATGACATTGTACATTTATATTTCCCACTAACTGTAGGTTATTCAAAGATAATGTAATTCCAAGTAATAATGTCTTGCCCAGTATCAACATAAAGAGGCAAATCAAATGTTTAAAATGTTGGATTTTGAGTACATATCATATCATGTGTGTCCAAATGATTGTATTCTATATATAGGTGAATATGCAGACAAAGAGATCTGTCCAAAATTTGCGCATGAAAGGTACCATGAATCAAGAAACAATGTTAAATCCCATGGTCTTTGTCATAAGATATTGGGGAACGTGTCTATAAACTCAAGGGTTCAAAGGCTATTTCTTTGCAAAGAATTAACTATGTTGTAGGGATGGCATGCCTCGTACTGAAGTGAGGTAAGATTTATGTGAATCACAATAGATTCAATAGCCATGAGGCATATAGAGGATACATGGCTCGACAAATTCAAGCATGAAGTACAAAGCATTAGATTGAGCATAGCCATGGATGGAAACAACCCATATTCCACCGAAAACACCAACTATTATCTTTTACTTGCAATATTGATCAATTAAAATATCACCCCATGGTTGTCTATGAAGAATGAACATCTCATGCTAGCTCTTATAGTCCCTACTAGAAGAGAAGTGAACAATATGGGTGTTTACCTACAACCATTAGTCGATGAATTAAAGGAATTATGGGAAGTGATACAAGTATACGACGTATCAAGGCCCACCCCAATAGAGAGGAGTTTTATGTTGTATGCCATATGTGCGTACAACACACATGATTATCCAAGATTAGGAGAACTTTTCTCTGGTAAATATTTTGTTTGATTTGTTTATATTCATAGCAATATTTTATGGCATATTTTATTCAGTGCGACTATATTGATCTTCAACACTAACATGCTATGTATACCATAACACTGCAGGCTTTGTAACAAAAGGGTATCATGGGTGTAAATGTTGTGGAACTTCTATGAAGGCTAGGTGCTCTAGCCACCTACAAAAGTCAATGTACGACTACTCAATGGTATTCCTCCTAGAAGACCACCCTTATAGAAGAGCAATATCTACTTTCATATGTAAACCAGAGAGAACGTGAGGGCCTGAAATAATGAATCCAACTCACTGGCTTAGAACATATGACAGAGTGAAGGAGAAGGAAATTGTAGAAATGTTCAATTCAAATAGGGAACCTATGTCAATGGTCCTCAATCCTTCAACACCTATGTTGAGAAAATGTTCATCGAGATGAAAAGGAAATTGGTATTTTATGAGCTCCCATATTGCGAGCATCTTAAGATTGTCCACTTACTAGGTCCCATGCATATATTTAAAAATGTTTCATCATCTTTGTTGAGGCACATATCATTGAAACAAAGCGACATATTGGTTGTGAGGAGATATCTTATTTCTTAGAATACTAAAAAGAAGAATTTTCCAAGACAAGAAAATAGAAGAGCGGTTGGCCCCTCTTAGTCATTTAAAGAAGGCGATGTGTGATGGGTTTTTTAGAAAGATGAAATTTCATTGGCAAAGGAAGTTATATTGGGTGTGAAGGAACCTTCTTTATATGAAGGAACCTTCCATCAAGAACAAACCGTTGTTTTCAAAATTGTGGTTTGCATCTTATTTATTTTTCATTCTTTTTTATTTATGCTCTCTTTATAGTTGCAATTTTAAATCCTTTTTAAAAGTTAACTATTGGAAGTTTTGCACATACAATTCATAGTTAAAATCAGATCTATCATTTTCAGATCATTTCAAGAATCATGGTCAACAAAATTGAAATGTGCTCAACCATTTTGAAGCCGAGTAAACCAAGGTCAACTATAATCTAACATGGCCAACCACATTGTTATCCATGGCCAAATATCACAATACATGTAGGCCTCTTTGGTCAACCAAACTCGACCATAATTATACATGGCCCTCCATAATAAACCATAGTTATTATTTTTAATCATTGACATTTTAAAATTTAAATTAATTTTTAATAATATTAAATTATGTCACATCAAAACCTAAACCTTTACAATGTTTGCAATGTGACAAAACTATTAAGGAGAATAACCACCCTACATATAAACTCAACTTACATGAATATCAAAACATGACAAATCCCACAAACATAACCTAAAATTTTGAGATGAAAAATAACCCTTTAACATCTCAATGAGACTTAACCATTAATCAATGTACCAATTTTACACTCTTAACTTTTAATACAATTTTACACTCTTAACTTTTAATATTAGGAAATAACATTAATAACATTAACCATAAACATAATAAATTATTAATATTATTGTTTATAACAATATTATTATTTATAGCAATATTAGTATTAATATTTTTTTGGAAAATAACTATATAAATTATAATAATTTTAAAAAATTATAATCATGTTTAATACTTAATATGATTATTAATATAACAATTTTAACATTAATATTAATGATTACTAATATTAAAATATAATAATAATTATTTTATATATATTTTTCAATATATTATTGAAATAATATAATTTATTTTATTATTATATTTTTAATATGGTTATGCTAATATATATTTTTTCTAATTATTACCAATTACTTAATAATTATATTTTTATATATTTATTTTAATATACTCTTATTTTTTATCCAATTAACCTTTTAAATACCAATTATTTAATGCGCAATGATCGTTATCTTGTTCGTCCCAACAGACAAACAGAGCAATCATATCATCCTTGCTGTCTATGGAATTCAAATTTCTGCAGATGGAAATGGCAAATAGAAGCTGCACAGCGCGGCATCCTTCTCCCTGCCACGAAGGATCCTCTGTTACACTGCGATCAGCGTGGAAAGCTCAAGTCTGAATTAGCGAAGGCTGTCATTGTGGATTTCGATTGCATGATGCCTATATACATGGCTTGCAGGGATGGATGAAAGGGCGATATATATACATGGCTTGCAGGGATGGATGAAAGGGCGATATATATCTTCCCATCGTCCATATATCTGGGCTGCATCTATCAGATCTACAAACAACTAATATAGTAAATAAATACTATATTTTTCGTATTACAAACTCCTTTATACTACATGGACTATCTTTAATTGTACAAATGGACAGGTTGTGCAAGAACAAATAACTTGTTAGTAACACATAAAAGCAATGGAATCATAAACAATAAACGATGAAATCTCAGTGCCTGAATTTTTGAAAAAAACACGCATACTATATTACTGATATCTAAATAAATGTTTTCCTAAATCATGTGGATAATTTTCATTTTACAGTTTTGTGTTTTACGTACATGCCCAATGCTAGTAAACCCTGTAAAACGTCGTAACCTTTCGCCCTCTATTACTATAAGTCAATCAATCTGTAGCTAATGACAATAAAATCAAGGAAGTGGACTGGTTTTTCACCTCTGTTTGAGATTTAAATTAGAGATAATTTCACTCGGCGATGGACAAACATGGAAGTCAGATTCGTCAAACTGAAAGCTGCCCGCAGTTTCGTATGCATCCACAAACTCCAGAACAGTCTGGAAGTCGTAACTTACATCTCAACAACGAATATGTCGTAAATCCCGAGAGTCCTGAATCCTCTTGCGCCTCCTTCTCTCCCCCTCCAACTGCAGGGTCTTCAGCTAAATACATACCCCCTCGCTCATCTTGCCCTTCCTGCTCTCTTCCAAGTCCTGCTGCTTCTTCATCTCCCCGTCATATTCATCCTCCTACACCATACATTCTTCCTACGTTTATTCCCATCTTCGTCCCTGTACATCCTCCTACGTTCGCGTCAATATTCCCTCCATATTTTGCATATACGCCCGCACATCACATTCCGCTGCCCTACGCTTTTACTACTCCCTTTCCTACCCCTTTACTCACGCACTCAACACCTTCACTCAATGTTCAAAACCCTAATCAGGAGGCTGTGTTAAAACAGAACATTGAATTGCTACGTCTGATGAAAGAAACCAGAGAGAACGTGAGGGCCTGAAATAATGAATCCAACTCACTGGCTTAGAACATATGATAGAGTGAAGGAGAAGGAAATTGTAGAAATGTTCAATTCAAATAGGGAACCTATGTCAATGGTCCTCAATCCTTCAACACCTATGTTGAGAAAATGTTCATCGAGATGAAAAGGAAATTGGTATTTTATGAGCTCCCATATTGCGAGCATCTTAAGATTGTCCACTTACTAGGTCCCATGCATATATTTAAAAATGTTTCATCATCTTTGTTGAGGCACATATCATTGAAACAAAGCGACAGATTGGTTGTGAGGAGATATCTTATTTCTTAGAATACTAAAAAGAAGAATTTTCCAAGACAAGAAAATAGAAGAGCGGTTGGCCCCTCTTAGTCATTTAAAGAAGGCGATGTGTGATGGGTTTTTTAGAAAGATGAAATTTCGTTGGCAAAGGAAGTTACATTGGGTGTGAAGGAACCTTCTTTATATGAAGGAACCTTCCATCAAGAACAAACCGTTGTTTTCAAAATTGTGGTTTGCATCTTATTTATTTTTCATTCTTTTTTATTTATGCTCTCTTTATAGTTGCAATTTTAAATCCTTTTTAAAAGTTAACTATTGGAAGTTTTGCACATACAATTCATAGTTAAAATCAGATCTATCATTTTCAGATCATTTCAAGAATCATGGTCAACAAAATTGAAATGTGCTCAACCATTTTGAAGCCGAGTAAACCAAGGTCAACTATAATCTAACATGGCCAACCACATTGTTATCCATGGCCAAATATCACAATACATGTAGGCCTCTTTGGTCAACCAAACTCGACCATAATTATACATGGCCCTCCATAATAAACCATAGTTATTATTTTTAATCATTGACATTTTAAAATTTAAATTAATTTTTAATAATATTAAATTATGTCACATCAAAACCTAAACCTTTACAATGTTTGCAATGTGACAAAACTATTAAGGAGAATAACCACCCTACATATAAACTCAACTTACATGAATATCAAAACATGACAAATCCCACAAACATAACCTAAAATTTTGAGATGAAAAATAACCCTTTAACATCTCAATGAGACTTAACCATTAATCAATGTACCAATTTTACACTCTTAACTTTTAATACAATTTTACACTCTTAACTTTTAATATTAGGAAATAACATTAATAACATTAACCATAAACACAATAAATTATTAATATTATTGTTTATAACAATATTATTATTTATAGCAATATTAGTATTAATATTTTTTGGAAAATAACTATATAAATTATAATAATTTTAAAAAATTATAATCATGTTTAATACTTAATATGATTATTAATATAACAATTTTAACATTAATATTAATGATTACTAATATTAAAATATAATAATAATTATTTTATATATATTTTTCAATATATTATTGAAATAATATAATTTATTTTATTATTATATTTTTAATATGGTTATGCTAATATGTATTTTTTCTAATTATTACCAATTACTTAATAATTATATTTTTATATATTTATTTTAATATACTCTTATTTTTTATCCAATTAACCTTTTAAATACCAATTATTTAATGCGCAATGATCGTTATCTTGTTCGTCCCAACAGACAAACAGAGCAATCATATCATCCTTGCTGTCTATGGAATTCAAATTTCTGCAGATGGAAATGGCAAATAGAAGCTGCACAGCGCGGCATCCTTCTCCCTGCCATGAAGGATCCTCTGTTACACTGCGATCAGCGTGGAAAGCTCAAGTCTGAATTAGCGGAGGCTGTCATTGTGGATTTCGATTGCATGATGCCTATATACATGGCTTGCAGGGATGGATGAAAGGGCGATATATATACATGGCTTGCAGGGATGGATGAAAGGGCGATATATATCTTCCCATCGTCCATATATCTGGGCTGCATCTATCAGATCTACAAACAACTAATACAGTAAATAAATACTATATTTTTCGTATTACAAACTCCTTTATACTACATGGACTATCTTTAATTGTACAAATGGACAGGTTGTGCAAGAACAAATAACTTGTTAGTAACACATAAAAGCAATGGAATCATAAACAATAAACGATGAAATCTCAGTGCCTGAATTTTTGAAAAAAACACGCATACTATATTACTGATATCTAAATAAATGTTTTCCTAAATCATGTGGATAATTTTCATTTTACATTTTTGTGTTTTACGTACATGCCCAATGCTAGTAAACCCTGTAAAACGTCGTAACCTTTCGCCTTCTATTACTATAAGGCAATCAATCTGTAGCTAATGACAATAAAATCAAGGAAGTGGACTGGTTTTTCACCTCTGTTTGAGATTTAAATTAGAGATAATTTCACTCGGCGATGGACAAACATGGAAGTCAGATTCGTCAAACTGAAAGCTGCCCGCAGTTTCGTATGCATCCACAAACTCCAGAACAGTCTGGAAGTCGTAACTTACATCTCAGCAACGAATATGTCGTAAATCCCGAGAGTCCTGAATCCTCTTGCGCCTCCTTCTCTCCCCCTCCAACTGCAGGGTCTTCAGCTAAATACATACCCCCTCGCTCATCTTTCCCTTCCTGCTCTCTTCCAAGTCCTGCTGCTTCTTCATCTCCCCGTCATATTCATCCTCCTACACCATACATTCTTCCTACGTTTATTCCCATCTTCGTCCCTGTACATCCTCCTACGTTCGCGTCAATATTCCCTCCATATTTTGCATATACGCCCGCACATCACATTCCGCTGCCCTACGCTTTTACTACTCCCTTTCCTACCCCTTTACTCACGCACTCAACACCTTCACTCAATGTTCAAAACCCTAATCGGGAGGCTGTGTTAAAACAGAACATTGAATTGCTACGTCTGATGAAAGAAACCAGAGAGAACGTGAGGGCCTGAAATAATGAATCCAACTCACTGGCTTAGAACATATGACAGAGTGAAGGAGAAGGAAATTGTAGAAATGTTCAATTCAAATAGGGAACCTATGTCAATGGTCCTCAATCCTTCAACACCTATGTTGAGAAAATGTTCATCGAGATGAAAAGGAAATTGGTATTTTATGAGCTCCCATATTGCGAGCATCTTAAGATTGTCCACTTACTAGGTCCCATGCATATATTTAAAAATGTTTCATCATCTTTGTTGAGGCACATATCATTGAAACAAAGCGACAGATTGGTTGTGAGGAGATATCTTATTTCTTAGAATACTAAAAAGAAGAATTTTCCAAGACAAGAAAATAGAAGAGCGGTTGGCCCCTCTTAGTCATTTAAAGAAGGCGATGTGTGATGGGTTTTTTAGAAAGATGAAATTTCATTGGCAAAGGAAGTTATATTGGGTGTGAAGGAACCTTCTTTATATGAAGGAACCTTCCATCAAGAACAAACCGTTGTTTTCAAAATTGTGGTTTGCATCTTATTTATTTTTCATTCTTTTTTATTTATGCTCTCTTTATAGTTGCAATTTTAAATCCTTTTTAGAAGTTAACTATTGGAAGTTTTGCACATACAATTCATAGTTAAAATCAGATCTATCATTTTCAGATCATTTCAAGAATCATGGTCAACAAAATTGAAATGTGCTCAACCATTTTGAAGCCGAGTAAACCAAGGTCAACTATAATCTAACATGGCCAACCACATTGTTATCCATGGCCAAATATCACAATACATGTAGGCCTCTTTGGTCAACCAAACTCGACCATAATTATACATGGCCCTCCATAATAAACCATAGTTATTATTTTTAATCATTGACATTTTAAAATTTAAATTAATTTTTAATAATATTAAATTATGTCACATCAAAACCTAAACCTTTACAATGTTTGCAATGTGACAAAACTATTAAGGAGAATAACCACCCTACATATAAACTCAACTTACATGAATATCAAAACATGACAAATCCCACAAACATAACCTAAAATTTTGAGATGAAAAATAACCCTTTAACATCTCAATGAGACTTAACCATTAATCAATGTACCAATTTTACACTCTTAACTTTTAATACAATTTTACACTCTTAACTTTTAATATTAGGAAATAACATTAATAACATTAACCATAAACATAATAAATTATTAATATTATTGTTTATAACAATATTATTATTTATAGCAATATTAGTATTAATATTTTTTGGAAAATAACTATATAAATTATAATAATTTTAAAAAATTATAAACATGTTTAATACTTAATATGATTATTAATATAACAATTTTAACATTAATATTAATGATTACTAATATTAAAATATAATAATAATTATTTTATATATATTTTTCAATATATTATTGAAATAATATAATTTATTTTATTATTATATTTTTAATATGGTTATGCTTATATATATTTTTTCTAATTATTACCAATTACTTAATAATTATATTTTTATATATTTATTTTAATATACTCTTATTTTTTATCCAATTAACCTTTTAAATACCAATTATTTAATGCGCAATGATCGTTATCTTGTTCGTCCCAACAGACAAACAGAGCAATCATATGATCCTTGCTGTCTATGGAATTCAAATTTCTGCAGATGGAAATGGCAAATAGAAGCTGCACAGCGCGGCATCCTTCTCCCTGCCACGAAGGATCCTCTGTTACACTGCGATCAGCGTGGAAAGCTCAAGTCTGAATTAGCGGAGGCTGTCATTGTGGATTTCGATTGCATGATGCCTATATACATGGCTTGCAGGGATGGATGAAAGGGCGATATATATACATGGCTTGCAGGGATGGATGAAAGGGCGATATATATCTTCCCATCGTCCATATATCTGGGCTGCATCTATCAGATCTACAAACAACTAATACAGTAAATAAATACTATATTTTTCGTATTACAAACTCCTTTATACTACATGGACTATCTTTAATTGTACAAATGGACAGGTTGTGCAAGAACAAATAACTTGTTAGTAACACATAAAAGCAATGGAATCATAAACAATAAACGATGAAATCTCAGTGCCTGAATTTTTGAAAAAAACACGCATACTATATTACTGATATCTAAATAAATGTTTTCCTAAATCATGTGGATAATTTTCATTTTACAGTTTTGTGTTTTACGTACATGCCCAATGCTAGTAAACCCTGTAAAACGTCGTAACCTTTCGCCTTCTATTACTATAAGGCAATCAATCTGTAGCTAATGACAATAAAATCAAGGAAGTGCACTGGTTTTTCACCTCTGTTTGAGATTTAAATTAGAGATAATTTCACTCGGCGATGGACAAACATGGAAGTCAGATTCGTCAAACTGAAAGCTGCCCGCAGTTTCGTATGCATCCACAAACTCCAGAACGGTCTGGAAGTCGTAACTTACATCTCAGCAACGAATATGTCGTAAATCCCGAGAGTCCTGAATCCTCTTGCGCCTCCTTCTCTCCCCCTCCAACTGCAGGGTCTTCAGCTAAATACATACCCCCTCGCTCATCTTTCCCTTCCTGCTCTCTTCCAAGTCCTGCTGCTTCTTCATCTCCCCGTCATATTCATCCTCCTACACCATACATTCTTCCTACGTTTATTCCCATCTTCGTCCCTGTACATCCTCCTACGTTCGCGTCAATATTCCCTCCATATTTTGCATATACGCCCGCACATCACATTCCGCTGCCCTACGCTTTTACTACTCCCTTTCCTACCCCTTTACTCACGCACTCAACACCTTCACTCAATGTTCAAAACCCTAATCGGGAGGCTGTGTTAAAACAGAACATTGAATTGCTTCGTCTGATGAAAGAAACCAGAGAGAACGTGAGGGCCTGAAATAATGAATCCAACTCACTGGCTTAGAACATATGACAGAGTGAAGGAGAAGGAAATTGTAGAAATGTTCAATTCAAATAGGGAACCTATGTCAATGGTCCTCAATCCTTCAACACCTATGTTGAGAAAATGTTCATCGAGATGAAAAGGAAATTGGTATTTTATGAGCTCCCATATTGCGAGCATCTTAAGATTGTCCACTTACTAGGTCCCATGCATATATTTAAAAATGTTTCATCATCTTTGTTGAGGCACATATCATTGAAACAAAGCGACAGATTGGTTGTGAGGAGATATCTTATTTCTTAGAATACTAAAAAGAAGAATTTTCCAAGACAAGAAAATAGAAGAGCGGTTGGCCCCTCTTAGTCATTTAAAGAAGGCGATGTGTGATGGGTTTTTTAGAAAGATGAAATTTCATTGGCAAAGGAAGTTATATTGGGTGTGAAGGAACCTTCTTTATATGAAGGAACCTTCCATCAAGAACAAACCGTTGTTTTCAAAATTGTGGTTTGCATCTTATTTATTTTTCATTCTTTTTTATTTATGCTTTCTTTATAGTTGCAATTTTAAATCCTTTTTAGAAGTTAACTATTGGAAGTTTTGCACATACAATTCATAGTTAAAATCAGATCTATCATTTTCAGATCATTTCAAGAATCATGGTCAACAAAATTGAAATGTGCTCAACCATTTTGAAGCCGAGTAAACCAAGGTCAACTATAATCTAACATGGCCAACCACATTGTTATCCATGGCCAAATATCACAATACATGTAGGCCTCTTTGGTCAACCAAACTCGACCATAATTATACATGGCCCTCCATAATAAACCATAGTTATTATTTTTAATCATTGACATTTTAAAATTTAAATTAATTTTTAATAATATTAAATTATGTCACATCAAAACCTAAACCTTTACAATGTTTGCAATGTGACAAAACTATTAAGGAGAATAACCACCCTACATATAAACTCAACTTACATGAATATCAAAACATGACAAATCCCACAAACATAACCTAAAATTTTGAGATGAAAAATAACCCTTTAACATCTCAATGAGACTTAACCATTAATCAATGTACCAATTTTACACTCTTAACTTTTAATACAATTTTACACTCTTAACTTTTAATATTAGGAAATAACATTAATAACATTAACCATAAACATAATAAATTATTAATATTATTGTTTATAACAATATTATTATTTATAGCAATATTAGTATTAATATTTTTTGGAAAATAACTATATAAATTATAATAATTTTAAAAAATTATAATCATGTTTAATACTTAATATGATTATTAATATAACAATTTTAACATTAATATTAATGATTACTAATATTAAAATATAATAATAATTATTTTATATATATTTTTCAATATATTATTGAAATAATATAATTTATTTTATTATTATATTTTTAATATGGTTATGCTTATATATATTTTTTCTAATTATTACCAATTACTTAATAATTATATTTTTATATATTTATTTTAATATACTCTTATTTTTTATCCAATTAACCTTTTAAATACCAATTATTTAATGCGCAATGATCGTTATCTTGTTCGTCCCAACAGACAAACAGAGCAATCATATCATCCTTGCTGTCTATGGAATTCAAATTTCTGCAGATGGAAATGGCAAATAGAAGCTGCACAGCGCGGCATCCTTCTCCCTGCCACGAAGGATCCTCTGTTACACTGCGATCAGCGTGGAAAGCTCAAGTCTGAATTAGCGGAGGCTGTCATTGTGGATTTCGATTGCATGATGCCTATATACATGGCTTGCAGGGATGGATGAAAGGGCGATATATATACATGGCTTGCAGGGATGGATGAAAGGGCGATATATATCTTCCCATCGTCCATATATCTGGGCTGCATCTATCAGATCTACAAACAACTAATACAGTAAATAAATACTATATTTTTCGTATTACAAACTCCTTTATACTACATGGACTATCTTTAATTGTACAAATGGACAGGTTGTGCAAGAACAAATAACTTGTTAGTAACACATAAAAGCAATGGAATCATAAACAATAAACGATGAAATCTCAGTGCCTGAATTTTTGAAAAAAACACGCATACTATATTACTGATATCTAAATAAATGTTTTCCTAAATCATGTGGATAATTTTCATTTTACAGTTTTGTGTTTTACGTACATGCCCAATGCTAGTAAACCCTGTAAAACGTCGTAACCTTTCGCCTTCTATTACTATAAGGCAATCAATCTGTAGCTAATGACAATAAAATCAAGGAAGTGCACTGGTTTTTCACCTCTGTTTGAGATTTAAATTAGAGATAATTTCACTCGGCGATGGACAAACATGGAAGTCAGATTCGTCAAACTGAAAGCTGCCCGCAGTTTCGTATGCATCCACAAACTCCAGAACGGTCTGGAAGTCGTAACTTACATCTCAGCAACGAATATGTCGTAAATCCCGAGAGTCCTGAATCCTCTTGCGCCTCCTTCTCTCCCCCTCCAACTGCAGGGTCTTCAGCTAAATACATACCCCCTCGCTCATCTTTCCCTTCCTGCTCTCTTCCAAGTCCTGCTGCTTCTTCATCTCCCCGTCATATTCATCCTCCTACACCATACATTCTTCCTACGTTTATTCCCATCTTCGTCCCTGTACATCCTCCTACGTTCGCGTCAATATTCCCTCCATATTTTGCATATACGCCCGCACATCACATTCCGCTGCCCTACGCTTTTACTACTCCCTTTCCTACCCCTTTACTCACGCACTCAACATCTTCACTCAATGTTCAAAACCCTAATCGGGAGGCTGTGTTAAAACAGAACATTGAATTGCTTCGTCTGATGAAAGAAACCAGAGAGAACGTGAGGGCCTGAAATAATGAATCCAACTCACTGGCTTAGAACATATGACAGAGTGAAGGAGAAGGAAATTGTAGAAATGTTCAATTCAAATAGGGAACCTATGTCAATGGTCCTCAATCCTTCAACACCTATGTTGAGAAAATGTTCATCGAGATGAAAAGGAAATTGGTATTTTATGAGCTCCCATATTGCGAGCATCTTAAGATTGTCCACTTACTAGGTCCCATGCATATATTTAAAAATGTTTCATCATCTTTGTTGAGGCACATATCATTGAAACAAAGCGACATATTGGTTGTGAGGAGATATCTTATTTCTTAGAATACTAAAAAGAAGAATTTTCCAAGACAAGAAAATAGAAGAGCGGTTGGCCCCTCTTAGTCATTTAAAGAAGGCGATGTGTGATGGGTTTTTTAGAAAGATGAAATTTCATTGGCAAAGGAAGTTATATTGGGTGTGAAGGAACCTTCCATCAAGAACAAACCGTTGTTTTCAAAATTGTGGTTTGCATCTTATTTATTTTTCATTCTTTTTTATTTATGCTCTCTTTATAGTTGCAATTTTAAATCCTTTTTAGAAGTTAACTATTGGAAGTTTTGCACATACAATTCATAGTTAAAATCAGATCTATCATTTTCAGATCATTTCAAGAATCATGGTCAACAAAATTGAAATGTGCTCAACCATTTTGAAGCCGAGTAAACCAAGGTCAACTATAATCTAACATGGCAAACCACATTGTTATCCATGGCCAAATATCACAATACATGTAGGCCTCTTTGGTCAACCAAACTCGACCATAATTATACATGGCCCTCCATAATAAACCATAGTTATTATTTTTAATCATTGACATTTTAAAATTTAAATTAATTTTTAATAATATTAAATTATGTCACATCAAAACCTAAACCTTTACAATGTTTGCAATGTGACAAAACTATTAAGGAGAATAACCACCCTACATATAAACTCAACTTACATGAATATCAAAACATGACAAATCCCACAAACATAACCTAAAATTTTGAGATGAAAAATAACCCTTTAACATCTCAATGAGACTTAACCATTAATCAATGTACCAATTTTACACTCTTAACTTTTAATACAATTTTACACTCTTAACTTTTAATATTAGGAAATAACATTAATAACATTAACCATAAACATAATAAATTATTAATATTATTGTTTATAACAATATTATTATTTATAGCAATATTAGTATTAATATTTTTTGGAAAATAACTATATAAATTATAATAATTTTAAAAAATTATAATCATGTTTAATACTTAATATGATTATTAATATAACAATTTTAACATTAATATTAATGATTACTAATATTAAAATATAATAATAATTATTATATATATAATTTTTCAATATATTATTGAAATAATATAATTTATTTTATTATTATATTTTTAATATGGTTATGCTAATATATATTTTTTCTAATTATTACCAATTACTTAATAATTATATTTTTATATATTTATTTTAATATACTCTTATTTTTTATCCAATTAACCTTTTAAATACCAATTATTTAATGCGCAATGATCGTTATCTTGTTCGTCCCAACAGACAAACAGAGCAATCATATCATCCTTGCTGTCTATGGAATTCAAATTTCTGCAGATGGAAATGGCAAATAGAAGCTGCACAGCGCGGCATCCTTCTCCCTGCCACGAAGGATCCTCTGTTACACTGCGATCAGCGTGGAAAGCTCAAGTCTGAATTAGCGGAGGCTGTCATTGTGGATTTCGATTGCATGATGCCTATATACATGGCTTGCAGGGATGGATGAAAGGGCGATATATATACATGGCTTGCAGGGATGGATGAAAGGGCGATATATATCTTCCCATCGTCCATATATCTGGGCTGCATCTATCAGATCTACAAACAACTAATACAGTAAATAAATACTATATTTTTCGTATTACAAACTCCTTTATACTACATGGACTATCTTTAATTGTACAAATGGACAGGTTGTGCAAGAACAAATAACTTGTTAGTAACACATAAAAGCAATGGAATCATAAACAATAAACGATGAAATCTCAGTGCCTGAATTTTTGAAAAAAACACGCATACTATATTACTGATATCTAAATAAATGTTTTCCTAAATCATGTGGATAATTTTCATTTTACAGTTTTGTGTTTTACGTACATGCCCAATGCTAGTAAACCCTGTAAAACGTCGTAACCTTTCGCCTTCTATTACTATAAGTCAATCAATCTGTAGCTAATGACAATAAAATCAAGGAAGTGGACTGGTTTTTCACCTCTGTTTGAGATTTAAATTAGAGATAATTTCACTCGGCGATGGACAAACATGGAAGTCAGATTCGTCAAACTGAAAGCTGCCCGCAGTTTCGTATGCATCCACAAACTCCAGAACAGTCTGGAAGTCGTAACTTACATCTCAGCAACGAATATGTCATAAATCCCGAGAGTCCTGAATCCTCTTGCGCCTCCTTCTCTCCCCCTCCAACTGCAGGGTCTTCAGCTAAATACATACCCCCTCGCTCATCTTGCCCTTCCTGCTCTCTTCCAAGTCCTGCTGCTTCTTCATCTCCCCGTCATATTCATCCTCCTACACCATACATTCTTCCTACGTTTATTCCCATCTTCGTCCCTGTACATCCTCCTACGTTCGCGTCAATATTCCCTCCATATTTTGCATATACGCCCGCACATCACATTCCGCTGCCCTACGCTTTTACTACTCCCTTTCCTACCCCTTTACTCACGCACTCAACACCTTCACTCAATGTTCAAAACCCTAATCGGGAGGCTGTGTTAAAACAGAACATTGAATTGCTACGTCTGATGAAAGAAACCAGAGAGAACGTGAGGGCCTGAAATAATGAATCCAACTCACTGGCTTAGAACATATGACAGAGTGAAGGAGAAGGAAATTGTAGAAATGTTCAATTCAAATAGGGAACCTATGTCAATGGTCCTCAATCCTTCAACACCTATGTTGAGAAAATGTTCATCGAGATGAAAAGGAAATTGGTATTTTATGAGCTCCCATATTGCGAGCATCTTAAGATTGTCCACTTACTAGGTCCCATGCATATATTTAAAAATGTTTCATCATCTTTGTTGAGGCACATATCATTGAAACAAAGCGACATATTGGTTGTGAGGAGATATCTTATTTCTTAGAATACTAAAAAGAAGAATTTTCCAAGACAAGAAAATAGAAGAGCGGTTGGCCCCTCT